>CM057339.1:196187137-196822253 GCA_030015575.1 Agapanthus africanus | reverse complement strand
CTAAACTTGTCGAAGAAAATATCCAATAACAGAAAAGATAATACCGATAATCATGTTGCAACGAAACCATACGGAATAGTAAAAATAGGTCCACCAGATAGTCAATGCAAATAAAGATCCAATGCAATAGGTTAAAAATAAAAAGAAGATTCGAAAAGAGACACAAAAAACCTAACGTCCCGTGAAGGCGCACATGATAAGTACTATCTGAAATAAACTAGAAATAAATTTACAACTGCTAACCGATCTTCGACAACCTTCTGAAAATCACTCTGATTCTGCTATGCCTGTGAACCAGTCTTTAAACCTGAGATGACAAATCTCAGGGATGTTATAACATCCTAACAAATACTCAAACGTATTAGTGTGCGTGCGCGTGTGTGTGATATCCTGAATGTGTGAGTGTAGTGAAACCCGTATGCACATGTGAATATGAGTAAGGTAATAGTACAAATATGTATCATAACTAATGTTAAATGTCATTATATTGGAAAGGCTTGGAGGCAAGAAAAACATGGATACAAATCAATGGGTAAACATTTCACTTTACCGTTTTATTTTGGTACCCTAGCAATTCACCCACTTTATCATTTCAGACCGGTACTTAGCAACACTATCTGTTTACCGTTGCAGCCCGGTAATCAGCAACACTGTATCTTTACCGTTTCAGCCCGGTACTTGCCAACACTATCACTTTACAGTTTCAGCCCGGTATTTAGCAACACTATCACTTTACCGTTTCAGCCCGGTATTCGGCCACACTGCACTATAAATATGAATACTGACTAGATAGGCTCTGAATATGAATCGTAATCACGATAATATTACAGAATAGGAAAAACATGTGGACACGAATAATGACATGTAATTCAGCACTACGATTGGTAATTGTATTTTCATGTAAATACATTGTGATCACGAATAGGCATGACATATCAAGGTGTTTTCATACACGTCAATCAATAATGGTCTCGAATATATATATATATATATAGTCAGCATGTCATTGTAATAATTAACTAAGATATTTGTGAAACATGTTTTAGTGATGGTTTAATTATAAAATGAACTTTTACATTAGATATTTCATTTAATCGAGTATGAAACATGCTTAAATCTTAATAAATTGATTAACGGTTTTGCTTGAATTCTAGGGTTTCGATTACATAGGCAATAAGCATAGGTTGTATATCAATATGGAAACTCAGTGTTAAATATTACGTTCTAGTGATTCTAAAACAATGTATTAAACCAAGAGATAACTGATGTAGCATCGATTAAAAAAATGAGCAAGAGTACTTGTCTTGAGATGATCAAATCACACGTTACGGTGAAAAGTTCAAGCTTTGATGTTCGATTTAGGGTTTGGGTTGCAGCCGTGGTTCGCGGTGAAAAAGGCGATGAAGACGATCACATCGATGATGGAGGAAGCGAGGAATTGTAGGGCTCGGGTATTTTTTGAAAAGAAAAGAAATAGAGAAGAGGATGGGATAAATGATAGGGTTAAATAGGGGGGGAGAGAGAGATTTTTAGTTAGGAAAAATATTAATATTATTGGTTTATATAATTATGTGTGTTAGAGAAGTTTTATTGTTTGATTAGGATAAAATAATTTAGTTAGGTTAGTTAAACATATAAATATATAAATTAGAGATAAATATATATTAGTTAAGTTTGTTAAAGATTTATTTTAAAGATATATATAAATGTATTTGGAGTGATAAGAAAAAGTATACGTAAAAATATATATATGTATAGGTTTAGGATAACAATTCGCATAACCCCAAATTTTGTTTTAAAAGATTTTAAAAAGTATTTTCAAACATTTTTCATATCTCTACTTAAAATCATAATATTTATCATAACCTATTTTAATCTATCATCCAACAAATAAAATATATATACTGTTATAAATACAATATTAGAGAAAAATATTATGTGCATATTAATCAAGTATTAATAGATTAGCGAAATAAAAATTTAAATATTAATAATAAAGCTAATTAATAAATATAAAGTAACCATAAATAGATTTTATCTTAACTAAAAGAAAATATGAAACTTCAATAATAAAATAATAATAATTTTATTTTAAAAAATAAACCAATACAATTAGTACACTGTATCATAGTTCTTGGGTGTTACATTCTACCCACCTTACAAGAACTTTCGTTCTCGAAATTAGAAAAATGAAAATACAAGAATCAAGGAAACAATTGAGGGTACGAGATGTACAAGCATCGAGAACCAAGTACAAGAATCAAGGAACAGATGGGGTACGAGAGGTCACGGTCTGCCCGACAATCACAGCGAACAAGGAAGGTAGCTAACCAAACATATAAGACAAAGTCGTACTTCCGAATCTCGGTTTAACATTTCGTGTGGTATAGAGTGCGTAGTGGAGAAGATAGTGGACATGAAGCAACGCGTGTGTCTCCGGAAATAAAATAATCTCTAAGAAGAACTGAATTAACTAAACAATATCCACGGCAACATCTTTGAACACCTTCACTTGTGTGGCCGTTAACATAAAGGCATGCTCCCTTTGAACGGGTTCCGATAAACCTTCTGCGGTTGGTTGGATCCGTTGAGCTTCGACCTTATGGGGCAACCTCCAACTTGATGATCACTATCCCCGCAAATCAAACACAGGCCTTTGGCCATGCGGCAATCTCTCTGAATATGCCCCGTCTTCTTACAATATTTGCAAATTTTGTCCTTCCACCGCGGTGGGTCGGCGGTACGCTTTATCTGAATCCCACCATGCTCTCTGATTGGGATCCTTCCTGAATTCTGGCTAACAGGGCGTCTCGATCCTCTTGCTTGATATTTCTTTCTCTTTTTCATAAGAGCCTCAATCCTGCAGGCTGCATTCAGCACTGCGGAGTAGGTCTCCAGCTTGTGCGATGTCAATCGCTCCTGAATCTTCAAGGTAAGGCACTGCATGAAGCTCCTTGCTCGGTCTTCTTCTTGGGCTACCATAAAAGAGGAGAAACGACTAAGTCGGATGAACTCAGCCGCTAGCTCATCCACTGTGCATTCTCCCTGATGGAGATTGATAAACTACTGCTCCATATCTATTCTGGCAGACTTAGGGAAAAACTTCGCAAAGAAAGCGGCCGAGAAGTCAGCCCATGCAATTGTCTTCTCCAATCTATTCTCTTCCACAAGCCACGAAATCTTAGCTATATCTTGCAGCTGAATCTTGACTATGTCCACTCCGTCCTTCTTTGGTGTCGGGACCCGGTTCTTGCTCACGGAGCAAAGTGCCACACTGAACAAAGTGCCACGCCAAGTGTCGTGTTAAGTGGGCGGGGGCCACCTCTTGAATCCGTGGGGGCCACCTCTTGAGTCCGTGGGACCCATTGTAGAACAATAGGGACTCTTCGGAATACATTCCGAAAAGGGGCAGATCTGTACTATAAATGGAATGATACCACTCTTCAATATAGAGTCGCCTTTTAAGTGAACCGGCACTACAGGAGCTTGAGAACTCCGTAGTTAAGTGTGCTCGAGCCAGGGAAGTTCTGGGATGGGTGACCTCCTGGGAAGTGGCCCCTGGTCGGGTCCGGTTCGTCCCGAAAGACAAAACCGTGCGGCTTCGGCCAGAGCGGACAATACTTTCTGTATTGGGGGTGGGGCATGACTGAATGGTATCAAAGCCGGTCCCTCAATAGTAGGTCTGTGGTTCGAGGACGAACCATTGTTCAAAGGTGGGGAGAATGTCGGGACCCGGTTCTTGCTCACGGAGCAAAGTGCCACACGGAACAAAGTGCCACGCCAAGTGTCGTGTTAAGTGGGCGGGGGCCACCTCTTGAATCCGTGGGGGCCACCTCTTGAGTCCGTGGGACCCATTGTAGAACAATGGGGACTCTTCGGAATACATTCCGAAAAGGGGCAGATCTGTACTATAAATGGAATGATACCACTCTTCAATATAGAGGCGCCTTTTAAGTGAACCGGCACTACAGGAGCTTGAGAACTCCGTAGTTAAGTGTGCTCGAGTCAGGGAAGTTCTGGGATGGGTGACCTCCTGGGAAGTGGCCTCTGGTCGGGTCCGGTTCGTCCCGAAAGACAAAACCGTGCGGCTTCGGTTAGAGCGGACAATACTCTCTGTATTGGGGGTGGGGCATAACATTTGGTACTCAGACAGCTGATAGCAAATTCTGCATATCGACGATGCACTGATAGGCATCCAGTGGACCGCCCGAACAATGAAAACTACCGTCTGTAGTCTTCTGAAATCAGCGATACTGTCCGGACGTCTACCCTCATGAACCTCAGCCACCTTATTTAAGGCTGCAGTAGCGGTCTGCTGAGAAGCGAGTAGACCCTCCTACAATATACAAGTTTGTTGCTGTTGGTTCTCTAACATGCCACGTATAACCCTAAGTAATGCTGCATTGTTGTCACGCCTCCCATACACCAGCAAATTTTCTTCCACCATGATTCTAAATTCAAAACGAACGACGAGAATTAACAACGAAAACAACATTCAAGTTCAGAATATTAAAATAATTGAGCGAAACGGAAGAGCAAGATAATATAGTATAATCAAATCAATGGATATGAATCAAGGATAGAACTCTAAGTTACTCAAACAGAATACCGTATTGTAAGCATGACGCGGTATATGGGTACAATAATGTAATTCTTTCTCTGTCGCTCGAATGCTACAATCAGAGTCAACGGAATATGCAGTATGACACATTATAGAATCCTAGACACGCAGTTCTAAACTAAAAGGTCGGTAGAACCAAAACTAATTTCAACGTCATCTTGGCTCTGATACCAACAAAACCTTATCATGCCCCGCTTCCCAAAATATGAAATACGGAGAGCAACGAAGGCCAGCCGTACTACCTACGGTAAGGAAAGATCCTTCCATAGTCACATAAAGACTGTCTAGCTAAACCTGTCAAAGATAATATCCAATAATAGAAGAGATAACACTGATAATCATGCTGCAACGAAATCACAAGGAATACTAAAATTAGGTCCGTTAGATAATCGATGCAAATAAAGATCCAATATAATATGTTCGAAATAAAAAAAATCCGAAAAGAGACACAAAAAACCTAACGTCCCGCGAGGGCGCACATGATAAGTACTATCTGAAATAAACTAGAAATAAACCTACAACTGCTACTGATCTTCGGTAACCTGCTGATAATCACTATGATCCTGCTCTGCCTGTGAACCGGTCTCTAAACATGAGATGGCAAGTCCCAGAGATGTCAGAACATCCCAACAAGTACTCAAACATATTAGTGTGCATGCGTGCGTGCGTTCATGAATATGTGAGTGTAGTGAACCCCGTATACACATGTGAATATGAGTAAGGTAATAGTATGAATATGTATCATAACGAATATTAAATATCACTATACTAGAAAGTTCTGGAGGCAAAGAAAACATAGACACGAATCAATGTGTAAACATTTCACTTTACCGTTTTATTTTAGTACCCTAGCAATTCACTCACTTTATCATTTCAGCCCGGTAATTAGCAACACTATCTCTTTACCGTTTCAGTCCGGTAATTAGCAACACTATATCTTTACCGTTTCGGCCCGGTATTTGGAAACACTATCACTTTACCGTTTCAGCCCGGTACTCGGCAATACTACACTATAAACATGAATACTGACTGTATATGCTCTGGATATGAATCATAGTCATGATAATATCATTGAATCAGAAAAACAAGTAAACACGAATAATGGCATGTAATTCGGCACTACGATTGGTAATTGTATTTTAATGTAAATACACTGTGATCATGAATAGGCATGGCATGTCAAGGTGTTTTCATACACGTCAATCAATAATGGTCTTGAATATATATATATATATATATAGCGTGTAAAAGAAAATGTTCTCATGCACATCAAAGATAATAGTCAGCGTGTCATTGCAATAATTAACTAAGATATTTGTGAGACATATTTTAGTGAAGGTTTAATTATAAAATGAACTTTTACATTATATATTTTATTTAATCGAGTATGAAACATGCATAAATCTTAATAAATTGATTAGTGGTTTTGCTTGGATTCTAAGATTTCGATTATATTGGCAATAAGCAGAGGTTGTATATCAATATGGAAATTCAGTGTTAAAGATTACGTTCTAGTGATTCTAAAACAATGTATTAAACCAAGAGATAACCGATATTGCATCGATTAAAAAAATGAGCAAGAGTACTTGCCTTGAGATGATCAAATCATACGTTACGGTGAAAAGCTCAAGCTTTGATGCTCGATTTGGGATTTAGGTTGCAGCCGTGGTTCGTTGCGAAAAAGGCGACGAAGACGATTACAACAATGATGGAGGAGGCAAGGAATTGTAGAGCTCGGGTATTTTTTAAGAAGAAGAGAAATAGAGAAGATGATGGGGTAAATGATAGGGTTAAATAGGGAAGAAAGAGAGATTTTTAGTTAGGAAAAATATTAATATTATAGATTTATATGTGTGTGTGTGTTATATAGAAGTTTTATTGTTTGATTAGGATAAAATAATTTAGTTAGGTTAGTTAAACATATAAATATATAAGTTAGAGATAAATATATATTAGTTAAGTTAGTTAAAAATTTATTTTAAGGATATACGTAAATATATTTGGAGAGATAAGAAAAAGTATACGTGTGTATGTATGTGTGTGTGTGTGTGTGTGTATATATATATATATATAATTCACATAACCCCAAATTTTGTTTTAAAATATTTTAAAAAGTATTTTCAAATAGTTTTATATATCTAGTTAAAACCGCAATATTTATCGTAATCTATTTTAAACTTTCATCTAACAAATAAAATATATATACTGTTATAAATCCAATATTAGACAAAAATATTATGTGCATATAAATCAAGTATTAATAGATTAGCGAAATAAAAATTTAAATACTAATAATAAATCTAATTAACAAACTCAAAGTAACCATAAATATATTCTATCTTAACTAAAAGAAAATATTAAACTTCAATAATAAAACAATAATAATTTTATTTTAAAAAAACAAACTAATACAATTTGTACACTATATTATAGTTCTTCGGTGTTACAAGTGTAGTGAAGCCCGCGTGCACATGTAAATATGGATATGGTAATGATGTGAAATATTCATATAAACAGGTCAAGTCGGTCAAGTCATATCCTATTTGGTCACAAAAATGTAATCTATCCTATCGTGAGTTCGAGTGTGTACGTCAACCTTTGTAGGAGTATTCCCAATCCAAAGGTAGGGCCCCAGGGTCAAGGAAATACGGGCCTAACTGTGGAATGAACAAATGCTCGTATAAAGCCCGATACCGGCAATAGTAACTTATGACCGTTTAAAGCCCGGTACCGGCTAATGAACATGTGACCGATATAGCCTTATATGAGTTCCAATGACCGATATAGCCAGTTACAAGCTGTATGAATAAGTGACCGATATATCCCGGTACGAGCTGCCGGTAATGGGACTCCTGAGATTCTGTCGAACGAACTCACACTCAAACTATCCCAACACCCTACGTATCTATAATTACCATGATAATAAACTGAATCACTAATTAAGAATGCTAACTAGACGGGAACTTATAATATCATGTTAACGGTAAGGAATAGAAACTTGTAAACAGGAAAGATGTGTCATGACATGTAATTCAACATTCTAATTAGAGATCTCGTTTTAAATAAAGAAACCGTAAATGTGAACATGCATTTCATATCGAGCAGTGATGTTAATAGTCTCAAGTAGCATGCATATCAAGTATGGTTGATAGAATATGATGGTGTCAATAATGTAAACAAGATTTTACATGAATTAGCAAGCATCTCTATTTAACAAGATTGATAACGTAACACCGTTTAAGGGGTTTCGATTCCAATTTAACAATTTTAACAGTTTTAATATTTAAACGGACAATTGAACAAATATGAAATTTTTAATTCTAATTAATGAGTGTACTAAACTAGGGTTTCCATCATTTATGTATGATATAACAATCTATCTGAACTAAATGTTAATAATGTGTACAAGTATTTACATGAGGGTGCAAGCATCTCCATTTTAATATCTGGAATTATCGTTGAATCTAAACATGGTTTTACAAGATAATTTTATTAATGGGTGTTCTAGGATCCTAGGGTTCTCATTATGAATATAAGAATTATATAGTATTTTAACGAAATTACCTAATATTAATATTTCCATTTAGACGTTATGAGGTAAATATCATACTTAGATATTTACCGATATTGTAGCGACTAAAATAGCAAGCAAGAGTAATTATCTCGGAGATGGATAAAGCATGATGATGTGATACGATACAAAAACGAAGCTTGATCTCGGTTGGTCTCGAATATGGATCTTGACATGGGTGCTCGGCTTTGGGATTTGGGCTGCAGCCGAGGATCGCAATGACGATAGCGATAAAGAAGACGATGGCGGCGACGATGGCGGCTACAGTTGGTCTCAGTTAGGGGATCCAGGCTTGGCTCTGACTTGGTGGTGGTGGACTGCAGGCGAGATAGGGTCGAAGGAGGATGAGAGGACAGTCGAAGGAGGGGATGCGGGTTGAAGACGACTATGGTGAGAAGGATGCTTAGGTTTTGGAATTGGGCGCTGGTGATCGATGGATAGGGTTAGGGCTTGGCCAAGGAGATGGGTACGGTTGGTGATGGGGTTTGAAGGAGGTGGCGATGCTTGGTGGTGGTGAGGAGTCTCGAGTTGAAGATGATCAGGGTTGGCGTTGGTGATGGATGTTCTCGATGGGTGATGGGAAAGGTTTGTTGGGTTCCGGTTCAGGTGAGGGGTCACGCCCCGCGTCCGAAGATACGTAAACTACGACACGTGACAGAGCCAACCATACGATCTGTGGTTAGGAATCATGCCTCCACAGTGCTGTCTATCGAATATCATGAACAGTAAAAGAATATAATCTAGCTAGTACATATCCATTTGCCACAGTAAATAAAATCAAGAAAATACATAAAGAGGAAACGAATCAAGATCCAATAAACAATATCTGAATCATGTCCCAATACAGGCTCACATCAATAAAAAAACTATAGAAATAAATAAACTAAATATCTCTAATAATACACTTTCAATTCCTCATTGCTCGGCTTGATGGCTGAAGTATTCTTGATCTGCCTGCGATAATGGTAGAGGAATTGGGCCATGCAAAACCCAGACGTCAGTGCGTCATAATATCAAAATAACAGTAATGTCCAGTATATAATTCTATAAGTAAACATGAATATAAATAAATAACACATATATGAAACAGTGAGCTATGTGTATGTATGGGCGTGTGATGTGTATCCTAAATCTGTGCTTCTAGATTATCTATTTTAAAAGTTTTTGAAATCAATTAATGTAATTCTCATCATAACCCAACAGTATATATCCCGTTCATTCCCCACGGGACCACGGTAACAGTATTTATTCCATAACGCACGGAAACACGGCAAATAATGATTTATTCCGTAACGCCTAGAAAAATGGCAAACAAGTATTTATTCCGTAACGCCCGGAAAAACGGCAAACAAGTAATAATATCCTCATGAGTTTTATTTCGGTTACATTCTTGATTTCCTCATGAGCGATGTGTTTTGAAGAAGTAGTGTTTTCATAAAGTAAAGTAACCGCAATCAATAACGGTGTCGCTAGTAGCTAGCCGAGATGAATACGGGTCGTCCTCATGGAAACGTGGAACCTTTATCTTGCATTAGACGAGTTGATTGAAATATGAATGATTTGTTCTAGATCTACGATATACGGATGTAGATTTATAAAGAAGAGGCTTGTAGGGTTCATATGACTTAGTAGTAATGGATGAGTAATTAAAAATGACCCTTTTTTATTTTTTAATAGTTTAAAACTAGATTAATAGTGATGAATGTAGATTAGGGTTCTTTTGAAAGAAACTAGGGTTTCTCCACTCCCAACCCTTGTCCTTGTATTCATCTCTATTCATGTCTAGCCCTTAACAAAACAAGTGTTAATCTAATATCAAATCGTGGTCGATACTATCAATAAATTGGTAGCGCGCCCAATAAGGATGTTAACATTTATTTTGCTAAACTTTATAAACTTTAAAATGTATAAAAGGAGTTAAATGATTTTATTATCCATTGATCTATCCTAACCTACAAACCCTAGCAAGGTAGGAATTACTCACACATGGTTAAGATAGAAGAGAAGATGAAGAAAGAGATCATAATGTAAATGCAGAAAGTAATGCAGAAATTAAATACAGAAAGTAAAAATGCAAAGAACTAAACTAAAGATCTACCTTTATTAACCAACTTTAACATGTACAAATCCTTTAAAATTAGAATATAAAGAACTCTCATTTTGCTCTCGATCTTTATCTCATAGGAAGTAGATGTTCAGTGGATTGATCACGACAATTTATCACGTCAATTGGTGGACCTGTCTTAGATCTCTTGATCTTGTCAGTGATTTTGGTGATGTAAAAGGTGATGATCTTTCATATGAAGGTTTCGGTCCTTTAAATAGTTGCAAAAGCAGAATTCTTAGTTGCCTTGTGTTATGATTTATTATTAAAATCACAGCCACAAAATCTGTAACAACCAAAAACTTTCTGTACAATTTTTTTTCAAAAATACAGAAAGGGGTACTTGAGCCTCAGCACAAGTTATAAATTTGATTTGATTTTTAATAGCAAGAAGGAGCTTGTAGCTCATTGGTAAAGCCTTGCACTGCTTTGACATAGCACCTGAGTTCAAATCCCATCAGCCATATTATCTTTTTATTTTAATTTCTTTTAATCTTTTAGAAGCCCAAGAGTCTACACGTACACTAAACGTAATAGGATAAGTTACAGAATAAACAAACATGACCAAGAGGCTAGGCCAAGCGTCAGGGACACGTGGCGAAGAAACGAGCCCCGACTCGCCCGACTTGGGCCGGCCACTCGCCCGACTCGGCCGGCGCCGCCGGGTCAACTCGGTCCGATCCCACTTTTTCTTGATCCCATTGCATCCTTTGGACCACCCCACTCCCCCTGCACTGTTTAAATTTCCTGCACATTTACAGAGAAAATTAAAATACCCATTTAATCCATTTTAATACACAATTTTTATACACCCTTTCATTACCCTAAACCCTAATTTTTCCTATAAATACCACACCTAAAATCACCCCTCCTCAGTTCCAAATCCCTGCCCAAACTCTCAAGAAAATTCCCAAGACTTATTGTGTGCAAGTGGAGTTAGCAAAGGGCGAAACTCCGATGAATTTCCGACGGCAATCCGAGGAGTTTCCGGCGACAAAACGACGCACCGGTGTTTCCCCAATCTTACTCTTCCTCCTCTCTTGGCCCTAATCCGGTAAGCCCCCTTCTCTCTCTCTTTTGCCATTCTCAAATTCTTAATTCTTAAAACGTGTCGGAAACAGAGTTATCCGGTTTCCGATTCTCTTTTCTTTCAAAAATACAATATTTTCATAATAACAAACCTACAACTTTTGATATCTTGTTTAATACTCACTAACTAAGACAATAGAACAAGTTTGACATTAAAATGATAATCATAGCCAGTTTTATTTCAATTTTACATTAAAATATCTTTATGTTTCATATCGACATGTTTATACCTTTTAACCATGCTAGTTTTAGAAAACTCACGAGCTAATGACCTACCTCCTCACAACACTCATATGTAATATAGCACGATGGAATTTAGGAACATAGATCTGGGAAAAATACGATTTTTCACATAACTACCTCCGACTTATAAAAAACTTTTTCTACAAGATATGTATTTTAACAAATCTTTGCAATTGCGCCTCTACAACTCATTTCGGGGAACCCGTTCGGGATGGTGCGGATTATCGCACATCCTCGGGCCTAGTAGAGTGAGATGCAGACCTCCGCAAGGAACATATGATCTCGAAAGATTTAAAATACAATTTTCTTTAGAAAATATGATTTCTATTATAAATAAAACTTATATTTTTAATAAATAAATATATATGTAATTAATATCAAAATATCTATTTTTAATATTTATAATATTCCACATTTCGAAAATTCAAGAAAAACATCTTATTTACAAGAAAATACCATACAATTCCAATATTACAAATAAGTACCATATATTATGAAATTATATTTTATTCACTAGAAATGTCATATTGATAAAATATACATTCATGAAAACTCTAAAGACGATAATAAAATACTTGAGGTGTATTTTGAAAATTATACAAAATTATTTTTCAATAAACCCACTCAACTTATACTAAATTACAATAAGGATCCTAGTAAACATAGGTTTAAGCGGGACCAGTCTCTTGAGCCTGAGAGAGCCGGAGATATGGGTGCTTGCCTATTTAAGCTAGACAACTTAACAAACGGTGTTATCAACACGGTAATTGTCTTTGAAAAAGACACAAATCCTGCCGTCCATATGCAGCAGTTACCGTAACACCAAAACCTAATTCAGGATTCAATTTCTTTTCTAATTGTCTGATTCAGACCGAGTCTCAATATAATAAATCTGACTTGAATATGATTCAAGTATAAACTACAATTCAATATGAATCCATATATCCAATCTTTTCAATCTATTCAATCTATATTGACCGAACCGAACCATGGATATACCTCCATCTACATAATTCTCCAGTTACATCCATTTACTGATATCATGGTTTCGGCAAGTCATCCATCTAGACAATTCAATTTACAAGACAATACAATACAAACAATACAAACAAGATATCGCGGGGTTTATAAGGGGTAGACTGGTACAGAACATGTTAAAGGTGGCACAAGGTGGTCACTTAAGACATAATTACATCCATGTCGTTGTTCCGTGGTATTATCGATGGAGCCTTGTACTCCTGATACCTTAGTCTCCGGGGAAATTGAGACTCCTCTCGTATACACTGGCATCTTCTGTACCAAGCTACAAACAACCACGTTAACATAAAAAAACAACATTATAATATTTATACTCTCTCCTTGGCTATTCTACTTCTTCCTCCTCTTTGGGACTTAACGAGCGATTTGTTCGCCGACGACATTCTCTTTCTTTTTTTGGAATGTCGTCAGGTGATTCGGACCTTCGGGAGATCGAGCCCACCAGCGAGGATTTGGACCAGCTAGCTTTCGACCCAGAGCTTTAGATTCCTTGTACACATTTACATTCTGTATTTTCCATTTCTGTTATGCCACTGTTTAGGCATTGTTTTCCATTTCATGTATTTACTTTTAAGTTGTATTGTAAAAAGAATGTTTAATAAATAAAGTTGCTGTTCAATTATATCCATTGTCATTGTCTCTTGTACATTTTACTTATATTGCTTAGATACGCTTAGCGTGTTTACTTCTGAGTAAATACGTAGCAGCCTCGTCGCGTTCTCTGCCCGTACACTGGGAAGCGGGGCGTGACAGGTTTTGTTGGTGGCCCATGCAGGTCAGAGCTGTATTGAACCCTACCATGCAGGTCAGAGCTGTATGGAACCCTACCATGCAGGTCAGTTCTGCGTGAACAACCCAACTAATATAACACAAGAACCAGCAACTGAAACCATTCCTTACAATACATATTTCTTGAATCTTATCATATATTTTGAATCTGTCTTAACCCAAAATTCCCTCACCTCTTTTACAATCTTACTAAAACCTTCGCATTCTTTTGTTCTTTCACATATTTTTCATACACTACCAATAGTTCTATCACCAAACTTTTCTTGAATCCGTTACACTTGCCTTTTACAAATTTCGAGGACGAAATTTTTATAAGAAGGGTAGAATGTAACAACACTAAACTTTCTGTATAATTTTTTTTCAAAAATACAGAAAGGGATAGTTGAGCCTGAGCACAAGTAATAAATTTGATTTGCTTTTTAACAGCAAGAAGAAGCTTGTAGCTCATTGGTAAAGCCTTGCACTGCTTTGACATAGCACCTGAGTTCAAATCCCACCAGCCATATTATCTTTTTATTTTAATTTCTTTTAATCTTTTAGAAGCCCAAGAGTGTACACGTGCACTAAACGTAATAGGGTAAGTTACAGAATAAACAAACATGACCACGAGGCTAGGCCAAGCGTCAGGGACACGTGGCGAAGACACGAGCCCTGACTCGGGCCGGCGACTCACCCGACTCGGCCGGCACCGCCGGGTCAACTCGGTCCGATCCCACTTTTTCTTGAACCCCCTATACCATTTGGACTACCCCACTCCCCCTGTACTGTTTAAATTCCCTACATATTTACAGAGCAAATTAAAGCACCTATTTAATCCATTTTAATACAAAATTTTAATACACCCTTTTATTACCCTAAACCCTAATTTTTCCTATAAGTACCACACATAAAATCACTCCTCCTTACTTCCAAATCCCTGCCCAAACTCTCAAGAAAATTCCCAAGACTTTTTGTGTGCTAGTGGAGTTAACAAAGGGCGAAACTCCGATGAACTTCCGACGGCAATCCGAGGAGTTTCCGGCGACGAAACGACGCACCGGTATTTCCCTAATCTTCCTATTCCTCCTCTCTTGGCCCTAATCCGGTAAGCCCCCTTCTCTCTCTCTTCTGCCATTCTCAAATTCTTAATTCTTAAAACGTGTCGGAAACGGAGTTATCCGGTTTCCGATTCTCTTTTCTTTCAAAAATACAATATTTTCTTAATAACAAACCAACAACTTTTGATATCTTGTTTAATACTCACTAACAAAGACAATAGAATAAGTTTGACATTAAAATGATAACCATAGCCAGTTTTATTTTAATTTTACATTAAAATACCCTTATGTTTCATATGGACATGTTTATACTTTTTAACCAAGCTAGTTTTAGAAAACTCACGAGGTAATGATCTATCTCCTCACAACACTCATATGTAACATAGAACGATGGAATTTAGGAACATAGATCTGGGGAAAATACGATTTTTCACATAACTACCTTCGACTTATAAAAACCTTTTTCTACAAGATGTGTATTTTAACAAATCTTTGCAATTGCGTCTCTACAACCCATTTCGGGGAACCCGTTCGGGATGGTGTAGATTATCGTACATCTTCGGGCCTACTAGAGTGAGATGTAGACCTCCGCAAGGAGCATACGATCTCGAAAGATTTAAAATACAATTTTCTTTAGAAAATGTGATTTCTATTATAAATAAAACTTATATTTTTAATAAATATATATATATATATATATATGTAATAAATATCAAAATATCTATTTTTAATATTTAAAATATTCCACATTTCTAAAATTCAAGAAAAACATCTTATTTACAAGAAAATACAATAAAATTCCAATATTACAAATAAATACCATATATTATGAAATTAGGTTTCATTCACTTGAAATGTCACATTGATAAAATATACATCCATGAAAACTCTAAAGACGATAATAAAATACTTGAGGTGTATTTTGAAAATTATACAAAATTATTTTTACATAAAACCCTCTCAAGTTATACTAAATTACAATAAGGACCCTAGTAAACATAGGTTTAAACGGGACCAGTCTCTTGAGCCTCACGGAACCGGAGATATGGGTGCTTGCCTATTTAAGGTAGACAACTTAACAAACGGTATTGTCAACACGGTAATTGTCTTTGAAAAGGACACAAATCCTGCCGTTCATGTGCAGCAGTTACCGATAACACCAAAACCTAATTCATGATTCAATTTCTTTTCTAATTGTCTGACTCGGACTGAGTCTCAATATAATAAATCTATCTTGAATATGATTCAAGTATAAACTACAATTCAATATGAATCCATATATTCAATCTGTTCAATCTATTCAATCTATATAATTCCATCTACATGATTCTCCAGTTACACCTCCATCTACATGATTCTCCAGTTACATCCATTTACTGATATCATGGTTTCGGTAAGTCATCCATCTATACAATTCAATTTACAAGACAATACAATACAAACAATACAAACAAGACATCGCGGGGTTTATAAGAGGTAGACTGGTACGAAACATGTTAAAAGTGGCACGAGGTGGTCACTTAAGACATAATTACATCCATGTCGTTGTTCCGTGGTATTATCAACGAAGCCTTGTACTCTTGATACCTTAGTCTCCGGGGAAAGTGAGACTCCTCTCGTATACACTGATATCTTCTGTACCAAACTATAAACAACTACGTTAACATAAAAAACAACATTATAATAGTTATACTCTCTCATTGTCTATTCTATTTCTTCCTCCTCTTTGGGACTTACCGAGCGATTTGTTCGCTGACAACATTCTCTTTTTTTTTCTTTGGAACGTCGTCAGGTGATTCAGACCTTCAGAAGATCGAGCCCACCAGCGAGGATTTGGACCAGCTAGCTTTCGACCCAGAGCTTTAGATTCCTTGTACACATTTACATTCTGTATTTTCCATTTCTGTTATGCCATTGTTTAGGCATTGCTTTCCATTCCATATATTTACATTTCAGTTGTATTGTAAAAAGAATGTTTAATAAATAAAGTTGCTGTTCAATTATATCCATTGTCATTGTCTCTTGTGCATTTTACTTATATTGCTTAGATACACTTAGCGTGTTTATTTCTGAGTAAATACGTAGCGGCCTCGTCGCGTCCTCTGCCCGTACACTGGGAAACGGGGCGTGACATCCAAAATCCAACGGCCATCAGAAGGCCGTGGATCCACCACAGATATGGGGGTTTGGCCACAGTTGGACGGCGGCAGACTGGAATCAGGTTTTCAAAATTCTGGTGCTGCCTCATGTTGACACGTGGAGATTGTTGTGATGTCTGGATTTTTTATATCTTCCTTTGAGTCTCTGCAGTTTTATAATTTACAATTTGATTAAATTTTATCGGTAGATTTTATTCCCAACATCTCGGATCTCTCAATCTCCATACCTGAGCTAAATCTGCACAATATCTCAATTCATAGTATTAGTAATATTTGTTATATTTGAGATATTATGCTAATTATTTTATATATAATACAATATTTAAGAATATTGATTAGAGATATTTGATATGATATGCAATTACCAAAATATCATATAAATATTATATGCATATATTTTCCTTCATAATGTTAATTATAATATAGAAATATATAATAAAGAATATTTTATAGATAAACCCACATATGTTCCATATTTACAATAAACACATTTAAGTACTTAACAAAAGTAAGGAAAATATTCCATCAAATGTGCAATATTTTCGACTGAACAAATACCCCCAATGTTAACTTTGACCGTCCCGAGTAAACTAGTTATTCAAGAGAGGGAGAAAAAAGGAAAAGAAAAACCTAGCACACTTTCGTAGGCAATACGATTGCACTTAGCATGTGCAACAAACCTTTAAACCTTTAGGTGTCCCTAGTAGGAGGAGTGTTGTCTCCTGAGGGTTTTCAGCGGATTACACCCACAAAATCCCATAATAAAAGAAAGACGATAAAAGTCACATACAAAGATAAAGAATATATAAAAGAAAGAACTTGAAAAGAAGCGTTCCAAACTATACCAGCTTTTCAGTTGCCACGAGCCCTATCTTAATGGTTGTGAAAAGATGTTAGCAATTACATCATCCATCAATAAAACATCGCCTTTAGTATTCCTCCCAACATTTCTTCCAAATATCGATCATATACCCCTACATGTGTGTAAAAGACATCTCTATACTTAGAGAATTCAATTCAAGCTATCATACTCTTGTCTATCTTTCTTAGTACTTTTTAGTCGGTGGATATTTTAGATGGAATCGCTCACACATTCTTCATGCGACCTTTAATATTTTTTATTTAGGCGCAATTAACAATTTCCTCGTCTTGCAACACCTAAGGCTTAACAGTGGCTCCCAAACCAGCTGGTCTAAGGTACTAGGTGATAAAGTACCCTCGCTATATTTTTTTTATGCTGCCTTAAGCAATTACAAAACCAGTGTTCATTTTTCTTCATCATTTTATTTCATTTATATTTTTGTTTGTATATTTATTTTCCTTCATACTAAGGCTTTTAAACAAGAGCATTTCAAGGTATCCTCTATTATCTTAAGTTTCAAAATATGTGCAAGTGCATATAGTACGGTATCAACGTTCAAAAAGTTTGGACTCAAGAATAGGAACTATTTTTCAGAGTTAATTCTATTATCAGATTAGTGATTCCCTTCATCTTACTAACCCTTGGGACAACAGATCATGATTACCTATTACTAGATTCGTTATAAAACATCTAATTTTCTTGCTTTTCTTAAACGTTTTCTATCTTTCATATGTAATTTTTCATTTTCTAATCTTTTATTATCAAAAAAAAATTGTGCTTTATTTAGTATAATGCAAAAATTGATGCGTAAATAAGCACAAAGCTCCCCCAAACCTATTTGCAGCAGTGTCCTCACTGATATCATCTGTTAAGCTTAAAACCTGTAGACTTGGGAGGAAAAGTTAGTAACGGGGATAAGAATTAATGACAGTGAAATTCTCCCCCAAACTTATTTTTGGCTCACAATTTTGTAAAAAAATTATTTTCTTTTAAGAGCCAAAATATTTTCTTCCCCCCAAAACTTGAGTAAAATAGTATTAAGCATTTAAAATTATGAGGAGGGTTAAAGTTATTGGTCTATGCAAAGTTTTACAAAGACCAAAATTCAACACCAACCATTCAAAGATTTTATCGATATAACAATATAGTTGTGGAAGATCATAGATGTGCAGAAGTAGGGAGATAGGAGACGGAATCGATCGGGTTTACGTCTCGGATGGTAGAAACGAAATTGTGATGGTGCACTACTCGTATTCCCGTTCTTGATAAGAAGAAGGGGTGGTGGCTCAACTTCTTTAGGTGAGGGTTGATTCATCATAACTCCCAAGTCTTCTTGGAATGCGAGTTCATCAGCAAAAATATCTTCAAAACATCCATCGATAATCCGAATGATAGTCTGATCGGAAAAGAAGTCATGATACTCGGATAGCTTGAATAAATCATTCAATGATTCAATGGGTTCGGACTTGTCGACAGAAGGGTCTTCACGTGTATGATAAATAATAGGATCGGTATCGTGAAGATCCTCGAATTCGCAACTGTCGGAAGCTATCATTTTGACAGAGTACACATGAGCATAGGGTTCTGATGGTTGAATTCCTAGCTTGTAGATGTTAAGCTCAATTGTCATCTTCCCGAAGGATAGGTTCATAGAACCGTTACGACAATTGATTATCGCGTTTGACGTTTCTTGGAAAGGTCGACCTAGGATCATCGGAATTTGGTTCTGTGGATTCGCTACAGGCTGTGTATCTATAACTATAAAGCCCACAGAGAATATAAATTCCTCGACTTTGATTAACACGTCCTCTAGTTCACCCCGTGGTTGGATGATAGATCGATCGGCCATCTGGAGAGTGCATGTAACACCCTAGTTCATTTATACCAGTTCTATTTCAAGTATTTCTTTATTTATGGTATTTTCCTGATTTATTATGTTTTGGGTGCGAATAGTGTATTTGACATTTGTATTTGCATCCGACCCGACCCGCTTGCTTGAAACCTATCTTGATTCATGTTTATGATTTATCCTGACTTGTTACGTAAACTTGTGCACTTTCATGAATACTGCATACTGGCATTGTTATCTGGCATTTGCATTTTTACAATATAACATTCAAAGTAACATAAAATATTTTAAAAATACATTGCTTGGCCTGCATGATACCCCTAACCCCGTCGTAGCATCCGCGCACCTTGTTCTCATCCCGTTCAGTGTAACGGACCTGTTTGGATGGCTACGTGCACGTGCGTGCATCCGTTCTTGGGGGTATGCATTTTTTCGTTACCCGGATATCCAATTTTAATTTTAGTCGACACATATATTTTTAGTATTTTGAAACAGAATTTTTAGACCCGACCCGGGTATATTTTGGACTATATTTGTATTTACCAGAATATCAAATTTTATTAGTATAATATTATTTTTTTTAATAAACTGATACGAATTAAAATTTAAATAACTACACATATCTTTCTAAATTTAAATCTAAACTAATTTCCTAACAAACTAACAACCCCTCTCTCTCCTCTGCATATATATATTTATATATATTTAATTTTTCTTTCCTTATTTAATACACAGCTTCTTCTTCTTCTTACTTCTTTTTCTTGATCTCGTTTCTTGCTTCCGGTGATCACCGCCGGAGCCGTGCTCGTCACCGACGATCCGAGTGATCCAGTGAACGTACCTTGCTTGTGTGATCACCCACTTTCCTTGCCTGGACCCGTCCCGCGTGCCGCGTGTGCGTTGCGACGATTTACCGACGTCGGACGTGCCGTGCGTATCCGTCGCGTGATTCGATCGAGGCAAGTTTACAACTTGCTACATGCTATGTTTTATGTAATTTATTTATATGTTTCCGTATTATTATTAACATCATCATCATCATCATCATACATCTATATCTATATAATTTATACACCGTAGTTATTTAACGTTAATCGGTTTTATAATATAAAATGTATGAAAGTTTACAACTTGCGACATGCTATAATTATATCTATAAAAATATATATTGTCGTAATATTTTTTATTATTATCTTTAATTAGTTTATAATCTGCTTTTTTTAATATTATACAAAATATAGTTTGAAAATATTATAGTTTACACATGAAATGTCGTTGCAAAGCGGATACGACAAATCTGAAATTTACTGTACACCTTACCTTATAAAATTCATTATAAATCATAGAAAAATCATTATTATACGTTCTTTAGTTAGTTACGAAGCTAACTCAGAATACTATAACTCTATGAAATATTTACTTGCAAAATAAATTGTTTAAATAACGTAAAATGCAAATGAAAATATCTCTAAACTGCTGTCCAGGGAAATTCCAGCAGCAAACTTTCAATTTCGAATGTTCATAGCTTTTTGTAGGAACGACCTGAGATACTTCAACTTATAAAAATGAAAACCTTATTGAATTATATTTTTTTTGGTATAAGACACGTCCCTTTTGGAGAACGTTTGTTATTTTTAAGTTGTTTTACAAATCAGGGTAACGCTGAATTTCTGAACGGAACTTTCTTGTGCATGGTTAATCAATACCACTTTTATAGTTATTAATCGGTTTGAATATGTTATCCATTTTAATATTTATATCAGTATTTACATATCTATTCGCATGCTAATTCATCTTGCTACATGCTAGGTATATTATTATGCATCCATATGAGTAAAATGTTACCCGTTTATCACATTGTACATCCATACTAAAAGTTTACTATTTTCGGATACCCGTTTGCATCCATATTATTTAAAATATATATAAATGCATTTATAGATCACATTAATTCATATTATTATTGTAGTAACGCCCCATACTTAATAAAGTGCATCCTAATTAGTATTGGAACTGTAAATGTAACCCCTAATCGATATTTGTGCATCCATACCATTAATTCTATAACTATTCGCATACCATGTTACATTATTACATATTGTTGTTATATTGACACCCCATGCTTGATATTGTGCATCCTACACAGTCATGATGTAACCCCTGATCGATATTTGTGCATCCATGCGTTTATTGTACATCTGTACTTTCACCCTGATTCAATACTTGCTACAATTTGATTATGAGCACCCGTTTGACACCTGTACACTACTTGACATGACCTGATACACCACTACTTGACATGACTTGATACATGTACACTACCTGACATGACCTGATATATCACTACTTGACATGTTACCTGATCCTGTTTCTAATGCCGACAATCCTGACATGTTCTCCCGATGGATATATCCTGTTGTCTGTATAGACAAACCTGTTCCTGCTTGATCCTGTGTTGGCATTAGCTCCAGATTTATCAATACCTGACTTGAACACATAACCTTGGGGGTATGGGAAAATCAAAAGTGTAAACTAAAGTGTAACTTAAAAGGGTATTACTTGATCCGTGGTCCCGGGGGGTAACGGGACAGAGCCATTCGTGACTTTTACATATTCTTGATCCGTGGTCCCGGGGGGTAACGGGACAGAACCACTCTTGGTTCACATATTCCTGATCCGTGGTCCTGGGGGGTAACGGGACATATCCTTTGAGTTACATGGAAGATTACATTAATTGATTTCAAACAAACTTTAGAATAGACAACCCAGTAGCACAGTTTAGATTGATCATTGCACGTCACATACACTGATACACTTCACTGTTATACATCCCTGTTGACTTGTTACTATTATGATTCATGCCTGCATATCTCGTGTATCCTGTTCATTTATTATTGTTTGATATCATGACGCACTGACGTCTGGGTTTTGCATGGCCCAGATCCCTTATCTCTGTCGCAGGCAGTTCAGGAGTATTTCGACCAACAAGCCGAGCAGTGAAGATCATGTTAGTAGCTCGTTAGTTTAGTTTTATTTCGTATTTCATTCCTGATGTGAGCCCGTATTATGGGACGTACTTTCCAGATTGTTATTGTTACTTGGATTTATTGCTTCCGCATATTATTTCTTGACTCGTTATTTCTGGCTCATGGACATGTACTAGATGGTTTCTTTTATTTTCCTGTTTTTGATATCTATATACAGCCGTAATGTGACTGTGGAGGGATGTTTCCTATCCACAGGTAGCATGGTTGGCTCTGTCACGTGCCGATCTTAGCGCACTCTGTGAAGCGGGGCGTGACAGGGTTTGTTTGGTATCAGAGCTATAGGATTTAGGTTAATCGGGTTTGATTCTTTTGTAGTTGGGTATTGGACCCAATACACGAATCGGAAAACCCGTAATTAGGAACATGTCCCGCCACATTGTTATCGTGATTCTTGAATCATATCTTTCTCTTGATCCTTGTCTTGACGATATGCAAACAACTTTGCATCTCGGCTCGAAACCTTTTGGTTCCCTATTGTTTCTCCCTGTTCTTTTGATTTTGATACTAGGATTTGGGCGACTTGAACGGAGTTATGTGATTGTAACTATGAACTGCAGCATGGTTACAATGCGGTACTCTATTTAAGTAACTTGGAGTCCTGGCCTTGATTCATTTCCTTATTCCATGGTCATTTATTACCTTGCTTTTCTCGGTTTCATTGCTTACCAGTTCATGTTTTGCAGATTTCTTAGTGATTGCTACCGGCAGCTATGATGTTGTCTTGGGAATGGATTTCCTTGGCATTTTCCACGCTCACATTGATTGTAGGGCAAAGAAAGTGATCTTCCAGATTCCCGGACATCCGGAGTTTGTTTTGTTGGAGGTAGCAGTTCTGTCAGGCCAGTCGAGTTTAGGGCTAGGCTGATATGCGTCGTTCTTTCATCGATGGAAGTTGATAAGGAGGAAGCGCCGGCTATAGTTCAAGAGTTCATGGACGTGTTCGAGGACATCTCCGGTTTATCGCCAAAACGAGATGTGGAGTTCGCGATCGATCTTGTTCTTGGTGCAGCACCAATCTCAAAGGCGTACTATCCGATGGCACCAGTGGAGTTGGAAGAAGTCAAGAAACAGGTTACCGAATTGCTAGAGAAGGGTTGGATTCACAGCAGCAATTCGCCTTGGGGAGCTCCAGTTCTTCTAGTCAAGAAGAAAGATGGCATAAGGAGGATGTGCATCGATTATCGAGAATTAAACCGAGTGACTATTAAGAACAAATACCCGATCCCTCGCATTGGCGAATTGTTCGAGCAGCTTAGTGGCGCGAGGGTATTCTTGAAGCTGGATTTGCGATCCGGATATCATCAGGTTCGAGTTAAATCAGAAGATATTTGCAAGACTGCGTTTCGAACTCGGTATGTACATTACGAGTATTTAGTGATGCCATTCGGAGTCACGAATGCACCGGCGATATTTATGGACTTGATGAACCGAATCTTTTCACCGTTCTTGGACCAGTTTATAGTGGTGTTCATCGATGATATTCTGGTCTACTCGAGGAGCATTGAAGAGCATGCAGAACACTTGAAGATCGTACTGCAGACATTGAGGCAAGAAAGATTGTATTCAAAGATGAGCAAGTGCGAGTTTTGGCTTGAAGAAGTGAAGTTTTTGGGGCATGTCGTATCCGGAGATGGAATCGCCGTTGATCCCGAGAAGATTGCAGCAGTTCAAGATTGGCCGATTCCGAAGAACGTAGCAGAGATCAGAAGTTTTCTTAGACTTGCCGGATATTACAGAAGATTCATGGAGAATTTTGCTCGATTGGCTGAGCCTTTGACCAAGCTTACACGAAAGGATGTACCATTCGTTGGACGGATAGTTGTGCGTCAGCTTTTAAGGCGTTGAAGCAAAGATTGATAACCGCTCCTATTTTGACCGTACCAGACAGTTCCGGAGGATTGGTGATTCACAGCGACGCATCTGGGAAAGTTTTGGGCTGTGTTTTGATGCAGTATTGGAAGGTTATAGCTTACGCATCGAGACAGTTGAAGACCCATGAGAAGAATTACCCAACTCCTGATTTGGAGCTTGCAGCAATGATTTTCGCTTTGAAGATTTGGAGACACTACTTATTGGGCTAAAGGGTCGAAGTATTCACCGATCACAAAAGCTTAAAGCATGTGTTCACATAGAAAGAGCTTAACATGAGGCGGCGTAGATGGTTGGAGCTGATGGCTGACTACGATCTTGATCTCAAGAACCATCCAGGAAAAGTTAATGTAGTGCCGGATGCGCTTAGTCGGTTGCCAGCAATTCAGATGTTGACTGCACAGAAGGAGCTTATCGAAGATTTTTGGAGATTCGAGTTGGAGATCGTGCTACCGCACTTTTCGGGACATTTGATGCAGCTGCAAGTACAGTCATCGTTGATCGATAATATTAAAGCAGCGCAGTCACAGGACCCAAGATTGCAGAAGTTTCGAGAACAAGTTAAAGCAGGACTTCGAACGGACTTGTTGATTTATGAAGATGCTTCATTGCGATATGGTAGCCATTTGCGTGTACCAAAAGGATACATTCATGAAGAAATTATGAAGGAGGCACACAGTTTGGCGTATTCCATACATCCAGGAGGCATGAAGATGTATTGTGATCTAAGACAACATTTCTGGTGGGATGGCATGAAAAAGGAGATTGCTCGTTTTGTAGCGAAGTGCTTGGTGTGTCAGCAAGTTAAGGCTGAACATCAAAGGGTTGCTGGTTTATTGCAACCACTTCCGATTCCTCAATGGAAGTGGGAACATATAACCATGGATTTCGTGTCAGCTTTACCGCGGAGTCCAAAGGGCAACAATGCAGTTGGGTGATTATTGATCGATTGACCAAGGCATCTCATTTCATACCATTTCGAGTTGGTCAGTCAACGGAAGCGTTAGCGGAACGGTACATACAGGAGATTGTGAGATTGCATGGAGTACCTGTGAGCATCGTGTCCGACCGTGACACCCGATTCTTATCGCACTTCTGGAGGAGTTTACAGGAAAGTTTGGGGATGCGATTGAAGTTTAGCACTGCTTATCATCCTCAGACAGATGGCCAGTCGGAGAGAACGATCCAAACTCTTGAAGACATGTTGAGAGCTTGCATGTTAGACTTCAAGGGTTTGTGGGAGGATCATCTACACTTGGTGGAGTTTTCGTACAACAACAGTTTTCAGGCGACTATTCAGATGGCTCCATTCGAAGCATTATATGGTCGCAAGTGTCGTTCACCTTTTTGTTTGGACGATGTTGGAGAACGAAGATTGTTAGGACTGGACTTGATCGTGCAAACCATGAAGAAAGTTAATGCTATTCGGAATCACATGAAGGCAGCACAAGATCGGCAGAAGAGTTGGGCCGATACATCGAGAAGACCTCTAGAGTTCGTTGTTGGTGATCTGGTATTCTTGAAGATATCACCGACTAAAGGAGTGATTCGTTTTGGGAGTCGAGGCAAGCTTAGTCCTCGATTCGTGGGGCCTTTCGAGATTATGGAGCGTGTTGGAGAAGTGACTTATCGATTGGCTTTACCACAATCTTTGGCGAATGTTCATGACGTGTTTCATGTATCTCAACTCCATAAGTATGTTCGAGATGAAACACACGTGCTGGATCATTCGGAGCTGACTGTATGAGAGGATTTGACCTTTGAGGAACGACCGATGTCGATTGTTAATCGAAGAGAAAAGGTCCTTAAGAACAAGGTTATTCCTCTCGTACTTGTTTCTTAGGGAAATCGCTCACACGGAGAATCGACTTCGGAACGAGAAGACAAGATTCGACAGAAGTTTCCAGATCTCTTCTTGTAGATTCTTGATTGTTTATCTTTTCTTGTTTTGGGGAATTTCGAGGACGAATTTTTTTTGTAATTGGGTATAATGTAACACCCTAGTTCATTTATACCAGTTCTATTTCAAGTATTTCTTATTTATGGTTTTTTCCTGATTTATTATGTTTTGGGTGCGAATAGTGTATTTGACATTTGTATTTGCATCCGACCCGACCCGCTTTCTTGAAACCTGCCTTGATTCATGTGTATGATTTATCCTGACTTGCTACGTAAACTTGTGCACTTTCATGAATACTGCATACTGGCATTGTTATCTGGCATTTGCATTTTTACAATATAACATTCACAGTCATATAAAATATTTTAAAAATACATTGCATGGCCTGCATAATACCCCTAACCCCGTCGTAGCATCCGCGCACCTTGTTCTCGTCCCGTTCAGTGTAACGGACCTGTTTGGATGGCTACGTGCACGTGCGTGCATCTGTTCTTGGGGTTATGCATTTTTTCGTTACCCGGATATCCAATTTTAATTTTAGTCGACACATATTTTTTTATTATTTTAAAACTGAATTTTTAGACCCGACCCGGGCATGTTTTGGACTATCTTTGTATTTACCAGAATATCAAATTTTATTAGTATAATATTATTTTTTTAATAAACTAATACGCATTAAAATTTAAATAACTACACATATCTTTCTAAATTTAAATCTAAACTAATTTCCTAACAAACTAACAACCCTTCTCTCTCTCTCCTCTGCATATATATATTTATATTTATTTATTTTTTCTTTCCTTATTTAATACACAGTTTCTTCTTCTTACTTCTTTTTCTTGATCTCGTTTCTTGCTTCCGGTGATCACCGCCTGAGCCGTGCTCGTCGCTGACGATCCGAGTGATCCAGTAAACGTACCTTGCCTGTATGATCACCCTCTTTCCTTGCCTGGACCCGTCCCACGTGCCGCGTGTGCGTTGCGACGATTTACCGACGTCGGACGTGCCGTGCGTATCCGTCGCGTGATTCGATCGAGGCAAGTTTACAACTTGCTACATGCTATGCTTTATGTAATTTATTTATATGTTTCCGTATTATTATTAACATCATCATCATCATCATTATCATCATACATCTATATATATATAATTTATACACCGTAGTTATTTAACGTTAATCAGTTTTATAATATAAAATGTATGAAAGTTTACAACTTGCGACATGCTATAATTATATCTATAAAAATATATATTGTCGTAATATTTCTTATTATTATCTTTAATTAGTTTATAATCTGCTTTTTTTAATGTTATACAAAATATAGTTTGAAAATATTATAGTTTACACATGAAACGTCGTTGCAAAGCGGATACGACAAATCTGAAATTTACTGTACACCTTACCTTATAAATTTCATTATAAATCATAGAAAAATCATTAGTATACGTTCTTTAGTTCGTTACGAAGATAACTCAGAATACTATAACTCTATGAAATATTTACTTTCAAAATAAATTGTTTAAATAACGTAAAATGCAAATGAAAATATCTCTAAACTGCTGTCCAGGGAAATTCCAGCAGCAAACTTTCAATTTCGAATGTTCATAGATTTTTGTAGGAATGACATGAGATACTTCAACTTATAAAAATGAAAACCTTATTGAATTATATTTGTTTTGGTATAAGACACGTCCCTTTTGGAGAACGTTTGTTATTTTTAAGTTGTTTTACAAATCAGGGTAACGCTGAATTTCTGAACGGAACTTTCTTGTGCATGGTTAATCAATACCACTTTTATAGTTATTAATCGGTTTGAATATGTTATCCATTTTAATATTTATATCACTATTTACATATCTAGTCGCATGCTAATTCATCTTGCTACATGCTAGGTATATTATTATGCATCCATATGAGTAAAATGTTACCCGTTTATCACATTGTACATCCATACTAAAAGTTTACTGTTTTCGGATACCCGTTTGCATCCATATTATTTAAAATATATATAACTGCATTTATAGATCACATTAATTCATATTATTATTGTAGTAACACCCCATACTTAATAAAGTGCATCCAAATTAGTATTGGAACTGTAAATGTAACCCCTAATCGATATTTGTGCATCCATACCATTAATTCTATAACTATTCGCATACCATGTCATATTATTACATATTGTTGTTATATTGACACCCCATGCTTGATATTGTGCACCCTACATAGTCATGATGTAACCCCTGATCGATATTTGTGCATCCATGGGTTCCTAGGCACACTAATGAAGTCTCACAAGGCATCAACCATGCCAATTTCAAATTTTATGAGTGCCGAGAAACTCTAATACGGATCGTTAACTAGAATTTTAGGCGAAAAAGGAAACTAGTTAACATCTTAACTAAAAGTGAGATGCTACAACCTTTGTAGATCCGGTTATCCACTTCATTAGCTCCACGTAGTTGTCCCCTCTCTGTCCATCTTGAATCCCGGACTCTCGCATCGGCTTCATCGGAGAAATGAGCGGAACAGTCATCGGCTACGATGCCGAAGATGATTTACGTCGAGGCTACACTAGATCGAGCTCCAACTTCACCAAGTCGTGAAACTTGTGAAGAAAACACCCAAAACAACTTGGCAAGAAGTAGAGGATGAAGAAATAGGAGGTGGGTTCACTTTAGAATTGGATTTCTCACTTTAGAACTCAAGATGCCATTAATGGAGTCTAGTTTTCTTTCTTGAAGAAGAAGGAGAAGATGAAGATAGAATATGATAGAAGTATTTTCATAATAGAAAATAAATCAATACTTATCATATCCTAACTAAGGTCAAGTGTAGAGAATAGACCATGGTAAGTGGGAATGGTTAGGGTTAAGCATGAAGACAAAATGGTCTCTTTAGTCAAAGCTTCATGAAGCTTCAACAAGCTTCATGATAAAAAGAAACCATTTTATTTTCTTTTATTCATTTAAATAAATAAAGAATGGATAAAGAAATGAGTGAATAAATCAAAACCCTAACCATTATCATAACCATGGTACAATTCTGTACACAAAGCCAATATTCATGCATCATCAAACATGATACAATCAAGTGCACAAAAGTATATCACATATACAACTTGTGAACTTCAAGTGAGAAAATCCATTTATAGTGAACCAATACTAGTTAATGCAAAGTAATATATCAAATATATAATTATACATTAAATCATTAAATCAACATTTGATTTAACGATCCGGTCATATCGCATATAACCGACTAGTATCCTATGTATAGGCTTATCAAATCAAGGCTTGATTCGATATCCAGGTTATATCGAATATAACCAATCGATACATTCATCGCGAGAATGAAATACGGTATCACATACACGCATTATTCTCGGTTCCGCACATATCTCATATGCACTCCTATTTCGTTTCGCTTGAGCCAGGAAACCTCTGTGTAGGACTCTAAAGACTCGTCAATACGCCGGTAGCAGATGATGATCATATCAAGCACCCACAAGCCGCAAGCGGTCTGCTAAACGTAACGGCCACCCGGGTATTGAGCGATCAGAAGATCGACGAGCTAGCCCGCTCATACTCCTGTGAATCCAACCAGTAACACTTACCGTACAGTCCGGCCTGTTCGTCTGATATGTCGCATATCAAGTCTAGGGGTGGTAAACGTCAGACCCCAGTAACCGATAAGTCATGCCGATGTGAGGCTCATAACGGGTCGAGAAACTACTGGTGACACTTACCAGCAAATCTCTGATCAGCCCTGGCCAGGGACTTCCCTGTTACAGCCAATCGAGCATAGCGCAACATCAACCCCCAATACCGGGAGAGACGAAACCCCTCCTATCGCTCATTGCCTCCATGTGACTCGGGACTGTACCCAAAGACCACCGTTTTGCACGCCCTCATGGACGTGGTAAGGTGGAGATCAAATCACAGTGGGAATCACACAAGACTCTATGACGATCTCGGGTCTATAGACTAACCAGTACAAGTGTCACCTGAGAATTGCCATCTGACGTGAGGTATAATACCATCTGGGAGTTCTCGGAGAGTCCGTCCAGTGTACCCAGTCTCCACTGAGCACCCGTATACCATCTCTGATGTCAAACACCAATGGATATGGGATCATCCATCGCCCATCTCATGGGTCGAGAGGCGTATACGCTAGTCTACACTGGTATATCGATGCCCCGTCTCGATACACCGACGACTAGGGACCTTGAAGGATGTACTTATAGACTACCATGTCCCCACTAGTATGATCTGCATCATAGTCCAAGTAGTCAAGTACACATCCTAAGGGCTTTATCAACATGTAACTATAAAACAGTTTAAAGAGACTAGTGTACATGTTAAGATAAAGAGCAACCAGATAGCATACTATCATATCGAGCAAGAAAGTCATCTCTATATATGTCCAAGCATCCAATATAATATACATCATCTGTACAATACTTGCCTCTAGGGCATACATACAACTAACAATCTCCCACTTGCACTAGGGCCAGCTGCTGTAGTATCGCATACCGAGCATCCCGAAGAGTTTCTCAAACTGTATCTGGGGAATGGCCTTCGTGAGTGGATCTGCCGTGTTGTTCTTCGTGTCAACCCTCCTGACCTCGATCTCCCGGCGATTAACTATCTCCCGGATCAGGTGATACCGCCTCAGAATATGCCTGGATCGTTGATGGGACCTGGGTTCCTTGGCCAAAGCCACCGCTCCTTTGTTATCGCAATACAAAGGTATTGGATGCTCAATGGATGGAACCACTCCAAGTTCAGTAATGAACTTCTTGATCCAGACAGCCTCTTTAGCAGCATCGTTGGCAGCGATGTATTCAGCCTCCATCGTCGAGTCTGCCACGGTTTCCTGCTTGGAACTCTTCCAGCTAACCGCCCCTCCGTAAAGGGTAAAGACAAATCCCGACTGCGACTTAGAGTCGTCCTTATCACTCTGGAAGCTCGAATCGGTAAAGGACTCCACTTGGAGTTCTCCGTTACCATACACCAAGAGCATCTCTTTAGTCCTTCGCAATTACTTGAGAATGCTCTTCACAGCTGTCCAGTGACTTTCTCCAGGATCAGCTTGATACCTGCTCACTACACTCAGTGAGTATGCTACATCGGGTCTAGTACATAGCATCGCATGCATGATAGAGCCTACAGCCGAAGCATAGGGTACCCCTTGCAAGTGAGCTCTCTCCAAATCAGTCTTGGGAGACATCTCTTTGGAGAGAGTGACTCCAGAAATCGTGGGCAAGTTCCCACGCTTGGATTCTTCCATACTAAACCTCTTTAGTATGGTGTCAATGTACCTGGATTGGGACAATCCCAAAATCCGTTTGGATCTATCTCTGTAGATCCTAATTCCCAATATGCAGGAGGCATCACCAAGATCTTTCATTGAGAATCTTTGTGATAAGAAGAGCTTGACCGATTGCAGCATAGGAATATCATTTCCTATCAAGAGTATGTCGTCCACGTACAATACGAGGAAGACAACCTTACTCTCTGCCACCTTCTTGTAGATACAAGGTTCATCTGGGTTTTTGACGAAATCAAACTCTTTGATAACGATGTCAAAGCAGATGTTCCAACTCCGCGATGCTTGCTTTAATCCATAAATGGATTTAAGCAGCTTGCACACCTTCCCGCTGCTCCCACTGTCTACGAAGCCCTCTGGCTGAGTCATGTACACGCACTCTTCTAAATCACCATTTAGAAAGGCGGTCTTAACATCCATTTGCCAGATTTCGTAATCATGATATGCAGCGATGGCAAGCATGATCTAGATGGATTTAAGCATAGCCACTGGAGAAAAGGTTTCGTCATAATCCACACCTGGTCTTTGACGAAATCCCTTTGCAACAAGTCTAGCTTTGAAAGTCTCCACTTTCCCATCTACACCAAATTTTTTCTTGAAGATCCACTTGCTCCCAATGGGTTTTACCCCTTCAGGAGCAACTTCCAAAGTCCATACTTTGTTGGTGTACATGGATTCCATCTCGGACCGTATAGCATCCAGCCATTTCACTGAGTCCCTACTCGAGATGGCCTGCTCGAAGCTAGTTGGGTCATCATCCTCCATGATGCAATCCTCGCTCCCACCATCCATGAGAAAACCGTAGTATCTCTCAGGTGGGCGAGGAACCCTATTAGATCGGCGGAGTGGTTGAGGTTCATCAGGAGCTACTGAATCCTCTGGTTCAACCAAATCTTCTGTTGTAGTCTGTATTGCTGGAACCTCTTCCAGTTCTACCTCTTTGCCACTAATCTCTTTTTCAAGAAATTCCTTTTCTAAAAAGGTGGCATGTCGAGAAACAAATACCTTTTGTTCCTCGGTGTGGTAGAAGATATACCCTCGCGAATGTTTGGGATATCCAATAAACTTACACAGAATGGACCTTGCCGCGAGTTTGTCCGGATTTTGCGTTTTTACATATGCCGGACAACCCCATATCTTAACATAATTAAGACATGGTCTCTTTCCTTTCCATATCTCATATGGAGTGGTTGGCACGGTTTTGGTGGGAACCATATTCAATAGGTCTGCAGCTGTTTCCAGTGCATATCCCCAGAAGGAAATAGGTAACTCAGCTGTGCTCATCATAGAGCGTACCATATCTAATAGGGTGCGGTTCCTCCGTTCTGATATACCGTTGTGCTGTGGTGTATATGGAGGAGTCAGCTGAGAGAGAATCCCATTCTCTTTTAGGAAGTCCAGGAATTCATTGCTCAAGTATTCACCTCCTCGATCAGATCGAAGGATTTTAATACTTTTTCCGGTTTGGTTTTTGACTTCTTGTTTATATTCTCTAAATTTCTCAAAAGCTTCTGATTTGTGTTTCATCAGGAACACATATCCGAATCTAGAGAGATCGTCAGTGAATGTAATGAAGTACGAAGAACCATCCCTGGCATGTGTAGACATGGGACCGCATACATCACTATGTATCAGTCCTAAGAGTTCGGTAACTCTTTCTCCGTGTCCCGTAAACGGAGTTTTGGTCATCTTGCCTTTGAGACATGATTGGCAAGTGTCATAAGATGAAAATTCAAACGGATTTAAATATCCATCCTTATGTAACTTAGCTAATCGTGTCGCATTGATGTGACCCAGTCTACAATGCCACAAGAAGGATTCGTTCAGTTCTGAACTCTTCCTCTTGTGTGTGTTTGTTATGCTCAGAACTGTTGATTGATTTAGAACATAAATGCCATTGCACAACGTGCCTGATCCAACCAACTTTTGGTTACGGAAAATGTTCATAACATTGTCCTGTAATACAAAATTATATCTCTCTTTACTCAACAAAGAAACCGATAAAATGTTGCATATCAGGTTCGGCATGTAATAGTATTCGTTCAGAACCAATGTATTACCAGTTGGTAATACAAGGTGATATTCCCCGACAGTCTTAGCTGCAACAATTGCACCATTTCCAACTCTAATGTCTTTATCACCTTCTCCAAGTTCTCTACCTTTCCTTAGCCCATGTAACTGATTACATATATGGGATCCTGACCCGGTATCTAATACCCAAGACGTAGAGCAAATGGAGAAACAGTTCTCTGTAACGAACACACCCGAAGAAAATGCATCAACATGCACTTTCTTCATTCGGGTGGCATGGGAATCCTGGTATTCCCCTATATCCTGTTCATTCTTATAACTCTTATAAGAAAGAACGGAACCAACGTTCCCCAGCACAGTATAACATGCGGGTTCGGTCAATACATCCATATTATTATCTTGATTAGGGCCTGACATGGTCGCTACCTGGAGAGAGAAAGAAGAAAACACTTTAGCGTATGCTCGTGCAAGATCAGATTGGTTATTATCTTATCTAATCAGGATGGATCCCACTGGTTTTTATCAAATCTTCCTTCAAACCCTAAAAGGAAAGACTAGCCGGGATTAATTACACATTACAAGTTCGCCAATCTTTCAGCCAGGCCAGTGTCGGTACTTTGAGGGAGGTCCCCCGTGCTTTCGCACGAACCTAATTAATGTAAACCTCGTTTTCCCAGAGGCGTAACCTCGTTGACACCTTTCTAGACATCTACTTGATCGGCTAATTGTAATGTGCAAAACTCTCCCAGGAGTAACTCTTACTCGCAGTGGGTATCGGGATCCAACTATCTCATAGAAGGTATGCAATCTCATTGCAAATTTCAACACTTGAAATTACCGATAATATTTTGCCCCTAGCGTCCTATGACCTTGACGCAGGCCAACAAACCATAGTGCGCTAGTCAAGTTCAACCCGTCATTTCCTGATTGAATTAAACCCACCCGTACGACCCTTGACGCAGGCCAACAAAGTTGCACGACTACCCTAATCCAATCTGCATCATATGCATAAGCAGATAAATACTAGTTAGCTACCGCACACTACGCCTTGACGCAGGCCAACAAACGTAGCACGAATACTAACTACTACTCATCTGAAATGACGGAGGGCTACGACAGGTTTTTCTGAAAACCTATTGTGTAATGAACTTGATATCGTTGTAGAATCAAATGAAGTTTTGAAATGGAGTGATTTTGAGGCTTTTCTAGTTTTGCTAAAGGGGTCACTCCCGGTGAAGGGATCGTCGGCCCTTTCCTCGTCGAATGAGGTGCGGGATATATCATATATATCACTGTGCAAAGCAGAAACTATAGAAGCAATCAAAAGCAGACCGAATATGTAGCATCTTCCAGTTATTGCTAAAGGAGTCACTCCCGGTGAAGGGATCTCGGTCCTTTCCTCATCGAATAAGGTGCAGGGTATATCATATATACCTCTATGCAAAGCAAGAACTGTAGCTACCTGTTTAGTTTAAAATTTGATTCTACAACATCTTAGGTTTCTTTTCTTTCATTAATCACATTAATGAAGTCCCATCATTTAAGTCACCTAAACATCACAGATACATACGATGTACACTTATGCCACCCGCATTCGCCTGGATGTTCCCTCGTGCACCGTTAGGTTAGGTAACTAACGACAGAGCAGGGCAGGGCTAGTGCGGATGCAAAACATAAGTAACATCTATATAATATATCATATATACTATATACTGTATCTATCACAGAACATCACATGATCACATCACAGATATCGCAGCAGAAGAAACATATGAAACATTGGATATACTAGGACGTCCGTGTTTTCAATACGAGCCAGTATAAAACACGGATTCCACGGTCGTGATGAATAGCCAATCCCACACCCCTAGACCCCTACGAGAGCGGCAAGCAACCCTGCCAATTCTAGGGTTAGGAGACCCGGACTCGACTCCTCGAGATGGTCTCCCACTGGACCCTAGAACCCAGTTACTTGTGCTCCCCTCCTTGGGTCTATCCTAATGCGGAAAAGTAAATAATATACAAAAGGTGACAGCTTCCGCAACCTGGAAGTGCCCCAAATAAAAGAATATTACATACAAGTTTTTACATGAATGAAAATGAAAAACACTCATCTCTCATAAAACCCCCCCGGCTATTCGAACACGACGATCCAATATAACATATCCAGCAACACATAACATCACATGTCATCAACGTAAGTAAATATGCGTATCCCAATTGTCGTTGACATATAGCAACGAAACCGGCGATATCACATATTACACTTACGGTCACAGAAAAGAAAGTGTAAAACTACAACAGTTGGAATTCGCAATTTCTTTAGACATCGCATGCCTAATCAAATGAAATACTTAGACATCACATGCCTAACAAATATAAACCCCGCATTTTAGTCCCATTATCGAAAACTCTTTTCAATATCAAGTGAGACTAAACCTCTAGATTTATAATATTCATTCAGCTATCTCATAACTGTTTGTGAATTCCAATTATTGTATCCCATTCCGGATAAATAGAAAATATTAAACTTTCCGATCGAACATTCGAACACCCAGGTTTTCCCGAAACCGATCAACACATGAAATAAGTTCAAAGACATTCACTTCATGCCTCAGTACCAACGGTCCAGCCGTAGAAGGGTCAAGCCAACGCCTCACATGTGGCACGCCGTACTGCCCCAAAGCCGAAGGTTCAAAGGGCAGTTCAAGACGGTCACATAATCGAGTTAAGGTTTGTTGTCTTCTAGAGGGACCATCGTGTTACTTGCACTACTCAGAACGTCATTAAACTACGGAAAAGTCCAACAATTGGAAATTTTCCGGCACGGGAAAGATTGGGTATCTACATCCGGTCGAACTTTTTAACATATTCCAAATACCCAGAAAACACATAGACGACGTTTGATAATCCGATCGAATCTACGAACTCCTAATACAACCCAGAAAACTCAACTCTTGAGTTCAGATTAAAAATTCCCAGGAAAACCAACACTGCAACATAGGAATTACTGTGCAAAGTTGAACAACAGAGGAGACTAGATGGCCGCGGAACCGCCGCATTAGGCATGCTAATGCCGCGGTTCCGACGCGCTTCTATGGCATTAGGCTATCGAATTTCACAGTAACTCTTACAATCACCTGCTGATTTTTCTGCATATTTTTAATATGGAAAAAACCCAGTTTTTGAAAAAAGTCCAGAGAGCAAGTTTGGGATTAAGGTTTCGATTCGTTCGGATTTCAAACGTCGTCTACACTTCGTCTAAGGCTCTAGCTAGGCTCTGATACCACTGTAGGGTTCCTAGGCACACTAATGAAGTCTCACAAGGCATCAACCATGCCAATTTCAAATTTTATGAGTGCCGAGAAACTCTAATACGGATCGTTAACTAGAATTTTAGGCGAAAAAGGAAACTAGTTAACATCTTAACTAAAAGTGAGATGCTACAACCTTTGTAGATCCGGTTATCCACTTCTTTAGCTCCACGTAGTTGTCCCCTCTCTGTCCATCTTGAATCCCGGACTCTCGCATCGGCTTCGTCGGAGAAATGAGCGGAACAGTCGTCGGCTACGATGCCGAAGATGATCTACGTCGAGGCTACACTAGATCGAGCTCCAACTTCACCAAGTCATGAAACTTGTGAAGAAAACACCCAAAACAACTTGGCAAGAAGTAGAGGATGAAGAAATAGGAGGTGGGTTCACTTTAGAATTGGATTTCTCACTTTAGAACTCAAGATGCCATTAATGGAGTCTAGTTTTCTTTCTTGAAGAAGAAGGAGAAGATGAAGATAGAATATGATAGAAGTATTTTCATAATAGAAAATAAATCAATACTTATCATATCCTAACTAAGGTCAAGTGTAGAGAATAGACCATGGTAAGTGGGAATGATTAGGGTTAAGCATGAAGACAAAATGGTCTCTTTAGTCAAAGCTTCATGAAGCTTCAACAAGCTTCATGATAAAAAGAAACCATTTTATTTTCTTTTATTCATTTAAATAAATAAAGAATGGATAAAGAAATGAGTGAATAAATCAAAACCCTAACCATTATCATAACCATGGTACAATTCTTTACACAAAGCCAATATTCATGCATCATCAAACATGATACAATCAAGTGCACAAAAGTATATCACATATACAACTTGTGAACTTCAAGTGAGAAAATCCATTTAAAGTGAACCAATACTAGTTAATGCAAAATAATATATCAAATATATAATTATACATTAAATTATTAAATCAACACTTGATTTAACGATCCGGTCATATCGCATATAACCGACTAGTATCCTATGTATCGGCTTATCAAATCAAGGCTTGATTCGATATCCAGGTTATATCGAATATAACCAATCGATACATTCATCGCGAGAATGAAATACGGTATCACATACACGCATTATTCTCGGTCCCGCACATATCTCATATGCACTCCTATTTCGTTTCGCTTGAGCCAGGAAACCTTTGTGTAGGACTCTAAAGACTCGTCAATACGCCGGTAGCAGATGCTGATCATATCAAGCACCCATAAGCCGCAAGCGGTCTGCTAAACGTAACGGCCACCCGGGTATTGAGCGATCAGAAGATCGACAAGATAGCCCGCTCATACTCTTGTGAATCCAACCAGTAACACTTACCGTACAGTCCGGCCTGTTCGTCTGATATGTCGCATATCAAGTCTAGGGGTGGTAAACGTCAGACCCCAGTAACCAATAAGTCGTGCCGATGTGAGGCTCATAACGGGTCGAGAAACTACTGGTAACACTTACCAGCAAATCTCTGATCAGCCCTGGCCAGGGACTTCCCTGTTACAGCCAATCGAGCACAGCGCAACATCAACCCCCAATACCGGCAGAGACGAAACCCCTCCTATCGCTCATTGCCTCCATGTGACTCGGGACTGTACCCAAAGACCACCGTTTTGCACGCCCTCATGGACGTGGTAAGGTGGAGATCAAAGCACAGTGGGAATCACACAAGATTCTATGACGATCTCGGGTCTACAGACTAACCAGTACAAGTGTCACCTGAGAACTGCCATCTGACGTGAGGTATAATACCATCTGGGAGTTCTCGGCGAGTCCGTCCAGTGTACCCAGTCTCCACTGAGCACCCGTATACCATCTCTGATGTCAAACACCAATGGATATGGGATCATCCATCGCCCATCTCATGGGTCGAGAGGCGTATACGCTAGTCTACACTGGTATATCGATGCCCCGTCTCGATACACCGACGACTAGGGACCTTGAAGGATGTACTTATAGACTACCATGTCCCCACTAGTATGATCTGCATCATAGTCCAGGTAGTCAAGTACACATCCTAAGGGTTTTATCAACATGTAACTATAAAACAGTTTAAGGAGACTAGTGTACATGTTAAGATAAAGAGCAACCAGATAGCATACTATCATATCGAGCAAGAAAGTCATCTCTATATATATCCAAGCATCCAATATAATATACATCATCTGTACAATACTGGCCTTTAGGGCATACATACAACTAACAGCTAGTAGCTAGCCGAGATGCGTACGGGTTGTCCTTAGGGAAACGTGGAACCTTTATCTTGCTTTAGACGAGTTAATTGAAATATGGATGGTTTGTTCTAGATCTACGATATACGGATATAGATTTATGAAGAAGAGGCTTGTAGGGTTCATATGACTCAATAGTAATGGTTGATTAATTAAAAATGACTCATTTTATCTTTTAATAGTTTAAAACTAGATCGATAGTGATGAATGTAGATTAGGGTTCTTTTGGAAGAAACTAGGGTTTCTCCTCTCCTAACCCTTGTCTTTTCATTAATCTCTATTCATGTCTAGCCCCTAACAAAACAAGTGTTAATCTAATCTCAAATCGTGGTCGAGACTATCAATAAATTGGCAGCGCTCCCGATAAGGATGTTAACATTTATTTTGCTAAAGTTTATAAACTTTTAAATATATAAAAGGAGTTAAATGATTTTATCATCCATAGATCTACCCTAAAATGCAAAAAACTAAACTAAATATCTACCTTTATTAATTAACTTTAACATGTACAAATCCTTTGAAATTAGAATACAAAGAACTCTCGTGTTGCTCTCGATCTTTATCGCATAGGAAGTAGATGTTCAGTCGATTGATTTCACGTCGATTCATGGACCTGTCTTGGATCTCTTGAACTTGTCAGTGATTTTGGTGATGTAAAAAGTGATGATCTTTCATATGAAGTTTTCGGTCTTTTAAATAGTTGCAGAAGCAGAATTCCTAGTTGCCTTATGTTATGATTTATTGTTAAGATCACAACCACAAAATCCCAAATCCAACGGCCATCAGAAGGCCGCGGATCCGCCGCAGATATGGGGGTTTGGCCGCGGTTGGACGGCGGCAGAGTGGAATCAGGTTTTCAAAATTCTGGTGCTGCCTCATGTTGAAACGAATCATATAAATATCATATGCATATATTTTCCTTCATAATGTTAGTAATAATGTAGAAACATATGATAAAGAATATTTTATAGATAAACCCATATATGTTCCATATTTACAATAAACACCTTTAAGTACTTAATAAAAGTAAGGAAAATGTTCCATCAAATGTGCAATATTTTCGACTGAACATCAGGTATTGCCGATATCAATCTAATGCCAACACAGGATCAAGAAGGTACAGTTCTAGTCTATGCAGACAACAAGTTACGTCCGTCAGGATAACACGTCAGGATTGTTGGCATTAGCAATAAGATCCAAATAACAAGTCAGGTAGTGTGTCGTGAACATGTCATGTTATATATATTAACCAAATAGATACCCAATATAAAACTGTAATCAATATCGGAACACGGTAAACACAATTGATACTAGGATGCATATGTATCTATCTGTAATAACCATTATACGTCCATTACCATGTATGATGCAAACTAGATAACATGTTGTACTGATGTAGTAGTATAATGATATCATGATGTTCCGGCATGCAACTAGATAAACGATTATCAGTATGCATATGAACGGATATCGTAAAACTGTAAATCGGTAATATTTGCTGAATAATAAAACACATGCACTATTTTTATTCATATAGATATCGATATAATAACATAGCAAGTTGCAAATTAAAACTTGCTTGATCGGATTTCATGTCGAGATAATGATGCTACGTCCGACATCGGAATACATCGCGATGCAAACTTACACATGCAGAACTGGACCTGACTGATCAGTGATGTGACGTGGTGACTAGGCCGGACGACGACGGTGACCGGGTCGTCTGGATCGTCAGCGACACATGAAACTCCGGTGAGCTGATCGGAGAATCAAGAAACGATCAAGAAAAGAACACGAAGAAAGAGAAGAAGACTGGGTATCTGTTGTTGGGTCTTGGGGAGGAGAGGACAAAGGTGGGATAACGGCAACAATAGGCTGCCGTCGGCGGCTAGGGGGAAGTGGATTTCTTTAGTTGGTGTTCGGGGTTGGGAGTCATGGAGTTAGTGGTGGTGTGGGGTGTCGGGAGAGAAGAGGGAGGTGAGGAGGTGAAGGTGGGTGGCGACGGCGAGGTCTCCGGCAAGGTGTGAAATGTTTCTTGAGTTGCTGCAGGGGGTCGTCGGGATGCAGGGATGCTTCTGGATGTAGAAGAGGGAGAGGACACTACTATAATAATGGGTTGCCCCTATGGATATAGCCGTAGGGGCAAACCATTGCCCCTACGGATTAATCCGTAGGGCCGTAAAATTCTCCCATAGGGGCAAAGGCCGCAGGTGCAAGTCTTCGCCTTGAACATGCCCCTACGGAGTAATAATTGCTCATACGCCTTACTCCGTAGGGAAAAAATATTTATTTAATTTATTGGTTTATAAAATAAAATACTTGCCCTTACGGAGTTATCCGTAGGTCTAGATAAAAGCCCCTACGGATTTATCCATAGGTCTAGATAAATGCCTCTACGGATGCATTCGTAGGGGCAAGTTTAACGCCTGTTTCTGAGTCCATAGAGACAAAATATCAGGTATCCTGATATTTTGTCCTTACGGTAAACTGTGTAGGGGCAAACATTGCACCTACGGATTAATCCGTAGGTGCAATAGATGGCCCTACGGATTAATCCGTAGGGAAAAAATATCAGGTTTTTTTAAAAATGGGCTTCCTGTTTTTCCCCCGCCCTGTGCACAATAATATATACATCATATAACCAAATAACCACAGTATTCATAATCAACATCTCACGCATAATATATAAAAGAAATAAACAAACAAAATACGATATCAATCTAAATCACCGTGTACAAGCAAACAACACCAATATCGTCCAAAATATATACAATATGTATCATATAAGTACATACATCCTCAAAATATAAAAAAAAACTACCATAGCTCGGTCCAGCTCCTCCACCTTTGATAAACACCATAATCTAGCGCATCTGCTTCTCGGTGCATCCCTGAGTCATCAAAAACTCGACCAATAAAGGAGCAGACTGTGCGGGAGTCTGAACGGGATGTGGAGCTGTAGGAGTGGTCTGCGCAACCGCAGTCGAGGTAGTGGATTGCGGAGCCGCAGCCGAAGGAGGTGCATGTGGAGCCGCAGCCGAAGCAGCCTATCGCATCTGTTAAATTTTGTGTATAATAAACGAGTAAGAATGGTGTATTAGATTTTAGTCGAATTCGTATCATTATCAGGTTATTGCGAACCCCAATCTAAGAATACTTAGGGACTTAGGCCTCGTTTGGATATCTAGTTTGAAAAACCGTAGTTTATTTTAATTAGACAGTTTTATGTAAGTATGATTAATCAAAGCTAGTCTACAGCCAAATAAGCTCAGGCTACTAATATTACATATGTTACTATCTATTATGTGATATAATATTTTACTATTAAGTAGTATACGTACCAACATCTCCTTCAACTCCTCGACGGTGGTCTTTAAGGCGCAACATCATGCTTTAGACGTCGCTCACGGGGGTAGGGGAAGTAACCGCCGGAATGGAGTCCAACATCATATGGGCCCTGCTAAGACCTAGTCCCCGGCATCTCTTCCAACCTCTGTGGTGCCCTCCGTATGCGGCGTCTAGGACTGGGGTCAGTAGCATCGGACCGGTTTGTCCAGTAAAATCAATCCCCGATGCATCCGCCTGCTCCACCACTCGCTCCTACACCCACATTAACCATTAAAATATAAGTATATCATTTAAATTTGAACTTTTCAAAACAAAAATTTCAAACAGGTTGGAATAAATATTAACACTTACGCAATACTCCTGGGTAGCAATGTCGGGGAATCGAAGCTCGCCCGTGGCGGGATCTGTCGAGGTGCCGTAAACGTCAAGATACGCGGTCAGCACGCTCAGAGTACCACCCCGCGTCAGGGTCTGAGCTCTCCGCAATTCGCCAAAAATTTACATATATTATAAAATAACTCTTAATATTACATTATATCAAAATAAATCTATTATAATTTACCGATGCCTCCATAACACGAGTAATGTTCCTCGAGCCTCCTGTATAAGTCGGGCGACCCCTATTCGTCGACTTCCTATTCTCCTTATTTTTGATCGGCCTGTTTCTGCACAACACATTCAGATTTAGTTTTCTAATTAAGCAACACAAAAAAATAAATTATATACTAAACAATGAATTAAATTTAAATTACAAACCTGTTTGCGCTGAGAGTCGAAATATTGGCACAAGAGAGGCCATGTATCTATATCGACTCTCGCAAAGGACGGAGTATGTAGAAGAGCCGCTCTCTCTGCCTCGAGGGGGGGGGCTCTCCATCCACAGGGAATAGCAGTCGATTTTCAGCTTGTTCCTATTGTATCAGACCTTTGATTGCATGTTCTTCATCAGACCCTGGTACAGAGCGTGAAGATCGAGCACTTTCTCAGGGTGATCAGGGTCGGGTATAGGCTAAAAGTCGTAATCCAACTGCAAATACAAAAATATAATTTATTTAAATTTCAAGTGTTAAATAATAATAAATATATTGGATAAGTCAAATGAATATATATATTAATACCCGAGCTTGATCCCAGAAGAGGGCAAATGAGCGCCGGAGCTGATCGCCCCACTCAACGTGAAGTGGATATTTCTTTAGGATGCGGCTCTCATCCTCCATATAGCGGCCGAACCTCTCGGCATAATCGCCGGTATATCGATAATCGGGGGTAAAAATGAGGGAAAATGGTGCCTCCCCTTTACTCTGTCGGGTCTCAGCTTATGGGACTGATTCGGGTCTCGAGTCCCCCTCTCGGGATGGGGCTGCCCTGCATCTACAAGAAATATCAAGACAAATAATATTAAGACAGAGTAGTATTAAGAAATCAAGAATTAACGAAAATTGAAGTGCGATATATACCTTCGGCGACAGCAGAACGAGCCTGGGTCCGGACAGCAGCACGACGGGACGATAGTTCCTCCGGTGAGGAACGGCCGGTGACCCGGACGTGGACGCGTCCCCTCCAACTAGAAAATAAATATCGACGATAAAATTATATGGAGTTCATGTTTATTCTAGATGATATGTAAAATGAATAAATATTTTATATTTATTCATACTAACCTGCAGACCGAGCGGAGGGTACGGAAGTGACGGGAGTGACCTCTGTGCCAGATGTGGACACACCACCTATAATTAGACAATTAAAAATAGATTATATAAGTAATTGCAAAAAGAATGTGTATATCAATACCATAACATTCTAAATCAATATGCATGCAATATATGATATATAAACATACCCGCAGGTGCGGTGGTGGCCTCTGCCCGAGATGTGGACGCACCACCTACAGCTAGACAATCAAAAAATGATTATCTAAGTAAGAGTAAAAAGAATGTGAGTATATTTATGATATAACATTCTAAATCAATATGCATACACTATAGAATATATAAACATACCTGCAGGTGCGGTGGTGGCATCTTCCTCTGATGTGGACGCACCACCAACAGATAGATAATTAAACATTGACTATATAAGTAATTTTGAAATAAATATGCATGTATATCTATAATATTACATTCAAAATGAATATGCGTGCAATACACCTGAAGGTGTGGCAAACTCCACACGGAAGGAGTCATCCGAAGGGGATACCGATCGCGTCAACCATTTCGATGTTGTATATTGATGGTAATAAGAGAATACTTTGTGACCATGTACGGACCAACCTGATAGCATTCCATACGCAGGAAAGTCATTAATTGTCCACATTAAAGCCGCACGCAGTGTGAAGGTTGTATCTGTGTTTGTATCGTAAATCTCTACACCATCAATGAATAAAGATTTTAACTAATCGATCAGAGGTCGGAGATAGACATCGATATAGTTTTCCGGTGAGTTTGGTCCATCAATAAGAAGCGCCATCATAAAATAGGATTTATCTATAGCCAACCAAGGCGACCGATTATAAACTATCATTACAACGGGCCATGTGCTGTGACTTCCAGCCATATAGTTGAATGTGCATAAACCATCACTTGCGAGTCCGAGCCTGACATTGCGAGGATCATTACTGAATATTTTGTGCTTCCTATCGAAATCCTTCCATGCCAGTGAATCTCTTCGATGACTCATTTTTCCATCTTCACTTGGAGCAGCACGGTGATGCCAAATCATTGCTTCGGCTATTTTCTTGCACCTGAATAGCCTCTGCAGCCTCTGTTTTATGGGAAAGTATCGTGCTACCTTGACAGGTATATCGGGCTTCTTATCAGATTCTTTCGGCTTATACCTGGCCTCTCCGCATGTTGGACACTGTTCCAAATCTGAATTCTCTTTTCGGTACAACACGCAATCTTTAGAACATGCATGAATCTTCTCACACTTCAGACTCAAATCAGACATCATCTTCTGGACTTCGTACCAGCTGTCGGGCACGTTATTTCCCGGGGGCATGGAATCTTTCAGGAACTTTAGAAGTATCGTGAATGACTTGTTGCTCAATCCATTTAGGCACTTAATCTGTAAAAGTTGGATGAACCATGATAGGATTGAATACTTTGCATTCTCATAAATTGGTCCTCTAGCATCATTCATGAACTTTTCATACTTATCCGCACGCGGTTCTTGGACGGAAGGAATATCATCTTCAGTAGGAATACTATCACCTAGGGCAAACTCTACCATATCCTCCATTTCTTCTCTTGGAAAGAAGTTATCGTGTTCTTCTTCTGCCGCATTACCGTATTCTCCTTCTTCTTCTGCCATATTACCTTTTTCTTCTTGTCCTTTTCCGTGATATAGCCAAGTTCTATAAAGTCTAGTAAAACCATGTTTAACGATGTGAAGCTCTATGATTTCTATCTTCTGCCAGAACTTATTCCCACATCTATCGCACGAGCAGAGAATCTTCTCTAATATGATCTTATTATGTGCGCGTGTAAATTCAATGAAAGCAGCAACTTGTACGATAAACTTAGATTATATGCGTTGTTGCCAATCCACGTACATCCAGTCCTTAACTCTCATGTACTCATGGGCCATGTTAGACTGTATAACATATAAATTGGAGGTTATGCTGACTATATTGAGAAATTTAAGAACGGGATGGTTACTGACAAAGAAGAAAATTCGTAGCGGCAAGTTTTTCGTTGAAAAGAATAAATTATCGATAGACAAAGTTAGATTTGAAGATATCCAAGTATGAGTTGTATTCTATGTATGTGTGTTTCAATTTATAATTTCGCTTAAGTGTAGGGTTGTTAGTGTGTATGTACTTTGTGTGTGCGTTTGTTGTGTATTCGTGTTGTATATGTGTGTTTCGGCTATCGGAGGTAAGGCTTCTATACCATTAAGAATGTATAGAGCAGACACCCATTCGCTTGTGCTTTCATCCGTTTCGAGTAAATTTCGGCAGCACCTCTCCGCTGTTCTCCGAGTACACTGTAATAGAATTGATAATCATTTCAATACTGGGAAACAACATTGAAATGAACATCTAATCTATCTATTTACACGGAGAACCATCGGAAAAGTACCGACGAAATAACTCGAAACGAATGAAAACACAAGTGAATGCAGGTGTTTGCTTTATACATTCCTAACTCGTCCACACTGGACAAATTTATCAGTTATCATACGATTGAATCTTCTCATCACATAGACTTCACGACGGTTGTTAGTACCGAACTATACTGTCTAATATTTAACAAAATTCGTATAGTTCTATGTCACGACGAACATCGAACGTATGTTAACCGATAGACGGGGACTAAGTCACGCTTTGATTTTCACATACGAGTATCGATGAGAATATGAAAGTTTCATATTATCATCGAGTGTCATATATTGGTTTTAACATGAACATTTAACTTGAATAGGTTTTACGTTTACGTTTCGTTTTTATGGGTTCTAAATTTTAAGTTTAGTGTAAATTTTGCTTGCGTTTACGGTAAAATTGTACGTTTATGTTATTATCGAGTATCTTACTAAAAGAACTAGTGCACCATAAACTCTAACCCTAATTAACCTAATTAACCCAAATTAACCCTAATCACCACCCTAACTCAAATTATCCCTAATTAATCCAAAATTAACCCAATTAACCTAATTAATCTAAATTAACCATAATTATCACCCTAACTCAAATTATCCCAAATTAACCCAAATAAAACCTAATCAATACCCTAACACAAATACACTATATTTTACCAAATTAATCCTAGCCCAAGCCCAAACCCAAACCCAAATTAACCTAACCCTAATTATCATCCAAACCCCAACCCAAATTAACTCTAGCCCAAACCATAATTAACCCTAATTAATCTAATTAACCCTAATCTTTACCCTAATCATCACCAACCCAATTTTACCTAATTAACCTTAACTAACCCTAACCCTCCCTACCTACCCGAACCCTAACCCTAAACCGAACCCTAACCCTAACCCTCACCCTAACCCTAATTAACTCCCAATTAACCCAGAACTAACCCTAACCTTAAAATCAACAATAATACAAAAAATAAGAATAATTAATAGTTCAAAATGAAATTAACTCACTTCACTTGTAGTTTTGCTGGCGGATGGAGCTCGACGAGGTGGAGGAGGCCGGGGATGGAGCTAAACGAGATCCTCTGGTGGCGGAAAGATGGCGACGAGTGTGCGTGTGGTGACGAGACAGAGGTGGAGGCGGCGGCTGACGGGAAATTTTGGCGACGAGAGGTGGAAGAGGAAGCTGACGAGAAGTGGAGGAGGCGTGGATGATCGATCGCGCGCACGAGAGAGTTGATGAGGAAATAATTAGGGGGCGGTGGAAATTACTGAGCTTTTTTTTTATTTTTATAAATAACCCTTTAATGCCCTTACGAATTAATCCGTAGGGCTCTCTTTTGCGACTCCGTACAGTCAACTAAAAGATTACATTTTAATATTTTTAATTAATCCGTAGAACACCGTAGAGACAAATCGATGGCCCTATGGATTAATCCATAGGGGAAATAAAAAGTTGCCTCTATGGATTACTATCTCCGTAGGGGCAACCTCTTATTGTAGTAGTAAGAGGTTGATGTGGTGATGGTGATGATGAGGGCAAGGAGGTGAGGTCGGCGATGGCGAGGACGTGAACGAAGGTTAGGGTTTGGGTTTTCTCGTAGCGATAGAGAGTACATGAGGAAGAAGAGAGAGTTAAGGGTTATGTATAATTAGGTTATTATTATTATATAGAGAGAGACAGAGAGAGATAGAAGAACGTGAGAGATGCTGACATAGAGAGAGATAGATTAGCTATTAGTTTAAATTATATTATATTATATATATATATATATATATATATATATATATATATATATATATATATATATATAACTCTTAGTTTTTAAAATATTATAATATATATGTTTTGGATCTAAACAGCTAATATCAAATTACTCCGAAAATTACCCGGGTCTCTTCTAAAAATCTAGTTTTTAAATATGGAGAATATACATACAAGTTAAAACCATAATACAATGCCCGGTCAATAAAAATGCATACATCCAAGTACGGATCTACGTAAATATACGTAGCGATCCAAAAAAGTTTGTTTTAACAATTTGGACATGGATATGATGTATGGATGCAACCACATTATATGGGGTATGATATCATATCATGCTAGATATCAAAATATATTAATTAGCTATTATTTGTATTATTAAAAGATATGCGGATACAAAATATATCATATATGTGTGTATAGAATCTAGATGTGCATGGATGCTCTGTACCAGCAAATATTTGATATAATCTTGAGCCATGATGGGTTTCAAACATGCGGGTCGGGTAGGGTACAAACCACTGTAACCAAATGCACTATCCGTACCCAAAAACAATAATAAATAAGAGTTGTCGCAAGATTTGAAAATTCCCAAAATAAAATATTGTATAACAGTACTAGGGTGTTACAGAAGGAGTTGGGTTCGGCGATGGAGTGGCCGGAATTTAGGTCTTGGTCGAGGAAGGTGGGTTTTGAGGGGTTGAAGGGGGCGCGGTTGGCGTTGCGCTGCGACGGCGAGACGACGGGGTTGTGTGTTGATGGCAATGGGTTCTTGGTGGATAAAGGCAATGATGAGGTTTCGATGGTGGTGCTTTTGGCTTGAGGAGAAAAAGGGTTTGTGGGTTTTGTGTATATAAGAGAGAGAGAGAGAGAGAGAGAGATTATATATGGGTTTATAAAATATATATAGAGTAAAAATATATGTAGATATGTATATGGTTATGAGTTTGTTAAAATGAATATAATTAGTGTCTAAAAGAATATATATATATATATATATATATATATATATATATATAAAGTAAATATGCACAAAAATATATAAAGATTATCACAATCAAAGATTGACTATAACATATCTATGGTTACAAAATCTAATATTCAAAATATATATCATGGATTACTAAAAGTTGGATAGTACAAGATTAGCAACACATTAAATACTAACATTATATATTTAACAAATTGGAAAACGATACTATAATCTATTATGAAAAATATCATATACTTAATTATTTTATTCTACGGGATGGGGCTCGTCCACTTAAGCCAAAGGCCCCACCCCGCTTGTTTGACGCTATTCTGGGCTGTGTCTGCAGCCAGGAGACAGCAAGCGACCGCAGCACCAGTTTACTCTAACATGGTATCACAAATTTTTAAGGATAATAATAAGTATATGCAATGAATAAGCTTTGGAGAAGGAACTTCAGTTTGAAGGTTATTTTTGAACATACGTACATGTTGCAACCAAAAATCTTTTAGTGTCCAATAGATGACAAATTAATAGAGAACAAAACCAGCTGCATCTGAGCTACATGCCTACATATAAAAAAGATAACATGATATTAAAACAAGTAAACAAACAATCATTAACAACGTCAAACACATAAAAACAGGCATACAAGAAAAGCAGAATTATAACAAATTAATTTGATTATGATAGAAGGCACCCACAACTCTGTCAGTATATGTAAAATAACATTAGTGGAGCAGCTGAGAATGTACGTGACAATTTTTGCACTTTGAATGAGTCTTCTGCACAATTTGCATCTACTCTACTAGCGGATATTCTAAACCTATATTATATACGGTTCATTTCTCATAATTATCTACAAATATCGAGTGGAGATGATTCTGTAATTATAGCAGTTTGCTAAACAAATACAAAATACCATTAGTTATTTGTTTCTTCTTAATATATTTTTTATCCAATTGTTTTGTTTACTAGTTATTTATTCAGATCATAAACTTTTTGTCAATGCGTGTCTTTGGCTATACAATATATAACATTTTGGGGCTTGTTTCGTTATTTTACTACACATGTTAGCTTTCAAAACACATTCTATAATTTTGTCAACATTTATTATGACTGCAAATTTTTAATTTGCTGATTTTAAAGATGCATGTTGATCTTGTGAACTTCTTGTTCACTGAACCTTTAAGCAAAAGGTAAAAGAGGCGTGCATTTAATCTTTTTAAATGCATTCACCTAAAATTTCTCATTTGATTGCAGATGCTTAGTTGTTATCTTGCATATTATTATCTTTTTTACCTTTAAACATTGTCAAAATATTTAGTATTACCCACTTTATTCAAATTTATTATTCTAAACTCTTTATGTTTGCATTTCCTTTCATATCATGGGAGTATCTTCTATCTCCAAGGTAAACAATTTTAAGGCTCCTAACATATGTGCTATCTTTAGCTTGGATAACACATTCTAGGTATTTGTTTTCTAGTCTTCTGATTCACTTCCCTTGGATTTCAATGTATGTTATCCTCGGGTGGTGTCATTTGCATGAGTTATACTGAATGTTTTGTTTGGCAATATGACAAAACTTGTTTGTTTGATCGTTAAAGAGGTAAAGATAAAAAAGGAAAAGAAAAGAGTTTATGTGATAATAAGATTATATATATATATATATATATATATATATATATATATATGGTAAATTGTAACTATTTCACAATTATTAGTACATATGATAACCAAAGCTATAAAAAAAACAGTAAATTAATCTCTTGTTTCACTTTCTTTTCATGGGTTTTGGAAAGCATCCTATGCAGCAAGAAAAAAGTGTCATGCACTGTTTGCCCAATTTTTTTGTTCCTAAACAAAGAGTGTCCGTGTCCATTCTTTTTTACTATCGTTCCGATTCCTTTCTCATTATCTAATTACCAAACAAGTTCAGGCTAATAAGATCCATTGTAGACAACATTAAGGCGTAATAAAATCTTCTTTCTTTTAGGACATGATTGGCAAATAAAAATGGACGAGAAAATAAGAAAGTAATAAGAAAATGAAACTATAAGAAAGTAGCAAAACTTGTTAATTTGGTCTAAAGAAAAGTAAAAATGACGATGAGTTGAAGATCATGTGGCAACAGAATTAAAATTAGTTATTTATGATCAATATTATCAAGATTGTGCGTATATAAAAACATCTAACAATGAAAGCATATGCATTTTACCTACTATCTTATAGCCCCAAACAGAAGTTTATAGTGTTGTTTTCCTCTTCATTTCTTTCCATTTACCAAACATGCTCTTAAGAAAAAGACCTAGTATAAGTTGTCCCAACAAGGCCTAGAGTGATTTCTTTTTCTTGCCAGTTATAGTTATATATCTGATGGAGGCCTGGATCTCCTTCAGATATTGTCCTCCGTCGATTTGTTGCGAGCGTTGATGAAGAGTTGAGATTGACGTTAATGGTTGTCTTCTTGAGCGTGTGGATCTCAATGGGTTGATTTCGAGGTGAAGCCGAGCTACCTACGAAGAAGTCCCGGGATGATTGTACCACCGTGGACCCTCCGACGATCAAGTTAGCCGAGAAATTTGAGCAGAGTAGCGGCTTGTTGGATTGAAATTGCCTTACCTGAGTCATCTGAGAGAGGGGTTTTTATAGTGGACGTCTGGAGCGAGATGGCATGAGATCTTGGCCGTCGGTTACGCCCCTGACGTTACGCCTGCGTGAATGACGGGATCCCCCCATTAATGACGAGATACGCTCGTTAATGGAGGGATACGACGGTGTGGAACGCGGGATGTTGGGTGTCGGATATCTCGCTTCTGGCGAGATACACGAAGCCATGGCGGAGGCGCTTGGGATCTGCGTCCTTGGTTGCTCGGTAGAACAGGGGAGGCTTAGCTCGGCGGGAGGCTCGGAGGCGGGCGGGAGCGAGGCTCGGAGGAAGCTCAGTTCTGTGATAACTCGGAGGCGAGCTGGGAGGGCTTAGGAAGCCCAGCGTGTAGGAAGGATCGGAGGAGAGCCGATGGTTATTCGTAAGGCGAGCATGGAAGTGTTCTGAGAGGCCATCGAAGGTCGGGTCAATCCTCGGAGCGAAAGCCCGGGGAATGCTTTCAATATATCGTGTTTGCTCCTGTCCTGTGAGCCCCGGGACACGTCATCTACCACGTGTCATGATCTGGGGAATTCCCACTTATGAGTAATATCATTAGCCCACCACTTTCGTCCCGACCTATTTATGGGTCGGGTCGAGAGTGGTTTGACCGGTTTTCTGGGCGCCGACTGCTGCCAAAATTTTATCGGCGTATTTCTGGGGCGACTCGGTGAAGGGCAGTTGTGTCATTCGGATTTATGAGCCCACGTGGCGTATCCCGGGCGCTTGGATCTTCGTGCGTATCTTTGATGACATCAGCGGATCAGGGAAATGATCATGCTTTAAAAAGGGGGCGCCGATTCGCTCGCATGTCTGTTGAGGTGCAGGCCATGTGTCCGACGCGGATTAGGGGATGCGACAAGCTGTCACTTTCGCCTGCAGCCAAAGGGACGTATCCAATGGTCGTTCGACATGTGGGGCTTCGACGGCTGGCAGACGCGACGCTTCGTTTTGGCGGGAAATGATCGGGGCCGTCGGGTGCTTCCCCTCGAGTTGTATAAATAGGAGGGGAACCCTCCTAGGGTTAATACTTCCTCCAATATTTTCCTTCATTGCGATAGATTGCTCGGCGCTCCTTCTTCTCTTCAGATCAGATCTCCAGCGCCTTTCCTCGGCAAAACCTTCTCCTTGAACCAAGTTAGATGTCTTTCTCTGGGGAGTCGGTAGAAGTTGTTAGGGTCGAGTCCAGGGTGTCTTCTCCCGCCTATTCGGTTGCCCCATCTGCGTCGGGTTCCCCTCATAGAGTTAGGGCTACCCGCACAAAGGCCCCTAAGGTGCGCATCGGGAACGCTCGCGATGCGCCCTCCATCTTGAGAAACGTGGACGAGCATACCGAGATTCGGGCTCGCTTCCACATTCCCCCTAGATATTAGCTTCGTTTAGCCAGGGTGGATGAAAGGGCGGATCAGTTGCAGGGTAAGGAGATTGCCCTGTACTTGGATGCATTCAGGGCTGGAATGCGTCTGCCCTTTCCACCCGAAGTATGTAAGCTACTTCGCTGCTTCCAACTCGCTTCGGGCCAGCTAGTGCTGAACTCGTGGAGAATTCTCCTAGGATTCCTGGTCCGATTGAAACTTGACGACATTCCTTTCAGCCCGACCCTTCTTACTTCCTTCCTCTGTTACAAAAATCATCCGGGCACCCGCAAGGATGGGCCGAGATAGGTGTATATTTCTTTCAAAAAACGCAAGGGAGGAGCGACCAGGTCGGGAGTAGTAGTCGTTCCTTCTTCCATTCACGAATGGAAGGAGAAGTTTGTGTTCGTCGGGCCATCTGAGGGCGAGGATTGGCCTGTGCCTATACAGTGGCACAGGGCCGACTGCCCGCGGGAGAAGCAGTCGTCATCTCCCGAGGCGAGGGAAGTGTCCATGTGGGAGCCGATCCAGCGGGCCGACGTCTTGCTTTCTGAGCAGGTCCTTAGCTGGGTCGGGCTCAGCCCCACACGCTTCGTGGGTAAGTTAGGAGCTTGGACAATCTGTTTAGACTTGAATAATTTCCTTTTGCCCTTCTTGCATTAATAACTTTTCTGTGTATTCTCCCTTTCAGGACAAATGGACCGATCCAGGATTCTAGCTGCCATAGCCTCTTTGTCCCAGAAAAAGGCCGGGGGCATGACCCTGTCCCGAGCCGTCCTGAGCTCGGCCCTGAGACTGTCGCCATCAGTGAGGCCTTCCACATCATCCCAAACCCTTGATGACTGCCGCGGGGGTAGCCAGAAGCACGCGCGAGACCCGGAACCCTGAGCGATGGAGGAAGAGAGAGGAACCGAGGCTCTCCTCAAGAGGAAGAGGACGGTCTCCCGCGTGCTGTCGACTGATATCCCTGAGGGGATCCACGTGCAGGAGGGGGATGTCTGCTTCGTGGTCTCCTCGGGGCTTCCCGTCGCCGACAGCTTGCTCGCGGATATGGAGCAGTCGTCAGAGGGCAAGATTTTCCGGGAGACCCTGAAAGCCCAAGTGGCCGCCATTGCTCAAGAGGCCATTCAGGTTGGTACCTGTTTAAATATTATCTTAAGTGCCATTTCTTAGTCTGAACACCTTTAAATCCATCTGCTGCTTTCCTTAGGTCCTCCAACATTGCTCCCTGATCGTCAACATGGAATCCGAGGAGATTGCCCCGGCCATGAGGAAGGATGGGGAATCGTCTTCGGAGGCGGAGTACCTACGCCTTCAGCTGCGGCAGGAGAATATGAAGAAAACCGCTCTCGAAACTCGGTTGGCCGTCGAGGAGCTCATAGTCTCCAAGAGCCAGGAGTCCCACCGACTGCTGAGCGAGTCCCAATGAGCCGTCGAGGCCAAGTTGGAGGAGTTAGGCAAGCGCTACGCTATAATGAAGAAGGCGAGGGAAGCCAGCAAGAGGGAGACCGAGTCTGCGCTCGAGGCGGCGAAGATCGCCGAGCTCCGAGCTCGCAAGTCGGTGGACAGGTATAATGCGTCAGAACAGTTCTACGCCGACTTCGGCAAAGCCTCTGCCATCATTTGGAAAGAAGCTCTTGATGTCGTTAAGGCGTTAATGCCGGAGTTTGCCGACAGCGAGCTCCGCGCTCCGGTCTCTCTTTCGGTGGACGCGCGGCCCACGGAAGTTGAAGCTCCGGCCCGTGAGGGCAGTGCCGAGCAAGGCGAGATCCGGGCCGAGCCTGCAGCCTGAGCTTTTGTTTTTCCATTTATTTTCCTCAAATTTTGTAAGGCTGAGGAGCCCAGAATACCTTGTAAAGACTTTTTGAACGTGAATAAAACTGGGTTTTTTTTTCCTGCATGACAATGTGTTTCTTACGTGAGTACTGGAGCTTGTCGGTCTTTTCCTCGATGCAAGTGTTAAGCCGTAGGTCGATGATCGACCTTTTAGACGACGATCGCGCGTCGAGTGTAAGCCAATAAATCGCCAAGTGTAGGAAGGTCGGTGCCCTCCCTCCTCCGGAGTCGAGGTGGCGATCGTTCACTTAGAATATGTCGGGAGGTCCCTAGGTGTAGGAAGGTTGGTATCTGCCCATTCCTTAGCGTCGAACCAACGACTGTGTCTCTTAGCATGAGTTGAACAATATCCAAGTTAGAATTGGTCAGTGTTGAATGATTCCCCCTTGACGTAGTTCCTAGACCCTCGTCTTCGATCCTAAGCGTCGGTGGGTAGGGGGTTACCCTCTTAGGAATAACCGAGCATGGAAGCTGCTCGATGGCCTCTTTGGTGAGGGCTTCGATCCTCAGCGTAGGTGGGCAAGAAATTACCCGCTAAGGATTGACCGAGCAGGGAAGCTGCTCGGTGGCCTTTTTGGTGAGGGCTTCGATCCTTAGCGTAGGTAGGCAGGAAGTTACCCGCTAAGGATTGACCGAGCATGGAAGCTGCTCGGTGGTCTCTTGGTGAGGGCTTCGATCCTTAGCGTAGGTGGGAGGAAGTTACCCCCTAAGGATTGATCGAGCAGGGAAGCTTCTCAGTGGCCTCTTTGGTGAGGGCTTCGATCCTTAGTGTAGGTAGGCAAGAAGTTACGCGCTAAGGATTGACCGAGCAGGGAAGCTGCTCGGTGGCCTTTTGGTGAGGGCTTCGATTCTTAGAGCGGCTGGGAAGGAAGTTACCCGCTAAGGATTGACCGAGAAGGGAAGCTGCTCAGTGACCTCTTGGTAAGGGCTTTGATCCTTAGCGTAGGTGGGTAGGAAATTACCCGCTAAGGATTGACCGAGCAGGGAAGCTGCTCGGTGGCCTCTTGGTGAGGGCTTCGATCCTTAGCGCAGTTGGGTAGAAAGTTTCCCGCTAAGGATTGACCGAGCATGGAAGCTGCTCGGTGGCCTCTTGGTGAGGGCTTCGATCCTTAGCATAGGTGGGCAGGAAGTTACCCGCTAAGGATTGACCGAGCAGGGAAGCTGCTCGGTGGCCTCTTCGGTGAGGGCTTCGATCCTTAGCGCAATTGGGTATGAAGTTACCCGCTAAGGATTGACCGAGCATGGAAGCTGCTCAGTGGACTCTTGGTGAGGGCTTTAATCCTTAGCGTAGGTGGGTAGGAAGTTACCCGCTAAGGATTGACTGAGCAGAGAAGCTGCTCGGTGGCCTCTTGGTGAGAGCTTCGATCCTTAGCATAGGTGGGTAAGAAGTTACCCGCTAAGGATTGACCGAGCAGGGAAGCTGCTCGGTGGCCTCTTTGGTGAGGGCTTCGATCTTTAGCGTAGGTAGGCAGGAAGTTACCTGCTAAGGATTGACTGAGCAGGGAAGCTGCTCGGTGGCCTCTAGGTGAGGGCTTCTTTAAACTTTTCTTCGCCTTCATAAGGTATCGTTCAATCTTCCTTGACCCATAAAATCTGGAAGAGTGACCGTCGCAGACAACACTTGGCAGAAACGCATAGGCAAGGTACGACGCTCCATGGTTCGCGTCGTTCTAACTTCCTTTCACTGCTTAAGGGCTCATGAGGATTGACATGGTCAACACGTAGCAGCGCTGTATTGGGTTTTTTTGAAAATATCTCGTGATTTGCGTTGCTGCGCGCACAAATTTTGGCCTTTAAGGATTTTGTTGGGGCTATAAATAGCGAACGCATGTTAGTTTCTCTTGGCCTTGCATTTCTAAAGATGGCTGGGCGTCCGTGCGTGCTCATTAGCGAGATGATTTCTCGGGACAATGTGTACCTCTACAACCTCGACCGGTCCGAACAGACGTACAAAGCGGTGATAGACCGCGTAGAGGCCCTCTTTAGACGCCTGCTTCCCCGGCGATCTCCACTCCTCCAAGTGCTTGTTTATGCAATCTGGAGGAGGTCTCCGGGTTTGCACAACACCTTATCTCCACAGTTGAGGGATGAGGCGATCGAAAAGATGCACTCGCTTTACCACCTCGGCCTGATCTCGAAGAGCAGGCGGGACCGATCAGCGGGCCTTCTTTTGGAATGTTTCCAGAAGAGGCTGATTGTTGATTTATGTCCGGCAGGTGGCGCTTCAGAGGCAACCGAGGAAGCTAGGGCTCGGCTGGTGGAGATTTCGTCGGAGTATCATCAACAATGCTTCCTCCATCCCCGGGCCCCTTTGCTGTAATAATATCTTTTTATGTTAGGATGAGGAGCCTATAGTACCTTTTAATGAATAAAATTCTTCTTTTTCGATGTGTTTTGTTTTCTTTTATCCCTTAGCACTTTTTACATATTTTCTTAAAACGAATTTAGGGATGTGGAATCCGAGAAAGAAGAAAATATATCGAAGAAATCTTTTCTAATTCAGGAGACTTAAGAAAAATTACATAGCTTTGAAAAGAAGAATATACATTCATTTGAATAGTTTGAGTTTTTCAGCGTTGTAGGGCTGAAGAAACTTGCGTCCCCCCGCGTCTTGTAAGCGATAGGCTCCACCAGGAAATACTTCAGAGACGAGGAAAGGGCCGTCCTATTTCGGGGAGAACTTATGCAGTTTGCCCAGATCTACGAATTCGTTCCGCCTTAAGACCAAATCTCCCGTCTTGAAAGCGCGATGCTTAACTCGCGCGTTGTAGTAGCGAGCAGTTTGTTGTTGGTAAGCGGCCGCTTTGATCTGTGCTCGGTCCCGCTTCTCTAGAAAGATGTCCAAATTGGTTCGAAGCGCCGAGGTGTTGGCTTCATCATCGAAGTGTTCGACTCTGTAACTGGGCAGTCTGGTCTCCACTGGGACCATTGCCTCGGACTATAGCAGAGGCTGAAGGGGGTCTTTCCCGTGGGCGTTTTCTTCAATGTGCGTAAGGCCCAAAGTACCCGCGGTAGTTTCTCGACCCAGCTGCCCTGCCTTCCTTCCAAACGAGCTTGAAGACCTCGAATGACGTCTCGGGTAGCAATCTCGGCCTGTCCGTTGCATTGAGTATGCGCGACCACGGAAAACTTCATTAGTATGTGGTATTCGTTGCAGAACTCTCTGACTTTGTCATTTTTGAAATTCGTCCCGTGGTCGGTAATGATGCACCTTGGGATCCCAAATCGAGAGATTACGTTGTTCTGTAGGAACTTTATAGTAGTGGCAGCGTCCGGTCTTCTGATGGGGACGATCTCAATCCACTTCGTGAAATAGTCTACCATGACGAGGATATACCTGTGCCCACCCTAACCAGTAAGGAGTTGGCCCATTATGTCCATCCCCAACTGGGCAAACGGCCAAGGGGAGATGAGGGCTGTTAGCTCGATAGCCGGAAGATGGGTTATGCTGCCGTGGAGTTGATGGGTCTTGCATTTTCTGATGAGCTTCTGAGTGTCTTGGTGTACCGTCGGCCAATAATATCCTTGGAGCAGCGTCTTTTGGACCAATGTATTGGCCCCTTGATGCGCTCCACCAACCCCTTCATATATCTCACGCAGGACGTAGTTAGCTTAGTGAAAGTCGACGCACCGGAGCAGAGGCTGTGTGTAAGACTTCTTGTAAAGTTTTCCATTACTCCAGATAAATGGCGGGCTTTGGCTCGGAGGTGGCGTGCTTCCCCTCGGTCTTCCGGAAGTATGCCATCCTTTAAGAACTCCACGAGGGGCTTCTTCCAATCCTGGCCTTTTTCTTGAGCAGTTCATACTTGAAGCGTCACCTCTTTGTCTTCCACGCAGGGCCATGGCAAGACCTCGAAGAGGATATTCCTCTTATTATTGGCAGTATAGGAAGAGGCAAGTTTGCTCAGGGTGTCGGCTTGGGCGTTCAGGTCCTGGGGAATCTGTTCCACTTGGACTTCGTCAAAACTTTTTCATAGTCTTTTCACCTCAGCCAAGTACTTCACCATGAGCGGCTCTTGGGCCTCGAAGCGCCCGGTCACTTGGCCGACTACTAGGGCGGAGTCGTTGCGAATCCGTATCGTCTTCAGACTTACCCTGGAAGCTATTCACAACCCGGCTAGTAAGGCCTCGTATTCCGTGGCGTTGTTTGACGCTCTGAACCTGAGCTTCAAAGAGTACTCCATCTCTTCCTCGTTCGGGCCTCGAATGATAAGGCCAGCCCTGCTCCCTTCCTTTGCAGAGGACCCGTCGACGTAAAGAACCCAATCGGGGATGGAGTCGGGTACTTCCTCTACCGAGGATCGGGGTCCGCCGTCTAGTATCGCCGCTTCTTCTTTAGTGGGAATAGAACTTTCAACCACGAAGTCGGCTAGGACCTGAGCTTTGATGGTTTGCCGGGGGTGGTACTTGATGTCTAATTGGGACAATTCCCACCTTCATTTTTCTAGATGACTAGATGACTCGGGGGAGGCGAGAATTGTCCTTATAGGACTCTCGGTGAGGATGAAGATGGTGTAAGCCTGGAAGTAGTGCCGGAGTTTTCTTGAGGCGACGACAAGAGCCAAGATTATCTTTTCTATGGTCGGGTACCTTGTTTCCGCGTCTTTGAAGACATGGCTCACGTAGTAGACCGGCTTCTGTACTCCTTCGACTTCTCAGACGAGCACCGAGCCAGCAGCATGATCGGAGACCACAAGGTACAATAATAGCTCGTCTCTTTCGATTGTTCGGGTGAGCAGTTGGGGAGTTGCCAGGTGCGCTTTGAGCTGCTCGAAAGCGTTTTGGCATTCTTCCGACCATTCGAACTTTAGGATCCTTCTCAAGGCTTTGAAGAATGGGAGGGACTTTTCTCCGGATCTCGACATGAAGCAACTCAGAGCGGCCACTCTCCCTGTGAGTCGCATGATCTCAACGTTGCTCTTGGGTGTGGCCATATTGAGAATGGCGCTGATCTTTTCCGGGTTGACTTCGATTCCTCGGTGGGTAACTATGAACCCGAGGAATTTCCCGCTAGTGACTCTGAACGCACACTTGGCTGGATTCAGCTTCATTTTGTATTTGCGGAGGATGTCGAATGTCTCGCCGAGATCTTTGGTGTGCTCGTCCGATGAGGTTGATTTCACGAGCATGTCGTCGACGTAAACCTCCATGTTCTTCCCGATCCACGGTTTGAAAAATTTGTTAACTAGGCGTTGATATATAGCCCAAGCATTTTTAGGCCGAAGGGCATCACTTTGTAGCAGTATACCCCCAGGTTCGTAGTGAATGCGGTAAGTTCTTCATCTGCCGGGTTCATACGGATCTGGTTGTAGCCGGAGAAAGCGTCCATGAAACTGAGCAATTCGTGGTTGTTTACCGCCGAAAGCCGGGAAGACAAACGTCTTGCCTGAATTTGGGGGAAGATACTATTTGGGTTTATCCATCCACCTCTCCGAAGATGCCAAGTTGATTTATGGCACCGTGTATCGGGGTTTTGGACGGATGCGGCCGTTGTAGCAGACTTCGCCAGATTCCCCCTCGTTGTGAGGGATTTTTGATTGTGGGGACGCTCTTCCCTGCAGACGCAAACCCTTGCAGTTAATTACGTTATCGCATCGCGATAACCACTTTCTCCTTTTCTAGATGTTCACTTCGTGTCGTGCGTGTTTTTTTTATTTATGGTTGCCCGTGGATTATATACGTAGACTAATTTATGTTGTTACCCGTAGGGCGTGGATTAGTCTAAATCCGTATATTCTTAGATTTGGGTTTGGGTTGATTTAATGATCGTTAATCTTGTTTGAAATTAAGATCAACTTAAATGTTTGTTAAGAATATGTTTAGTCCGATCTTAGACTAAGATCTACTTAACGGGGGTTTAGGATCATTTTGATCCAACAAAAGAGCATTTGAGCTCTACCATTTTAGTTTAGAGACGTTACGGTCCATAGATCACCATTTTTGGGGTGAGGGTTTAGTTTAAGGACGTTACGGTCCATAGCTAGTTTAAGGATATTGCGGTCCACAGGGATGTGCTCATGGGTTTTGGGTTACACCAAAGAGCTGTTGGTTGTCGAGACCCTCCACCTCTCTGAAAACGTTGAAGAATTACAACGACATGTATCAGAGGTATGGAGAGATGGACCCTTGAACCGAATTCCAGATTGAAGGGAGAGATCATGGTGGAATGAACATCATTTTAGATACCATCTGTTAGGAGATCATTAGCCATCTTTGGAACTAAGATCGATTTGGGGAGACCTGAGCATAGGAGGGCTCGGCTGATTGGTGGTCAAAAGGGTTTTGGCTTTGGGAGACTTGGCTAATTTGGGCTAAGGTTGGCCTCTCATAGTGTTAAACACTAATATCTTCTCGGCACTCACGTGCTCCTACACTGAAATTTTGAGCACTCACGTGTGGCACGTGAGGCGCCTATGAATCGGGCACTGCTTCCTTCGGTTTATTCCCTTTTTCTTTTATAGAGGCTAAGCACTATTAGGGGTCACGTGGGATCATGTGAGGCGCCACAAAATGGGAACTGTCTTTGATTTATTCCTTTTTTCTTTTGTAAGTGTTGTTTACCGCCGAAAGCCGGGAAAGACAAATGTCTTGACTGTATTTGGGGGCAGATGCTATTTGGTTTTATCAGTCCACCTCTCCGAAGATGCCAAGTTAATTTATGGCGCCGTGTATCGAAGGTTTAGACATATGCGGCCGTTGTATCAGACTTCGTCAGATTCCCCCTCGTTGTGAGGGGTTTTTGATTGTGGGGACGCTCTTCCCTGCAGACGCAAGCCCCTACAGTTAATTACGTTACGGCATAGCGATAAACACTTTCTTTGACTCCAGAAGGTCACTTCGTGTCGTGTGTGTTTGTTTTATTTTTGTTGCCCGTGGATTGTATACGGAGACTAATTTATGTTGCCGCCCGTAGGGCGTGGATTAGTCCAGATCCGTATATTCTTAGATTTGGGTTTGGGTTGATTTAAGGATCGTTAACCTTGTTTGAGATTAAGATCAACTTAAATATTTGTTAAGAATACGTTAATCCGATATTGGACTAATATCTGCTTAACGGGGGTTCGGGATCATTTTTGATCCAACGAAAGAGCATCTGGGCTCTATCGTTTTAGTTTAAGGACATTATTGTCCATAGCTAGTTTAAGGACATTGCGGTCCACAGCTAGTTTAAGGACATTACGGTCCATTGATCACCATTTGGCGGTGAGGTCGTAGTTTAAGGACATTGTGGTCCATAGCTAATTTAAGGACATTGTGGTCCACAACTAGTTTAAGGACGTTGCGATCCCCGGGGATGTGCTCATGGTTTTAAGAGTGCTCCAAAGAGCTGTTGGTTGTCGGGACCCTCCATCTCTCTGAAGACGTTGAAGAATTACAACGACATGTAGAGGTATGGAGAGATGTACCCTCAAACCGAATTCCAGATTGAAGGGAGAGATCATAATGGAATGAACATCATTTTAGATACCATCTGTAGGAGATCATTAGTCATCTTTGGAACTAAGATCGACTTGGGGAGACCTGAGCATAGGAAGGCTCGGTTGATTGGTGATCAAAAAGGTTTTGGCCTCGGGAGACTTGGCTAATTTGTGCTAAGGTTGGCCTCTCATAGTGTTAAACACTAATATTTGCTCGGTGCTCACGTGCTCCCACGTGAGGCTCAAAAGCAGTGTTAAACACTGAAATTTGGAGCGCTCACATGTGGCACGTGAGGTGCCTGAGAATTGGGCACTGCTTCTTTTGGTTTATTCCCTTATTCCTTTTATAGATGCTAAGCCCTATTGGGGGTCACGTGGGATCACGTGAGGCGCCCTAAAATGGGAACTGTCTTTGATTTATTCCCCTTTTTCATTTGCAAGTGCTAAGCACTATTAGGGGGTCACGTGGGATCACGCGAGGCGTCCCAAAATGGGAACTGTCTTGGGCTTATTCCCCCTTTTCTTTTGCAAGTGCTAAGCACTATTACGGGGTCACATGGGATCACGTGAGGCGCCCCAAAATGGGAATTGTCTTGAGTTTATTCCCACTTTTCTTTTGAAAGTGCTAAGCAAAATTAGGGGGTCACGTGGGATCACGTGACTCGATGTCAGTTGTTCCTTTTTGTTCCTCAGAGATGCTCATGTGGGAACACGTGATCTTTGTTACGTAGCGTTGAGCGTTAATGGATCACCAGGCTGTTCTTCTATGGTTCTGAGGAATCAAGTTCTCCTTTTGTTCTTCGCAGGGATTAAATTCTGTTTAAAGGGTTAAACCCTAGTTTCAGAGGAATTAAATTCATATATGTTTTGTAAGAGTTAAACTCGTTTGAACTCAGTTCTTCCCCTAAGTTTTGAATCTGCATGACAAAATCTCCCCGATGAGAATTAAATTCTTAACTTGTAGGGAGATATGTTTCTGCAGATCTTAACCACAGGAAGAACTAAGATTTTTGAGAAGAGTTAAACTCTTGGTTTGAGAATTAAATTCTCTTTTTGTTTTGTGGGAGCTTTTAGGAGGGGTTCCTCTTCTCTCTAGAGAATTAAATTCTCTCTCTATTTTTCTTCCCCTCTTCCCCTGTCTGTCTATATGTCTCTCTCTCCTTTTTTTTTCCTCCTCTACTTACTTCCATTTATATGAGAAGAAAAAGAATCAATTTGTTAAGAAAATCCTTCATTGAGAGATCATGATTGATTCCATTATCTTTTAGATCAATCGATAAATTTTATTCACCGTTGGATTTTTTATCCAAAGGCTCTGTATTTATACAGAGAAGATTTCTTGTTTGTTTAGCAAGATTATGAATATCTTGTTAGTTTTAACAAAATCAGAATTTTATTCTATCATATCTTTTAGTTTAACAAGATCGGAAATATATTTTCTTAATATAGAATTTAATTCTATCGTATGGATATCTCGTTAGTTTAACATAGAATTTTATTTTTATTGTAACACCCTAGTTCATTTATACCATTTCTAGTTCAAGTATTTCTTTATCTATGGTATTTTCTTTATTTACCGTATTTTGGGTGCGTATAGTGTATTTGACATCTGTATTTGCATCCGACCTGGCCCGCTTGCTGGAAATCATCTTGATTCCTGTTTATGGGTTATCCTGGATGGTTATGTGGATCCATGCACTTTCATGATTTATACTGCATAGTGGCATTTTATCTGGCATCTGCATATTTTAATATAACATTTAAAGTCAAGAAAAATATTTTAAAAATATATTGCATGGCTTGCATGATACCCCTGGCCCTGTAGTAGCATCCGTGCATCGTGTTCTTGTCCCGTTCAGTGAAACGGACCTGTTGGGATGGCTACGCGCATGTGCGTGCATCCGTTTTTGGGGGTATGCATTTTCGTTACCCGGATATCCAATTTTGGTTTTGGTTGACACGATTATTTTCCGTATTTTAAAACTGGATTTTTAGACCCGACACGGGTATGTTTTGGACTATTTTTGTATTAGCCAAATATTAAATATTTTATTAATATTACATTTCTAACAGTTAACACAAAAATTTAACTAAATATATTTTTATATATTTTCCTAACTAAAAGTTTGTTACTGCACGTCTCTCTCTCCTCTCGCACTCTTTCTCTCTCCTTCTTTCTACCTCTCTCTATCAGCGCATCTCTCTCTCTCTCTTTTTCTTTCTCTCTCTCTCCCCCCTTTATCTCTCCTCTCGCGATCACTGTACATTCCTCGAGTCCCGTCACCGCCTTCTCTCCTTATCGTCACCTCCCTCCTTCTTTCTTCTTCGTTTCATTTTAACCCCACACGAGAACGAGGAACCCACGCAAACCCTAACCCTCTAGCCGCCTCCTCTCATTTTTTCCTCGACCTCCTCTCCACGTTCTTCTCTCTCTCTCATCTACGTCCTCTTTCTTTCCCCGCCGCCTCCTGCAACCCTAACCCACGCAAGAGCCTGCACCCCTCCTCACCGTCCACCACCTCGTCGGCCTCGTCACCAACTCCACTTCTCTCTCCTCGACCTCTCTTCTCCCCTGCACACCCACTTCAACCTAACCCGACCACTTCACCCAAAAACCCTGAGCACATATCCCTACACACCCCCGACCTCGACCCAATCTCCACCGTCGGCGACCCCTCGTCGTCACCCCCTTCTCCTCATTTCCTCTGGCCCCAAAACCCAGAACAACACAACCCCAGACCTTTTTCCCTTCTCTAATCCCGATCCCCGACTTCAAGAACCTAAGAAACCCACTGCCTCGCCGGAAAACCCCGCCTTGCATCATCTCCGTCGATGACCCATCGCCGTTGTAACCCCTCGCATCGTTTCTGATCCAGAGCACCAATCCCAGACCACAGCCCCTCTCTTCCTCTTCTTCTTCTTCTTTCTTTTTTCTTTCTTGATCTCATTTCTTTTTCCGGTGATCACCTGCCGGAGCCGTGTCGCTGCCGACGATCCGAGTGACCCAATGGACATCCCCTGCCAGCGTGGTTACCCTCTTGCCTTGCCTTGGACCCGTCTCGCGTGTCGTGTGTACATTGCGACGTTTTACCGACATCAGACGTGCCGTACGCATCCGTCGTGTGATCCGTTCAGGCAAGTTTATCTTGCTACATGCTATGTTATTATAATTGCATCCATATTAATATTAATTTTACATGTTTATTTCATGGTGCATCCATATTACAATTTTACAGTTTTCGGATACCCGTATGAATCCATATCATTTAAAATATATATAGCTGCATCTATAGATCATATTAATTCATGTTATTGTTGTAGTAACACCCCATGCTTAATAATGTGCATCTCACTTAGTCTTGGAGCTGTAAATATAACCCCTGATCGATATTTGTGCATCCATACCATTAATTATATATCTAATTGCATGCCATGTCATGTTATTTCATATTACTGCTACATTAACACCCCATGCTAGATAATGCGCATCCTACATAGTCATGATGTAACCCCTGATAGATAATTGTGCATCCATGCTTTTACTGTACATCCGTACTTTTACCCTGATCCCATAATTGCTACATTTTGCTGTTGAGCACCCATGTGATACACTGTGCACCACTTGACATGACCGATACACCACTACTTGACATGTTACCTGATCCTATTTCTAATGCCAACAATCCTGACATGTTGTCCCGATGGACATATCCTGTTGTCTGTATAGACAAACCTGTTCCTGCTTGATCCTGTGTTGGCATCAGCTCCAGATTTATTAATACCTGACTTGAACACATAACCTGGGGGTATGGGGAAATTAATGATGAAACCTGACTTGTAACTCGACAGTTTGATGCTTATACTGATCAGTTTTACGGGCTAGGCCAGCCCGGGGATGTTGCTGCTGACATCATTCATCTGTACATGTTTCTTGTTTAGTGCCTAGCAACATGTCTCGGATTCAGCCCGAGAATCTGGACCGTGGTCCCGGGCATGCATGAGATACTATTGAGTTACATCGATGATTCATTAAATTGAGTTCACAAACTTGAGAGCAGTTAACCCAGTAGCACGGTTTAGTTTTATCGCTGCACTTCACTTATACCGTTACTCTTCACTGTTCCTTATTCGTGTTACTGTTATACTTTTATTACTGTTCATACTCGTGCCTGCATGTCTTGTTACCTCCTGATTATATTACCGTTGATATTATGACGCATTGACGTCTGGGTTTTACATGGCCCAGATCCTCTACCTTTGTCACAGGCCGATCAGGAGTACTTTAGCCGACAGGCCGAGCAGTGAGGACCTGTTAGTATTCTAATTAGTTTCCTTTCAGCATTTTCATTTCCTGATATGAGCCCGTATTTGGGACGTACTTTCCAGATTGTTATTGTTACTTGGGTTTATTGCTTCCGCATATTATTTCTTGACTCGTTTATTCTGGCATATGGACATGTACTAGATAGTTTATTTTATTTCTACTGTTCTTATCTATAGACAGCCGTAATGTGACTGTGAAGGGATATTTCCTAGCCACAGATAGCATGGTTGGCTCTATCACGTGCCGATCTTAGCGCACTCTGGGAAGCGGGGCGTGACAGTGTTTGTTTGGTATCAGAGCCATATGATTTAGGTTAATCGGGTTTGATTCTTTTATAGTTGGGTATTGGACCCAATACACGAATTAGAAAACCCGTAATTAGGAACATGTCCTGCCACATTGTTATCGTGATTCTTGAATCATATCTTTCTCTCGACCCTTGTCTTGACGATATGCAAACAATTTTACATCTCGGTTTGAAACCTTTGGTGCCCTATTGTTTCTCCCTATTTATTCTTTCGATTCTGATACTAGGATTTGGGCGACTCGAGTGGAGTTAAGTGATTGTAACTATGTACCGCGGCATGGTTACAATGCGGTACTCTATTTAAATAACTTGGAGTTCTAGACTTGATTCATATCCTTGATTTATGGTCATTATTCATCGCAAGATTGAATCTTGTTTATCATAATAATCCTTTTGGTGTCTTGGTTTCAGGAACATGAAGGATAGAAATCTGCGATCGTACCGGAGGCGTGTCAATGACGCCACTTTTCTTGGAGTAATTCTTGGGATGCTGGAGAACCAGAAGAGGCAAACCGAGCAGAACCAGCGGCAAGCCGAAGCCTTTCAGGAAGGTTTGCGGACTGTCCAGCAGTCCGTAAACAATGTTGCAGCCAGACCAGTTGAGCGTGTGGGTACCGTGGCGGATTTCAGGAGACTTGGTCCGTCCATCTTCACTGGTTTGGAGGAGCCGTTGCCAGCAGAGCAGTGGCTGGTTGATACGGAGAATCTGCTCGTTACAGCACAGATTCCAGAGGACAAGAGAGTGGACGTCGTATGAATCCAATTGGTGGATTATGCCTGCGAGTTGTGGCTTGTGGAAGAGACCCGTTTGCCCAAGCCGATCAGTTGGGCAACTTTCTCGCAGAGTTTCTTGGAGAAGTTCTTTCCGCAGACTGCACGGGAAGAAATGGAAGAAAGGTTTATCAGCTTGAAGCAGAATGGCGGATCCGTGGATGCGCATGCGGCTGAGTGGACATGGCTTAGTCGATTCGCATGACCTTTGGTGGCTAAAGAGGCTGATAGGGCATGAAGGTTTATGCGCAGTTTGGACATGGAAATCCAGAGGCATATTATATCTTTGGGATTGACCACTTTCTCGCAAGTTCTGAAAGCAGCCCGAGAGCAGCAGAGCTTATCAGTGAAGACTGGGGGTATGCAACAACAAGAGGTGGTAGTACGGAAGCTGGCATTTACACCAAATCGAGCACCTACACGCAGAGGTATTCCCGTGAACCGACGTGGCATGGTGCCGATGAAGAATCCCGTCGTAGCTGATCAGAGAAAGAGCGTGATTTGTGACTACTGCCATTTACCCGGACACGTGAAGAGAGATTGCCGAAGGATGCTGGGACTTTGTTTGGTTTGCGGATCGGCGAATCATACTATCAACGTCTGTCCGTCGAAGCTCCGTTTGAAGGAAGATGTTCAGATGCCACCGCAGAGGCAATTTTAGGGGCAGAAGCAGTTAAATCAAGGACCTAATCAAGCTCGAGCCTTTACCCTGACGGTTGAAGAGGCCAAGGCTTCAAAGGAAGTTGTTTCAGGTATCCTACTTGTTCATGATTTTCCCGCATTAGCATTATTCGATTCTGGTGCATCCCATTGTTTTATGTCGTCCAAGTTTATTACTGCACACTTGATTTCTTGCACGACCCTGTTTAGTTGTTGGGACATACACACTGGGAATGGGAAGATCATATCTAGTAGCGAATGCAAGAATTGTTCTGTTGTTATTTGCGGACGGGAGTTATTTGCAGATTTCTTGGTGATCGATATCGGCAGCTATGATATTGTCTTGGGAATGGATTTTCTCGGCACTTTCCACACACACATTGATTGTAGGGAAAAGAAAGTGATTTTCCAGATTCCCGGACATCCGGAGTTTGTTTTTGCTGGAGGAAGCAGTTCTGTCGGGCCAGTCGAGTTTAGAGCTAGGCCGACAAACAGTTTTTTTTCGTTGATGAAAGTTGATAAGGAGGAAGCGCCAGCTGTAGTTCGAGAGTTCATGGACGTGTTCGAGGACATCTCGGGTTTACTGCCAAAACGAGATGTGGAGTTCGCGATTGATCTTGTTCCTGGTGCAGCGCCAATCTCAAAGGCGTACTATTTGGTGGCACCAGTGGAGTTGGAAGAAGTCAAGAAGCAGGTTACTGAATTACTAGAGAAGGGTTGGATTCGTAGCAGTAATTCACCTTGGGGAGCTCCAGTTCTTCTAGTCAAGAAGAAAGATGGCACAAGGAGAATGTGCATCGATTATCGAGAGTTAAACCGGGTGACTATTAAGAACAAGTACCCGATCCCTCGCATTGGCGAATTATTCGAGCAACTCAGTGGCGCGAGGGTATTCTCGAAGCTGTATTTGCGATCCAGATATCATCAGGTCCGAGTTAAATCAGAGGATATTTGCAAGACTGCGTTCCGAACTCGGTATGGACATTACGAGTATTTAGTGATGCCATTCGGAGTCACGAATGCACCGGAAATATTTATGGACTTGATGAACCGAATCTTTTCACCGTTCTTGGACCAGTTTATAGTGGTGTTCATCGATGATATTCTGGTCTACTCGAGGAGCATAGAAGAGCATGCAGAACACTTGAAGATCGCACTGCAGACATTGAGGCAAGGGAGGTTATATGCGAAGATGAGCAAGTGCGAGTTTTGTCTTGAAGAAGTGAAGTTTTTGGGGCATGTCGTATCCGAAGATGGAATCGCCGTTGATCCCGAGAAGATTGCAGCAGTTCAAGATTGGCCGATTCCGAAGAACGTAGCAGAGATCAGAAGTTTTCTTGGACTTGCTGGATATTACAGAAGGTTCGTGGAGAATTTTGCTCGCTTGGCTGAGCCTTTGACCAAGCTTACGTGAAATGAAGTATCGTTCGTATGGACGGATAGGTGTGCGTCAGCTTTTGAAGCGTTGAAGCAAAGGTTGATAACCGCTCCTATTTTGACCGTACCAGATGGTTCCGGAGGATTGGTGATTCACAGCGACGCATCTGGGAAAGGTTTGGGATGTGTTTTGATGCAGCATGAGAAGGTTATAGCTTACGCATCGAGACAGTTGAAGATCCATGAGAAGAATTACCCAACTCATGATTTAGAGCTTGCACCAGTGATTTTCGCTCTGATAATTTGGAGACACTACTTATTGGGCGAAAGGGTCGAGGTATTCACCGATCACAAAAGCCTAAAGTATGTGTTCATGCAGAAAGAGCTTAACATGAGGCAGCGTAGATGGTTGGATATGATGGCTGACTATGATCTTGATCTTAAGTACCATCCGGGGAAGGTTAATGTGGTGCCGTATGCGCTTAGTCAGTTGCCAGCAATTTGGACGTTGACTGCAAAGAAGGAGGTTATTGAAGACTTTCGGAGATTCGAGTTGGAGATCGTGCTACCGCATTCTTCGGGACAGTTGATGCAGCTGCAAGTACAGTCGTCGTTGATCGAGAATATTAAAGCAGCACAGTCACAGGACCCAAGATTGCAGAAGTTTCGAGAGCAGGTTGAAGCTGGAATTCGAACGGACTTGTTTATTCTTGAAGATAGTTCATTGTGATATGGTAGCCGTTTGTGTGCGCCGAAAGGAGATATTCGCGAAGAAGTTATGAAGGAGACACACAGTTCCGCATATTCCGTATATCTAAGAGGCACGAAGATGTACCGTGATCTACGACAGCATTTCTGGTGGGAAGGTTGTAAGTCCACGTTGCCCACACCGGTGCTTGCGGGGAGGCGGAAAACGGAATAAAAATCGAATTTTTATGAGCTTAGGCAACATGGACTAGACTATGAAGGATCTTTGCTAAACAAAAACAAGCTAAAGCTAACTAGAAACTAGCTAAGTGCTAGAAAGGTTATACCTTGGGCTTTATGTCCTTCTCTCCTTTCTCCTTGGAGTGGTGGAAGGAGGTCACCTTGGTCGTCTTCTCACGTCGAAGAAAGATCCACCCGAAAGCCTCAACCTTTGGCTTCAACTCCAAGCTAGAAGTAACTAGGGTGCAAGAAGTGCTAATCCTTGAACCCTAGATGAGAGTAGAGATTATCAAGAGAGGTTTTTTCTCAAGCTCAAGTGTTTCTCAACACATGAGAGGGGAGAGCTTGAGGGAGAGGAAGAACAAGAGAGAGAAAGTAAATGATAGAATGAGAATAATAAGAACCATTCTCACTTATATGTGTATATTATTTTAATTAGATAATTAGCTAGATAATTGTCATGGTTAATCATGACATGACCATTATCATTTCATTTTTAATGCAAATTGCAAGGATCAAAAAGCATCTTCCAAATGAAATGATGATGGTCAAAGTGTCAACCAAGGTCAACAAGTCAAGGATGTCAAATAGTCAACAACCATAACCAAGCACAATTATAAAACTAATATCAATTAACCATAATACACACATAAGCATTAGGGTTAATAAAATGACAATAGTCATTAACCCTAATCAAAGTCCTCTCCCTCTGTCTCAAGCAACTGTGCATACGCACCCGTATTCGTGATCCGAGGAACACGAATACAATGAGAAAAACCAATCCCAAATCATATACTAGGATCCGACTTAAACCAAAGCCCGCTAGTATAGGCTGTCCGGACAGCAAACGTGCACAAGTGCGCGGATGTGAACGAACCCTGTCGCAAAACCATGCGACCTCTACTCATTTTGCCTAAAGGCGAATAGCTCTCTGTGTGGGACTCTAAAGACTCGACACTACGCTGGCAGTGGGTTTAACCACAGACCGCAAGTGGCACTAGCTGTACGTAACGGTCCCCAGGTAGATGTCGATAAGAAGACTGACGAGGTGAACCCCATCTGAACTCCTACTAAGCCTGTATGTGACAATCTCCGTACAGTCCGGTCTGTTCGTCTGATACATCGTATGGCGGGCCTAGGGAGGCAGTGAACGTCAGTCCCCTAATAGCGGTACAAGTCGTGTCGGAGTGTAGCCCAGAACACCCTGAGATAACACTGGAAACCCACCAGTATATCTCTCTTGCCCTGGCCAAGGACTACTCGTGTAATGGCTCTCGTGGACACAGCGCGATGTCAACCCCCAATACCGGGAGAGACGAATCCTGTCTAACCGTCACTGCCTCCAAGTGCTTCGGGACTGCACCCAAAAACTACCTGTTTGCACGACTCCTTTGAGCCGTGGTAGGGTAGTAATCAAAGTGCAGTGGGAACACACTCGAGGCGAAGTGACAGTGTCAAGTCAACGGACTAAGCTGTACTCATGTCACCTGGGAACTGATAACTGACGATAGGTATAATACCAACCAACAGTTCCCGACGAGTCCTGTCCAGTGTACTCGTAACCTAACGAGCACCCGTATACTATCTCAAGTACGACGTACTGACGGCTGTGGGACAGACCGTCTCCCATACTGGGATGAGAAGCGCATACGCTAGTCTACTCCGGAGTATCGATGCCCTGTCTCGATAGTCCAACGACTAGGGACCTGTATAAGGATGTGCTTATAGATCACCCAGCTCCCACGAGTGTGAGCGCCATCACAACGCTGGTAATCAAGCAAAGATCCTAAGGGCTCTACTAATATGTATATCAGCAATATGCTAAAAGAAACACATGCACATATTAAAGCAGAGACAAACCAAGTAGCATACTACCATTTCGAGCAAGATTGTATATACAACTGTGAATATCCCAAGCTTCCATCAAGTAATATACAAACTAGTATGATACAGTAATGGCCTCTAGGGCATATACACTAACAATCTCCCACTTGCACTAAGGCCATGTACTGGCGTATCGAAGACCTATCATCTCGATCAGCCGCTCGAACTGAGTCTGGGCAAGGCCTTGGTGAATGGATCTGCTGTGTTATCTTCTGAAGCAACCCTCCGAACCTCGATCTCCTGGCGATCTACGATCTCCCTGATCAGGTGATACCGCCTCAAGATGTTTCTGGATTTCTGATGGGACCTGGGTTCCTTCGCTAAAGCTATAGCCCCGTTGTTGTCGCAATACAGAGGTATTGTGTCAACAATGGACGGAACCACCTGAAGTTCTTTCAAGAACTTCCTCATCCAGACAGCTTCTTTTGCGGCATCAGATGCAGCGATGTATTCCGCTTCCATAGTCGAGTCAGCAACGGTTTCCTGTTTGGAGCTCTTCCAACACACCGCCCCTCCATTGAGGGTGAAGACAAAACCCGACATGGACTTGGAATCATCCTTGTCACTCTGGAAGCTGGAGTCAGCAAAGGCCTCAATCTAGAGGTCTTTTCCGCCATACACCAAGAACATCTCCTTAGTCCTTCTCAGGTACTTGAGAATGTTCTTTACTGCTATCCAATGTTTCTCCCCGGGGTTTGACTGATACCTGCTTACCACACTCAGTGTATAAGCCACATCTGGTCTGGTACACAACATCGTATACATTATAGAGCCTACCGCAGAAGCGTAGGGTATAATAGACATGCGATCCCTCTCTAAATCAGTCTTGGGAGACATCTCTTTGGAGAGGGTGATCCCGTGACAAGCCGGTAGATTACCGCGCTTGGAATCTTCCATACCGAATCTCTTCAGTATGGTGTCGATGTACCTGGACTGTGAAAGTCCTAATATCCTCTTGGATCTGTCATGGTAGATCCGGATACCCAGAATGTATGAGGCATCACCCAGGTCTTTCATGGAGAACCTGTGTGACAAGAACCCCTTGACAGATTGTAGCATAGGAATGTCATTTCCTATTAAGAGAATGTCATCCACGTATAAAACGAGGAATACTACAGTTCTCGCTACAAATCTACAATAGATGCATGGTTCATCTGGATTTTTGATAAAACCAAATTCCTTGACCGTCTCATCAAAACAGATGTTCCAACTCCGCGATGCCTGCTTTAGTCCATAAATGGACTTAAGCAACTTGCACACCTTTCTGCTGCTCCCACTCTGAATGAAACCCTCCGGCTGGTCCATATAGACACACTCCTCTAAATGTCCATTTAGAAAAGCTGTCTTTACGTCCATCTGCCAAATCTCATAATCGTGGAAGGCAGCAATGGCAAGAAGGATTCGAATGGATTTCAGCATAGCTACTGGAGAAAAGGTTTCGTCATAGTCCAAACCAGGTCGCTGACGAAAACCCTTTGCTACCAGTCTAGCTTTATAGGTCTCAACCTGTCCATCTACACCAATCTTCCTTTTGAAGATTCACTTGCATCCTACGGGTTTTACCCCATCTGGAGCAATGTCCAACGTCCATACTTTGTTGGTTTACATGGACTCCATTTCGGTCCGCATTGCATCCAGCTATTTTACCGAGTCGACGCTCTGAATGGCTTGCTGGAAGCTAGTAGGCTCATCACAATCTATGATGCAATCCTCTCTATCCCCGTCAATGAGAAAACCGTAGTATCTCTCGGGCGGATGAGACTGCCTACTACTCCTGCGGAGTGGCGTGGGAATGTCCTGATCTTTCGAACCCTCTGGTTCTACTAAGCTTTCAGTAATAGCTCGTGGTTCTGGAATTTCTTCCAGTTCTATTGCGCTCTCACTTAATTCTTTTTCTATGAACTGGTGTTCTAGAAAGTGGGCATGGCGAGAAACAAAAACCTTTTGTTCCTCTTCGCAATAGAAGCAATATCCCTTGGAGTTCTTTGGATATCCCACAAACTTGCACTGTACTGAGCGTGCCTCGAGCTTGTCCGCATGTTGCTTTTTTACAAAAGCTGGACATCCCCATGTCTTAATGTGATTAAGATAGGGTCTCTTCCCATACCACATCTGATATGGTGTAGTAGGCACAGTCTTAGTTGGAACTCGGTTCAAAAGGTATGCAGCTGATTCTAGCGCATATTCCCAGAACGATCGCGGCAACTCAGCGTTACTCATCATGGACCGTACCATATCCAATAGGGTTCGGTTCCGTCTCTCCGATACACCATTATGTTGCGGAGTGTATGGAGGAGTAAGCTGAGAGAGAATTCCATTCTCTTTTAAGTAACCCAGGAACTCGGCACTCAAGTATTCACCACCTCGATCAGATCTCAGTGCCTTGATACTTTTACCTGTTTGTATTTCTACTTCATTCTTATATTCCTGGAATTTTTCAAAAGCCTCGGATTTATGTTTCATTAAGAAGACATAACCGTACCTTGAAAAGTCATCCGTAAAAGTAATGAAGTAAGAATAACCGCTTCGTGCATGTGTAGACATTGGACCGCACATGTCGCTGTGTACGAGTCCCAAGAGCTCGCTCGCTCTTACTCCGTGTCCAGTGAACGGAGTCTTTGTCATCTTTCCTTTGAGACAGGATTGACAAGTTGCATACGATTGATATTCGAACGGATCCAAATATCCTTCTGTGTGTAACTTAGTCAACCTTCTCTCATTGATGTGACCCAGTCTACAATGCCATAAGAAAGTTTTATTGATTTCTGGAGACTTTCTTTTGTGTGTATTCTGGACATTGAAAATCTGTGGTTAGTTTAATACGTATATACCGTTGTTCAATGTACCTGACCCAATCAAAACTTGATTAAGGTGAATGTTCACTACATTACTTACAAATGCAAATTCATAACCTTCTTTAGATAATTAAGATACAGAAATGATATTACAGGTTGCATTTGGTACATAATAACAACTACGCAAAACCAAAAAATGTCCATCCGACAATCCCAGGTGATAGTCCCCCACGGCCTCAGCATCCATGCTAGCACCGTTTGCAACTCTGAGGGTCATGTCACCTGCCTTCAAAACTCTACGCTTTCTCAACGCCTGCAAAGAATTACAGATATGAGATCCTGATCCAGTATCCAATACTCAGGACGTAGAGTTTATTGATAGACAGTTTTCAATACCATACACACCTGAAGCTGAAGCTGCAACTCGCTTCAAATCCTGTGTTCTGGCTTTCCAAGCCTTGCAATCCTGTTTCCAGTGACCACTTTTGTAACAATAGAAGCATTCTTCCTTCCCCACCAGCTTTCCCGCTATCTTTGTTGCTTTTCCTTTTCCCTTCGTATCCACTTTACTGACACCGCCTCTTGGTTTGGCGGGGGCTTTCTTCTTCTTACCCTTGGCTTTCGCCCTGGATCTAGAAAAGGAAGATCCTCCTACAAACAAAGTGGATGTCTCCCTACCTTTCTGTAGGGTGCCCTCAGCACTCCTCAACATGTTCAGAAGTTCGGAAAGTTCTACCTCCTTTCCATGCATGTTGAAGTTTAAGACAAACTGGGCGTAAGTGGAAGGAAGGGACTGGAGAATCAAATCAGTATAGAGTTCATTCTCCAACGTGGTCCCAAGGTCCGCGAGCTCCTCTATGTAGCCAATCATCTTAAGCACGTGTTCCTCTACCGATGATCCGACGGCCAATCTTGCCGAAAATAGCTTCTTCGACACTTCGTATCTTGCGATACGAGACTGCTCTCCATACAGTTCTTTTGTATGAAGAAATATGGACTCTAGGTCCATATTCTCGTGCCTCCTCTGATGTTCGTTGTCCATCGAGGCTAGTACGAGGCATTTGGCCTTCGCGCAATCTATCTCCCATGTCTTACAGATTTCCTTATCCGCGACGCTGGAGGTGGGACCTGGGACAGGGGGAGCTTTGGTGGTAAGGACATACCCCAACTTATCGTAAGTGATTGCCATCTTGACATTCCTGAGCCAATCTTTGTAGTTTGGCCCTGTCAATATGTTTTTATCTAGTAATAACTTAAGTCCGGTCATGTTGAATGGTCGCTGCAATTAGGAGAGAGAAAAGAAACACTTTAGCATGATGCTCTTGCAAGTTTAGAGTGGTTTTTAATTTGTCTAAACTGGATGGCTCCCACCGTCTCTCGAATCCCTTCTCAAACCGTAAAGAAAGGATTAGTCAGGATCACTCTCACCGTACAATACTTGCTTAACCGTTCAGCCAGGCCAGTGTCGGTATTTCGAGAGAGGTTTTCCAACGCTTTCGCGAAGTTCCTTAATTAAGTAACCTCTTTTCCCTGTGGGCGTAGCCCCGCTAACACCTTTCTAGACACCTACTAAGTTTATAGCATTGATCGTTAAGTGAGAGTTTTCCCGAGGAGTAGCATATACTCACAGTAGGATCGGGATCCAAATATCATCGCGTGATAAAACCGAAGGAATCCTACTAGAATTATCACACTCCAAATGGTATGCAGCGCTAGCAAGTTTCAGTACTTATGAAACTCCCGATGTGGATTTTTGCCTCATGCTCTTATGACCTTGACTTTGGCCAAAATATCATAAGTCACATGTCAAGTTCTACCCGTCATTCTCCTAGTTAATTTGGACCCACCTGTACCTACCCTTGACTTTGGCCAAAATGGCAGCACGACTGTCCCAAACCAACGCATCTATCTATGCTGCACATAAATACCCAATAGCTACCAATCACTATGCCTTGACTTTGGCCAAAATACATAGCTTGAATACTTTTTGACCATTCATTTAGAATGACGGAGGGCTACGAATAGTTTTGGCGAAACCGTGAACGTAGTGAACTTGATCTAATCGATGGAACGGGATAGCTTTTAAAAGGAGTGGTTCAAGCTCCGCATTTAAAAGTTTAGTTTTGAAAAGAACCGAGTGGTTTTCAAAGTGTTCCAATCGACTTTTACTTGGTTTATTTTATTGCATTAGTTCTTTTAATGCGTCCCATCATTTAATCCTACCATTGCAGAAAACAACCAAAATATGACGTACGCTTATGCCATTCGCATTCGCCACGGGGCCCCGTCATCACCCGTTAGGTTACTTAACTAACGACAGAGCGGGGGCTGGGCTAGCGCGGCTGTAAAACATAAGCAACGCCTAAATAGTTATCATATATAAATATATAGCAATGATAGACATTACAGATCACAGATGAATACATTGGATATACTAGAAATCCGCAATCCGTTCGAGCCTGGAACGAAAAGCGGATTACACGGTCGCGGTGAATAGCCAATACCCCACCCAAGACCCCTACGGGTGCGGCAAATTACCCGCCAAGTACCCGAAGCGAAGCAACCTCCCTCAACACCGTGAGTAGGCCACTCGGCACTTCGAGATACCCGGTAGTTTGTGCACCCCCTCCATGGGTCTATCCTAGGAGCAAAAACAGTAAAAAGAATTATACAATGACGGCTACAACCCCGACCCGGTTGTGCGGCCATACAAATAATAATATTATATCAATTTACATATTACAATGAATGAAAGAAAAAGCAACACTCATCTCACATCCACCCCGGCTATTCACCCGCGACAATCCAACCCATTCATATACACATACCATCATCAAACACAGATCACAGATATGTATAACCCCGACTAATCGACATATAGCGATTAGCCGACGTTTAATACATATAAACATCACAGATATAACCTTTTGGTCAAAGTGTATTGAAGTTCGGAAAAAAATACGGATTTATAGGCCCCCAAAAACAAATTTCTATTCTGGAAAATCTGGACACATATAAACCATCTTAAAAATCCCAAAACCAAGCCAGAAATACACTGCACCAAACTCGACCCAGTGAAGAGCCAAGACGACCGCGGTTGCGCGGTAATAGCTTGCTATTGCCGCGGAACCGCGGCTCGTTGGTCGAGTTACTGGATCGTTTTTGGTGGCTTTCTTCACAAAACCCTGAGATGATTTTTGGAGTATAAATTATTTTGTTTTGACCAGAAAAATTTTTAACAGAAACTTAGGGTTTTGAAAACTCGGTTTTTCGATTTTTCCGATTCGAACTTCGATACACTTTACTACCTAGCTAGTTTATGTTTAGTTAGGCTCTGATACCACTGTAAGTCCACGTTGCCCACCCCGGTGCTTGCGGGGAGGCGGAAAACGGAATAAAAATCGAATTTTTATGAGCTTAGGCAACATGGACTAGACTATGAAGGATCTTTGCTAAACAAAAACAAGCTAAAGCTAACTAGAAACTAGCTAAGTGCTAGAAAGGTTATACCTTAGGCTTTATGTCCTTCTCTCCTTGCTCCTTGGAGTGGTGGAAGGAGGTCACCTTGGTCGTCTTCTCACGTCGAAGAAAGATCCACCCGAAAGCCTCAACCTTTGGCTTCAACTCCAAGCTAGAAGTAACTAGGGTGCAAGAAGTGCTAATCCTTAAACCCTAGATGAGAGTAGAGATTATCAAGGGAGGGTTTTTCTCAAGCTCAAGTATTTCTCAACACATAAGAGGGGAGAGCTTGAGGGAGAGGAAGAACAAGAGAGAGAAAGTAAATGATAGAATGAGAATAATATGAACCATTCTCACTTATATGTGTATATTATTTTAATTAGATAATTAGCTAGATAATTGTCATGGTTAATCATGACATGACCATTATCATTTCATTTTTAATGCAAATTGCAAGGATCTAAAAGCATCTTCCAAATGAAATGATGATGGTCAAAGTGTCAACCAAGGTCAACAAGTCAAGGAGGTCAAATGGTCAACAACCATAACCATGCACAATTATAAAACTAATATCAATTAACCATAATACACACATAAGAATTAGGGTTAATAAAATGACAATAGTCATTAACCCTAATCAAAGTCCTCTCCCTCTGTCTCAAGCAACTGTGCATACGCACCCGTATTCGTGATCCGAGGAACACGAATACAATGAGAAAAACCAATCCCAAATCATATACTAGGATCCGGCTTAAACCAAAGCCCGCTAGTATAGGCTTTCCGGACAGCAAATGTGCACAAGTGCGCGGATGTGAACGAACCCTGTCGCAAAACCATGCGACCTCTACTCATTTTGCCTAAAGGCGAATAGCTCTCTGTGTGGGACTCTAAAGACTCGACACTACGCTGGCAGTGGGTTTAACCACAGACCGCAAGCGGCACTAGCTGTACGTAACGGTCCCCAGGTAGATGTCGATAAGAAGACTGACGAGGTAAACCCCATCTGAACTCCTACTGAGCCTGTATGTGACAATCTCCGTACAGTCCGGTCTGTTCTTCTGATACATCGCATGGCGGGCCTAGGGGCGGTGAATGTCAGTCCCCTAATAGCGGTACAAGTCGTGTCGGAGTGTAGCCCAGAACACCCTGAGATAACACTGGAAACCCACCAGTATATCTCGCTTGCCCTGGCCAGGGACTACTCGTGTAATGGCTCTCCTGAACACAGCGCGATGTCAACCCCCAATACCGGGAGAGACGAATCCTGTTTAACCGTCACTGCCTCCAAGTGCTTCGGGACTGCACCCAAAAACTACCTGTTTGCACGACTCTTTTGAGCCGTGGTAGGGTAGTAATCAAAGTGCAGTGGGAACACACTCGAAGCGAAGTGATAGTGTCAAGTCAACGGACTAAGCTGTACTCATATCACCTGGGAACTGATAACTGACGATAGGTATAATACCAACCAACAGTTCCCGACGAGTCCTGTCCAGTGTACTCGTAACCTAACGAGCACCCGTATACTATCTCAAGTACGACGTACTGACGGCTGTGGGACAGACCGTCTCCCACACTGGGATGAGAAGCGCATACGCTAGTCTACTCCGGAGTATCGATGCCCTGTCTCGATAGTCCAACGACTAGGGACCTGTATAAGGATGTGCTTATAGATCACCCAGCTCCCACGAGTGTGAGCGCCATCACAACGCTGGTAATCAAGCAAAGATCCTAAGGGTTCTACTAATATGTATATCAGCAATATGCTAAAATAAACACATGCACATATTAAAGCAGAGACAAACCAAGTAGCATACTACCATTTCGAGTAAGATTGTATATACAACTGTGAATATCCCAAGCTTCCATCAAGTAATATACAAACTAGTATGATACAGTAATGGCCTCTAGGGCATATACACTAACAATGGTATGAAAAGGGAGATCGCCCGTTTTGTAGCGAAGTGCTTGGTGTGTCAGCAATTTAAGGCTGAACATCAAAGGGTATCTGGTTTATTGCAACCACTTCCGATTCCTCAATAGAAGTGGGAACATATAACCATGGATTTTATGACAGCGTTACCGCGGAATCCAAATGGCAATAATCCAGTTTGGGTCATTGTTGATCGATTGACCAAGGCAGCTCTCATTTCGAGTTGGTCAGTCAACAGAAGCGTTGGTAGAATGGTACATGCAGGAGATTGTGAGATTGCATGGAGTACCTGTGAGCATCGTTTTCGATCGTGATACTCGATTCTTATCGCACTTCTGTAGGAGCTTACAGGAAAGTTTGGGGACTCGATTGAAGTTCAGCACAGCTTATCACCCTAAGAAATATGGCCAGTCGGAGAGAACGATCCAAACTCTTGAAGACATGTTGAGAGCTTTCATGTTTGACTTCAAAGGTTCATGGGAGGATCATCTACACTTGGTGGAGTTTTCTTACAACAACAGCTTTTAGGCGACTATTCGGATGGATCCATTCGAAGCATTGTATGGTTGCAAGTGTCGTTCACCCGTTTGTTGGGATGATGTTGGAGAACGAAGACTGTTGGGACCGGATTTGATCGTGCAAACTGTGGAGAAAGTTAATACTATCCGGAATCACATGAAGGCAGCGCAGGACCGGCAGAAGAGTTGGGCCGACACATCGAGAAAACTTTTAGAGTTCACGGTTGGTGATCTGGTATTTTTGAAGATATCACCGACTAGAGGAGTGATTCGTTTTGGGAGTCGACGAAAGCTTAGTCCTCGATTCGTGGGGCCTTTCGAGATTATAGAGCGTGTTGGAGAAGTGGCTTATCGATTAGCGTTACCATAATCTTTGGCGAATGTTCATGACGTGTTTCATGTATCTCAACTCCGTAAGTATGTTCGAGATGAAACACACGTGCTAGATCATTCGGAGCCGACTGTAAGAGAGGATTTGACCTTTGAGGAATGACCGATGCCATTGTTGATCAAAGAGAAAAGGTCCTTAAGAACAAGGTTATCCCTCTCATACTTGTTTCTTGGGGAAATCGCTCGCATGGAGAATCGAGTTGGGAATGAGAGGACGAGATTCGACAGAAGTTTCCATATCTTTTCCTGTAGTTTCATGTTTATTTATCTTTTCTTTTTTTGGGAATTTCGAGAACGAAATTATTTTGTAGTTGGGTATAATGTAACACCATAGTTCATTTATACCAGTTCTAGTTCAAGTATTTCTTTATTTATGGTATTTTCTTGATTTACCGTGTTTTGGGTGCGAATAATGTATTTGACATCTGTATTTGCATCTGACCCGACCCGCTTACTGGAAACCGTCTTGATTCCTGTTTATGAGTTATCCTGTCTGGTTATGTGGATCCGTGCACTTTCATGATTTATACAGCATACTGACATTTTATCTAGCATCTGCATATTTTAATATAACATTTAAAATCAAGAAAAATATTTTAAAAATATATTGCATGGCTTGCATGATATCCCTGACCCTGTGGTAGCATCCGTGGATCGTGTTCTTATCCCGTTCTGTGAAACGAACCTGTTTGGATGGCTACGCGCACATGCGTGCATCCGTTCTTGAGGTATGCATTTTCGTTATCCGGATATCCAATTTTGGTTTTGGTTGACACGATTATTTTCCGTATTTTAAAACTGAATTTTTAGACCCGACCCGGGCATGTTTTGGACTATTTTTGTATTAGCCAAATATTAAATATTTTATTAATATTATATTTCTAACAGTTAACACAAAAATTTAACTAAATATATTTTTATTTATTTTCCTAACTAAAAGTTTGTTACTGCACGTCTCTCTCTCCTCTCGCACTCTTTCTCTCTCCTTCTCTCTGCCTCTCTCTCTCTCTCAGCGCATCTCTCTCTCTCTCTTTCTTTCTCCCCTTTATCTCTCCTCTCGCGATCACTATACATTCCTCGAGTCCCGTCACCGCCTTCTTTCCTTATCGTCATCTCCCTCTTTTTTTCTTCTTCTTTTCTTTTTAACCCCCCACGAGAACGAGGAACCCACGCAAACCCTAACCCCCTAGCCTCCTCCTCTCATTTTTTCCTCGACCTCCTCTCCATGTTCTTCTCTCTCTCTCATCTACGTCCTCTTTCTTTCCCTGCCGCCTCCTACAACCCTAACCCACGCAAGAGCCTGCACCCCTCCTCGGCGTCCACCACCTCGTCGGCCTCGTCACCAACTCCACTTCTCTCTCCTCGACCTCTCTTCTCCCCTGCACACCCACTTAAACCTAACCCGACCACTTGACCCAAAAACCCTGAGCACATATCCCTGCACACCACCGACCTTGACCCAACCTTCACCGTCGGCGACCCCTCGTCGTCACCCCCTTCTCCTCATTTCCTCTGGCCCCAAAACCCAAAACAACACAACCCCAGACCTTTTCCCCTGTTCTAATCCCGATCCCCGACTTCAATAACCCAAGAAACCCACTGCCTCGCCGAAAAACCCCGCCTTGCATCATCGCCGTCGACGACCCATCGTCGTTGTAACCCCCTCGCATCGTCTCTGATCCAGATCACCAATCCCAGACCACAGCCTCTCTCTTCCTATTCCTCTTCTTTCTTCTTTCTTTCTTGATCTCATTCTTTTTCTGGTGATCACCAGCCGGAGCCGTGTCGCTGCCGACGATCCGAGTGACCCAATGGACATCCCCTGCCAGCGTGGTTACCCTCTTGCCTTTCCTTGAACCCGTCTCGCGTGCCGTGTGTACGTTGCGACATTTTACCGACGTCAGACGTGCCGTACGCATCCGTCGTGTGATCCGTTCAGGCAAGTTTATCTTGCTACATGCTTTGTTATTATAATTGCATCCATATTAATAATAATATTACATATTTATTTCATGGTGCATCCATATTACAATTTTACAGTTTTCGGATACCCGTATGCATCCATATCATTTAAAATATATATAGCTGCATCTATAGATCATATTAATTCATGTTATTGTCGTAGTAACACCCCATGCTTAATAATGTGCATCCCACTTAGTCTTGGAGCTGTAAATATAACCCCTGATCGATATTTATGCATCCATACCATTAATTATATATCTAATTGCATGCCATGTCATGTTATTTCATATTACTGCTACATTAACACCCCATGCTAGATAATGTGCATCCTACATAGTCATGATGTAACCCCTGATAGATAATTGTGCATCCATGCTTTTACTGTACATCCGTACTTTTACCCTGATCCCATAATTGCTACATTTTACTGTTGTGCACTCCTGTGATACACTGTGCACCACTTGACATGACCTGATACACCACTACTTGATATGTTACCTGATCCTATTTCTAATACCAATAATCTTGACATGTTGTCCCGATAGACATATGCTGTTGTCTGTATAGACAAACATGTTCCTGCTTAATCCTGTGTTGGCATTAGCTCCAGATTTATCAATACCTGACTTGAACACATAACCTGGGGATATAGGGAAATCAATGATGAAACCTAACTTGTAACTCGACAGTTCGATGCTTATACTGATCAGTTTTATGGGCTAGGCCAGCCTGGGGATGCTGCTGCTGACATCATTCATCTGTACATGTTTCTTGTTTAGTGCTTAGCGGCATGTCTCGGATTCAGCCCGAGAATCTGGATCGTGGTCCCAGGCACGCACGGGATACTATTGAGTTACATCGATGATTCATTAAATTGATTTCACAAACTTGAGAGTAGTTAACCCAGTAACATGGTTTAGTTTTATCGCTGCACTTCACTTATATTGTTACTCTTCACTGTTCCTTATTCATGTTACCATTATACTTTTATTACTATTCATACTCGTGCATGCATGTCTTGTTACCTCCTGATTATATTATTGTTGATATTATGACGCACTGACGTCTGGGTTTTGCATGGCCCAGATCCTCTACCTTTTTCGCAAGCCGATCAGGAGTACTTCAGCCGACAGACCGAGCAGTGAGGACTTGTTAGTATTCTAGTTAGTTTCCTTTCAACATTTTCATTTCCTGATGTGAGCCCGTATTTGGGACGTACCTTCCAGATTGTTATTGTTACTTGGGTTTATTACTTCCGCATATTATTTCTTTACTCGTTTATTCTGGCATATGGGCATGTACTAGATAGTTTATTTTATTTCTACTGTTCTTGATATCTATAGACAGCCGTAATGTGACTGTGAAGGAATATTTCCTAGCCACAGGTAGCATGGTTGGCTCTGTCACGTGCCGATCTTAACGCACTTTGGGAAGCGGGGCGTGACACTTATCATATGAATGTTAGTTTAATAAGATTAGGAAAATATTTTCCTATGATAGAATTTTATTCTACCAGATGATCACCGTTGGATCTTTGATTCAAAGGTCCTCTGTTTAACAGAGAAGATCTTTCTTGTTTGGGGTCGATCGGGAAAATATTTCCCAAATAGAATGTAATTCTAGAATTTGACAGGAGCATTTTAAATTGGGGCGCTCACATGCTTTGCATGTGAGTAACAAGAGAACTCACGTGTTTAACACGTGACCCCTAGTGTGGGTTTTAGCGTGTTCATTTTCAGCGCTCATATGCTTTACATATGAGCGCTCACGTGTTTTGCGTGTAAGGCCTGTTTGGCCATTAGTTGTTATCTTTCAGCGCTTACATGCTTTGTATATAAGCGCTCACGAGTTTAACTCGTGCGGCCAAATTTTGGGGACTCTACCCCCTTTTTTATAAGGGAACCAGTCGCTCTTGACCAAAAATTTTGGTGGGAACAAGTGCTAAGCACTATTAGGGGGTCATGTGGCATCACGTGAGGCGTCCCAAAAATGGGAACTGTCTTTGATTTATTCCCCTTTTCTTTTATAAGTGCTAAGCACTGTTGGGGGTCACGTGAGGCACTCCAAAATAGGAACTGTCCTTGGTTTATTCCCTTTTCTTTCATAAGTGCTAAGCACTTAATTCATTGATGCTCATGTGCAAACACGTAAGGTACTCTCAAAACGTGAGCGCTGCCTTTGGGTTTATTCTCTTTTCTGTATAAATGCTTGGGGTCACAAGGGAACACGTGACTACCCTAGGAGGCACCTCTTGTTCTTCTTGCATGTGAATCATCATTTTTTCCTCTATGTGCATGAAGATCTTGATCTGAGTTTTGAGAATTTTAGGTCTCTTATTTTATAAGCAATAAATTCTTATGCATGGTTAAACCCTAGTTTTATCAGAGGAATTAAATTCCTATATCTTTTGGAAGAATTAAATTCTTCAAACTTAGTTCTTTCCTCTAAGTTTTGGGTCTTCATGACAGAATCTCCCCGATGAGAATTAAATTCTCAACTTGTTGGGAGATCTGCTTTTGCAGTTCTCAACCAAAAGAAGAACTAAGTTTTTTTTAGAAGAGTTAAACTCTTGGAGTGGTAAAGAAGAGATAAAATGATCTCTCTGTTTTTCTTCTTACCTAGGGTTTCTTTTTCTAAAAGAGTGCTCCTCTTCTTTTTTAGTTTCTACAAAATATTATAAGGGGTCTCTTCTTTGTGTGTCTACAAGACTTGAAGTCTTGGGTCCTTTATATAGTAGAGGCAAGTCTGTTGATTTAGTTGAAGAAATCTCTCATTGAGAGATCCTTGATTGATTCGGGGATCTTATCCACCGTTGGATATTTGATCCAAAGACTTCTATTTTATAGAAAATATTTTTCTTGTTTTTAATAAGATTAGGGAAATATTTCCCCAGACAGAATTTTTCTGTAGATAGATGATTTTTAATCACCATTGGATTTTTTAATCCAACGGTGCTCTTTTTTACAGAGAGTAATCTTTCTTATTTAGAAGGATTCAAGAAAATATTTTCCATACATGGTTTTGATCCTTTTACTTAGAATTTTAATTCTATGGGCTCAGAAGGCATTTGAGACCACTCATGTGTAGCACGTGACCCCACAGAGTTAAACTCATTTGCTTATGTGCAACAATCCAAAAAAGGCATCACGTGCTGACACGTGAGCTTCTCTGGCCTGTTATTTATTTTAAAAAAAAGACGCCTATATACTTTGTATATAGATGCTCACGTGCTTGCACGTGAGGCTCAATTTCAGCCTTAACTATTAAGCGCAATGCCTATGAATTTTGTTTATTGGTGCATCACGTGTGGGCACGTGATACTCTACAAGGGGAATTTTTCCCATTGTTTTTTTTTTCTATCTTTTCTTTCTTCCTTTTCTTTTTTTTATAAGGGAACAAATGCCCCCACAGCGTTGTTCTCACGTGGCCTATACGTGTGTGCAACGCTGTCACCCTTATATCCGTTGGATCTGCCTAGGGGAACGGGAAGATGAACCGCTCTCGTCACGTCTTATAAATGCAAGGGTTCTGTCTTTGGGAAGTCTCTGTTCCTTCATCTTCTTCCATCCTTGCCTTCTTTGAGAATTTAATTCTTTTCTTCAGAGCTTAGTTCTCTGCCCATTGAAATTTCAGAGTTAAACTCCGTCAGAAAAAGAAACCTTTTTTAGGTAAAGATCTTGAACAACAAAGAAACCCTTTTCTTAAAAAAATTTCTGCATTTTAAATCCACCATAAGAGCTTTGCTTTCTTCTGAAATCCATTTCTTAGTGATCCAAAGACATGATCTTTGAGTAGTAAATCTCAATGTCTTGGGCATTCTTCCTATGATCTTTAAGAATTCATAGCACTGTAATTTTATTTTTCGTTTCCTCAACATGGGGGTTTCTTGGAATTTGATTCGACAGCTTAAAAGAAATTTAATTCCTCACCAAAGAGCTTAGCTCTGAAGATCAAGAGGGCCCCTCGGGAATTTCATTCCCTAGTGCTCTTGAGAATATTTTCATAGGGTTTTTCCCTTATTTGCACAAATTCAAATTTGTTGGATATTTTAACATAACTTGTTTTCTTTATGAGGATGTCAAGAGTTGTTTAAACTCCCGTGTCTGTTTAATGAGAATATTTTTTGATTTTCACAATGATTGTCTTGTCACATCATTGGTGAGCCGCCATATTGATTTTGTGGGGTCCATTAGTTTTGCAATCAGTGGTCCCATGGAACAAACTTTCTGTCGTTTCCCTTTGTTGTTATATATATATACAGGTTTCCTTAACGGTTTTTCTTTCTCTTACTTCAGGAACAATGTCTTCTCTTCCTTACTTTCCTTTTACTCGCTCAGATGCCGATTTTCCGCAATTGTCGTCGGATGAGGAGGCTACGGCGATGATCAGGGCCTATGACAGGGACCGTGCTAGTGTGATCTTATGGGGAGTCTGGTATGGCCACATCATCCGGGGCCGCCACGGCTTTACTTGTGAGGTGCCAACAGAACCTTTCCGCCCCATACCGATGATGGAGCGCCCGCAGACCGCTTAGATGGTGGAGGCGGCTAATTGGACTCTTACAGAACGGCTTGAGCCGTCAACAACCGGGATTTCCAACCAGCCCTTGCCGGCCATCGATGTCTTGGGGCGCCGCATCTATCAAAGTGAAGCCCAATCCTGGGGACAAGTTTATAATATAGGGCTTACCCTTCGCCACCCCGTACACAGTTGCAGAATGTTAGGCTATATCAAGCGGTATAGGCATCTTTTTTCCATTACCAGGCCCCTCACGTCTGGTCGGTTAAAGCTTTTCTGAACCAATGGAATATTCCCATCGACACCTTCTTGCTGGGGGATCGTGAGGTCTCTATCTCACTGGAAGAGTTTCCCGAGATCTCTGGACTGCCGATCAAGGGAAAGCATTATGAAGAGTTGTTGGCCCCCAACGAGTACGTGTTTGCGACCATGCCGACTATGCTTGACGGCCTGACGACCGAAACCGCCATCCGCCATAAGTACCCCAGTTTAATCAAGGATCTTATTTTTGAGAAGCTGTTCGCGAAGTCAGAGGGACAGAGTGTCACTTTTGAGAGCTTCATCGCCTGCTTCATCCGTGAAGACATTTTATCCAAAAAGGCTCCAAAGTTTGCGAACATTCACGACACTTTTGGATTTGGGCTGAATAAACTGCCGGCCAAAAAGGAAGACTTGCCGCAGTTTTATATTCCGATCTCGTCGGCCGTGTCCTTCGACGTGATTGCGGTCCCTGGCATGGACGAAGAGATCTTCTTTGTTGGCTTCATCAGCCTTTGGCTCAGTTGGTTCGCGATTCCAACGCATCGACACTTCATGAGAGCTTCTGTCTTCTATCCCACTCATCGCGTAGCTGAAGGGGCACGATTGGCCGTCGGTATTGCGGGATTGTCTCACCTATACCCCAGATTAAGCGTTGCGGCCAATACTTTGACCCCGGGTACAGATGTCGTGAATTTCTCTTTCCACTACTTCACATCGTGGATCGAGATGCATGTACTGGGAGCCTTTGCAGCACATCGGCGGCAAGATTTCTATGACTTCTATGGATGCTTCTGCTCCCGATCCGACTCAGCTGGGGGCCCTCCGTGTGTTGCTCAACCCGTATTCAAACGAGGGCGGGATGGTGTTTAGTGACCTAGACCTTTTTGCTCCTGTGGGGCCCGTTCAACAGCTTTTTGATATATCAAAAGGGGAGCGTCATCATTAAAGCCCAAATAAGTTATGCATTTGTACTCGATTAGGCTGGGTTACTTGGTATCCGTCAGAATGACACGGCTCTTTTTATGCGGTACAATCCGCACCGGTTTGCCCAACAATTGGGTTATAACCAGGGTGTCCCTTTCGAGGCGTTCTTAGTTGAGCCCATCTCGTCTCTGGAAGTCACTCATGACGTTATCCATCATTTTATGCGGTTGAACACTGGCTCCCGTTTCATGATCCTTAAGTCCTACTACCTTCCAAGGTGTGTGGGGTCTTTTACGTGTTGGTATCGTCATCAAGTCGGTCCTGTCATTGCCGAGGAGAAGCGGGTACTCTTTGAATGTAGAGCTTCATCTCCGACACAAGCCACTGGTGTTCCGCTGCGGCCGCGGATAGTGGTTCGCCCTCTATTGAGGGATAGCGGCGTGGTTCTTATCCATAAAGTCGCAGAAATAGAATTGACTCCTCACACTATTGGTATGCCAGTGCGTACTAGAGCCCAAGCAAAGGATTCTAGTGAAGCGCCGGTGGTAGTGTCATCAGCGGCGGCATCATCAATGGCGATGTCATCAATGGTGGTATCACCAAAGGGGGATATCGAAAGCGAAGTCGGCCAACGTCGTGCTAAAGTGCCGAGGGGACGGAAGAGTTCTTCTGGTAGCATTAGCACGAGTTCTAAGAGGAGGAAGAGATCGGTCGCTGGCCTACTTGACACCTTACTTGAGTCTGAGCCATTTATCCAGGACGAACCGATAGCTATGGAGGAGTCGGACGCCGGTCTTATTTACCATGGCTCATCCGCTGAGGAAGCCGCGCAATTGGCTGAGGCTTTAAGGCGCTCACAGGATGAGACCGAGAATGCGCACATCCCGAAAAATCCCTACCCTCTGGTTATCTTCTATGACGTTATTCCATCGTTGCAGCGGGTACATATGGATCCTTTGCTAATGGAAGAGGAACGGGCCCTCAAACAGCCTATAACGATTGCCTCCGAAGACGAGCTTGAATTGAAGACAGGCAGTCATTCATCTGCACTTGATCCCCGACGGGCGCATTTAGCAAGGAAGGAAAACGTCTTGAGAAAGCCATACTTCAAGCCCCTTGGCGCATTGGTATGCGTCTATCTCATGTCCTTCTTTTAGCTAATATTCTATATTATTTTTCATGTTTTCTCATTTTTGTGAAAACTTTGCAGGAACTTCGGTGGCGAAAGAGATTTGATTTCGGATCGGGTCGTGGCTGTGGACTCTACAAATGTCTCTCATGATGCACCGGCAGGTGTAGAGAAGATCATTACAACCGCTATTCCTGCTGTGGAGCTTTCGGTGGTAGATTCTGTTCCTTCGGTATCTATTCCTCCAGCAGAGGCGACCCCACCGGTAACGGACCCCATGGACATTTCTGGTGACGCACCAAAGGGTGTAGAAGAGATCATCGAGGCCGTTGGTCCTATCTTGGAGCTCTCGGTGGTGACTTCCGTCTCTTTAGCATTTGTACATTCCGCGGAGGTGAGCTTACCGGCCGTAGATCCAGTGGGTCTCTCTGGTGGCGTCCTAGAAATCGTAGAAAGGATTTTCGAGACCGCTGTTCCCTCCTTGGAGTCTGAAGTGGCGGTTGTTGTTTCTGAACTGGAAGCTGCTATGCCAGCAAATATCTTCGGTGATGTACCTGAGGGTGTGGAGGAGGCTGCTGAAGCTGTTATCCCTCCAATTCAAGGCGGGCGGAGCATCAAAGGTAATCTTCTACATTTCATTTTAATGATCTCTTCGTTATCTGAACTCTTCTTTCCTTCAGAATTGCGGGAATTGGTGGCTTCCATCGTGTATCTATCTCCCAGGAAGTCTTTCCAGCGTCTACTTGATATGGCTGCCCTACAGGCGATATCCCCGCAAAGCATAGTCCTTTCTTCTGAGCAAGGTCGGTATTATTTGACCCCTTTGTTTTATTATTATTATTTTTATAACGATGCTAATATGCCCTCTGCAGTTCTGGAAGTTGATGACGGAGTGGAGATCCTTGATGGGCCCGGGGATCTTTCAAACCCCCCTTGCATGACTGTGGGTAAGTAAAGCTTTACTTTTGGCATTGTTTTGTGTATTCCATGTTTGCCAGTCTCGCTGACTGTTCATAAATCTTGACATCTTTGCCAACCCTGACCCTGTTAGAGTCTCGAATCACTATGCCACCAGGCCCATATGCCCGACGTGCGTCTGAGCGGATGGCGAAACAAAGCATTCACTCCTTTTCGGCTCTCATTGAAGATCTTCCGCTGGTAGTTCCATGACGGCTGAAGAATTTGCTGTAGGGTTAGTATAGCACCTTGTGAAGGTTTTGGCAAACAACAATCATGCTACTTTAAAAAATTTTAGGGTGCTAAACAAACCCTAACCAAGATCTTAACTAGAGACTTAGGGTAATCATGCATGTAAACAACTTTACATCTAAGAGTTAGGGATTACAACCTTTGTAGTCCGGTCCTTCACTTCAAATAGCTCCGTGTAGTAGTCCCCTTCGCTGCGATCGTAAACTCCGGACTCTAGAGAGGCTCTATGAAGAAACGAACATGCTTGCTTCGATGACTTCGAGGCCGAAGATGATCTACGTCGAGGAGACACTAACTCAAGCTATTCCTTCACTAGGTCATGAACTTTGTGAAGAGAACACACTCTACTACATGGCAAGTGATAGAGGATGAAGAAGTAGGAGGTGGGCTCACTTTAGAATTGATTTTCTCATATTATTTCTCATACCTCCATTGAAGCTAGCAAGCTTTTCATGGAGCTTGAAGAAGAAGAAGAACTCATGAATAATTCATCCAAATGAATTATTGCACCCATGGTTGAGTTAAAACTATCATGTCTAACTCATGTAGAGAATTAACTCCACACTATGGTTAAGGGTTGGGTTTGATAAATATCTTTAACTAAACAAAAGTATTGACTTTGTCAAACCTTATCCAAAAGCTTTTGTCCAAGCTTTACCATGACAAAGTCAATCTCTTTTAAATTAGCTTAACATAAATAGAAACCCTAACTTAACCCTAGCCTGGTATTAATCTCATACACCCATCTTGTATGTATCATCAAACATGACACAATACATGTACACAAATATACATATCACATATATACAACGTGCACATCAAGTGAGAAAAGAAATCATTAGTGAGCCAAATATTAGTTAATGTAATATAATATATCAAATATATAATTATACATTAAATTATCAAATCAACTCTTGATTTAATAATCCGGCCATATCACATATAACCGACTAATATCAAATGCAACATCTTATCGAATCAACGCTTGATCCGATAACTTGGCTATATCACATATAACCAATCATGTCACACATCGCGAGAATGGAATGAGGTATCACATACTCGCATTAATCTCGGTCCCGCACATATCATATATGCGCTCCTACTCCGTTTCGCTTGAGCCAGGAAACCTCTGTGTAGGACTCTAAAGACTCGTCAATACGCCGGCAGTAGGTGATGATCATATCAAACACCCACAAGCCGCAAGCGGTCTGCTAAACGTAACGGCCACCCGGGTATTGAGCGATCTGAAGATCAACAAGCAAGCATGTTCGTACTCCTGCGAATCCAATCAGTAACACTCCCGTACAGTCCGGTCTCTTCGTCTGATATGTCGCATATCTCGCCTAGGGGTGGTAAACGTCAGACCCCAATAGCTTGATAAGTCGTGTCGATTTGAGGTCTATAACAGTTCGAGAAACTACTGATAACACTTACCAATAAATCTCAGCAACCCTGGCCAGGGATTTCCAGTTATAGCCAATCGAACACAGCGCACCATCAACTCCCTATACCGGGAGAGACGAAACCCCTCCTATCGCTCATTGCCTCCATGTGATTCGGGACTGTACCCAAAAGCCACTGTTTTGCATGCCCTCTTGGACGTGGTATGATGGAAATCAAAGAACAGTGGGAATCACATAAGACTCTATGACGATCTCGGGTCTACGGACTAACCTGTACCAGTGTCACCAGAGAACTGCCATCTGACGTGAGGTATAATACCATCTGGGAGTTCTCGGCGAGTCCGTCCAGTGTACCCAGTCTCTACTGAGCACCCGTATACTATCTCTGATGTCAAACATCAATGGATATGGGATCATCCATCGCCCATCACATGGGTCAAGAAGCGCATACGCTACTCTACTCTAGAGTATCGATGCCCTGTCTCGGTACTCCTACGACTAGGAACATTTGAAGAATGTACTTAGTGACTACACTGTCCCCACTAGTATGATCTGCATCATAGTCCCGGTAGTCAAGTACTCATCATAAGGGCTTTATCAACATGTAACATAGAGACTATCAGAGTACATGTTAAGATAAAGGGCAACCAGATAGCATACTATCATGTCGAGCAAGAAAGTCCTCCCTATATATGTCCAAGCATCCACTACAATATACATCGTATGTACAGTAATGGCCTCTAGGACATACATATAACTAATAATCTCCCACTTGCACTAGGGCCATCTGTTGTAGTATCTCATACCCAACAATAAACTGTGGTTGAAGTATCTCATACTCAACCATCCCATAAAAGTCTCTACTGGGAAATAGGCCTTTGTGAGTGGATCCGCGCTGTTGTCCTCTGAGTCTACTCTCCTAACCTCGATCTCCCTGGAGATCTACCATCTCCATGATCAGGTGATACTGCCTAAGAATATGTCTGGATCTGATAGGACGGGGGTTCCTAGGCTTAAGCCACAACTCCATTGTCGCACAATGGTAGGAACAAAGTTCATCTCATGAACTTATATATGTCCAGACTGTCTCTTTGGTAGCATCCTTGGTAATGATGTATCTTGCCTTTAATCGTCTAGTAAGTCACGGTATTTAGCTTGGAACTCTTCCAACATACCATCCCTCCACTGAGGGTAAAGACAATGCCTGCGACTGACATTCAGTCATCCTTATCACCGTGGAACCTTTCCAGTGATTCTCCCCAGGATCGATTGATACCATCTCACTACAACTAGTGAGAATCCTAACATCCAATTAGATCTATCTCATAGATCCATAGCCCAGGATTTAGGAGGTATCACCTTGATCCTATATGGAGAATCTTTGTGATAAGAGGAGATGGACCGAGCGTTGCATAGGAAACTCCTTCCCTATCAAGAGTATGTCTTCCACGTACTATATGAGGATCACCACCATACTCCCTACTACCTTTTTGTATATACTTGGTTCATCTACCATTTTGATGAAGTCAAACTCTTTGACTACTACATCAAAACAGACGTTCCAACTCCGTGATGCCTGATTTATCACATAAAACATCTTGCACACGTTTCCGCTGCTCCCACTGTCTACGAAGCCCTCTGGCTGTGTGCTTATAGACGCTCTCTTCCAAATCATCATTTAGAAAAGAAGTCATGACACCCAACCGCCAGATATCGCAGTCATGGTATGTAACAGTGACAAATAGGATCTGGATGGACTTAAGCATAGCTTTGAAAGTTTCAACTTTTCCACGTACACCAAGTAATCTTCTCAAGATTTACTTGCTCCTGATGGGGATTTAACCCTTCAGATAAAGCAACCAAAGTCCATACTTTGTTGGTGTATAAGGATTCCATCTCAGATCGCTAAGCATCCAACCATTCTCATAGAGTCCCCACTCCTGATGGCCTGCTCGAAACTAGTTGGGTCATCATCTCATGATGCAATCCTCGCTCCCACTGTTATAGAGAAACCAAAGTATCTCTCAGGTGGATGAGGAACCCTACCAGATCGGCGGAGAGGCTGAGGTTCGTTGGAAACTATTGAATCCTCCGGTTCTACCAAATCATCAGCTGCAGTTTGTTTTAGCTGGAACTACTTCCAGTTCTACTTTATGACCACTAATTTCTTCATAATAAATTCCCTTTCCAAAAAGGTGGCATGCTGAGAAAACAAAACATCTTTTGTTCCTCTGTTTGGTAGAAGATATTCCCTTTCTAATGCTTGGGATATCCAACAAACTTTCACAGAACTGTCTTTGCCTTGAGCTTGTCCGGATTTTGCTTTTGACATAGGCCGGACAACCCTAAATCTTAACATCTTTAAGAGATGGGCTCTTCCCATACCATATCACATATGGAGTGGTAGGCATCTGATTTGGTTGGAACCCTATTCAATAGGAATGCAACTTCTCAAGTGCATAACCCCAAAAGAAAATAGGCAACTCAGTAGTACTCATCATAGAGCACACCATATCACATAGGGTGCGATTGCTCCGCCCCGATTCACCGACGTGTTGTGGTGTATACGGAGGAGTAATGCTGAGAGAGAATCTCATTCTCCTTTAGAATAGTCCAGGAATTCCGTGCTCAAGTATTCTCCTCCTTGATCTCATCAAAGGACATAATACTTATACCCGTTTTTGGTTCTCTACTTCTAACTTATATTCTGTGAATATCTCAAAAGCTTCGGACTTGAGTTTCAACAGGAACATATGTCTGAATCTTGAGAGATCATCAGTGAATGTAATGAAGTACAAAGAACCGGTCCTGGCATGTATAGACAGGGGACCTTTACACACATCATCATGTATCAATCCCAAAAGTTCACTAACTCTTTCTCTATTTCTAATAAACGGAGCTGTGGTCATTTTATCTTTGTGACATGACTGGAAAGTTTTATAAGATGTAAATCCAAACTAATTTAAATACGCATCTTTATGTAACTTCAGCTAGTCGGGTCGCATTGATATGACCTAGTCTACAATGCCTCAAGAAGGATTCGTTCATTTCTGAACTCTTCCTCTTGTGTGTGTTCTGTATATTAAGAACTGTAGTTTGATTTAGAATGCCTATGCTTTTAGATAACGTGCCTGAACTGATCAACTCTTGATATAGGAAATGTTCAAAACATTATCCATTAAATACAAAATTATATCCTTCTTTACTAATAAAGAGACTGATATGATGTTGTATATCAGGTTCGGTATCTAATAACATTCGTTCGGAATCAATGTATTTGGTAATACAGGGTGATAACTGCCAACATGCTTGGCTGCAACACTTGCACCATTTCCATCTCTTGAAACTCATTACCCGTTCTCAGTTCTCTACCTATCTGTAGCCCACGTAACATATTACATATGTGGGATCCTGATCTGGTATCTCATACCCAGGACGTAAAGGATACTGAGAAACAGTTCTCGGTAATGAACACACCCGAAGAAGATGCGTCGGCATGCACTTTCTTCGTTTGGGCGGCACGGGAATTCTGGTAATCCCCTATTTCCTGCTCGGTCTTATAACAATTATAAGTTGGAGCGAGACCAACGTCCCCTAGCACAGTATAACAAGTGGGTTCGGTCAATACATCTATAATTTTATCTTGATTAAGGCGTGACATAGTCGCAACTAGGAGAGAGAGAGAGAGAAGAAAAAACTCTGCGTACGCTTTTGCAAGATTAGATTGGTTATTAATATATCTAATCAAGATGTCTCCCACTGTTTTAGTCAAATCTTCCTTCAAACCCTAAAAGGAAATACTAGCCGGGATTAATTACACGCTACAAGTTCGCCAATCTTTCAGCCAGGCTAGTGCTGGTACTTTGAGAGAGGTTCCCCGTGCTTTCGCACAGACCTAATTAAAGTAAACCTCGTTTTCCCAGAGGCTTAACCCCGTTGACACCTTTCTAGACACCTACTTGATTGGCTAATTGTAATGTATAAAACTCTCCCAGGAGTAACTCTTACTCGCAGTGGGTATCGGGATCCAACTATCCAATAGAAGGTATGCAATCTCATTGCAAATTTCAACACTTGAAATTCCCAATAATATTTTACCCCTAACCTCCTATGACCTTGACAAAGGCCAACAAACCATAGGATGCTAGTCAAGTTCAACCCGTCATTTTCTGATTGAATTAAACCCACCCGCACGACCCTTGACAAAGGCCAACAAGGTCGCACGACTACCCTAACTCAATCACATCATATGCTTATACAGGTAAGCAGTAATCAGCTACCGCACACTACGCCTTGACAAAAGCCAACAAACACAGCACGAATACTAACTATTACTTATCTGAAATGACGGAGGGCTACGACAGGTTTTTAAGAAAACCTTTTGCGTAACGAACTTGATATCGTCGTAGAAACGAGTGATTTTGAATGGAGTGTTTTTGAGGCCTTTACTAGTTTTGCTAAAGAGGTCACTCCCGGTGAAGGGATCTCGGCTCTTTCCTTATCGAATAAGGTGCAGGATATTTCATAAATACCGCTGTGCAAAGTAAAACTATAGAAGCAATAAAAAGACAAACCGAGTGTGTAGCATCTGCTAGTTTCGCTAAAGAGGTCACTCCCGGTGAAGGGATCTCGGCTCTGTCCTTATCGAATAAGGTGCTGGATATTCTACAAGGAATACCGCTATGCAAAGTAAGAACTAGAGCTACCAAATTTTAAAAAAGTTTCTACAACATCTTTAGGTTTCTTTTATTTCATTAATCTCATTAATGAAGTCCTATTTTATTATGCTTCACAAGTATCAGCATTTGAAACGAAATCAGCAATATAACATATATCTCATATATATAATATAAACATTCGTCTCAGGAAGTAATATGATCTCATCACAGAACATTGCAGCAGAAGATAACATATGAAATATTGGATATACTAGGACGTCCGTGTTTTATTTCGAGCCTGTATAAAACACGGATTCCGCGGTCGCGATGAATAGCCAAACCCACATCCCTAGACCCCTACGAGAGCGGCAAGCTACCCTACCAATTCTAGAGTTAGGAGACCCGGTCTCGACTCCTCGAGATGGTCTCCCACTGGACCCTAGAACCCGGTTACTTGTGCTCCCTGCCTTGGGTCTATCCTAATGCGGAAAAGTAAATAATATACAATGGTGACATCATCCTCAACCCGGAAGAGCCCCAAAAAAAATATTACATACAATGAATTTTACATGAATGAAAATAAAAACTCTCATCTCACATAAAAACCCCGGCTATTCAGAACACAACGATCTAATATAACATATCACAGCAACACATAATATCTTATATCATCAACGTAAGCAAGTATGCGTATCCCGATTGTCGTTGATGTATAACAACGAAACCGGCGATACACCACATATTACACTTACGGTCGCAGAAAAGAAAGTGTAAAACTATAACAATTGGAATCCGCAACCTCTTTAGACATCTCATGCCTAACCAAATGAATTCCTTAAACATCGCATGCCTAACAATTATAAACCCCGCATTTTAGTCTCAATATCGAAAACTCTTTTCAATATCAAGTCGGGCAATTCAATAAGATTCCCGACATCCTGATCGAATGCTCGTCGGAAACTTTAGTAGACGGCCGCACCCCCGATACCGTCGACGAAGTGCACTAAGGCGGAACACCGCTGCCGCGAGCACCCGAACGGATGCTTTTGGCGACGGGGTTCTCCTATAGTCACTTGGTCGGGGCTATGGGGCATGGCTATCCATTAAGTTTACTCGGTAAGTATCCGCGTACGCTACGTGATTGCGATGGACTTTTGATCACATCAAAATCCCGTGGCAACCGACCAAATGAGACTAAAAACTGCTAGATTTATAACATTCTGTTCCCTGATTAAAAAATCAGGAAAGGACTCAGAAGGGGCATCGCGTGCTCACACGTGACCAGTTGGCACGTGTTGGCACGTGATGTTTAAAGCAGCGGCACAAAGTTCATTCGAGAAAAAGCTCCAGAAAAGGTCACGTGCTCACACGTGACCAGTGGTCACGTGTTGGCACGTGACGGCTGAGCAGCGGCCAGAGAACAGAGCGCAGAAGAAGAGAAGCCCATTCCAGGGGTCACGTGGCCACACGTGACCAGGGGTCACGTAGCCACACGTGACCGGCTTTAAAAGCCTTATTATTTAACATAATTAAATTCTGAGAAGAGATTATTCAAATCTTTCCAAAATAGAGAATGATTATTTGGAACCGTTGGTTTAAAAATCTAAACGTGATTAAATATCACCAATTTATGGAAAAATCTTGGACTTGGAAAGATTTCCCCCCCTAAATCTAACCGAGATAACAAAAGGATATCTTTGGATCTAAAATCCAATGGTGAATAAAATTCGCTTAACAATCTAAAGGCCCAGATTAATAATAAATATAAATCAAATCTCTCAACATACAAATCAAATCTTTCAATGAGAGATTTACTAAGCAGATTGATTCTCTTCCTTCTCCTATAAATAGGATCCAAGAAAAGAAGAGAGGGGACCTTTTTCGAAGACCTTTTTCTAAAACTTTTTTCTGAAACCTTGAGACCTTTGGATCTTTTTCTGATATATATAGAGAGAAAGAGATAGAGCCTTTGATTCTCTGCAAAAAGGAAAACCTTAGGTATGAAAGGAAAAGGGAGGCTTCAAAAGAGAATTTAATTCTTAAAAGAGTTTAACTCTTATATAAAAAAGAACTTAGTTCTTTCTCCGGTGAATGATCTACAAAGCGCACATCTTCCCATGAATTGAGAATTTAATTCTCATTGGGTTGAGATCCTGCCATGCAGATCTAAAACACAGAGGAGGAACTGAGTTTAGAGAATTTAATTCTCACAAAATGATAGGAATTAAATTCCTTTGAGATAAAGTTAGGGTTTAACCCTATGTTATAGGAATTTAATTTCTTCAAAATAAACAGAACTAGGGTTTAACCCTAACTGAGAATATAATTCTCTCAAACTCACAGGAATTTAATTCCTTTAAGAAAAGAAACTAGGGTTTAACCCTATTAAGAATATAATTCTTCAGAAGAAAACAGGAATTTAATTCCTCTAAAGTTTAGGGTTTAACTCTATGAACAGAACTTTAAAACATGCAGAGACCCACAAAATAAAACTCTGCAGTAGGCACCTCACGTGTTACCACGTGACTCCCGCGAAGATATATAAAAGAGAGCTTTGAGGCAATGCCCCACGTGACCCCTGAAGCACATAAAGAAAAAGCAAAATAAACAGAGTCTCTGGGGCGCCCTCTCGTGTCACCACGTGACCCCTAATGAGTATTCTAATAAACCAGAGCATGAGCTCCCATCACGTGCCCGCACATGATGGCTTTCAGGACTAAAAGTGCTAAACACTTATCTATAGAACAAAATAAAAGGAAGCAGGGCGCTCTCACGTGTGACCACGTGACCCCTCTTTCCTTAGTGTTCAACACTAAATTGAAACCTCTGTATCCAGTGTTTAACACTGATTTCTCTTAGTGTTTAACACTAATTTGGAAAACTCTATTTGCGGTGTTTAACACTGATTTTCTTAGTGTTTAACACTAATTTGGATTTGCTTAGTGTTTAACACTAATTTGAAAACTCTGTTCCTAGTGTTCAACACTGATTATCTTTTAGTGTTTAACACTAACTTGTCAACCTTATTCCCAGTGTTCAACATTGTTGGTCTCTAGTGTTTAACACTAGCTTTAGCCCAATTGGCTAAGTTTCCAGAGGCAAAGCCTCTCCTTCAATGAATCAACAGAGGGCCAATATCCCAAACACAATTGGACTTAGCCCAAGATGGCCATAAGTACTCAATTCAAATTCAACTGGGCCAATGGGCTCATAATATAATAATTGATCTTAATTTCCAAATTGGACTACAGATCACTTAATCTACCTTGGTGTAAGGGTACGTCTCGTCACTCCTTTGATACTTGTCGTTGTAATTCCTCAACGTCTTCAAAGAGGTGACGGGTCCCGATAACCACATATATTGATACGGACTGTGGGGTCCCTAAACTCATGGACTACGAGGTCCTTAACCTTGGCCGTAATGTCTTAAAACTAACATCGGACTGTGGAGTCCTTAAATCCACGGACTACGACGTCCTTAACCTTGACCGGAATGTCTTAAAACTAACAACAGACTATGACATCCTTAACCTTGACCGTGATGTATTAAAACTTACATCGGACTGTGGAGTCCTTAAATCCACGGACTACGACGTCCTTAACCTTGACCGCAACGTATTAAAACTAACATTGGAATGCAATGTCCTTAAACTACCTATTGACCGCAATGTCACTAAACTAAACAACAGGGCTCCCCTAATTGCTTTCTTGTCGAATCTAAACGATCCCGTTAAGTTGATCTTAGTCTCAAACTGGACTAACGTATCCTTAACAAACGTTTAAGTCGATCTTAGTCTCAAATAAGACTAACGTATCCTTAAACATAACCCCCCCAAACCCAAATCTAAGAAAGATACGAATTTGGACTAGTCCACGCCCTACGGGAGACGACATAACTCAGTCTCCGTATACGCCCTAAGTCTGGGGGCCAGAGAAAGGCCCCAATCCTGCAGCAAATATCAAGGACAATAAGCCTAAACGCCCTAAGTCTGGGGGCATGATGGTGCATACGGTATACATGGCGCTGGAAAAAGAAGACAGCCGTGCATCCACGGGTCATAGACCGCTTACACGGTCAGTGACCAAAGCTCAGGAGCAACAGCAGAAGCTCCAGGAAATGATGAACGCGATGGCCGCACACACCGGGCCGAAAGAAAGCCCCGAAGCGTCATCTGATCAACGTCAGGAGGAAGAAACTGACGCTGAATTCCTTCGTAGAATATTGGAGAAGAAGGATAAAGAGGCTGCCGAACAAGCAGCCAATATACAACGCATGACCCTTCTGTTCCAGGACATGGTGGGTATGATGATCCAACAAGAGCCTCCTACTGAAGATCCTCCAATCGTTCTTGAAGACGACAGGGGATAAACGTCAAATCCTCCATCCGCTCTGTCAACAGCCAAGGAGGAGACAATCTACAAAGCTGACCTAGACGAATATATAGCTCAGCAGATACGGGTTCACCAGGTGACTGAGGCAGCTGGTCAAATTGTCAGAATAGGACGACCATATCCGAGCTGGTATGATCAGATCAAGTACCCGCTGGGTTATACAATACCGAAATTTCACGTCTATAAGGGGACGGGCAATCCCCACCAGCATGTTGCCCAGTTCAGGGCGCTTTGCGGCAATACCGGCGGCGACGATAAGCTCTTGCTTCGCCAGTTCGTGGGTAGCTTGTCAGAAACGGCTTTCGAGTGGTACTCTGAGCTCCCAAACGACTTTATTAAAACATTTGCGGAGATGGAGCTTCTGTTTACCCAACGTTTCGCAAGTGCCAGCGAACGTACTCCGATAACGGCATTGATTAATGCCAGGGTGAAACCAGGAGAGACGTGGGTCCAGTACGCTATACGCTGGCGAAACTTGTGGTCGAAATGCGAACAACGCATCGAGGAGGCACCCGCAGTGGGCATGTTCGTGGGTACCCTAGATCCTCATGCAACTATCTTACAGTTCATGATGTTTTTTAAGCCCACCACGTTCCAGGCTTTGATCGATAAGTTGGCCCAGATGGACCAGATGGGTCACAGACCGTCTCCCCCGAAGCCAGATCCTCGGAATGACAACGGTAAAGGGAAGGCAACCTTCGTTGCGAACGCTCAGTAGCAACCCAGTACCCCAAAGCTGGCGGATCAACTGGAAGAAAGACGGTGATATTACAATGAGAAAATGAAACGCCCCTACTCATTCCTACGGGATAAGACGAAGAGGCTATTCGAGCTGGCGGTACGCAACAGGCTTATTAACTTGCCAAACCAAAGGCGATCGCCGCAACCCAGTGAGGTGAATAACCCCAACTACCGCCCTTACCATCAAACGGTAAGCCATCCGATTGAGGATTGCTTCGTCTCCAAAGGATGGATTGAAGATCAATACCTACAGGGTAAGTTTGCGCTGTCCAAGAAGTGGAAGGTGAACCCGCCACAACCTCACACTGCTAAGAAGACGGACACACCGGGGGCAACTTGTTCTTTCATTGAAGAAGCTCCATGGGAAATCGTGCTCACAGCAAAAACCAAAAGAATGCTGAACGAGCTCCAGACATGCCCGGCAGTCGGGTGGAAGAATCCGCTGGAACCCCAGATCATTGAAGGGATGCTGAAGCCGCGCCCAACTCCGAAGATCAGTGGTGATACCCCGAGCGCTCACAACCAGCCGTCGAAATCTTCAAAGAAAAAGAAGAAGAAATCTAAGAAGCCTGTGAAGCCTGGCAACGAGCGTACGGACTTGCAGAAACAAATTGACGCGCTGGAAGAATACAATCAAAAGGCGCGGACTTCCATCACACCCCAAGAGTTTCTCAACCACGTCTTCCAAGAAGAAGATGAGGGGGAGAGTTCGTCGGATGAATCCGAGGGATACATGGAAAGTTGTAATGTGATCTCCCACTCGTTTACCGATGATGAAAAAACTCCTGGCACTAAGAAACTGGGGGCAGAGCCTGAACCGGAGCTTGTGTGGCCGACAGACGAAATGATCTACGCCTTTCTAGACGAAATTCGTTTGAAAAGTAAAGCCGACCAGGAGCGTGAGATAGCCGCATCAGAAGGAGCCAAACGCAGACGACTAAACGAAAGAGTCGAAGCGCTCCTGCCAGATCGAAAGACACCCGACGCGGATAAAAACATATTCAAGAAGAGGAAAAGGTTTGCCAAAGCCATGTCAATGGGAATGAAACTACCGCCCTCGGAAGGAAACACGCTCGATGGGGTGGAGAGGCACCCTAATTACTGCTCATATCATCGGAAAATTTCACACCCCACTGAGGAGTGCAACGCTTTTAAGACATGGTGGCAGGGATATGTTGCTCATCGATAGCGTTTTAAGCGAATGAAACGCAGAACTCGTCGGGAGCAGAGAAGTATGACCGAAGGACACAAAAGAACTATTGGAAATTGTCGCACGGTCAACGCCGGAGGATCACAGGTTCTCACCTTTGGGACCGACTCTGACGAGGAAATGGCTCTTAGCCCCCTCTTTAAAGAGTCCACCTTGGGAAAAGAGGAAGAACCAGAGCCCTGCGAAAATATTCAGCTGCGCAATCGCACGCTTCCGGAAAAGAATCTCGGACCCGCAACTAGAAAAGATAAGGGAAAGGAAAAAGTCGCTGAGGATATCGCCTTAGCTGACCAAGTTATGAAAGAGCTGACTGCCAAGGACCCGCCTAAGAAGAGTAAGGTGGACTACAACATCCTAGCGCACCTGAGGAAGCTACCCTCACAGCTCAGCATTCTCGACGCCCTCCTGTTATCAAAGGAAGCGAGAGATTCGTTAATCAAGGCATTACAAGAGCCCGAACAATTCCAAGCCTTCCTCGCCGAAGAAAGGATGAAGGATGAACTGGAAGAAGTGCACACGGCCGATATCACTTTCGGTGACGAAGACCTGCTCCTTGGGATGTGCGACCACAACCGTCCCCTATACGTCTCGGGATATTGCCACGATATAAAGATAGGCAAAATCTTAGTTGACAATGGGTCTTCAGTTAATCTCCTCAACGTGCGGGTGTTAAAGGAAATTTGCATAAGCGTCCAGCACCTTTCTCGGGACAAGATCACCATCTCCGGGTTCGACTCCCAATCGTCGAGAACTCTTGGGTCTGTGATATTGACGCTACGCTTTGGGCTACTCGTCACGGACATTAAGTTTCACGTCATAGATGCCAAGAAATGTTACAATGCTCTGCTCGGCCGACCTTGGTTACACGAGTACAACATCATCCCTTCTACGCAACATCAGTGTATGAAGTATTTCAAGGATGGTCTCGAGTATACCGTAACAGGTGAGCTAAACCCATTCTCCGTGAACGAAGTCCGCAAGTACGAAGATGCAAAGTACTTTTTTCTAAATTTCGAGGATACAGAGAGATGTCGCAAACCGGAGAACAAAGCCGCTGCCACCATTCCTATTTTCGGGAGTGATACCGAAGAAGAAGAAGAGATAGTTTACTCTGGGCCGTCTCAACGCAACAACCCGGGACCGTCCGCCCCCATACCGATCTTCGGAAGCGACTTGGAAGATGAGGTTAATGCCGTATTCTCCAGTCGGCCGTCAATACAAGCATCCCCTGGCAATGATCGGAGTTTGCAAATTACCATGATTACGCGGGAGCACTACAAAGAACTTGATGCACTTGAAGCTTACAATGTGCAGGACCTGTGGACGTTTTACGTCCCTCCCAAGCAAAAGGGTGAAAAGGCGATCCTGTTCTTCCGGTCCACGGAAACAAGAGTAGAGAAAGAAATCTGACACGGCACAGATTCTACACTTGACAGGCTCCAACCCATCCGTTTGCCCAGATATTACACAAACGGACTGAAAAAGGCTATTGAAGCGCCAAGGGGTACCCTTAAAACAGACTACTCGACAAGCTCGATTCTATAACAGGATTTGGGATGTCCCTGGGACTCGGCGCAAATTGCCCAATGGGAGAATAGAAATGCTTGGGTTTGGATATGTGAGATCCGGGAAACGGGAACGAGTCCCTAGTAGCTATGCCATATATAACTTCGATGAAGAAGAGGACGCCCTGTCAGGAAATGACAACCCCTCATCAGAACTAGATCCCGCGATCGAAGTGCCGAGTCCGTCGTTTGAAGAACGAATGGACAAGCTTATCAGGAAAGAGGGTCAAAAAGCTCGGGACGATCATAATCACGAAATGGCCATCTACGAGAAAGCCAGGACGCAACGCCTTTTTCAACAGGCTGCGAAAGATTAAAATGCTCCTCCCTATCAATCTGTTGTGCAAAAGGCCCGACGCAGAGGAAGAAACAAACCAAAGTGCGGAAAAGGTGTTCGACAGCAACAAAGCGGGACCAAGAAGCCACGCGGTCGGGAATCGAGCAACCCGGATTTGTCCCTTATGAAAAAGATGAGTCAGGAATACTCTTTTCCTCAGAATAAAACACGGAAGATACTTGACCTCGCTTTAAAACATCAAATGATTACACTCCCAAAGTCTAAACACCCCGAGAAAGCTAATGAGGTCTCTCATCCGGGCTATTGCTCTTATCACCGAGCCATAGGACACCCCATTGAAGACTGCTTCACCTTCAAGAACTGGGTTGAAGACCAGTACCAGCAAGGCAGATTTGCTCTATCCGACAGCTGGAGGGTATCGCCACCACAAAAGCACGAACCCAAAGCCACAAGAGCAGAACAAGATCCACATCGGTCTTGGAAGCGAGCTCGTACCTATCGTATGATAACGGTATCAAAAGAAGAGCCCGAGAATATGGATGACTTTCCTTGGTGCTTCGAAAACTATAACGACGTGGTAATCTCAGAATTTCCACCAGCGCCGAAAGAGCTGGAAGATGGCATACATACTACTGCAGATAACCTCAAGAAGATTGAGTTGGGGACGGCGAACGACCCACGACCGACATTCGTCAGCGAGCTGCTATCTGAAGAAAGGGTGGCTGCGTTAAAAGACGTGCTTATGTAGCATAGAGATTGTTTCGCATGGAACTATTCCGAAATTCCAGGACTGGATCCAGAGATAGCTGTCCATAAATTGGCAATATCCCCGGACGTCATGCCAGTCAAACAAGCGCCGAGAAGAATGCAGCTCGAGCTTGAGATGAGCATCAATGCCGAAGTCAAGAAGCTGATCGACTCTGGGTTTATCCAAGAAGTTCAATATCCTGACTGGATCGCCAACATCGTCCCGGTAATGAAGAAAAATGGGACAGTGCGCATATGCGTGGACTTCCGGGATCTCAAAAAAGCCTGTCCAAAGGATGATTTCCCAGTACCGGTAACCGAGCTGATGATAGATAACACGTCCACTCATGAGGTCTTCTCTTTTATGGACGGCTCATCAGGGTACAATCAGATAAAGATGCATCCCGAAGACCAGAAGCATACCGCTTTTCGAACCCCTCTGGGAATATTCTGCTATAAGGTGATGCCCTTCGGTTTAAAGAACGCCGGTGCCACCTATCAAAGGGCCATGACGAAGATCTTCGATAACCTTATACATGAAATCGTCGAATGCTATATCGACGACCTCGTCGTGAAAAGCAAATCGTACGAGGAACATCTCGAGCATCTAAAGACCGTATTTCAACGCCTTCGGCAATACAACTTGAAGATGAACCCCCTCAAATGCGCATTCGGGGTGTCCTCAGGCAAGTTCCTAGGATTCATTGTCCGCCACCGAGGCATTGAGATAGATCCGTCGAAGATCAAAGAGATCATGGAAATGCCACCTCCAAGGACTCTCAAACAATTGCGGTCTCTCCAGGGGAAGCTCGCGTACATCCGGCGATTTATAGCCAACCTTTCAGGCAAATGCCGCCCCTACAGTCACCTGATGAAGAAGGGAACCCCGTTCGTCTGGGACCAAAAATGCCAAAGCGCGCTAGACGAGATCAAGCAATACCTGCAGAACCCGTCTGTGTTGGCTGCTCCGGTCAAGGGAAAGCCCCTCATTCTTTACACAACCGCCCTCGAAGGTTCCTTAGGCGCATTATGGGTGCAAGAGTACGATCAAGGAAAAGAAAGAGCACTCTACTACTTAAGTCGAGTTCTACTGGGGACAGAAAGCAACTACTCCCCTATCGAAAAACATTGCCTGGCATTAATCTTTGCGATAACAAAGCTCAGGCACTATGCGTTGGCGCATGAAGTCCGTCTCATATCGAAGGTGGACCCCGTCAAATATTTAATGTCGAAGGCCATATTGACAGGTCGGCTCGCTAAATGGGCCCTGCTCTTGAAGGAGTTCTCGATAACATATCAGCCTCTCAAGGCAGTGAAAGGCCAGGCCATCGCCGACTTCCTCGCTGAGCATCCGATACCTGTTGATTCTCCTTTGGATTGCGAACTGCCAGATGAAAACGCGTTTGATGCGATCGACGGCAGTGATACCCGATGGGAACTTTATTTCGATGGAGCATCTTCCATGAAGAAGCGCAAGCACAGTACACCCATAATCAAATCGGGGGTAGGCCTTATCTTCGTAACTCCACAAGGAGGGATAATGCGCTTCGCTTTCTCCTTAACAGAACCGAGGATGAACAATGAGGCCGGATACGATGCTTTGATAGCAGGCCACGAGATCGCCATCGACATGGGAATTGAAAACCTCCTCATATACGGAGATTCCCAACTGATCGTTAGTCAAGTAAACGGCGACTACCAGACATGTAAGCCAGAACTGGTAAAGTACGGCAAAAGAGTACAGCGGCTACTGACTCAAATCCCCTCCTACACCTTGGAAAGCATACCGCGTGCCGAAAATAGCAAAGCGGATGCATTAGCCAAGCTAGCTAAAGAACTAGCTGATGAGAACCTCGATGATGTAAGAATCGTGGTACAAAGCCGTCGGGTTCTTGCTCCGACAGAAATATCTCCGGAATCATTCGAGGAAAAGGAAGCGACCGAGCAGAAGGCCATGCAAATAAAAGACCAAGAAACGGCTGAAGATTGGAGAGAAGTCTTCATAGACTACTTCAAATCCCGTCGAACGCCTGAAGATGCGTCTTCAAGACATCAGCTCATGAAACGAGCTCTGTCTTTCGCCTTCGTCAACGATACTTTCTACAAGAGGTCATTCGATTCTCTGTGGTTGAGATGCCTGGGACCTGACGAAGCAAAGAGAGTCGTTCAGGAAGCCCACGACGGACTCTGCGGTTCTCACCAAGCAGGCCCGAAGATGAAATTGAAAATTAAATGGATGGGCTACTACTGGCCCACGATGATCCAGGACTGCCTCGAGTATGCGAAACAATGCCACTCGTGCCAAATCCATGGGGACTTTATCCACCAGCACCCAAATCCACTACATCCAACGGTGGCTAGTTGGCCGTTCGAAATGTGGGGGACCGACGTAATCGGCCCCATCGAACCAGTATCATCCAGGGGACATCGTTTTATCTTGGCGACGACTGATTACTTCTCCAAATGGGCAGAAGCAATACCGCTGAGGGAGGTGAAGATGGAGAATATTCTCCATTTCTTCAAGACACACGTCATTTATCGGTTTGGAACTCCGCGACGGATCATTTCCGATAACGGGCCAGCCTACATAAGCCACAAGATTAGCTGCTTCGCGCAACAACACAACATAACTGGAGATATTCCTCAGTTTATAATCCACGGGCTAACGGTCTAGCTGAGGCTTTCAACAAAACCTTGACAAAGATCGTGAAGAAGACGGTGTCCCGAAACAAAAAGGACTGGCACGAGAGACTGCAAAAAGCTCTCTGGGCATATCAAACTACGTTCAAAACGGCCACGAACACAACGCCATACGCGTTGGTATTTGGTACAGAAGCAGTACTCCCCCTCGAGATAGAGTTACCCTCTCTACGCGTGGCGGTCCACTGCGAGCTGACGGACGAAGAAAATGCTCACCTACGGCTTGAGGAGCTTGATGCCCTTGACGAGACCCGGCTCATAGCGCAACAAAATCTGGAGGCCTACAAAGCAAAGATGACGCGCTCGTACGAAAGATTGACCAGGCCGAGGACATTCCGCCAAGGCGAACTCGTGCTAGTGGTCAAAAGACCTATGATCCCCAATCATGCCAAGCGGGGAAAATTTGAGCCAAACTATGAAGGCCCGTACATCATAGACAAGGTTTACCAGGGCGGAGCGTACCTACTTATGGATATGCACGGTGAAAGACCTTTTAGGCCAATAAACGGTCGCTTCCTGAAGAAATACTACGCTTAATGGGTTAAGGCCTGGGTTAATGATAGATGACGACGACTATGTCCGCTCGCTATCTTCCTAAGCCCGAACTCTGAGTAGTAGCCGGCCTTCTTCAACGACGGACCGAAATGTCCTTAAACTAACAAAGGACCGAAATGTCCTTAAACTAACAAAGGACCGAAACGTCCTTAAACTAACAAAGGACCGAAACGTCCTTAAACTAATGCCGGACCACTATGTCCTAAAACTAGTTGTTGACCGAGATGTCGATAAACTATGGTGGATTGCAATATCTCAAAGCCGATATAAAAAAAGAAGAAGAAAAAAACGGTATGTCCATAAGCAAAATGGGCACGGATGAAAACCCGAAAGGGCCCCGTGAGTAAAAACAGCAGGGCTACCGGCGAGTGTTTGTGAAAACCCGAAAGGGCGCAACCTCGTTAAAGGACACTTGCAGGGTCCTCACGACCTTGTAGAGAGAAACCACCTGCGTGAGATCCTTACGACTCACAAGGGAGAAACACACTTAGGAGTCCTCACGATTCCTAAGGAGAAATTACACTTGCGTGATCCTCACGACTCGTAAGGAGAACTCTCTTATGGGACCCTCACGGCTCATAAGATTTGAAAGTCTTAAGTCACAGAGACCTAAACCTGTACTTAAGCAACCCCCACAACCTTCAATTTATGCCCTACAAGTGGCTCATACTAACCCTTGTATACAATCCACGGGCGCGAATAAACATTTCCCTAACCAAGTCCCATCCGTGACTAGGGATATGTTCATATGGTGAACAACCCTTGTAAGTCCTCTCGACTTATAAGGAGAAAACCCTTTTGTAAGATCCTTACGACTTGCAAGAGAATATGCACTTAGGAATCCTCACGATTCCCAAGGAGAAGACATACCTACAAGATCTTCACGACTTGAAGGGAGAAATACCTTTGTGAGACCCTTACGGCTCATGAAGTCAAAAGCCTTAGTCGACAGGACCCTTAACCCTGTTTACTAAGCCACCTTTGTTCAACATCGACAGAGGCAAATGATGATTCGCTCCTGGCAACATCCCAGTTGTAGCGGTGCTGATGCCAAAATCTCGGTGTATAAATCCAAGCTTGCAGCGAAAAGCCAGCAAGCCACACATGCGTGCGAAATAGCCGAAATGATGGGGCGGCTTGCAATAAAAAGCAGCAAGTAAAAATATATGCATGAAAAACAGCCGAAATGATGGGGCAACTCGCAATAAAAAGCAGCGAGTAAAAATAAAATAAATAGACAAAATGATTGGGCACCGCGAAAAATAGCCGAAATGATGGGGCAATCGCGACCTTCGTGATATAAAAGCTGAAATGATAGAGCATCGCGGAAAAAGAAATTAAAAAAAAATGAAATCTATGCCCTACAGGTGATATTACATCAATCCCTGTATACAATTCAGGGGCGCAAACAAAGAAGGAATCTCACTCCTCCTCGCCCAGATTTCATCAAAAGAAGAAGCCAAGTCTCGACGGGCCACAGGTAGTCCAGAGACCATCTCAACATTCGTCTTGTCACAACGGACACAACATCAAGTAAAGCGGAACAGCGGCAACTCCTAGTTCCATAGCTCGGCGATATACAGATCACCAAGAGTCAAACCCTCATTCCGTGAAATGTGGATACAATCAGCAAAATTCCTGGTCACGTGAAACGTGGATAACATCACTCTTTGACCCCGTGGAAAACGTCCAGAGCGGATCCTAGTCCTCGCAGAGCACGGCAGTGAACCCGTGTGAAGCATCCAGAGCGGAGCCTAGTCCTCGCCGAACACGGCAGTGAACCCGTGTGAAGCATCTAGAGCAAAATTCCTGGTCACGTGAAACGCGGATAACGTCACTCTTTGACCCCGTGGAAAACGTCCAGAGTGGATCCCGGTCCTCGCAGAGCACGACAGTGAACTCATGTGAAGCATCCAGAGCGGAGCCTAGTCCTTGCCGAACACGGCAGCGAACCCGTGTGAAGAATCTAGAGCAAAATTCCTGGTTACGTGGAACGCGGATAACGTCACTCTTTGACCCCGTGGGAAACGTCCAGAGCGGATCCTGGTCCTCGCAGAGCACGGCAGTGAACCCGTGTGAAGCATCCAGAGCAGAGCCTAGTCCTCGCAGAGCACGGCAGTGAACCCGTGTGAAGCATCTAGTGCAAAATTCCTGGTTACGTGGAACGCGGATAACGTCACTCTTTGACCCCGTGGAAAATGTCCAGAGCGGATCCTGGTTCTCGCATAGCACGGCAGTGAACCCGTGTGAAGCATCCAGAGCGGAGCCTAGTCCTCGCCGAGCACGGCAGTGAAGCCGTGTGAAGCATCTAGTGAAAAATTCCAGTTACGTGGAACGTGGATAACGTCACTCTTTGACCCCGTGGAAAACATCCAGAGCGGATCCTGGTCCTCGCAGAGCACGGCGGTGAACCCGTGTGAAGCATCCAGAGCGGAGCCTAGTCCTCTCCGAGCACGGCAGTGAACCTGTGTGAAGCATCTAGTGCAAAATTCCTGGTTACGTGGAACGCGGATAACGTCACTCTTTGACCCCGTGGAAAACGTCCAGAGCGGATCCTGGTCCTCGCAGAGCACGGCGGTGAACCCGTGTGAAGCATCCAGAGCGGAGCCTAGCCCTCGCCGAGCACGGCAGTGAACCAGTATGAAGCATCTAGTGCAAAAATTCCTGGTTACGTGGAACGCGGATAACGTCACTCTTTGACCCCGCGGAAAACGCCCAGAGCGGAGCCTGGTCCTCGCCAAGCACGGCCGTGAACCCGTGTGAAGCATCCAGAGCAAACACCGGACTATGGAGTCCTTAAAATCCATGGACTATGATGTCCTTAACCTCGACCGTGATGTCTTAAAACTAACGACCAACCACGATGATTCTAGACTGATTTTACCTTGGTTAAAGGGTACATCTCTTCACTCCTTTGATATATGGCGTTGTAATTCCTCAACGTCTTCAAAGAGGTGATGGGTCCCGGTAACCACACATTTCGCGGACTGTGGAGTCCTTAAACCCACGGACTACGACGTCCTTAACCTTGACCGTAATGTCTTAAAACTAACATCGGACTGTGGAGTCCTTAAATCCACGGACTATGAGGTCCTTAACCTTGACCGTGATGTCTTAAAACTAACATCGGACTGTGGAGTCCTTAAACCCATGGACTATAAGTTCCTTAACCTTGACCGTGATGTCTTAAAACTAACATCGGACTGTGGGGTCCTTAAATCCACGGACTATGAGGTCCTTAACCTTGACCGTGATGTCTTAAAACTAACATCGGACTATGGGGTCCTTAAATCCACGGACTATGAGGTCCTTAACCTTGACCGTAATGTCTTAAAACTAATATCGGACTGTGGGGTCCTTAAATCCACGGACTATGAGGTCCTTAACCTTGACCGTGATGTCTTAAAACTAACGTTGGACTGTGGAGTCCTTAAACCCACGGACTATGAGGTCCTTAACCTTGACCGCGATGTCTTTAAACTACGATACCCTGGAAGACATCCCAAAGCAACCCCTGACCCCGTGAAATAAGGATAAGGGCGACCGCACTCAGCACTTGTGGGTCCTCACAACCTGCAAGGAAGAAAACTCTCTTGTGAGATCCTTACGACTCCCAAGGGAGAACCCGCTTAAGAATCCTCACGACTCTTAAGAAGAACTTACACCTACGGGATCCTCTCGACCTGTAGGGAGAAAAACTCTTAATGAGACCCCCACGGCTCATAAGGCTCAGAAGTCTTAGGAGGCAGATCTTAACCCTGAATCCTAAGCCATCGCTGCCCTGTAAAGAGATCAAGATAAATTGTCCGCAGAACACATTCAATAAAAAGGGGACACACCATTGAGAAGAAAAAATGTCTTTATTCATAAACCAAATTGGATACAAAGTACAATTCATGAAAGAGCAAAAAATACTCTCATTCAGGAGTATGCACAAAAAAAAGAAAAATAAATACAAGTTTTCAAGCCGGCGGGCGATTTAGTAATTTCGCTAGCTCATCCTGCTTTTGCTGGGTCACGACTTCATTATTCAGGATCGCCAGAAGACGGGCCTCCGCCTCCGCCTGTTGGGCCTGATACGAAGCAAGCCGGCCTTCAAGCTCTTTTTCGGTGGCCGTGTGAGCCTCGATCCTTTCACGAGTGAACGCGGCAGCCTTATCAAGATCCACCACCTCTTTGATAGACTCTTGAAGTACCCGCCAGAGTTCATATGCTTTGTTGGCCTTGGCGGTAAGATTAGCTTGAAGCTCGCTCAGCACCTTAGAAGCCAGCTCCCTCTCCGAGAATTTACGGCCGAGCCTTTTCTCGCACAACAATATGTTTGCCACGCGTCGCTCTATCAGACCACGTAAGCTCGCTTTCGCGACCGCAACCTTGGAAATAGGACATATACGCTCAAGACCGTATAAACAGGCCTCCAGTCGACAGCAATAGTCGATCTAAAACGCGCTCACATCACCTGGTATGGGAAGCAACAAAAAGTTCTCGATGTACATCCTATCAAGCATGCATTCTCAACTATATGAATATCCGAAAAGAAATAATACCCGAACCTCTGATGTGCATGCAACATAGTGATAGTGTTCGCAATTAAAGAAAGTTCTCATGGGAAGAACACAAAGTTCATTTATGCAAGCAAAAACATACATACGGATACCCAGCACACATGAAAGTTCAACATAAAGCATGCAAAAACTAATTTGAATATACTACACTAGCGGGAAAAGGTCACCGAACAAAGGATCGGTAGCGCAAGGGTTGACAAAACAAAAGACAAAATTCTCCATCTCTCTCTCCACTCTCTCCAACACGTCAAAGCGCCGGTTCTCGCGAGGAGTCTCTCCCCACCGATTGGCTCCATGTTCGTCCGCAAAAACAGACATAACAGCCCGACGGGCTCTTATTTCGCTCAAAAGGTGGACCGAGCGATCTTTCAAAGCTTGAGTAATTAGGCATGCTTCGTGAAAGCCCTCGAGCTTTTCTTCGGCCGCGTCAAGCATCGACAGGGTCATCTCCGCCGGGTGAGGAGGGACGTCGGCAAGCACGGCAGCAAGAATCATCCGGAGCCAGAGGGAGCCCATTGGGAGGGGAGACCCCCTGCGGATCGAGAGTTCATACGCTGCTGAGTCGCATTCGTCGTCGGTAAGGAGGGGATCCACCAATCGGGCGGCAAAGTGGGGGATCATCTCCTCGATAGGAACTTCCCATGGATGTCGACGAGCATGAGGGCGATTGCAGGCCATGGCGCTCAGTTGTCACTCAAGACAAATCAAACCAAAATGAGAATAAACTTCTCTGTGAAGAGAAAAGAAGGCCATGGCCCCAGGATATAAAGAGGGGCATTAAGTGCTGCGCACGGAAAATCTTGCATGATGAAGCTATTTCCAAGGCCAAAAAAGGGGAAGGCATTGGAAATCAAGGAGATGGAACTATTTCCAAGGCTCCTTTTCTGCATCTAATGTTGTGCGCTAAAAATATGGCATAAAAAAATTGAACAGCCCCATCAAAAGGACCCCACGTGCGGAGCACGTGAGCCCCAAACTTGACGTGTACTAAAAAATGGAATCACACCCTGCACGTTAAGAACATCAACAGCAACAATAGCAAAATGACAAAATCCCACAAAAGGGGATGCAAATACAAAAGGGCACGATAAAACTTATCATTCATGCTTTAAGAAGTTCATACAAAATGAAAAGAAAACGATTACAATGGCAAGACCTCAGACGCGGGGCACAGATTGAGAAACTCAAACTTGACTTTGTCCAAGATCCTCTAAGCATTTCGAACCATTCGAGTATGTTTTCTTTCGCGGTCACAAGCGTCGGGATCATCACGAATGTCTTCTACCCTCCGATAGGCAGCAAGTATGGCCAACTGCTGAAAAGCCTGGTGCAAGAGATCGATGAGGTTGTCTCACCTTCTCTTGAAGATTAGGCCCATCAGATACACTGAATGTATCTTATCCTCAGCAGCGTCAAATGCCCTGAGAGGTACACCAGCGCAGAAAAGAGGAAACGCCTCCCAAATCGCCGATATGATGAGTTTCAGAAGAGAAGAGCGATGGGGGAGTAGCCGATGGTTGTACTCATCGAAGCGGCTCATGATCTCAGCACATTGAGCGTTGCTGAACTCCTGGTTCTGGCTACGGCCCAACGCATGAATATTCCCATAAGAAATGATTTCGTCAAGATCGTACATATGGGCGTCCATGATACCTGAAATAAAAATCATGAGAATCTATTACAAACCCTTTTCTTCTTCATTGATTGCAGAAGGACAACCTAAGGCAAGAAGACCCTAAGAAGCCTCTATAGGAAGAACTGAGTTCTTCATGGGAATTAAATTCTTTATTAAGAGAAGGGAATTAAATTCCCAGAAACATTTTTTTTAAACGGAATTAAATTCCTCGGGAAAAGCAACCAACATCATCATCTCCCTGAAGGATCAGATGAACCCTAAAGAGATCTACTGCTGAAGATTAAATGGTTTCATATTTCGGTTGAAAAACTTAAAGGAAAAATGGGTTCATATTTAAAGGGGTGAAACCCTTGCTATGGATTTAAAATCCAGAAGGACATGAGAGTTCATCGTTCGTTCGAGAGCATTACCTGAAGAAAAGAATTCTTTTTGAACATGGTTAAACTCTGAAAATTGTTCAAGGTAGAGAACTAAGCTCTGGAAAGGAGAATTAAATTCTCAGAAAGAAAAGTATGCAAGGAGGAAGATGAGCAAAGTGGAGACTCTTCTTAAAAGACATGGGCATTTATGGGATGGGACGGAAACCTTTTAATCTACCCTACTCCTAAAGCAGATCCGACGGTCACAAAAGTGACAGCATTGCACTCACATGCAGACACGTGAGAACAACGCTGTGGGGGCATTTGTTCCCTGATTAAAAAATCAGGAAAGGACTCAGAAGGGGCATCACGTGCTCACACGTGACCAGTGGTCACGTGTTGGCACGTGATGTTTAAAGCAGCGGCACAAAGTTCATTCGAGAAAAAGCTCCAGAAAAGGTCACGTGTTCACACGTGACCAGTGGTCACATGTTGGCACGTGACGGCTGAGCAGCGGCCAGAGAACAGAGCGCAGAAGAAGAGAAGCCTATTCCAGGGGTCACGTGCCTACACGTGACCAGGGATCACGTGGCCGGCTTTAAAAGCCTTATTATTTAACAGAATTAAATTCTGAGAAGATATCATTCAAATCTTTTCAAAATAGAGAATGATTATTCGGAACCGTTGGTTTAAAAATCTAAAGGTGATTAAATATCACCAATTTATGGAAAAATCTTGGACTTGGAAAGATTTCCTCCCCTAAATCTAACCTAGATAACAAAAGGATATCTTTGGATCTAAAATCCAATGGTGAATAAAATTCACTTAACAATCTAAAGGCCCAGATTAATGATAAATATAAATCAAATCTCTCAACATACAAATCAAATCTTTCAATGAGAGATTTACTAAGCAGATTGGTTCTCTTCCTTCTCCTATAAATAGGAGCCAAGAAAAGAAGAGAGGGGACCCTTTTCGAAGACCTTTATCTAAAACTTTTTTCTGAAACCTTGAGACCTTTGGATCTTTTTCTGATATATATAGAGAGAAAGAGATAGAGCCTTTGATTCTCTGCAAAAAGGAAAACCTTAGGTAAGAAAGGAAAATGGAGGCTTCAAAAGAGAATTTAATTCTCAAAAGAGTTTAACTCTTATATAAAAAATAACTTAGTTCTTTCTCTGGTGAAGGATCTGCAAAGTGCACATCTCCCCATGAATTGAGAATTTAATTCTCATTGGGTTGAGATCCTGCCATGCAGATCTAAAACACAGAGGAGGAACTGAGTTTAGAGAATTTAATTCTCACAAAATGATAGGAATTAAATTCCTTTGAGATAAAGTTAGGGTTTAACCCTATGTTATAGGAATTTAATTCCTTCAAAATAAACAGAACTAGGGTTTAACCCTAACTGAGAATATAATTCTCTCAAACTCACAGGAATTTAATTCCTTTAAGAAAAGAAACTAGGGTTTAACCCTATTAAGAATATAATTCTTCAGAAGAAAACAGAAATTTAATTCCTCTAAAGTTTAGGGTAGAGATGAATGTCCATGCAATTTAACATACTGTTCGCTATAAGGGTATGCAGTGTACATGAATGGATAAGCTAACTAACAATATAATCTTGCAAAAAGTAGGGTAATCCTAACTAGGGGAGCGCCTCGCGCCATCCAGACGATTCCCCCATAGATGAATATATCTACTCACGAGCTGGCAACTCACCCCCGTTGTGCCACAGTGTCTTGCAGGTCGGACCCGTCAGTCTTGTAGCGGCGGGCTATCTTATCATCAGTTCCTTTAATGCTTTCACATCATTTCCTTTTAAAAAAAAACCCCATTTTAATTTATTTTTAAACCATAAAACAACTAGACTTGGAAAAACTTGATAAAATTTTTGTTACTACTAGATTTTAGTTTGTAATGGTTCCTAAGTATGTAATTTACCCATTCAAATTTGTATTTATCTTTAATTTAATGTATATTTAAAAGCTTAAAATAATATTAAAAATAATTAATTAAGGAAATTTTTTTAAACGACTACAAATTTTTAAGTGACAATTAATTAACCAATTCCTAGAAATTTCTTATCTAAATTTTGTATAATTAGGCCTATATCGAAAAATAATTATTTTTACATTTTACGGAAAATTCTGATTATTTTACCGATTATCGAAAAACTACCTAAACGATATTCAAAGTGTTACATGTACGTAGTGTTAGATGTTATTCTCTGTGATGTAATGTATATTCATATTGCGTGGCGAGCGTCCGACATGTGGATCGCCGTCACTGCGGCTTGTATATTATTCTTTGGGGCATGCCTAGGGTTGCATACGTAGTCACCGTTGTATATTCAGGTTTTCATTATATGCACTAGGATTACCCCGCGACAGAGTGCTCGAGTAGCCGGGTTCTAGAGGGCAACAGGCCATCTTCTCATGACGTTGAGACTGCGGTGCCTTGCTCTAAAATTGGCGGGCTATTCACCGCACTTATAGAGGTATAGGATTGACCCGCAGAGGGGTGCCCAAGTCATCGGACTTAGGAAATACTAGGTGGCCCATTCACTTCGTTGGTTGGGATTTCCTCGCTTCTGGGATTTGCGAGTGCCTTGTGTAGGGTTACCTAGGACGGCAGCAAGGTTTCAGGAGGCATCGTCCATGCCATTTTTAAATTTTTGCCGTTCTAAATAACTCTAACCGAGAATCTTTAACTAGAAATTTAAACAAACAAGAAATGTTAACAACTTAACATCTAAGTGAATGAGGAATACAACCTTTGTAGACCGGTCCTTCACTTCAAAAGCTCCGTGTAGTAGTCCTTTCACTGCGAGTTGTAATCTCCCGAACTTTAGAAAGGGTTGCCTTGGAGAAATGAACAAGCTTGCTCGAACTCTTCGAGGCCGAAGATGATCTACGTCAAGAAGACTCAAGCTCATGCTACCTCTTCACTAAATTAGGGTTTAGTGAAGCATACACCCTAAACTAAAAGTCTAATAGTAGAGGATGATGGAGTAGGAAATGGGCTCTCTTTAGTTTTCTTTTTCTCACATTATTTTCTCACCATAGAAAAAGCAAGTAAGCTTTTTCTCTCATGAAGAGGAAGAAGAAGAAGTGAGGAGAGAATGAACTCATGAGGTGAGAATAACAACCATGGATGAGTTAGTGTCATATACTAACTCTTGTAGAGAATAAACCATGGGTTAACAATAATGGTTGGGTTAATAAATATCTTCAAGTAAAACAAAATGAGGGCGACCACACTCAGCACTTGTGGGTCCTCACAACCTGCAAGGAAGAAAACTCTCTTGTGAGATCCTTACGACTCCCAAGGGAGAACCCGCTTAAGAATCCTCACGACTCTTAAGAAGAACTTACACCTACGGGATCCTCTCGACCTGTAGGGAGAAAAACTCTTAATGAGACCCCCACGGCTCATAAGGCTCAGAAGTCTTAGGAGGCAGATCTTAACCCTGAATCCTAAGCCATCGCTGCCCTGTAAAGAGATCAAGATAAATTGTCCGCAGAACACATTCAATAAAAAGGGGACACACCATTGAGAAGAAAAAATGTCTTTATTCATAAACCAAATTGGATACAAAGTACAATTCATGAAAGAGTAAAAAATACTCTCATTCAGGAGTATGCACAAAAAAAAGAAAAATAAATACAAGTTTTCAAGCCGGCGGGCGATTTAGTAATTTCGCTAGCTCATCCTGCTTTTGCTGGGTCACGGCTTCATTATTCAGGATCGCCAGAAGACGGGCCTCCGCCTCCGCCTGTTGGGCCTGATACGAAGCAAGCCGGCCTTCAAGCTCTTTTTCGGTGGCCGTGTGAGCCTCGACCCTTTCACGAGTGAACGCGGCAGCCTTATCAAGATCCACCACCTCTTTGATAGACTCTTGAAGTACCCGCCAGAGTTCATATGCTTTGTTGGCCTTGGCGGTAAGATTAGCTTGAAGCTCGCTCAGCACCTTAGAAGCCAGCTCCCTCTCCGAGAATTTACGGCCGAGCCTTTTCTCGCACAACAATATGTTTGCCACGCGTCGCTCTATCAGACCACGTAAGCTCGCTTTCGCGACCGCAACCTTGGAAATAGGACATATACGCTCAAGACCGTATAAATAGGCCTCCAGTCGACAGCAATAGTCGATCTAAAACGCGCTCACATCACCTGGTATGGGAAGCAACAAAAAGTTCTCGATGTACATCCTATCAAGCATGCATTCTCAACTATATGAATATCCGAAAAGAAATAATACCCGAACCTCTGATGTGCATGCAACATAGTGATAGTGTTCGCAATTAAAGAAAGTTCTCATGGGAAGAACACAAAGTTCATTTATGCAAGCAAAAACATACATACGGATACCCAGCACACATGAAAGTTCAACATAAAGCATGCGAAAACTAATTTGAATATACTACACTAGCGGGAAAAGGTCACCGAACAAAGGATCGGTAGCGCAAGGGTTGACAAAACAAAAGACAAAATTCTCCATCTCTCTCCAACACGTCAAAGCGCCGGTTCTCGCGAGGAGTCTCTCCCCACCGATTGGCTCCATGTTCGTCCGCAAAAACAGACATAACAGCCCGACGGGCTCTTATTTCGCTCAAAAGGTGGACCGAGCGATCTTTCAAAGCTTGAGTAATTAGGCATGCTTCGTGAAAGCCCTCGAGCTTTTCTTCGGCCGCGTCAAGCATCGACAGGGTCATCTCCGCCGGGTGAGGAGGGACGTCGGCAAGCACGGCAGCAAGAATCATCCGGAGCCAGAGGGAGCCCATTGGGAGGGGAGACCCCCTGCGGATCGAGAGTTCATACGCTGCTGAGTCGCATTCGTCGTCGGTAAGGAGGGGATCCACCAATCGGGCGGCAAAGTGGGGGATCATCTCCTCGATAGGAACTTCCCATGGATGTCGACGAGCATGAGGGCGATTGCAGGCCATGGCGCTCAGTTGTCACTCAAGACAAATCAAACCAAAATGAGAATAAACTTCTCTGTGAAGAGAAAAGAAGGCCATGGCCCCAGGATATAAAGAGGGGCATTAAGTGCTGCGCACGGAAAATCTTGCATGATGAAGCTATTTCCAAGGCCAAAAAAGGGGAAGGCATTGGAAATCAAGGAGATGGAACTATTTCCAAGGCTCCTTTTCTGCATCTAATGTTGTGCGCTAAAAATATGGCATAAAAAAAATTGAACAGCCCCATCAAAAGGACCCCACGTGCGGAGCACGTGAGCCCCAAACTTGACGTGTACTAAAAAATGGAATCACACCCTGCACGTTAAGAACATCAACAGCAACAACAGCAAAATGACAAAATCCCACAAAAGGGGATGCAAATACAAAAGGGCACGATAAAACTTATCATTCATGCTTTAAGAAGTTCATACAAAATGAAAAGAAAACGATTACAATGGCAAGACCTCAGACGCGGGGCACGGATTGAGAAACTCAAACTTGACTTTGTCCAAGATCCTCCAAGCATTTCGAACCATTCGAGTATGTTTTCTTTCGCGGTCACAAGCGTCAGGATCATCACGAATGTCTTCTACCCTCCGATAGGCAGCAAGTATGGCCAACTGCTGAAAAGCCTGGTGCAAGAGATCGATGAGGTTGTCTCACCTTCTCTTCAAGATTAGGCCCATCAGATACACTGAATGTATCTTATCCTCAGCAGCGTCAAATGCCCTGAGAGGTACACCAGCGCAGAAAAGAGGAAACGCCTCCCAAATCGCCGATATGATGAGTTTCAGAAGAGAAGAGCGATGGGGGAGTAGCCGATGGTTGTACTCATCGAAGCGGCTCATGATCTCAGCACATTGAGCGTTGCTGAACTCCTGGTTCTGGCTACGGCCCAACGCACGAATATTCCCATAAGAAATGATTTCGTCAAGATCGTACATATGGGCGTCCATGATACCTGAAATAAAAATCATGAGAATCTATTACAAACCCTTTTCTTCTTCATTGATTGCAGAAGGACAACCTAAGGCAAGAAGACCCTAAGAAGCCTCTATAGGAAGAACTGAGTTCTTCATGGGAATTAAATTCTTTATTAAGAGAAGGGAATTAAATTCCCAGAAACATTTTTTTTAAACGGAATTAAATTCCTCGGGAAAAGCAACCAACATCATCATCTCCCTGAAGGATCAGATGAACCCTAAAGAGATCTACTGCTGAAGATTAAATGGTTTCATATTTCGGTTGAAAAACTTAAAGGAAAAATGGGTTCATATTTAAAGGGGTGAAACCCTTGCTATGGATTTAAAATCCAGAAGGACATGAGAGTTCATCGTTCGTTCGAGAGCATTACCTGAAGAAAAGAATTCTTTTTGAACATGGTTAAACTCTGAAAATTGTTCAAGGTAGAGAACTAAGCTCTGGAAAGGAGAATTAAATTCTCAGAAAGAAAAGTATGCAAGGAGGAAGATGAGCAAAGTGGAGGCTCTTCTTAAAAGACATGGGCATTTATAGGATGGGACGGAAACCTTTTAATCTACCCTACTCCCAAAGCAGATCCGACGGTCACAAAAGTGACAGCATTGCACTCACATGCAGACACGTGAGAACAACGCTGTGGGGGCATTTGTTCCCTGATTAAAAAATCAGGAAAGGACTCAGAAGGGGCATCACGTGCTCACACGTGACCAGTGGTCACGTGTTGGCACGTGATGTTTAAAGCAGCGGCACAAAGTTCATTCGAGAAAAAGCTCCAGAAAAGGTCACGTGTTCACACGTGACCAGTGGTCACGTGTTGGCACGTGACGGCTGAGCAGCGGCCAGAGAACAGAGCGCAGAAGAAGAGAAGCCTATTCCAGGGGTCACGTGCCTACACGTGACCAGGGATCACGTGGCCGGCTTTAAAAGCCTTATTATTTAACAGAATTAAATTCTGAGAAGATATCATTCAAATCTTTTCAAAATAGAGAATGATTATTCGGAACCGTTGGTTTAAAAATCTAAAGGTGATTAAATATCACCAATTTATGGAAAAATCTTGGACTTGGAAAGATTTCCTCCCCTAAATCTAACCTAGATAACAAAAGGATATCTTTGGATCTAAAATCCAATGGTGAATAAAATTCACTTAACAATCTAAAGGCCCAGATTAATGATAAATATAAATCAAATCTCTCAACATACAAATCAAATCTTTCAATGAGAGATTTACTAAGCAGATTGGTTCTCTTCCTTCTCCTATAAATAGGAGCCAAGAAAAGAAGAGAGGGGACCCTTTTCGAAGACCTTTATCTAAAACTTTTTTCTGAAACCTTGAGACCTTTGGATCTTTTTCTGATATATATAGAGAGAAAGAGATAGAGCCTTTGATTCTCTGCAAAAAGGAAAACCTTAGGTAAGAAAGGAAAATGGAGGCTTCAAAAGAGAATTTAATTCTCAAAAGAGTTTAACTCTTATATAAAAAATAACTTAGTTCTTTCTCTGGTGAAGGATCTGCAAAGTGCACATCTCCCCATGAATTGAGAATTTAATTCTCATTGGGTTGAGATCCTGCCATGCAGATCTAAAACACAGAGGAGGAACTGAGTTTAGAGAATTTAATTCTCACAAAATGATAGGAATTAAATTCCTTTGAGATAAAGTTAGGGTTTAACCCTATGTTATAGGAATTTAATTCCTTCAAAATAAACAGAACTAGGGTTTAACCCTAACTGAGAATATAATTCTCTCAAACTCACAGGAATTTAATTCCTTTAAGAAAAGAAACTAGGGTTTAACCCTATTAAGAATATAATTCTTCAGAAGAAAACAGAAATTTAATTCCTCTAAAGTTTATGGTAGAGATGAATGTCCATGCAATTTAACATACTGTTCGCTATAAGGGTATGCAGTGTACATGAATGGATAAGCTAACTAACAATATAATCTTGCAAAAAGTAGGGTAATCCTAACTAGGGGGGCGCCTCGCGCCATCCAGACGATTCCCCCATAGATGAATATATCTACTCACGAGCTGGCAACTCACCCCCGTTGTGCCACAGTGTCTTGCAGGTCGGACCCGTCAGTCTTGTAGCGGCGGGCTATCTTATCATCAGTTCCTTTTGCTTTATCATTGTGTCTAGTATTCTCCATCTACCACTTTATATTGTATGTGCGACCTAGTGATGAGACTGAGAGATTTGTATATTTGTGGTTTCTTTTGGGTCGAGCTCACTTGAGCCGGCGTTGTGTTTGCTGGTATTTTGCGTTTCTTTTATGCTCTTTTCATGATATTGCTATTATATTGCGTGTGGTTGTGATCCGCCTTGGGCGAAGAGCTAGCTCCCGCTTAGGGATGCCATTTTATGATTACAGGTTTATTATCTTGTTGTACCCATTTTGGGGGATAGAAAATACAGGGGAGACTCTGCCGAAATTTTCGGATATTTTTGATGTTTTAAAAAGGGATTCTATGCAACTTATTTGATTTAAAAACCGTTTTCATTTAAGGTTTTTCCTTCACTCTCTTTTGATTTTGGTTTAGATTTTCTGGGCTTTGGCTGACTTAGGTTACGGTACGCCTTTAGACGTCTCGTAATCTAAGTGCCAGTCACGTTCCGTACTTTCGGGTCGTGACACCTAATGAGTATTCTAATAAACCAGAGCACGAGCTCCCATCACGTGCCCGCACGTGATGGCTTTCAGGACTAAAAGTGCTAAACACTTATCTATAGAACAAAATAAAAGGAAGCAGGGCGCTCTCACGTGTGACCACGTGACCCCTCTTGCCTTAGTGTTCAACACTAAATTGAAATCTCTGTATCCAATGTTTAACACTGATTTCTCTTAGTGTTTAACACTAATTTGGAAAACTCTATTTGCGGTGTTTAACACTAATTTTCTTAGTGTTTAACACTAATTTGGATTTGCTTAGTGTTTAACACTAATTTGAAAACTCTGTTCCCAGTGTTCAACATTGATTATCTTTTAGTGTTTAACACTAACGTGTCAACCTTATTCCCATTGTTCAACACTGTTGGTCTTTAGTGTTTAACACTAGCCTTAGCCTAATTGCCTAAGTTTCCAGAGGCAAAGCCTCTCCTTCAATGAATCAACAGAGGGCCAATATCCCAAACACAATTGGACTTAGCCCAAGATGGCCATAAGCCCTCAATTCAAATTCAACTGGGCCAATGGGCTCATAATATAATAATTGATCTTAGTTTCCAAATTGGGCTACAGATCACTTAATCTACCTTGGTGTAAGGGTACGTCTCGTCACTCCTTTGATACTTGTCGTTGTAATTTCTCAACGTCTTCAAAGAGATGACGGTTCCCGATAACCACATACATTGATACGGACTGTGGGGTCCCTAAACTCATGGACTACGAGGTCCTTAACCTTGACCGTAATGTCTTAAAACTAACATCGGACTGTGGAGTCCTTAAATCCACGGACTACGACGTCCTTAACCTTGACCGGAATGTCTTAAAACTAACAACGGACTATAACGTCCTTAACCATGACCGTGATGTCTTAAAACTAACATCGGACTGTGGAGTTCTTAAATCCATGGACTACGACGTCCTTAACCTTGACCGCAACGTCTTAAAACTAACATTGGACCGCAATGTCCTTAAACTACCTATTGACCGCAATGTCACTAAACTAAACAACAGGGCTTCCCTAATTGCTCTCTTGTCCGATCTAAACGATCCCGTTAAGTTGATCTTAGTCTCAAACTGGACTAACGTATCCTTAACAAATGTTTAAGTCGATCTTAGTCTCAAATAAGACTAACGTATCCTTAAACATAACCCCCCAAACCCAAATCTAAGAAAGATATGGATTTGGACTAGTCCACGCCCCACGAGCGACGACATAACTCAGTCTCCGTATACAATCAACGGGCAACCAAACACAAAATAAACACCCACGACACGAAGTGACCATCTGGAGAAGGAGAAAGTTGTTACCGCGATGCGGTAGCGTAATTAACTGCAGGGGCTTGCGCCTGCAGGGAAGAGCGTCCCCACAATCAAAAAACCCCTCAAGCGAGGGGGAATCTGACGAAGTCTGCTACATCGGACGCATCCGTTTAAACCTTCGATACAAGGTGCCATAAATCAACTTGGCATCTTCGGAGAGGTAGACGGATAGCACCAATTAGCATCTGCCCCGAATCTCAGACAAGACGTCTGCCGCGCCGTCTTTCGGAGGGGAACATATTCAAATTAGTTATCTCATAACTACTTGTGGATTCCAAATATTGTATCGCATTCCAGATAAATAGACAATGTTAAACTTTCCAATCGAATAAACAAACACCCAAGATTTCCCTTTAGTTCTCAACACTTGAAATTAGTTTAAAAGCATCCATCACATGCCACAGTACTAATGGTCCAGCCGTAGAAGGGTCAAACCAACGCCTCACATGTGGCAACGCCTTACTGCCACAAACCCTAAGGTTTAGAGGCGGTTCAGACGGTCACATAAACGAGTTAAGGTTTTAGTTCTTCTAGAGGGTCCACCGCGTTACTTGCATGACTGTGAATGTTCTTTAACTAAGGAAAAATTCAACACTTGGAAATTTTCCAGCAGGGGAAAAAGCGAGTTATTGATATCCGTTCGAACTTTTAACACGTTCTAAATTATCCGGAAAAACTTAAACAAAGTTAAACTTTCCGATCGAATCAATGAGTTCCCAATATATCCCAGAAAGTTCAACACTTGAGTGGAATTAAAAATTCCCAGAAGCATGAAAAAGTACCCAAGAATAAACCCCTGAAGTATTAGCCCCCAACTTCCAAAGTTGGTCGCGGAACCGCCGCCAAACGCATGGTTTGGCCGCGGTTCCGCGGTCTCTTGAGTGAATTATGGTTTCGTAATTCACAGTAATTCTTAGAATTCCCTGCATGATTTTCTGAGTATTTTTAATATGAAAAATTTTAACTTTTGAAAAAATTTCCAGAAACTAGGATTTATCAGGGTTTCGGAGTTCGATCGGACTTCAAACTTCGTCTGGACAATGCCTAATGCTCTAGCTTGGCTCTGATACCACTGTAGGGTTAGCATAGCACCTTGTGAAGGTTTTGGCAAGCATCAATCATGCTACTTTAAAATTTTTTAGGATGCTAAACAAACCCTAACCAAGATCTTAACTAGAGACTTAGGGTAATCATGCATGTAAACAACTTTACATCTAAGAGTTAGGGATTACAACCTTTGTAGTCCAGTCCTTCACTTTAAATAGCTCCGTGTAGTAGTCCCCTTCGCTGCGATCGTAAACTCCGAACTCTAGAGAGTCTCTATGAAGAAACGAACATGCGTGCTTCGATGACTTCGAGGCCGAAGATGATCTGCGTCGAGGAGACACTAACTCAAGCTATTCCTTCACTAGGTCATGAACTTTGTGAAGAGAACACACTCTACTACATGGCAAGTAGTAGAGGATGAAGAAGTAGGAGGTGGGCTCACTTTAGAATTGATTTTCTCACATTATTTCTCATACCTCCATTGAAGCTAGCAAACTTTTCATGGAGCTTGAAGAAGAAGAAGAACTCATGAATAATTCATCCAAATGAATTATTGCACCCATGGTTGAGTTAAAACTATCATGCCTAACTCATGTAGAGAATTAACTCCACACTATGGTTAAGGGTTGGGTTTAATAAATATCTTTAACTAGACAAAAGTGTTAACTTTGTCAAAGCTTATCCAAAAGCATTTGTCAAAGCTTTACCATGACAAAGTAAATCTCTTTTGAATTAGCTTAACATAAATAGAAACCCTAACTTAACCCTAGCATGGCATTAATCTCATACACCTATCTTGTATGTATCATCAAATATGACACAATACATGTACACAAATATACACATCACATATATACAACGTGCACATCAAGTGAGAAAAGAAATCATTAGTGAGCTAAATATTAGTTAATGTAATATAATATATCAAATATATAATTATACATTAAATTATCAAATCAACTCTTGATTTAATAATCCGGCCATATCACATATAACCGACTAATATCAAATGCAACATCTTATCGAATCAACGCTTGATCCGATAACTCGGCTATATCACATATAACCAATCATGTCACACATCACGAGAATGGAATGCGGTATCACATACTCGCATTAATCTCGGTCCCGCATATATCACATATGCGCTCCTACTCCGTTTCGCTTGAGCCAGGAAACCTCTGTGTAGGACTCTAAAGACTCATCAATACGCCGGCAGTAGGTGATGATCATATCAAACACCCACAAGCCGCACGAGGTCTGCTAAACGTAACGGCCACCCGGGTATTGAGCGATCAGAAGATCAACAAGCAAGCCTATTCGTACTCCTGCGAATCCAATCAGTAACACTCCCATACAGTCCGGTCTCTTCGTCTGATATGTCGCATATCTCGCCTATAGGTGGTAAACGTCAGACCCCAATAGCTTGATAAGTCGTGTCGATATGAGGTCCATAACAGTTCGAGAAACTACTGATAACACTTACCAGTAAATCTCAGCAACCCTGGCCAGGGATTTCCAGATATAGCCAATCGAACACAGCGCAACATCAACTCCCTATACCGGGAGAGACGAAACCCCTCCTATCTCTCATTGCCTCTATGTGATTCGGGATTGTACCCAAAAGCCACCGTTTTGCACGCCTTCTTGGACATGGTATGATGGAAATCAAAGCACAGTAGGAATCACACAAGACTCTATGACGATCTCGGGTCTACAGACTAACCTGTACTAATGTCACCAGAGAACTGCCATCTGATGTGAGGTATAATATCATCTGGGAGTTCTCGACGAGTACGTCTAGTGTACCCAGTCTCCACTGAGCACCCGTATACTATCTCTGATGTCAAACATCAATGGATATGGGATCATCCATCGCCCATCATATGAGTCAAGAAGCGCATACGCTAGTCTACTCTGGAGTATCGATGCCCTGTCTCGGTACTCCCACGACTAGGAACATTTGAAGGATGTACTTAGCGACTACACTGCCCCCACTAGTATAATCTGCATGATAGTACTGGTAATCAAGTACTCATCCTAAGGGCTTTATCAACATGTAACATAGAGATTATCGGAGTACATGTTAAGATAAAGGGCAACCAGATAGCATACTATTATGTCGAGCAAGAAAGTCCTCCCTATATATGTCCAAGCATCCACTACAATATATATCGTATGTACAGTAATGGCCTCTAGGGCATAAATATAACTAACATTTGCTGCCGAAGCCAACACTTCCTTGCTTTTTCTTGCCACTTATCATGATGAAACGTTGGTGCATATTTGGGTTGAGTATTGTCGTCGAGTGGGGGCTTGTCTACATGGGCTTGAGTGCACACGCCTTCCCTCTGACATTTTGACCGTGAAAGCGAGCCCGCGGGGATGGATCGAGCGGTGTGCCGCTAATCTACAGTCTTGTGAGAAGAGGCTCAACTGGAAGTTCTCGGAGAGGGTGTTAGCTTCGAACGCTTTGGGGGAACTTCAGGCTCAGCTCACCGCCAAGACTACTCACGCGTATGAAATTTGGAGGGTGCTTCAAGAAGCTATTACAGAGGTGGTGGCTCTTGACAAAGCCGTTATCTTTACCCGCGAGATGGTTGAAGCCCATAAAGTCGCCAAAAAGGTGCTTGAGAGTCGGTTTGCTTCATATCAGACTCAGCAGACTCAGGCGGGGCCCCGTCTTGCAGCAATAACGGAGCTTGAAGTCGAGGTTCAACGGAAGATTGAAAAACTCACCAGCCTACTGCAACGTCCACGGGCTTAAGCATTTTTTTTCGTTTTATACTCCTTTTCCTTTTTTTTGTATTCACTCCTTAATGAGAGTGTCCCGAATTCATTTTGATTCTTTTATGAAATGTATCTTGTATTCACCTGAATTCATGAATAAAAGACATATTTTATTTCATATTGTCATGTAACTCTGGAAAATGTTGTCCGTAGATAATCCATCTTGACCTCCTTGCAGGGCAGCGATGGCTTAGGAAATAGGTTCAGATCTTCCGCCTAAGACTTTTCAAGTTTATGAGCCGTGAGGGTCTCGTAAAGACTTTCTCCCTACGAGTCGGGAGGATCCCGTAGGTGTATTTTCTCCTTAGGATTCATGAGGACTCCTAAGTGCGTTTTCTCTTGAGAGTCGTAAGTATCTCACAAGAGAATTTTCCCCCTTTACAAGTCGAGAGGACTCGTATGTGGTTTTTTCCCTCCTTGTCGATATTCGACTTTGGAGAGTGTGGCCCGTGAATAGTATACAATAGTCCATATTGGACTTAATTGCAAGGCCCCAGTGCTTAAGAAACAGGTCCTTATCCCCATTGCCTAAGGATTTTTTCCCTATGAGTCGATAAGTTCTCGTAAGAACGTTATTTTTCCTACTAGTCGAGACGAATCGAGAAGTTCTCGCAAGAATGTCTTAACGTCACAGTTAACCTCTATTGATAGAAGTCCGTTAGGGTCTGTGGTACTAAGGTTTTTGTCCTTCGTACCATCGTGTTGGCCGATGTATTCCCCAATATGCAATCTTACTATTCGGGTAGCCTCACGACTGTCGTATCTCTAATCCCTTCGGGGGCTGGACAAGACGTCTTCAAGTAATCTTCTAGGTGATATTGTCGTCGAAAGAGCAAGCGTTAGGGATATTCTATGCCGCTTTTTACTTGAGGTTAGGCTCAGTTTAGGAGCCCCGATGAGTCATGACCACTCCGCGCTGGTGTGGGATGATCTCCGATAGTCTTTCAGGTCTCATTTGAGTTGCCGTCAAAACCCTAACGCCAGGGATCTTCATTTGCTTCATTTGTTGACATTGTGTCTGCAATATTATGATGAATGTCGAGGTTGTCTCTAGGTTATCTGTGAACCATCGAGTCTTGGAACTAGGGATTTTTCCATGGCTCCGTTGTTTTGACCCTAGGGTCGGTTGTTGAAGTTGCGTCTGCATCCTGCTAGAGTGAGAAGGAACGCCGTGGTGATCTCTAAGCTGTAGATGTTACCATCGAAACTCTGAAGCTAGGGATCTTACTTTGCTTCTTTTGTTGACATTGTGTCTGTAATATTGCAACGAATGTCAAGGTTGTCTCTAGGTTGTTAGTGAACCGTCGAGGCTTGGAACTAAGGACTTTGCCATGGCTCCGTTTTTTTGACCCTGAGGTCGGTTGTTGACGTTGCGTCTGCATCCTGTTGAAGTGGAGAAAAAACGCCGTTGTTGATCTCTTGGCTATAGATGTTGCCATCAAGATTGGGAACTAAGGACTCTGCCATGGCTCCGTTGTTTGGACCCTGGGGTCGGTTGTTGACGTTGCGTCTGCATCCTGTTGGAGTGAAAAGGAACGCCGTTGTTGATCTTTAGGCTGTAGATGCTGCCGTCGAGATTTGGCTCTCTTTTTTATGGAGCCCGGTAGGAAAATGTGGTTCCCTTCTTCGTTTGTGCCCATGGATTGTATACGGGGGTCGATGCGGACTCACCTGCAGGGCAGAAGTTTCATTTTTTTATTTCCGCGATGCTCTATCATTTTAGCTTTTTATATCGCGAAAGTCGCGATTGCCCAATCATTTCGGCTATTTCTCGCAGTGCCCAATCATTTCAGCTGTTTTTTTTCTCTTTTTACTCACTGCTTTTTATTGCGAGTTGCTCAAACATTTCGGCTATTTTTGTAAGCATATATTTTGCTCGCTGCTTTTTATTGCGAGTTTGGAACTTGAGATCTGATACCAATCTTAGCATCAGCATCGCTGTGACTGAAATATGGCCAGGAGCGAATCATCATTTGCCTTTGTTGATTTGAACAAAGGTGGATTAGCAAACAGAGTTAGGATCCCGTGGACTAAGGCTTTTTGACTTTATGATCCATAAGGGTCTCATAAAGGTATTTCTCTCTACGAGTTGTGAGGATCTCGTAGGTGTATTTTCTCCTTAGGAATCGTGGGGATCCCTAAGTGTATTGCTCCCTTGTGAGTCGTAAGGATCTTACAAGAGTGTTTTCTCCTTACAAGTCGAGAGGACTTATAAGTGTCGTTCACCACATGAGGACATTCTTCTTCACTGGTGAGGCTTGGTGAGGGAACGTTTGTTTGCGCCCGTGAATTGTATACAAGTGTCAATATTGAACCGCTTGTAGGGCAGCTTGGGGAGTGTAATAGCTTAAGGACAGGTTCAGGTCCCTGTATCCTAAGGCTTTTGAATCCTATAAGCCACGAGGGTCTCGTAGGGGGGAATTCTCCTTACGAGTCGTGAGGATATTGTAAGATTAATTTCTCCTTAGGAATCGTGGGGATCCCTAAGTGTTTTGCTCCCTTGTGAGTCATAAGGATCTTACGCAGGTGTTTTCCCCTTACAAGGTCGAGAGGATCTTGCAGGTGTTTTTATTTTAACGAGATTGCGCCCTTTCGGGTTTTCACAAAATCGCCGGTAGTCCTACTGTTTTTATTTACGGCGCCCTTTCGGGTTTTCATCCGTGCCCATTTCGCTTATGGACGTACCTTTTTTTATTAACAACGGGATTGCGTCCTTTCAGGTTTTCACAAGCTTGCCGGTAGTCCTGCTGTTTTTACTCACGGAGCCCTTTCGGGTTTTCATCCGTGCCCATTTCGCTTACGGACATACCGTTTTTTTTTGCCATGGGAGCTTTGATTGCAACACAGATCCCAGAAAAGAATATCGCCATGTTTGGGGCAAAGAGTTCTAGTTTAGGGACATTTCAGCCCAATGTTAGTTTAAGGACATCTCGGTCCACAGCTAGTTTTAGGACATTGCGGTTCGATGTTAATTTTAGGACATCTCGGTCCAATGTTAGTTTTAGGACATCTCAGTCCATTGTTAGTTTTAGTACATCTCGGTCCATTGTTAGTTTCGATGCAAAGTTTTGCCGGATACTACTTACAGAGTTTGGACTTAGGAAGACAGCGAGCAATCACGAGCGTCGTCATCTATCTCGCCTAGCTGAGCTGGCATAAGAAGAACCATCCCTACCGTCTCGTCGGACCTGTATCCATTCTTCTCTGTTTTAGTGGATCCGGTGCCCACACTGTTTTTGCTAAACCCTTTCCCCCTCTCACATGTCATCCCAGGAGGACTCTTTGACTGATAAAGAAGTCTCGTTAATTTCTTCATGCTCGTTCCAAAACCTTCTCCGACCGAAGCCGGCTCCATACCGATACACCTCAGCAAACTTTTCAGTCTCTTTTTTCAAATGACGGAAGCGACGACGAAGAAGTGAGATAATGCGGGCCTTTCTTTCCATCTTTCATTCCTTGATTAGCGATCCTCCAGAGACCCTTTCTTCCGATTGGATTGCAAATCAAGGTTTCGAGAAGCTTTTAACCTGAGCCGTGACTTGTCAAGCGTAGTATTTCTTAAGGAACCGGCCGTTTATTGGCCGGAAGGGTCTTTCGCCGTGCATATCCATGAGCAAGTAGGTCCCATCTTGGTAGACTTTTTCTATGATGTATGGACCCTGATAGTTCGGCTCGAATTTCCCCCGCTTTGCATGGTTAGGGATCATAGGTCTTTTTACGACTAGCATGAGTTCGCCTTGGCGTAATGTTCTCTGCCTAGTCAGTCTTTCGTATGAGCGCGTCATCCTTTCTTTGTAAACTTCCAGGTTTTGCTGCGCCATGAGACGAGTTTCATCGAGGGTATCGAGTTCCTCAAGCCGAAGATGGGCATTTTCTTCATCCGTCAGCTCGTATCGAACTGCTACTCGTAGAGAGGGTAGCTCTATCTCCAAGGGAAGTACTGGTTCCGTGCCGAATAACATTGTGAATGGCGTTGTATTCGTGGCCGTTTTGAACGTGGTTCGATAAGCCCAGAAAGCTTCATGCAGTCTCTCATGCCAGTTCTTTTTGTTTCTGGAAACTGTTTTCTTTAAGATCTTAGTTAAGGTCTTATTGAAAGCCTCAGCTAGACTGTTAGCTCGGGGATTATAGAACGAAGCGTATCTCCAATCTATTTTATGCTTCTGTGCGAAGCGGATGATCTTATGGCTCTTGTAGGCTGGCCCGTTATCGGAGATAATCCATCGCGGCGTGCCGAACCGGTAGATGACGTGTGTCCTGAAGAAATGGAGGATGTTCTCCGTCTTCACCTCTCTTAAGGGTACTGCATCTGCGCACTTAGAGAAGTAATCGGTTGTTGCCAATATGAATCAATGTCCTCTGGACGATGCTGGCTCGATGGACCCGATTATACCGGTTCCCCACATCTCGAACGGCCAACTAGCTAATGTTGGATGTAGCGGATTTGGATGCTGGTGGATGAAGTCCCCATAAATTTGGCACGAGTGACACTGCTTTGCATATTCGAGATAGTCCTGAATCATTGTGGGCCAATAGTAGCCCATTCTCTTGATCTTCAGCTTCATCTGGGGCCCAGCTTGATGAGAACCGCAGAGTCCGTCATGAGTTTCTTGGAAGACTCTCCTTGCTTCTTCCGTTCCCAGGCACCTTAGCCACAGACAGTCGAATGATCTCTTATAAAGAGTATCAGTGACAAAGGTGAAAGACAGGGCTCGCTTCATGAGTTGATGTCTTGACGACGCGTCTTCGGGTGTTTGATGGGATTTGAAGTAGTCTATGAAGACTTCTCTCTAATCCTTAGCCTTTTCTTCATCCTTTACTTGGAAAGCCGCTTGTTTGGTCGCTTCCTCTTCATTAGATGACTCCGGAGATATTTCTGCTGGCGCGAGAATCCGGTGGCTTTGCACAATGATCGTCACGTCATTTGAGGTTTTCGTCGGCCAGCTCCTTAGCAAGCTTGGCTAGCGCATCCACCTTGCTATTTTCCGCACCCGGTATGCTTTCCGGGATGTAGGAGGGAATTTATGTCAGCAATTGCTGCACACTTTCACCATATTTTACCAACTCCGGTTTGCATGTCTGATAGTCGCCGTTCACTTGGCTAACGACTAGCTGAGAGTCTCCATATATAAGGAGGTTTTCGATGCCCATGTCGACAGCAATCTCAAGACCTACTATCAAAACTTCATATTCTGCTTCGTTGTTTGTTCTTTACTTCGTTAAGGACAAGGAAAAACGCATTATCTCTCCTTGCAGAGTTACGAAGATAAGACCTACCCTAGCTTTAATTATGGGGGTATTGTGCTTTCGTTTCTTCATAGAAGATGCTCCGTCGAAGTAGAGTTCCCATCGGGCATTATTTTCTTCCTCCTCTCTTTCGATTGCGTCGAACGCGTGTTCGTCTGGCAATTCTTAATTTAAGGGAGAGTCGGCTAGTATGGAATGCTCAGCAAGAAAATCGGCGATGGCCTGGCCTTTTATTGTCTTGAGGGGTTGATATATTATTGAGAACTCCATCAAGATGAGTGCCCACTTAGAAAGCCTTCCTGTTTGTATGGCTCTTGACATCAAATACTTGAAAGGATCCACCTTTGATATGAGATGGACCTCATGTGCCAATGCATAATGCCGAAGCTTTGTGAACGCGAAGATTAATGCCAAGTAATGCTTTTCAATGGGGGAGTAATTGTTTTCTGTCCCCAGGAGGACTCGACTCAAATAGTAGAGAGCTCTCTCCTTTCCCCGATCGTTCTCCTATGCCCATAGTGCGCCTAAAGAACCTTCAAGGGCTGGGCTATACAGGATGATGGGTTTTCCCTTGACCGGAGCGGTCAGTACTGGTGGATTCTATAGATATTGCTTGATTTCATCCAGTGCACTTTGGCATTTACGATCCCACACAAACGGAGTCCCCTTTTTCATTAAATGGCTGTATGGGCGGCATTTGCCGGAGAGGTTAGCTATGAACCGTCGGACATATGCGAGCTTTCCTTGGAGAGAGCATAGTTGCTTAAGAGTTCTTGGCGAAGGCATTTCCATAATCATCTTGATCATTGATGGGTCTATTTCGATACCTCGATGTCGTACGGTGAATCCTAGGAATTTTCCTGAGGAGACTCCTAACGCGCATTTCAAAAGGTTCATCTTCAGATTATATTTCCGAAGACGTTGGAACACTATTTTCAAATGCTCCCAGTGCTTCTCGTACGATTTACTTTTCACCACGAGGTCGTCGATATAACATTCAACAATCTCATATATGAGGTCATCGAAGATCTTTGTCATGGCCCTCTGGTAGGTAGCGCCTGCGTTCCTCAAGCCGAAAGGCATCACCTTACAGCAGAATATGCCTAGCGGGGTCCGGAAGGCGGTGTGCTTTGGTCTTCAGGATGCATTTTATTTGATTGTAGCCTGAAGATCCATCCATGAAGGAGAAGACCTCGTGGGTGGACGTGTTATCGACCATCAGCTCGGTAACCAGTACTGGGAAGTCATCCTTCGGGCAAGCTTTATTGAGCTCCCGGAAGTTCACGCAGATGTGTACTGTCCTATTTTTCTTCATCACTGGGACAATGTTGACGATCCAGTCGGGATATTGAACTTCTTGGATGAAGCCGGAGTCGATTATATTCTTGAATTCGGTATTGATGCTCATCTTGAGTTCGAGCCGCATTCTACTTGGCTCCTGTTTGACTGGTTTAACGTCCGGCGATATCGCCAGTTTATGCACCGCTATTTTTGGATCTAGTCACAGCATCTCGGAATAGTTCCATGCGAAGCAGTCTTTATACTTAATAAGCACGTCTTTTAGTGTAGCCACCTGCTTTTCAGACAGCAGCTCACTGACGAACGTTGGCCTCGGATCATTTGCCGTCCCCAAGTCGATTTTTTCAGATTATCTGACGTGGTGTGTATCCCATCTTCCGGCTCTTTTGGCGCCGGTGGAATGTAACACCCTAGGATGTGTTTAGTGGCTAATTATATTTTAATAAGTGATTTTAATATAAAGTTTACCAAATTGATTTTCAAATAATTTTCCCAATTTAATAAATATTTTTCTAGAATTTTTCCAAGCTTGCACAAACTTGTGCATGTAAACTAGGAATAAAACTTGGGTTATACCATGTTTCACAACTATGGTGAGTTAAACCCCTTGTTAAGACAAAGTTTTTATAATTAAGGTTAGGTTTGGTTTTAATATGGAAAAAGGGGATTTAAAATTGTTTTGTTGACTTGAGAGAGAGAGGGACATGGCAAGCCCATGCTTGCAATTAATGTGGAGAGAGAGAGAGGAATGGGAGGGCTTGACCCTAAGCTCACTTGCAAACTCTCTCATTTTACACTTACTCTCTCTCACTCTCTCACACACACACACAACAGAAGATCAAGCAGCAGCTGCAGCAAACGCCAGTTTCAGCACCAGAGCAGCAGCAGCAACTACATCAGCACTCCATGCAGTCCCAGCTCACCCCCAGCAGCCCCAGCTCCATGTAGCAGCAGCCCCCTATGCAGTAGCAGCCCCAGCAGCACCAGCTTCAGCTCCACAACCCCAATAACAGCAACATCAACAGCAATAAGCAGCAGCATCAGCAGTAGCAGTGGCAGCGGCTTCTATTCAGAGGCAGTGCCTATAGAAGCCCCCTCCTCTTCTCTTCTTCTCCTGAACCAGCGTAGTAGGGATCGAGTGAGGTATAATTTCTGAGCTCCCCTTGCTTGTGTGCTAGACTTGTGAGTTGGTTTAGTTTATTTAGTGTGCTTAGTAGTTGATTATCACTAGACTTGGTGTTTTAGCGATATTTGTGGTAATTAGTGAGATCTTTGCTTAAGTTAGGTTAATTTTAGTTAGACTAGGTTAGTTAGGAGCTTTTGAGGCCAGATGAACCTAGGTAACCCCCAGTTTACACTAAAATACCCTGAACTTCCATGTTGGTGCAATTGTGACTTTTAAGCAAAATTTTAGCTTTCTGTTATCTGCTGTTACCCAGGTGACTTCAGGATAAAATTGAGTGGACCCCAGCCTTACTAGTAACACCCTGACCCTACCACCAGAGCCCGACCCCACTACTCTCACCTTTGGCCGCCGAAATCATCTTTCTGGCCGCAATTTGCGGCCAGAACAGGGAGATAGGAGTTAGGGTTTTCAGGGGTGGTGTCTGCTATGTTGTGTAGGTCCTTGGTATATGTAGTTTTGTAATATTGTAGCCTGGACAGAATCTGGAGCTATATGTCGTTTTCTGGTGTTTTTAAGTTTGCGCGATACGCGAGTGGGTTTGTGATTCAGCGTATCGCGGCGTATCGGGCTGAGTCGTAGGCGCGTGCACACACGTTCCAACGTATCACACACGCGCGTTGATTCGTGATGCGAGTTTCACGTTTTGTTTCGTTTTCACGCTTTGCGGGATTCTTGCTTATATAATTAGATTCCTTGTGTAAATTCCAGGTTCTCAGGCGAGCACGTCAGACGTCGCCAGGAAAGGGAAGCAGGCGGTCGGCTACACTTAGCACGCGACCAGGTGAGTAGATTTAACATCTACGGGGAAATCGCCCGTATGGCGTTAAGTGTCAGGGCGTAATAGGAATTGTAGTCATGGGTGTCCTTTTAGATATACTGGTAGCATAGAACACTGCACTGTCACTAACGGTCCAAGTTGCACGAGCACGATCTATATGCTACACTCACACCGTTAGTGATTGACATGCCACTCACAGAGCAGGATTGCTATAAACCGCATATTTTATTGATTCTGCCAACTTGATGTTGACGTGAATTGCCGCATACATCATCCACATTCATGCTTGTGATATATACCTTACGCGTTCATACTTGTGACATATACCACACATATTCGTACTTGTGTCATATACCTTACCCATATTCATACTCGGGCGCATATACATCATAGGCCTACATTAGTGCACATGTACCTGCTATATTCACTTGCGTACTTATCCATTCTCACATCCATACCATTACCACATTCATATGTTGCATTCATGGATGATATTTACTTGATTTAAAAACTGAGGGACCGCAAACGATATTTTCAAAACTGGACCTCTTAAACAGCGGTTTCCCCATTCCTTAAATTATAGTGTCATACGACACGTTGTATGGATCTACGCATTGGATTTGATTTCTGTGATTTCTGGATTTGAGAACCGGAGTACTATTTTAAGAAAATACGCACTGTTTGAAAACCCGGTTTCCCTTGATATGATATTTTAGTGCGTCCACCATGAGTTTTCTCGGTTCTAGAGAGCTTGTGTGAGTATACCCGATTCGAGGAGAGGTAGGCACCGATTGCGGGTACATGGTGGACCCGGTACGGTACCCCGGGGCGAGAAGACTCGTATTGTTAGACGGTGAGCCCGGCGGAGGGACTACTTCCTACCGGTGATTGGTTGGACCTGGCGGTTATCCGGAGGATACTGACCAGCGTAGCTTGATGGATACAGGACGACGCGTACTGCCGGGGCCGAGGGCCGATTCCGCAGACGGAGCCCGTGGGCAGATCCGATGGACGGACGCCCCATGTTGGAGGATTTGCGTGTCGATGTTGGACACGGCTGTTTTTATGATATTTTGAGTGCCGGTGATGGGTACTCCCGATTCTTATGAGATTACCGGTTTGAGGACCGATATGGATGACGACGCTTGAGTTGTACTGGTTTTGGTGCATTGATTGATACCAGATATTTTCCACGAGGAATTCCGTGTAGATATTGTTCTTTTCCATACTCAGCATTCAGCATTTGACACCTCATCTTGTAGTTAGTATACCTGATAGAGTACACATGCTTGCATAGTATTGCGTACCTTTCTCATCGCATAAAGATGATTATTAGATAGTACTTGCTGCATGATATTGAGCAATCAGTTCTTCATATAGATGTTATTAGTTGGCATAGTTTAAAGTATCGCAGTACGTGCATACCTGCGATTACCTTTATATGTTATCTACTATTCACGAGTTGGCAACTCACCCCCGTTGTGCCACAGTGCTTGCAGGTTGCCCTTTGGAGTAGTCGCGGCTGGCTGTTCACCGCATCTTTTGACACAGATACTTTTGCTGAGGCGTGTTAGCCCTTTTGCTATTAGGTGGGTTTTGTACGGTATATGTTTATCTTTCAGTTGTATATTGATGTATCTAGTACTCTCCATCTACTTTCCTGTAATGACTTAGAGACAGTTGTGAGGACGATGTATTTGATTTGTACTCTGGTGTCGAGCTCGCATGTGAGCCGACTTTATGTTATGCAGTCTTACCTTTTATGATATTCGCCTTTGTTTTACTGTATACTCTTGTGATGCTCTATTCATCCCGCCTGTTAATTCTATTTCACTCGCCTTTACCTGACTTGCGGAACAAATGGTTATAAAGGAAATGTTGCCAAAATTATTCAAAATATCTCTTAACTTAAAAAGGATTTCTACTAAATTAATTAAAGTTTCCTAAACATTTATAGCTGTTTTCTTTTACAAATGATTTAAACACTCTATATTTAATGGTTTTGATTTCTGGGTTTCGGCTTACTTAGTCGCGCTACGCCTGTAGACGTTACGTGGCTAAGTGCCGGTCACGGGCCAAATTATCGGGTCGTGACAAAGTTGGTATCGGAGCGTAGGTTTTACCTTCGGAGTGTAGGATGACCCTGGTATGATGGAGTAGGTAGCTGCAGCAGAGTAGCGTAGCGTGCGTATGTTCCGCGGCATACTCACGACACGGTACTCCGCCTACGCGACCTTAGGACTTATTGGTTGAAATTCCTTCATTCTTTGCATGCCTTCTTGAGATTCGATTTCAGTATCCTTATCGAATCCTATTTTCCTTTTCAGCCACTATGCCGCCAAAGACTACTAGGCGCAGAGAGCGGCCGCGAGGGCCGAGATTCGTGTTGACTCGTCCGAGACGAGGACTGATCCGGGCAGTGTACCCGTCGTACCCGAGCAGACTGCTCCTCCCATGACAGAGCAGATCGCCACGATAGGGGCCAGCATGCAGGAGATGCGCCAGATGATAGGATCGCTAGCTGAGACGCTTCGAGCGCAGCGACCAGAGGTAGCTCCACCCGTCCCAGAGACCGCGATGGTACCTACCGCACAGCCAGTTGCCTCTGCAGCCACAGAGGTGATTACAGTATCGCTATCAGAGTTCATGAGGCTAAAGCCTCCGGTCTTCACAGGCACAGACGCAGCCGAGGACCCGCAGTCTTTTATTGATAAGATGGCCCGGATATGCCGTTCCCTCCGATGCTCAGATGCGAGATGGGTCGAGTTCGCGAGCTTTCGCTTGGAAGGTCTTGCGCAGAAATGGTGTGATTCAGTTGAGAAAGGCAGAGCAGCAGGTCTTCCTCCTATGACCTGGACGGAGTTCGTGACAGTATTCCTAGCCCGTTTCCTTCCCCAGAGTGTTAGGGATGCTCGAGCTCGCAGATTTGAGTCCTTGCGCCAGACGCCAGAGATGACAGTGGCAGAGTACGATGTGCTGTTCACCGAGCTATCAGTTTATGCTCCGTATCTAGTAGCTACAGAGGAGATGCGAGTCAAGAGATTTGTCCGAGGCTTGCTTACCCCGCTATTCCTTGCGATCAGCTCCCAGCATTATGAGACTTACGCCGCAGTGGTAGATGCAGCCCTATTGGTCGAGGAACGTCTTGCCGAGACTTCAGTAGTTCCAGGGCCGAAGAGGGTTCGTACTGACACAGCAGCCCAGAGACATCCATTCAGACGCCGTGATAGACGTGGTACAGGTTGTAAGTGCACGGCGGAGCCCCGGCCGTCAATCCGACGCCGGAATGCGGAAGCGGTGAAAAACTTTAATTTTACGGACTTAGCAAACTGGCACCACCGCGCACTAAACATCCGGATCGTAACCATTAACAAGTCTAAGCTATTAACAAGATAGGAAAGAAAAGTATACCGACAGATCCGAGTCCTCCGGTCTTCTCGTCGTCATCCCGATCTCTTGCGGAATGTTCCGTCTCCTCCTCGTCGCCGGAAGTGCACCACATCGCCTACTTCTTTTACGGGCTCCCACCTCAATGCCGAGGCAACTCGGGCACGAAGCCGGCTACTCGACGTGCCCAAGATTTGCTGTAGAATGTATAGTAGAACTTGTGTCTCATTTGGGGTTCATGGAATTGCCTTTGTGGTGGAGGAATGATACAAGAATTATGTGGAGGAACTTGGGGATTTTTCTAGCAACTAGAGAGCAAAAAATCCCCACTACAAAAATGGGCAACCCTTCCTCCATGCTTGGCCGGCCATCAAGAGAGAGGAGAGTGAGAATGAGATGGGAGAGTGATAGAATGAGAGAGCCATCCCATAATACCATGGAGAGAGAGAGAGAAGGCTATCATGCAAAAGAAAATGATCACCAAATCAAAACCCACACTCAACCACCTACCACCAACCTCATCATCAACAACCATGATGATATACAAAGTCAAGCAATCATGAGTTTATGAAGTCAAATGATGGGACAAGTATCATGACATAATAATATGCAAAGACCCCCTCCACAAATGCTTATTTGCAACAATGCAAATAAGCCCTCCTCCACCAATCTTCGGCCAATGAACTGAACAAAGGAAATCGGCCGAAACGGAAAGCAAACTGGCAACTCCAGAAAACTGGTCCCGTAATAAATTACAGGAAAACCCCGATACTGTGCATACACACCCGCATCTGTATTTCGACCGAAATACAAATGCAATGAGACAAAGTCTACACTGTACTATACTAGGATCCGGCTTAAACCAAAGCCGGCCAGTAATATCTGTTCGATCCTGATCCGTGCAATACCGCACGTATCTGATCGAACCCTGCCATATAACCATACGGCCTATAGTACAAACTGTCCGATCCTGATCCGTGCAATACCGCACGTATCTGATCGGACCTTGCCATATCTCCATACGGCCTCTACAACTTTTCGCCCGAAAGCTGAGTAACTGAATGTGGGGGACTCTAAAGACTCGTCAACACCTTGGTTGTGGATTTAACCACTAGCACGTCAGAGGTATAAGCCAATACGTAACGGGCTACCAGGTACTGACTAAAAGGGATGTCTGTGAGTGATCTCAGCCTGACAACCCTACTGAGCCTGTCAGTGACAATATCCGTACAGTCCGGTCCGTTCGTCTATGAGCATCGCATGGCGGGCCTAGGGGGTTGGTAAAAGTCAGACCCCCAAAAGCGGTACAAGTCGTGTCGGAGTGTAGCCCAGAACACCCTGAGATACTACTGGAATACCTACCAGTAAATCTCCTTGCCTCGGCCGAGGGCTTCGTGTAATGGCTCTCCTAGACACAGCACGACCTCACCCCCAATACCGGGAGAGACGAACCCCTGAAGATACGCTCACTGCCTCCATGTGGCTCGGGACTGTACCCAACTAAAACCTATTTGCACGACTCCTTTGAGCCGTGGTAGGGTAGTAATCAAAGTACAGTGGGAACTCACACGAGACAAATGACGATCCCCAGGTCGATGAGCTAACCTGCACACATGTCACCAGGGAACTGCCATCTGACGTCTGGTATATGACCAACTGGCATGTTCCCGGCGAGTCCTGTCCGGTGTACTCATAACCCAATGAGCACCTGTATACATCTTAGGTGATCCAACTGACACCAGTGGCTTGTGAGACCGGCCACCGCCCCTCGTCGGGGTCTCGACTGTATACACTAGTCTACGATGGAGTATCGATGCCCTGTCTCGAAACTCACACGACTAGGGACCATTTAAGGATATGCTTATAGACTGCCAGATCCCACGTATATGATCGCCCTCATACTGCTGGTGGTCAAGCATGAATCCTAGGGGCTCTATCAACGTGTAATAGCGACGTGTCAGGTCACCTAAAACAGTACACGATGATAAAGGTAAACCAGATAGCATACTATCATCTCGAGTAAGACTGTCCTACCGGGATAGGTCCTCCATCAATCATTGCAATCACGTACCTGTGATCCAATAATTGACTCTGAGGGCATTATCTCCAACAATCTCCCACTTGCACTCAAGGCTAATTATTGCGATGTCGCATACTCACAGCCCGTGTGATACCGAACACCCAACCCCTCTACTAGTCAGTCTCACAAAGCTCGTTTGCGAAACTATTGCGTTCGAGGAATAGCCTCAGTGAGTGGATCCGCCTTGATGTCTCTTTCTATGTCTCTCTATATCTCAAGTTCGCGGAGAACCCATCTCCCAAAATGAGCAATATCTGTCTTAGAATGTGTCTGGATGTCTGATGGGACGTAGCTCATAAATGAACTCCAAATCCAAACTTCTTAGACTATATCGTCAACTGAACTTAATCAGTATCCTGCGCCATGCCACCCTTAGTATTGCCTTGGACCACCTGTCCAAAATACTGCCCCTCGTCAGAAGGAAAAACTATAACTCTGACAACCTCCTTGTCGTCCATGTCACCTTGGAAGCCTGGAATGATAACTGTCTCCCGAATGAGGCTGTCGTTATCATATCCCTAGAACATTCACTTATGTTCTAAAACTGCTTCCGACTGTTTCTCCAGGATTGGATCAATGTCAACTTATTGCATCTAGTGCAAGAACAACATCTGGTGTGGTACTTGACATTTCATGATTGACTCAATTGCCTGAGCAAGTGATCTTCCAATCATGCACGTCCCTCTCCCCTTTAGTCTGTAAGACACCTTTGGAGAGGGTGACTCCATCTTCTGCAGGTACACTACCGTGCATGGAGTCGTCCATTCTAAATACTCTTAGAATGCTGTCTAAGTACCCAGATTGGGAAACTACCCAAATCTAGATCTAAAACCATAGATCTAGTAACCAGTATGTCTGACATAAAATCCATTTCTTTTGTGGAGAAACCATTGTGTGACGACCAAAGTATAACCGACTGTAGTATAGGAGTTTCCTTTCCTATTCTGTGTATGTCATCCAAATACCATGACATCACACTCTACTACCTTCTCAACAGATCCATCCCCTATTCTGATGAAGTCAAACCCATGACTGTCACATCAGAAATAGATGATCTATCTCCGCTACATCTGCTTTAGTCTATAAATAGACATGAGCTACTTGTCCACCAATGCTTCCGCTGCTCCCACTGACTACGACAACCCTCTGGCAGAGTCATATACACGTACACTTCTGAAGCGAGTTCAGAACGACGCTATACTCATCCTCCTGCCGGGTCTCGTAACCTGGAACAACAGCAATGACAATTGTGGGTAAACAAGAACTTCCCTGTCACCGTCCTTGAGGCTACCGTAGTACCTCTCGGGTGCCTGAAGTTACCCACCTTATCTGCGGAGTTGCCAATGGAATGTCAATCCAGATTGAATCTTTAGGTTCCTTATCAAATCTTCAGTAATCGTTTGTGGTTCTGGAATCACTTCCAGTTCTACCATACTCCCACTACTGTTTTCTGAAAAAATCCATTTCTGATAAAACTGTGGCGAGTCTAGAACAATATTGCTATTGTTCACCCAAATGGTAGAAAGTCAACCCTCGTCATAGCCTGGGTCAACCCACAAACAACCATTACAGAAACGTGCCTTGAGTTGTCCAATGTCTGGTTTTAAGCATAAACCGGACAACTCCCCGTACCTCAACAATGTTAAGATATGAACTGTACTATATCCAATATAGAACCAGAGGCACTGATTTAATTGAACCAGATTCAAATCATGCAGCTGTCCCCAGTGCATGTCAACTAAATGGAAGGAGGCCGATCAGCGTTACTCAACTTAGGAATGCTTCCAATTATGAGTAACCTGAAAGAGAAGCAAGATCTCTTTGTCATTACTATCAACTGAACACCATACACAAGTATCTACATCTTCGATCTCTTTGAAGAATCCCGATACTTGCTACACCTGGTTCTCTACTCTATTCAAATACCCATAACTTCTCAAAATTCGGACCCTGTGTTTCCACGAAACACTTGTCTAAAAACCAGAGAAGTCATAAGTAAACCGAATATAGTACGAGGACCAACCCCTCTGTCCTGATGGACCCTGGACAACATACAATACTCTGTATAAGTCCCTTGAGTCTGAAAACTCATTCACTGTGTGTCGTAGGTTGAAAACTGTACTTATGGTTAAGAAGAATTACACCGTTGTTTAATGCTCCTTACCTAACCATCCACTGGTATAGGTAAATGTCATCGACATAATTTCAAAAAGTATATCTTACTCTATGAAAATAGACGTACAGATATATCAATTTGAAATTGGTGCATAACAGCGGATATTCAAAACCAAATATTTGCCGACCGGCAAACAACCCAGGTGATTTCCTCAAATATCACCGATTGCAACGAATCCCGATATAATGAGGATAGTCACCCAATTCCCAACAACTTACTCCCACTCATCATCTGTAAAACCATACAGATATGAGAATCATACCTGGTAAATACATACCCTGGAGTAAGTATCTAGTCGGGAAATCAGCTTTCCTTTAACAGTACACAGTGAGACTGAAACATTGAAATGTTTCGTAGGGGTATCCTGGTATTCCTAGTAATGCCTCTTCCAGTATCCAGATTCACAACTGTAACCGTGTAATTCTTTGCCACCTCTCCAAATCCCTTCATTTGTCTTTAGTCTTTACCTTCTGCACACCCCTTTAGGCCAAATGGTTTTCTTCCTTCCCTACCGTTCGGCACCAGCCTATGGTTTGGAAGAAGACTATCCAATAAGCATAATGGGTGTACTGTCCCAATCCTAGGAACACTCGCAATGCGAGAGAAGGTGAAGATAAAAGACACCTGAATAAATCTTATTCCTATTTCTCCTGAACCAGAATCCATCCCCGAACTGGAACAAGTTCCTTTCGAGTTCGTATATAACCATACGATGGAGTATCCAATAAACTGAGGATCTTCGTAGTGATACGGAGTGTTCTGGAGAAATACAAAGATGATTTAGGATTGGCGAAGGAATACTTGGTTTGGTCGTGAATATCTGTTGCAATTTACTTTGCCCTCTTACTAATCCCTTGCTTTGTCTTAACTTAATACCTTCTGCACACCATCGTTATGCTAATTGGTTTTCTTCATTCCCTACCGGTCGGCACCAGCCTAAGGTTTGGAAGAAGACTATCCAATTTGCGTAACAGGTGTACTACTCCTAAACCAAGGAGTACTCGCAACCTGAGAGAGGGTGAAAAGAAAAGACAACTGAATAGTCCTATCCGTTTTCTCCAGAACCTGAAACCATCCCCGAATGAATTCCTTCGAGTTCGTATCTAACCATACGATGGTTTTGTCCAATGGAAGTGGACGTTCGTAGTAATACGGGGTGTCCTAGAGAAAAGGGTAAAAGTAGGAGTGGCAATGAGGTTCGCAACTCTGACAATCCAAAAGCCAGTGTTTAAGAAGGTTCGGTCAACTGGGTCACTGAGTCAAAGTCTTAGGGTCGGGTCAATGGTCGCTGCCAAAGAGAGAGAGAAAAGAAACACTCAGCGTGCACTCTAACCTAGATCAGAATGGTTACCAATTTATCTAATCTGGAATCCTCCTACTGTACCTCAAATTCTCCTCCAAACCTGAAAGAAGAATTAGTCGGGGTTACCCGAGGAGTAAACTAACTCATCAGTGGGAATCGGGATCCAACTATCATCGCATGATAACGTGACGGAATCCGCTCACGGTATCACACTCCAGAAGGTATGCGCATATCTGGCAAGTTTCAGTTCTTTTGAAACTCCCGATGTGATTTCTGCCCCATGCTCTTATGACCTTGACTTTGGCCAACAAATCATAAGTCACATGTCAAGTTCTACCCGTTATTCTCCAGGTTGATTCGAATCCACCCGCACAAGCCCTTGACTTTGGCCAACAAGGCTATACGACTGTCCCAAACCAACGCATCTATCTATGCTGCATATGAATAACCAACAGCTACCAAACACTGTGCCTTGACTTTGGCCAACAAACACAGCTTGAATACTATTGACTACCCATATGAAACGACGGAGGGCTATGAATGGTTTCTGGCGAAAACCTTTAACGTAAAGAACTTGATATCGTCGAAGGAACGGATAGCTTTTTAAAAATATAGTGACGAAAACCGTTGCTAAAGAGGTCACTCCCGATGAAGGGATCTCGGCTCTTTCCCCGTAGAAAGGGGTGCAGGATATTCCAAATGAATACCGCGATGCAAAGCAAAAGTAATCGGCTATAGTGAAGTTAATGCCCCGACGCAAACTTTTGTCCAGGGGGTCACTCCCGGTGAAGGGATCTCGGCCCTTGCCTCGTCGACTGAGGAGCAGGATATTCCAACTGAATATCACGATGCAAAACAAAAGTGAACGTCCTTGCAATAACAGCTTTTTGAAAAGTGTTCCAACAACATCAGATTAGGTTTGTTTTTAACTTGCATTGATCCGAATCAATGCAGTCCCATCAATTGATCACACCAAAAAGAACGAAAATATACTGATGTACGTATATGCCATCCGCATTCGCCACTGGGTCCCGTCATTACCCATTAGGTTAGCTAACTAACGACAGAGCGGGGACTGGACTAGCGCGGATGTAAAACATATACAACATCTACTAATATATATACCAATATATTATATTTCGCTCAAGGCATGAAAGAAATGCAACATCACAGAGAATGAACAGCATCACAGAAACAATACAGATATCTGGGATCCCCGGGTTTCACAGAGCCGCTGAAACCCGACGTTCCCCTGGTCGTGTGGATAGCCTGTGCAATGAAATCCTAGACCCCTACGGGCGCGGCAAGTCACCCGCCAAAACCTGAAGCGAGGCAGCCCCCTTCAGCACCGTGAATGGACCACCCAGCACTTCATGGAATCCGGCAACTTGGGCACCCCTCCTGGGTCAACCTGTACCCCCTACGAGTGCGGCGAATAGCCCGCCAATCCTAGAGTGAAGCCCCTTCCGTCTCAATGCCATAAGATGCGGGCTTGTTTCCCCCTAGAACCCGGCTATCCGTGCACCCCTCCTGGGGTAATCCTAGTACAGAAAATAAAATATACATACACCGGGTACAACGACCGCAACCTGGCCGTGCCCCAAAATAATAATACAAACTGGCAGTGACGGCAGTCCACAAGTCGGACGCTCGCCCCGCAATATCAAATGTACATAATACAACCACAACTGTACTAGCATTGCATCCAGGCTATCCCCCACGGCCGATCCGCAACATCACAGCATAAACATAGAACATCAACGTGAAAGTCACGTTCGCAAATCCGTCTAACCGGGCTATAGCAGTTAGACCGGATTTACCGATCAAGTGACATTCACGGTCGCAGATATAATGTAAATACTGTGAAAAATGTGTTTAAAATTTTCCGATTGACCAAAAATTAACAAGTGGGCCCCCAATCAAAACTGTAGCACTCACAGAAAACCTGGGCCCAATTTTAACATTCCAAAACCCATATTTTAAACCCAGAAAGCCTTTGTAAAAAATTGGTGCAGTGATCCCCACAGTGTGCGGCGGAAGGGCGGTGGGAAGGGGGTTTTCGCGGCGGTTCCGCGCTCCCACTGTGGAGTCACCTCATCGAATTTTTACAGAGCTCTTTGATTTACCAGTACATCAATATTTTACAACCTGAAAAATTTTTCGAGACCAAACTATTTCAACAGAAACTGGTGCGAACAAAAAATGCAAGTTTTGGAATTTTGGTCGATCGGAAATGCAAAACACATCAAACGAAGCTAGACTAAGTTAATGGCGAGGCTCTGATACCACTGTAAGTGCACGGCGGCGCCCCGGCCGTCAATCCGACGCCGGAATGCGGAAGCGGTGAAAAACTTTAATTTTGCGGACTTAGCAAACCGGCACCACCGCGCACTAAACATCCGGATCGTAACCATTAACAAGTCTAAGCTATTAACAAGATAGGAAAGAGAAGTATACCGACAGATCCGAGTCCTCCGGTCTTCTCGTCGTCGTCCCGATCTCTTGCGGAATGTTCCGTCTCCTCCTCGTCGCCGGAAGTGCACCACATCGCCTACTTCTTTTACGGGCTCCCACCTCAATGCCGAGGCAACTCGGGCACGAAGCCGGCTACTCGACGTGCCCAAGATTTGCTGTAGAATGTATAGTAGAACTTGTGTCTCATTTGGGGTTCATGGAATTGCCTTTGTGGTGGAGGAATGATACAAGAATTATGTGGAGGAACTTGGGGATTTTTCTAGCAACTAGAGAGCAAAAAATCCCCACTACAAAAATGGGCAACCCTTCCTCCATGCTTGGCCGGCCATCAAGAGAGAGGAGAGTGAGAATGAGAGGGGAGAGTGATAGAATGAGAGAGCCATCCCATAATACCATGGAGAGAGAGAGAAGGCTATCATGCAAAAGGAAATGATCACCAAATCAAAACCCACACTCAACCACCTACCACCAACCTCATCATCAACAACCATGATGATATACAAAGTCAAGCAATCATGAGTTTATGAAGTCAAATGATGGGACAAGTATCATGACATGATAATATGCAAAGACCCCCTCCACAAATGCTTATTTGCAACAATGCAAATAAGCCCTCCTCCACCAATCTTCGGCCAATGAACTGAACAAAGGAAATCGGCCGAAACGGAAAGCAAACTAGCAACTCCAGAAAACTGGTCCCGTAATAAATTACAGGAAAACCCCGATACTGTGCATACACACCCGCATCTGTATTTCGACCGAAATACAAATGCAATGAGACAAAGTCTACACTGTACTATACTAGGATCCGGCTTAAACCAAAGCCGGCCAGTAATATCTGTTCGATCCTGATCCGTGCAATACCGCACATATCTGATCGAACCCTGCCATATAACCATACGGCCTATAGTACAAACTGTCCGATCTTGATCCGTGCAATACCGCACTTATCTGATCGGACCTTGCCATATCTCCATACGGCCTCTACAACTTTTCGCCCGAAAGCTGAGTAACTGAATGTGGGGGACTCTAAAGACTCGTCAACACCTTGGTTGTGGATTTAACCACTAGCACGTCAGAGGTATAAGCCAATACGTAACGGGCTACCAGGTGCTGACTAAAAGGGATGTCTATGAGTGATCTCAGCCTGACAACCCTACTGAGCCTGTCAGTGACAATATCCGTACAGTCCGGTCCGTTCGTCTATGAGCATCTCATGGCGGGCCTAGGGGGTTGGTAAAAGTCAGACCCCCAAAAGCGGTACAAGTCGTGTCGGAGTGTAGCCCAGAACACCCTGAGATACTACTGGAATACCTACCAGTAAATCTCCTTGCCTCGGCCGAGGGCTTCGTGTAATGGCTCTCCTAGACACAGCACGACCTCACCCCCAATACCGGGAGAGACGAACCCCTGAAGATACGCTCACTGCCTCCATGTGGCTCGGGACTGTACCCAACTAAAACCTATTTGCACGACTCCTTTGAGCCGTGGTAGGGTAGTAATCAAAGTACAGTGGGAACTCACACGAGACAAATGACGATCCCCAGGTCGATGAGCTAACCTGCACACATGTCACCAGGGAACTGCCATCTGACGTCTGGTATATGACCAACTGGCATGTTCCCGGCGAGTCCTGTCCGGTGTACTCATAACCCAATGAGCACCTGTATACATCTTAGGTGATCCAACTGACACCAGTGGCTTGTGAGACCGGCCACCGCCCCTCGTCGGGGTCTCGACTGTATACACTAGTCTACGATGGAGTATCGATGCCCTGTCTCGAAACTCACACGACTAGGGACCATTTAAGGATATGCTTATAGACTGCCAGCTCCCACGTATATGATCGCCCTCATACTGCTGGTGGTCAAGCATGAATCCTAGGGGCTCTATCAACGTGTAATAGCGACGTGTCAGGTCACCTAAAACAGTACACGATGATAAAGGTAAACCAGATAGCATACTATCATCTCGAGTAAGACTGTCCTACCGGGATAGGTCCTCCATCAATCATTGCAATCACGTACCTGTGATCCAATAATTGACTCTGAGGGCATTATCTCCAACACAGGTGGCAGAGATTCGGGGCGAGGTCAGATGTTTAGCTCATACCCCTAGGAGGGTCAGCAGTCGTCCCGTGGATGTTTTGGATGTGGTAGTCCTCATCATCGTGTCAGAGATTGTACCGAGTCACGTCAGAGGGAGCCAGCCGTACCGCATGTCACCCTTCCACCTTCTCCACCCCAGAGGGCGTTGCCTATTATACCCACAGTTACTCCGCGCCAGACACAGGCACAGAGAGGTCGTGGTCGCGGAGGGTTTGTTCCCAGAGGGCGAGGCGGTCGAGGCAGGGGACAGCCAGCCACCGGCAGAGTACAGCCAGCTGCTAGTAGAGGACCGCCAGTTGCAGGTGGAGGACAGGCACGAGTTTTCGCTTTGACGCATCAGGACGCGTAGGCTTCCAATGCGGTGGTTTCAGGTATTTTGTCAGTATGCTCTGTTGATGCACACGTGTTGTTCGATCCCGGATCCACGCATTCGTACGTATCCACACACTTCGTACCGAGTTTGGGTAGAGAGTCCGGTCTGCTAGATCAGCCGCTTGTTGTGACCACTCCCGTGGGAGAGTCTTTTGTTGCTAGGCACGTGTTCCGATCCTGCGTCGTCCGTATTGGCGATAGAGACCTGCCTGTCGATTTGATCCTTCTCGAGATGTTGGATTTCGAAGTTCTTTTGGGCATGGATTGGTTAGCCACGTGCTATGCGCCGGTGGACTGCCGCGAGAAAACAGTGAGGTTCTGTTTTCCCGGCGAGTCGGCCTTTGTCGTGCAGGGTGACAGTGGTGCCACTCCTCACCTTTTGATTTCTTCTCTTCGCGCTGGACAGCTTTTGAGGAAGGGATGTCAGGGATTCCTAGCCTATGTTTGTGACACTAGAGCCTCAGGTGTTCCGTTGGAGCAGATTCCGATTGTGTGTGAGTTCCCTGATGTGTTCCCTGACGAGCTTCCTGGGTTACCGCCTGAGCGCGACATTGCTTTTTGTATTGATTTGATTCCCGGATCGGGGCCTATTTCTATACCGCCTTATCGGATGGCCCCGGCGGAGCTTAGTGAATTGAAGAGTCAGTTGCAGGAATTACTGGACAGGGGACTTATTCGACCCAGTGTTTCTCCTTGGGGTGCTCCAGTTCTGTTTGTTAAGAAGAAGGACGGAAGCTTTCGTTTGTGTATCGACTACCGGCAGCTGAACCGGGTGACCGTCCGGAACAGATATCCTTTGCCACGTATCGACGACTTGTTCGACCAGCTTCAGGGGGCAGGATATTTTTCTAGGATTGATTTGCGATCAGGCTATCACCAGCTGAGGGTTCGACAGGAGGACATTCCGAAGACAGCTTTCCGTACACGTTATGGCCATTACGAGTTTCTGGTGATGTCATTCGGACTCACCAACGCGCCAGCAGCTTTCATGGACATGATGAACCATATATTCAGGCCGTATCTTGACCTATTCATCATCGTATTCATCGACGATATATTGGTGTATTCCCGGAGCAGAGAGGAGCACGAGCAGCACCTGCGGATCACACTACAGACTTTGAGGGAGCATCGACTTTATGCAAAATTTTCGAAGTGCGCATTCTGGCTCAACAGCGTGGACTTCTTGGGTCACGTGATTACACGGGATGGTATATGTGTGGACCCAAGGAAGATAGAAGCCGTTCGGAGTTGGCCCAGACCTACATCCGTCACTGAGATACGCAGTTTTCTAGGATTGGCCGGTTACTACAGGCGATTCGTACAGGATTTTTCCCGTATTGCTGCACCCTTGACTGGATTGACCCGGAAGGGAGTTCCCTTCGATTGGACTGAGGATTGCGAGCACAGCTTCCAGCAGCTACGGACCTGTTTGACTACGGCGCCAGTTTTATCGTTGCCTTCAGGATCAGGCGGATTTGCAGTCTATTGCGACGCTTCACGAGTGGGGCTAGGGTGCGTATTGATGCAGCACGGCAGGGTGATCGCGTGTGCTTCTCGACAGCTGAAGAAACATGAACAGAACTACCCTACCCACGATCTGGAGATGGCTGCAATGGTCTTTGCACTTAAAATCTGGCGACATTACCTATACGGCGAGTCGTGCCAGATATTCACGGATCACAAGAGCCTCAAGTACATATTTCAGCAGCGAGCCTGAATCTCCGACAGCGCCGATGGATGGAGTTGGTGAAAGACTACGACTGCGAGATCTTATATCACCCAGGCAAGGCTAACGTAGTAGCAGATGCTTTGAGTAGGAGGCCCGAGGGTAGCCTAGCGTATTTGAGTGCAGTGCAGAGGCAGTCGTCGGCAGATTGGCAGATATTATGCGACAGCCGAGTGCAGTTCGAGTTCACGCGGATTGGGGGACAGCTAGCACATGTTCGTGCGCGCCCACAGTTGCTTGACCGTATATGTGAGGCCCAGCACAGGGATGACCGTTGCTCAGAGATCATGACACAGATTGGACAGGGCAGATTCTCCAAGTTTGTGATTGATGAGCAGGGGGTACTACGATTTGGGTCTAGACTGTGCGTACCAGATACTGAGGGATTGCGGCGCGATATTCTTGAGGAGGCACATCGATCGGTGTACAGTGTCCATCCCGGTTCCACCAAGATGTATCATGATATGAGAGAGACCTACTGGTGGGATGGAATGAAGAAGGACATCGCGGAGTTCGTATCGAGATGCCTGACTTGTCAGCAAGTCAAGGCCGAGCACCAGAGGCCCGCGGGAGAGCTACAGCCATTACCCATTCCGGAGTGGAAATAGGAACAGATTTTGATGGACTTCGTGGTGGGTCTACCCAGGACTAGGCGAGGGTATGACTCCATTTGGGTGATCGTAGATCGTCTGACGAAAGCGGCTCACTTCCTGCCAGTGAAGACGACTTTCGGATTTGCGCAGTATGCCCAGATTTATATCGATGAGATTGTACGACTACATGGGGTCCCGACCTGTATTGTGTCCGACCGAGGCACCCAGTTTACCAGCAGATTATGGCATAGACTTCAGGAGGCTTTGGGCACGCGCTTGAGTTTCAGCACTGCTTTCCACCCGCAGACCGACGGACAGTCAGAGCGGACCATTCAGACTCTTGAGGACATGCTCCGAGCCTGTGTTTTAGACTTTGGTGGTAGCTGGGATCATCATTTACCCTTGATCGAGTTCTCCTACAACAATAGCTTCCAGGATACTATCCAGATGGCACCTTTTGAGGCTTTGTATGGGAGGAGATGTAGATCGCCGGTCTGTTGGACAGAGCTCAGCGAGGGCAGTGTTTTGGGGCCACAGATAGTACAGGAGACGACTGAGAAGATACAGCTGATTCGAGACAGGATGAGGACAGCTCAGAGCAGGCAGAGATCGTATGCCGACAGGCGCCGCCGTAGACTAGAGTTCGCAGTTGGCGATCACGTTTTTCTGAGGGTCTCTCCGATGAAGGGAGTGATGAGGTTTGGACGGAAGGGGAAGCTTAGCCCCAGGTTCATAGGTCCCTTCGAGATCCTCGAGCGTGTGGGCGCGGTAGCTTATCGTTTGGCTCTTCCACCCGACTTCCCAGATGTTCACCCCGTATTCCACGTGTCGATGCTTCGCAGATACCTGCATGACCCTTCGCACTTGATTCAGCACCAGGCCGTTCAGCTCGAGCGCGATCTTACGTTCACCGAGCAGCCAGTCGTGATCTTGGACCGGCAAGTGAAGAAACTTAGATCGAAAGTCTTGCCATCAGTAAAGGTGCTTTGGCGCAGCCCGAATGGTGATGAGATCACCTGGGAGGCCGAGGGCGAGATGCGGAAGAAGTTCCCTCATCTCTTTGAAGGTATGCGTTGCTTTATGTTTTAAATTCGGGGACGAATTCTTTTAAGGGGGGAAGATTGTAACACCCTAGGATGTGTTTAGTGGCTAATTATATTTTAATAAGTGATTTTAATATAAAGTTTACCAAATTGATTTTCAAATAATTTTCCCAATTTAATAAATATTTTTCTAGAATTTTTCCAAGCTTGCACAAACTTGTGCATGTAAACTAGGAATAAAACTTGGGTTATACCATATTTCACAACTATGGTGAGTTAAACCCCTTGTTAAGACAAAGTTTTTTTTAATTAAGGTTAGGTTTGGTTTTAATATGGAAAAAGGGGATTTAAAATTGTTTTGTTGACTTGAGAGAGAGAGGGACATGGCAAGCCCATGCTTGCAATTAATGTGGAGAGAGAGAGAGGAATGGGAGGGCTTGACCCTAAGCTCACTTGCAAACTCTCTCATTTTACACTACTCTCTCTCACTCTCTCTCACACACACACACAACAGAAGATCAAGCAGCAGCTGCAGCAAACTCCAGTTTCAGCACCAGAGCAGCAGCAGCAACTACATCAGCACTCCATGCAGCCCCAGCTCACCCCCAGCAGCCCCAGCTCCATGTAGCAGCAGCCCCCTATGCAGTAGCAGCCCCAGCAGCACCAGCTTCAGCTCCACAACCCCAATAACAGCAACATCAACAGCAATAAGCAGCAGCATCAGCAGTAGCAGTGGCAGCAGCTTCTATTCAGAGGCAGTGCCTATAGCAGCCCCCTCCTCTTCTCTTCTTCTCCTGAACCAGCGTAGTAGGGATCGAGTGAGGTATAATTTCTGAGCTCCCCTTGCTTGTGTGCTAGACTTGTGAGTTGGTTTAGTTTATTTAGTGTGCTTAGTAGTTGATTATCACTAGACTTGGTGTTTTAGCGATATTTGTGGTAATTAGTGAGATCTTTGCTTAAGTTAGGTTAATTTTAGTTAGACTAGGTTAGTTAGGAGCTTTTGAGGCCAGATGAACCTAGGTAACCCCCAGTTTACACTAAAATACCCTGAACTTCCATGTTGGTGCAATTGTGACTTTTAAGCAAAATTTTAGCTTTCTGTTATCTGCTGTTACCCAGGTGACTTCAGGATAAAATTGAGTGGACCCCAGCCTACTAGTAACACCCTGACCCCACCACCAGAGCCCGACCCCACCACTCTCACCTTTGGCCGCCGAAATCATCTTTCTGACCGCAATTTGCGGCCAGAACAGGGAGATAGGAGTTAGGGTTTTCAGGGGTGGTGTCTGCTATGTTGTGTAGGTCCTTGGTATATGTAGTTTTGTAATATTGTAGCCTGGACAGAATCTGGAGCTATATGTCGTTTTCTGGTGTTTTTAAGTTTGCGCGATACGCGAGTGGGTTTGTGATTCAGCGTATCGCGGCGTATCGGGCTGAGTCGTAGGCGCGTGCACACACGTTCCAACATATCACACACGCGCGTTGATTCGTGATGCGAGTTTCACGTTTTGTTTCGTTTTCACGCTTTGCGGGATTCTTGCTTATATAATTAGATTCCTTGTGTAAATTCCAGGTTCTCAGGCGAGTACGTCAGACGTCCCCAGGAAAGGGAAGCAGGCGGTCGGCTACACTTAGCACGCGACCAGGTGAGTAGATTTAACATCTACGGGGAAATCGTCCGTATGGCGTTAAGTGTCAGGGCGTAATAGGAATTGTAGTCATGGGTGTCCTTTTAGATATACTGGTAGCATAGAACACTGCACTGTCACTAACGGTCCAAGTTGCACGAGCACGATCTATATGCTACACTCACACCGTTAGTGATTGACATGCCACTCACAGAGTAGGATTGCTATAAACCGCATATTTTATTGATTCTGCCAACTTGATGTTGACGTGAATTGCCGCATACATCATCCGCATTCATGCTTGTGATATATACCTTACGCGTTCATACTTGTGACATATACCACACATATTCGTACTTGTGTCATATACCTTACCCATATTCATACTCGGGCGCATATACATCATAGGCCTACATTAGTGCACATGTACCTGCTATATTCACTTGCATACTTATCCATTCTCACATCCATACCATTACCACATTCATATGTTGCATTCATGGATGATATTTACTTGATTTAAAAACTGAGGGACCGCAAACGATATTTTCAAAACTGGACCTCTTAAACAGCGGTTTCCCCATTCCTTAAATTATAGTGTCATACGACACGTTGCATGGATCTACGCATTGGATTTGATTTCTGTGATTTCTGGATTTGGGAACCGGAGTACTATTTTAAGAAAATACGCACTGTTTGAAAACCGGTTTCCCTTGATATGATTTTTTAGTGCGTCCACCATGAGTTTTCTCGGTTCTAGAGAGCTTGTGTGAGTATACCCGATTCGAGGAGAGGTAGGCACCGATTGCGGGTACATGGTGGACCCGGTACGGTACCCCGGGGCGAGAAGACTCGTATTGTTAGACGGTGAGCCCGGCGGAGGGACTACTACCTACCGGTGATTGGTTGGACCTGGCGGTTATCCGGAGGATACTGACCAGCGTAGCTTGATGGATACGGGACGACGCGTACTGCCGGGGCCGAGGGCCGATTCCGCAGACGGAGCCCGTGGGCAGATCCGATGGACGGACGCCCCATGTTGGAGGATTTGCGTGTCGATGTTGGACACGGCTGTTTTTATGATATTTTGAGTGCCGGTGATGGGTACTCCCGATTCTTATGAGATTACCGGTTTGAGGACCGATATGGATGACGACGCTTGAGTTGTACTGGTTTTGGTGCATTGATTGATACCAGATATTTTCCACGAGGATATTCCGTGTAGATATTGTTCTTTTCCATACTCAGCATTCAGCATTTGACACCTCATCTTGTAGTTAGTATACCTGATAGAGTACACATGCTTGCATAGTATTGCGTACCTTGCTCATCGCATATAGATGATTATTAGATAGTACTTGCTGCATGATATTGAGCAATCAGTTCTTCATATAGATGTTATTAGTTGGCATAGTTTAAAGTATCGCAGTACGTGCATACCTGCGATTACCTTTATATGTTATCTACTATTCACGAGTTGGCAACTCACCCCTGTTGTGCCACAGTGCTTGCAGGTTGCCCTTTGGAGTAGTCGCGGCTGGCTGTTCACCGCATCTTTTGACACAGATACTTTTGCTGAGGCGTGTTAGCCCTTTTGCTATTAGGTGGGTTTTGTACGGTATATGTTTATCTTTCAGTTGTATATTGATGTATCTAGTACTCTCCATCTACTTTCCTGTAATGACTTAGAGACAGTTGTGAGGACGATGTATTTGATTTGTACTCTGGTGTCGAGCTCGCATGTGAGCCGACTTTATGTTATGCAGTCTTACCTTTTATGATATTCGCCTTTGTTTTACTGTATACTCTTGTGATGCTCTATTCATCCCGCCTGTTAATTCTATTTCACTCGCCTTTACCTGACTTGCGGAACAAATGGTTATAAAGAAAATGTTGCCAAAATTATTCAAAATATCTCTTAACTTAAAAAGGATTTCTACTAAATTAATTAAAGTTTCCTAAACATTTATAGCTGTTTTCTTTTACAAATGATTTAAACACTCTATATTTAATGGTTTTGATTTCTGGGTTTCGGCTTATTTAGTCGCGCTACGCCTGTAGACGTTACGTGGCTAAGTGCCGGTCACGGGCCAAATTATCGGGTCGTGACATGGAAATTCTGAGATCACCTTGTCCTCTTCTTCATTTGTGGAGCACTGGGAGAGGTCGTCCACATTCTCATGCTTTCCCTCTTTTGAGAGTGTTATCACGTGACATGTACGAGTTCGCTTCCAAGCTCGATGTTGATCTGGGCTTTCCCTCGCAGTGTAGGTTGCTCTTGGCTCATGCTTTCGTGGCGGGGCTATCCTCCAATTGTCGGACAGAGCAAACCTGTCTTGCCAATATTGGTCTTTGACCCAGTCTTTGAAGGTAAAGCAATATTCTAGAGGATGTCCTATTGCTCGATGGTTGGAGCAATAAGCCGGGTGATAGACCTCGTTTATTTGCTCAGGGTACCGAGACTCCGGGAGTGTCATCATTTGATACTTCATGACAAGGTTGAATATTTTCCTTGTCTTATCTTGAGGGAAAGAGTACTCGCGACCCATTTTCTTCATAAAAGACGGGTTCCAGCTGACTTTTTCTCGATCGCATGGCTTCTTGGATTCGCTTCGCTGTCTTTGAACGCCATTCCCGTTCCTGATCTTGTTATTGCTTCTGCGTAAGACTTTTTCCTTGCCACAAGAGCACATAGCAGGATGAGGGTGAAGGGCATCGTCATCTTCTCTTTCCGTAGCCTGCTGAATGATACGTTGCGTCCTAACTTTCTCGTAAATGGCCATTTCGCGGTTATGGTCATCCTGAACCTTTTGACCTGCTTCCCTTATTAGCTTGTCAATCTGTTCTTCAAATGATGGACTTGGTATTCGTACGGCGGGATTTCACTCTGTTTCAACATCAGTGCTATCTGGAGGGGGATTCCCTTCTCCACCGGAATCATTTATAGCATAGCAGCCATGGGATCGCTCCTGTTTCATGGACCGAACGTATCCAAGTCCCATCGCCTCCATCCTCCCATTGGGTATCTTTCGCTGGGTCCCGGGAATGTCCCAAATCTTGTTGTAGAACTGGGCTTGTCGAGTGATTTATTTGAAGGGTACGCCTTGGCATCTTAGTAGCCTTTTCAATCCCTCTGCGTAATATCTGGGCAGACGGATTGGTTGGAGCCTATCGAGCGCAAAATCGGCCCCATGCCATACTTCTTTCTCCACTTTAGTTTCCATGGATTGGTAGAAGAGGATCGCATTTTCACCTTTTCGCCTAGGAGGAACGTAGAAGGTCTGCAGTTCTTTCACACCGTATGTGTCGAGCGCGTCAAGTTCTCTGTAATGGTACTGCGGAACCATGGTGATTTGCAAGCTCTGATCAGCTCCGATGAAGGTTTGTATTGAGGGTCGAACAGAGAATACTGTATTTACTTCATCTTCAGAGTCGCTGCCAAATACCAAAATAGGCGTAGATGGTCCTGGCCCGCTGCCTTGGGGTTGCCCCGAGAAGACCATCTCTTCATCATCTTCGGTATCGCTCCCAAAGACCGGGATAGTGGTGACGACTTTTTATTTATTCTCCGGTTTATGACATCTTTCCGTGTCTTTGAAGTTTGGTAGGAAGTACTTAGTGTCTTCATACTTGTGGACTTCATTTACGGAGAATGGGTTTAGCTCCCCTGTAACTGTGTACTCGATGCCGTCTTTAAAGTACTTCATACACTGATGTTGTGTAGAAGGGATGATGTTGTATTCATGTAACCAAGGCCTTCTGAGCAAAGCATTGTAGCAAGTCTTAGCGTCGATGACGTGAAACTTGATGTCGGTGATGAGTATCCCGAAGCGTAATGTCAATATTAAGGATCCAAGCGTCCATGATGACTGCTAGTCGAACCCAGAGAAAGTAATTTTGTCCCGAGCCAGGTGTTGAATGTTCATGCAAATCTCCTTCAACACTCTCACATTGAGAAGGTTGACGGAGGATCCGTTGTCAACCATGATCTTCCATATCTTGATGCCATGGCAGTACCCAGTGACATTTAGAGGACGGTTGTGCTCGCACGTTCCGAGCACGAGATCTTCATCGCCGAATGTGATGTCAGCTGTGTGAACTTCTTCCAGCTTGTCCTTCATGTTTTCTTCTGTAAGGAAGGCTTGAAACAGATCGGACACTTGTAATGCCTTGATCAGAGACTTTCGTGCCTCTTTGGACAGGAGGAGAGCATCCGATATGCTCAGTTGTGAGGGTATCTATCTCAGGTACGCCAAAACATTATAATCCACTTTGTTTTTCTTAGACGGGTCTTTGGCTGCAAGCTCTTTGACGACATCGTCATCGAGGGCAATTTTCTCAGGGACTTTTTCCTTCCCTTTGTCTCTCTTACTTGACCTTTTGTTTGAGGGTTCGAGATTCTTTTCAGGCAACGTACGATTACGCAGCTGAATGTTTTCGCATTTCTTCACCTCTTCTTCTTTTCCAAAAAGGGATTCCTTGAAGAGAGGGCCGAGGGCCATTTCTTCGTCCGAATCGCTCCCGAAGGTAAGAACTGGAGATTTCCCTTTTATTGGGATGGCATCGACTATATGACAGTTACCGGTTGTTCCCTTATGCTCACCTGTCGTTCTTCTCCGCTCCCGACGGCTTTATGCTTCATTCGCTTGTAGTGTTGTCGGTGGGCCACGTATCCCTGCCACCACTTCTTGAAGGCATTGCACTCTTCGGTAGGGTGTATGACCCTCCGATGGTATAAGCAGTATTTTGGATATACATCTGCTTCCTCAAGACACGTACTCCGGGGAGTATTTCCTTCGAAAGGTGGCAGCTTCATTCCTATTGACAGGGCTTTGGCGAACCGTTTCCCCATCTTAAATTTGCTTTTGTCTACCGCGAGTGTACTTCGATCTGGTTTGAGTACTTTGTGACTCTTCCTCGCCGCAACTTCTTCATCCTGACGCCGACGCTTGGCATTTTCGTATATGGCCGTTTCACGCTCCCGGTCTTCTTTGCTCTCTTGGAGGGATTCGTTCAGCAGTTTATCGATCAGGTTATCTGATGGTTCCAGGGATTTTGACGCCGGCCCTGCCCCTAGTTCCTCTGCACTGCTTTCCGACGCCGAGGGAGTTTCTTCGTCTCTTAACGACAAGTGGGAGACCATGTGGCAACTCGCTATGTACTCCTCAGGTTCTTCTGACGAGTCGTTACCCTCATCATTGTCATTGTCTCCGTTCCCAAGAATATGCTTGAGGAACTCTTCAAGTGTGACTGGGGTCCGCGCCTTCTGGTTGTACTCCTCCAACGCGTCGATGTATTTTTTCAAACCCGTACGCGTGTCGTCGAGCTGCGCGGGCTTCTTGGTCATCTTCTTTTTCTTCGAAGACTTTGCAGGCCTGAACTGGTTTTTTTGTCCATTGATACCAGTGTTCGGTGCCGAGCGCGGTTTCAGCATCCCTTCAATGATCTCGGGCTCCAACGGGATCTCGGGCTCCAACGGGCTTTTCCACCTGATTTTCGGACATGCTTGAAAAACTTTCAGCATTCTTTTAGTTTTAGCCGAAAGAAAAATTTCCCATGGAGCTTCTTCTACAAATGAGCACGATGCCCCCGGCATGTCCACCTTTTTAAGAGTGTGCTGCTGTGGCGGGTTTACCTTCCAGTTTTCAGACAACGCGAATTTTCCTTGTTGGTACTGGTCCTCAACCCAGTTTTTGAAGACGTAGCAATTTTCGATTAGGTGGCCTATTACTCGGTGGTAGGGGTAGTAGTTGGGAGCGTTGACGTCACCAGGCTGCAGTGGGCGTCTCGGTCGGCAGAGTGATGAGCCTATTGCACATCGCTAGTTTGAACAATTTCCTCGTTTTATCCCAGGAAAATGAGTAAGGACGTCTCAACTTCTCTTCGAGAGATCGGCTTATATTGCTTTGACGAGCAACCGGTTTCAGGTCACTTGGTTGTTGTTGAGCATTGGCAACGAAGGTCGCTTTCCCTTTGCCCTTTTCATTCCGAAGATCCGTTTTTGAGGAGGACGGCCTATGGCCCATCCGGTCCATTTGGGCCAGCTTGTCAATCAAGTCCTGGAAGGTGGTCGGTTTGAAGAACATCATAAATTGTGATATAGTTTCCTGAGGATCAAGGGTCCCTACGAACATACCCACAGCAGGAGCTTCTGCTATGCGTTGTTCGCATTTTGACCATAGGTTCCACCACCGAATTGCGTACTGAACCCAGGTTTCTCCCGGCTTCACCCTAGCATTGATTAGTGTCGTAATCGGGGTGCGTTCGCTTGCGCTTGCGAAATGCTGCGTGAACTGTAGCTCCTTTTATGTAAATGTTTTAATGGAGTCATTCGGAAGCTCCGAGTACCATTCAAATGCTGTCTCTGCTAAGCTGCCGACGAATTGGCGAAGCAGCAGTTTGTCGTCGCCTCTAGTATTTCCGCATAGAGCTCTGAACTGAGCGACGTGCTGATAGGGATTGCATGTCCCCTTATACACGTGGAATTTAAGGATCGTATATCCCGGCGGGTACTTGATTTGATCGTACCAGCCTAGATAAGGTCGCCCAGTCCTGACGACTTGGCCAGCCGCTTCTATTTCCTGATGAGCTCGTATTTGTTGAGCTATGTAGTCATCAAGGGTAGCTTTGGAGATCGTCTCCTCCCTGGCTGCCGATAAAGCTGGTGGAGGATTTTACGTTTCCCCTCTGTCGTCTTCGATAATTATCGGAGGGTCTTCGGCTGGAGGATCCGGTTGGATCATCATCCCCACCATTTCTTAGAACAGAAGCGCCATTTGTTTTATATTAGCCGCTTGTTCCGCAACCTCTTTATCTTTCTTTTCAAGCACCCTTCGTAGGAATTCTGTGTCGGTCTCCTGCTCCTAGCGATATTCCGACGATACTTCCGGGCTTTCTTTCTGCCCAGTGAGTGCGGCAATCCTCGTCAACATCTCTTGGAGCTTTTGTTGTTGCTCCTGAGCTTTTGTCACCGATCGTGTGAGTGGTCGATGACCTGTGAAAGCACGGCTTTCCTCTTTCCCAGAAGCCATGTACACCGTGTTTACTACCATGCCCCAAGACTTGGGGCGTTTGGGTCCACTACCTTTGAAATTTACCCCAGGCATGGGGATCTTCTCCGGCCTTCTCCTCTTATGGGAGGTCGGAGTTAAGGGGGCCGTTGCAGCAGGCACCCATGCAAACGATACCTTCCGTTGTATGACGGAGGGATGGTCCTCCTCCTGTCGAGTCTTCTTTTTCTCTATTCGGCGAGAGTAATTTTTGTCAATTACAGAGTCTTGGACTTTCCGCCAGACCCTGTGGATTTTGTGAAAGGTTCCTAGGCACTCTAGTGAGGTCTCACAAGGCATCGAACATGCCAATTTCAAAAAAAATGGTGCCGAGAAACCCTAGACTACGGATCGTCGGCTAGATGTCTAGGCGAAATACAAAACTTGTTAACTACTTAACTAAAGGTTAGATGCTACAACCTTTGTAGATCCGGTTATCCTCTTCCTTGGCTCCACGTAGGCATCCTCTCGCTGTCCATCTCGATTCCCAAACTCGAACGTCGGCTTCACCGGAGAATAGGGCGGACTAGGTCGTCGGCTTCGTGCCGAAGATGATCTATGTCGAGGCATCGCAAGTTCAAGCTCAGACTTCATCAAGTGGTGAAACTTGTGAAGAAAACACCCAAAACAACTTGGCAAGAGGTAGAGGGTGAAGAAATAGGAGGTGGGTTCTCTTTAGAATTGGATTTCTCACTTTGGAACTCAAGATGCCATTGATGGACCTTAAGCTTTTCTTGAAGAAGAAGATGATCAAGAAGAAAAAGAATATGACAAGTTATTTTAAAAATGAAACTAATATGAATACTTATCATATCTTAACCATGGTCAAGTGTAGAGATTAAACTAAGGTTAGTGGGAAAGGTTAGGGTTAAGGATGAGATAAGAATGGTTGACTTAATCAAAGCTTCAAGAAGCTTCAACATAAAAACAAAATAAGCCACCATCCTTACTAATATCCACAATGAATAAATAAATAAATAAGTTAATAAACAAAACCCTAACCATTCATATAACCATGGTCTAATCTTTACACAAACCCAAGTGAGCAAGTATCATCAAACATGATACAAACTAGTATACAAAAGTATATCACATATACAATGTGTACATCAAGTGAGAAAATCCATATAAAGTGAACCAATACTAGTTAATGCAAAGTAATATATCAAATATATAATTATACATTAAATCATTAAATCAACATTTGATTCAATGATCCGGTCATGTCGCACACAACCGACTAGTATTCAATGTATCGATTTATCGAATCAATGATTCGATAACTAGGTCATATCGAATATAACCAATCGAAACATTTATCGCGAGAATGAAATGCGGTATCACATACACGCATTATTCTCGGTCCCGCACATATCTCACATGCGCTCCTATTTCGTTTCGCTTGAGCCAGGAAACCTCTGTGTAGGACTCTAAAGACTCGTCAATACGCCGGTAGCAGATGATGATCATATCAAGCACCCACAAGCCGCAAGCGGTCTGCTAAACGTAACGGCCATCCGGGTATTGAGCGATCAGAAGATCGACGAGCTAGCCCGCTCACACTCCTGTGAATCCAACCAGTAACACTTACCGTACAGTCCGGTCTGTTCGTCTGATACGTCGCATATCAAGTCTAGGGGTGGTAAACGTCAGACCCCAATAACCGATAAGTCGTGCCGATGTGAGGCTCATAACGGGTCGAGAAACTACTGGTAACACTTACCAGCAAATCTCTGATCAGCCCTGGCCAGGGACTTCCCTGTTACGGCCAATCGAGCACAGCGCAACATCAACCCCCAATACCGGGAGAGACGAAACCCCTCCTATCGCTCATTGCCTCCATGTGACTCGGGACTGTACCCAAAGACCACCGTTTTGCACGCCCTCATGGACGTGGTATGGTGGAGATCAAAGTACAGTGGGAATCACACAAGACTCTATGACGATCTCGGGTCTACAGACTAACATGTACAAGTGTCACCTGAGAACTGCCATCTGACGTGAGGTATAATACCATCTGGGAGTTCTCGACGAGTCCGTCCAGTGTACCCAGTCACCACTGAGCACCCGTACACCATCTCTGATGTCAAACACCAATGGATATGGGATCATCCATCGCCCATCTCATGGGTCGAGAAGCGTATACGCTAGTCTACTCTGGTATATCGATGCCCCGTCTCGATACACCTACGACTAGGGACCTTGAAGGATGTACTTATGGACTACCATGTCCCCACTAGTATGATCTGCATCATAGTCCAGGTAGTCAAGTACACATCCTAAGGGCTTTACCAACATGTAACCTTAAGACAGTTTAAAGAGACAAGTGTACATGTTAAGATAAAGAGTAACCAGATAGCATACTATCATATCGAGCAAGAAAGTCATCTCTATATATGTCCAAGCATCCAATATAATATACATCATCTGTACAATACTGGCCTCTAGGGCATACATACAACTAACAATCTCCCACTTGCACTAGGGCCAGCTGCTGTAGTATCGCATACCGAGCATCCCGAAGAGTCTCTCAAACTATGTCTGGGGAATGGCCTTCGTGAGTGGATCCGCCGTGTTGTTCTTCGTGTCAACCCTCCTGACCTTGATCTCCCGGCGATCAACTATCTCCCGGATCAGGTGATACCGCCTCAGAATATGCCTGGATCGCTGATGGGACCTGGGTTCCTTGGCCAAAGCCACCGCTCCATTGTTATCGCAATACAAAGGTATTGGACGCTCAATGGATGGAACCACTCCAAGTTCAGTAATGAACTTCTTGATCCAGACAGCCTCTTTGGCAGCATCGTTGGCAGCGATGTATTCAGCCTCCATCGTCGAGTCTGCCACGGTTTCCTGCTTGGAACTCTTCCAGCTAACCGCCCCTCCGTAAAGGGTAAAGACAAAGCCCGACTGCGACTTAGAGTCGTCCTTATCACTCTGGAAGCTCGAATCGGTAAAGGACTCTACTTGGAGATCCCCGTTACCATACACCAAGAACATATCTCTAGTCCTTCGTAAGTACTTGAGAATGCTCTTCACAGCTGTCCAGTGACTCTCTCCAGGATCAGCTTGATACCTGCTCACTACACTTAGTGAGTATGCTACATCGTGTCTGGTACATAGCATCGCATATATGATAGAGCCTACTGCCGAAGCATAGGGTATCCCTTGCATGCGAGCTCTCTCCAAATCAGTCTTGGGAGACATCTCTTTAGAGAGAGTGGCTCCAGAGATCGTGGGCAAGTTCCCATGCTTGGACTCTTCCATACTAAACCTCTTTAGTATGGTGTCAATGTACCTGGATTGGGACAATCCCAAAATCCTTTTGGATCTATCTCTATAGATCCTAATTCCCAATATGCAGGAGGCATCACCAAGATCTTTCATTGAGAATTTTTGTGATAAGAAGAGCTTGACCGATTGCAGCATAGGAATATCATTTCCTATCAAGAGTATGTCGTCCACGTACAATACGAGGAAGACAACCTTACTCTCTGCCACCTTCTTGTAGATACAAGGTTCATCTGGGTTTTTGACGAAATCAAACTCTTTGATAACGACGTCAAAGCAGATGTTCCAACTCCACGATGCTTGCTTTAATCCATAAATGGATTTAAGCAGCTTGCACACCTTCCCGCTGCTCCCACTATCTACGAAGCCCTCTGGCTGAGTCATGTACACGCACTCTTCTAAATCACCATTTAGAAAGGCGGTCTTAACATCCATTTTCCAGATTTCGTAATCATGATATGCAGCGATGGCAAGCATGATCCGGATGGATTTAAGCATAGCCAATGGAGAAAAGGTCTCGTCATAGTCCACACCTGGTCTTTGACGAAAACCCTTTGCTACAAGTCTAGCTTTGAAAGTCTCCACTTTCCCATCTACACCAAGTTTCTTCTTGAAGATCCACTTGCTCCCAATGGGTTTTACCCCTTCAGGAGCAACGTCCAAAGTCCATACTTTGTTGGTGTACATGGATTCCATCTCGGACCGCATAGCATCCAGCCATTTCACTGAGTCCCCACTCGTGATGGCCTGCTCGAAGCTAGTTGGGTCATCATCCTCCATGATGCAATCCTCGTTCCCACCATCCATGAGAAAACCATAGTATCTCTCAGGTGGGCGAGGAACCCTACTAGATCGGCGGAGAGGCTGGGGTTCATCGGGAACTACGGAATCCTCTGGTTTAACTAAATCTTCTGTTGTAGTCTGTATTGCTGGAACCTCTTCCAGTTCTACCTCAATGCCACTTATCTGTTTCATAAGAAAACCTTTTTCTAAGAAAGTGGCATGTCGAGAAACAAACACTTTTTGTTCCTCGGAATGGTAGAATATATACCCTCACGAATGTTTGGGATATCCAACAAACTTACATAGAACAGACCTTGCCTCGAGCTTGTCCGGATTTTGTGTTTTAACATAGGCCGGACAACCCCATATCTGAATAAAATTAAGACATGGTCTCTTGCCATTCCATATCTCATATGGAGTGGTAGGCACTGATTTGGTCGGAACTCTATTCAGTAGGTATGCAGCAGTCTCTAGTGCATATCCCCAGAAGGAAATAGGTAACTCAGCTGTACTCATCATAGAGCGCACCATATCTAATAGGGTGCGATTTCTCCGCTCCGATACACCGTTGTGCTGTGGTGTATAAGGAGGAGTAAGCTGAGAGAGAATCCCATTCTCTTTTAGGAAGTCCAGGAATTCATTGCTCAAGTATTCACCTCCTCGATCGGATCGTAGGATTTTAATACTTTTTCCGGTTTGGTTCCCAACTTCTTGTTTATATTCCCTAAATTTCTCAAAAGCTTCTGATTTGTGTTTCATCAGGAACACATACCCGAACCTAGAGAGATCGTCAGTGAATGTAATGAAGTATGAAGAACCATCCCTGGCATGTGTAGACATGGGACCGCATACATCATTATGTATCAGTCCCAAGAGTTCGGTAACTCTTTCTCCGTGTCCCGTAAACGGAGTTTTGGTCATCTTGCCTTTGAGACATGACTGGCAAGTGTCATAAGATGAAAATTCAAACGGATTTAAATATCCATCTTTATGTAACTTAGCTAGTCGTGTCGCATTGATGTGACCCAGTCTACAATGCCACAAGAAGGATTCGTTGAGTTCAGAACTCTTCCTCTTGTGTGTGTTTGTTATGCTCAGAACTGTTGATTGATTTAGAACATAAATGCCATTGCACAACGTGCCTGATCCAACCAACTTTTGGTTACGGAAAATGTTCATAACATTGTCCTGTAATACAAAATTATATCCCTCTTTACTTAATAAAGAAACCGATATAATGTTGCATATCAGGTTCGGCATGTAATAGCAGTCATTCAGAACCAATGTATTACCAGTTGGTAATACAAGGTGATATTCCCCGACAGTCTTAGCTGCAACAATTGCACCATTTCCAACTCTAATGTCTTTATCACCTTCTCCAAGTTCTCTACCTTTTCTAAGCCCATGTAACTGATTACATATATGGGATCCTGACCCGGTATCTAATACCCAGGACGTAGAGCAAATGGAGAAACAGTTCTCAGTAAAGAACACACCTGAAGAAAATGCATCAACATGTACTTTCTTCATTCGGGTGGCATGAGAATCCTGGCATTCCCCTGAAAGGTTCCTAGGCACCCTATAGTAGTCTCACAAGGCATCGAACATGCCAATATAAAAATTTACGGGTGCCGAGAGACCCGACTACGGATCGTCGGCTAGATTTTAGGCGAAAAGCTAACTAGTTAACACTTAACTAAGAGATACGGAAATACAACCTTTGTAGATCCGGTTCTCCACCTCCATAGCTCCGCAATGAAGTCTCCTCGCTGTCCATAACAAGTCCCGGGCTCTAGCGTCGGCTTCATCGGAGAATGGACGGGCTAGGTCATCGATGTCCATGCCGAAGATGATCTACGTCGAGGCATCGCTAAATCAAGCTCCGACTTCACCAAGTCAAGAAACTTGTGAAGAAAACACACTCTACTACTTGGCAAGAGATAGAGGATGAAGAAATAGGAAGTGGGTAGACTTTAGAATTGGATTTCTCACTCATCTTCATCAATCACCATTGATGAAGTGGAGGTTTCTTCATTGAAGATGAAGAAGAAGAAGAAGTTAAAGTTATGATAAGTTATTTTCAAAAAGAAAAATAATAGAATACTTATCATGACCAAACCATAGTCAAGTGTAGAGAATAAATCATGGTTAGTGGGATGGGTAGGGTTAAGCATGAGACAAAATGGTCACTTGGTCAAAGACTTCATGAAGCTTCATGAACAAAAGAAAACAAGCCACCATTTTCTCATTTGCTTTTCTATTTCCAAAAGAATAAATAAATAAATAAATGAATAAGAAAATAGTAAACCCTAACCATTTCATTAACCAAGGTTTAATTCTTCACACTTAACCAAAAGACATGTATCATCAAACATGATACAAGCAAGTGCACAAAATCATATCGCATATGCAATGCGCACATCCGAGTGAGAAAATCCATTTAAAGTGAACCGATACTAGTTAATGCAAAGTAATAAATCAAATATATAAATATGCATTAAATCATTAAATCAACACTTGATTCAATGATCCGGTCATGTCGCACACAACCGACTAGTATACAATGTATCGGCTTATCGAATCAACGCTTGAATCGATAACTAGGTTATATCGCATACAACCATTCGACACATTGATCGCGAGAATGAAATACGGTATCACATACACGCATTATTCTCGGTCCCGCACATATCTCATATGCGCTCCTATTTCGTTTCGCTTGAGCCAGGAAACCTCTGTGTAGGACTCTAAAGACTCGTCAATACGCCGGCAGCAGATGATGATCATATCAAGCACCCACAAGCCGCAAGCGGTCTGCTAAACGTAACGGCCACCCGGGTATTGAGCGATCAGAAGATCGACGAGCAAGCCCGCTCACACTCCAGTGAATCCAACCAGTAACACTTCCGTACAGTCCGGTCTGATCGTCTGATATGTCGCATATCTTGCCTAGGGGTGGTAAACGTCAGACCCCAATAGCTCGATAAGTCGTGTCGATATAAGGTCTATAACAATTCGAGAAACTACTGGTAACACTTACCAGTAAATCTCAGCAACCCTGGCCAGGGATTTCCTGTTATAGCCAATCGAACACAGCACAACATCAACCCCCTATACCGGGAGAGACAAATCCCCTCCTATCGCTCATTGCCTCCATGTGATTCGGGACTGTACCCAAAAACCACCGTTTTGCACGCCCTCTTGGACGTGGTAAGATGGAAATCAAAGCACAGTGGGAACCACACAAGACTCTATGACGATCTCGGGTCAACAGACTACTCTGTACCAGTGTCACCAGAGAACTGCCATCTGACGTGAGGTATAATACCATCTGGGAGTTCTCGGCGAGTCCGTCCAGTGTACCCAGTCTCTACTGAGCACCCGTATATCATCTCTGATGTCAAACACCAATGGATATGGGATCATCCATCGCCCATCTGTATGGGTCGAGAAGGTACACGCTAGTCTACTCTGGTATATCGATGCCCTGTCTCGATACACCCACGACTAGGGACTTTGAAGGATGTACTTATGGACTACCATGTCCCCACTAGTATGATCCGCATCATAGTCCAGGTAGTCAAGCACACATCCTAAGGGCTTTACCAACATGTAACAAAGAGACAATCAGTATACACGTTAAGGTAAATGGTAACAAGATAGCATACTATCATGTCGAGCAAGAAAGTCCTCCCTATATATGTCCCAGCATCCACTACAATATACATCCAATGTACAGTAATGGCCTCTAGGGCATACATATAACTAACAATCTCCCACTTGCACTAGGGCCATCTGTAGCAGTGGTTGTAGTATCTCATACTCAACCATCCCATAAAAGTCTCTCTCTGGGAATAGGCCTTTGTGAGTGGATCCGCCGTGTTGTCCTCTGAGTCTACTCTCCAAACCTCGATCACCCTGGAGATCAACCATCTCCATGATCAGGTGATACTGCCTTAGAATATGTCTGGATCACTGATGGGACCTGCGTTCCTTGGCATAAGCCACAACTCCATTGTCACACAATGGGAGGAACATAGTTCATCTCATGAACCAATATACACCCAAACAGCCTCTTTGGTAGCATCTTAAGTAGTGATGTATCCAACCTTTATCGTCTAGTATGCCACGGTATCTAGCTTGGAACTCTTCCAACATACCGTCCCTTTACTGAGGGTAAAGACAATGCCTGCGACTGACATTCAGTCGTCTTCATCACCCTGGAACACTTCCAGTGATTCTCCCCAGGACCAATTGATACCATCTCACTACTACTAGTGAGTATTCTAACATCCAATTAGATCTATCTCATAGATCCAAAATCCAGGATTTAGTAGGTATCACTTTGATCCTATATGGAGAATCCTTGTGATAAGCGGAGATCGATCGAGCGTAGCATAGGAAACTCCTTCCCTATCAAGAGTATGTCATCCACGTACTCTACGAGGATCATCACCATACTCCCTACTACCTTTTTGTTTATACAAGGTTCATTTACCATTTTGATGATGTCAACTTCTTTGACTACTTCATCAAAATAGATGTTCCAACTCCGCGATGCCTGCTTTATCCTATAAAGCATCTTGCACACGTTTCCGCTGCTCCCACTGTCTACAAAGCCCTCTGGCTGTGTACTTATAGACACACTCTTCTAAAACATCATTTAGAAAAGCAGTCATGGCACCCAACCGCCAGATATCGTAGGCATGGTATGTAGCCGTGGCAAGTAGGATCTGGATGGACTTAAGCATAGCTACTTAGAAAAGGTTTCATTATAATCCATACCTGGTCAATGATGCAAACCTTTAACAAGTCTAGCTTTGAAAGTCTTAACTTTTCCATGTACACCAAGTAATCTTCTCAAGATATACTTGCTCCTGATGGGGATTTAACCCTTCAGATATAGCAACCAAAGTCCATACTTTGTTGGTGTATAAGGATTCTATCTTAGATCGCTAAGCATCCAGCCATTCTTACAGAGTCTTACTCCTGATAGCCAGCTCGAAACTAGTTGGGTCATCATCTCATGATGCAATTCTCGCTCCCACTGTCATAGAGAAACAGAAGTATCTCTCAGGTGGGTGAGGAACCCTACTAGATCGGCGGAGAGGCTGAGGTTCGTTGGAATCTACTGAATCCTTTGGTTCTATCAAATCATCAGCTGCAATTTGTATAGCTGGAACCTTTCCAGTTCTACATTACAGACTTTGCCTCGAGCGTGTCCGGATTTTGCTTTTAGACATAGGCCGGACAACCCCAAATCTTAACTAACTTAAGACATGGGCTCTTCCCTTTCCATATCACATATGAAGTAGTAGGCATAGATTTGATTAGAACCCTATTCAATAGGTATGCATCTTCTCAAGCGCATAACTCCCAAAAAGGAAATAGGTAACTCAGTAGTACTCATCATAGAGCACACCATATCATATAGGGTGTGATTGCTCCGCCCCGATATACCATCGTGTTATGGTGTATATGGAGGAGTAATGCTGAGAGAGAATCTCATTCTCCTTTAGAATAGTCCAGTATTTCCGTGCTCAAGTATTCTCCTCCTTGATCTCATCATAGGACATAATACTTATACCCGTATTTTGGTTCTCTACTTCTAACTTATATTCTGTGAATATCTGAAAAGGTTCGGACTTGTGTTTCAACAGGAACATAGGTCTGAATCTCGAAAGATCATCAGAGAACGTAATGAAGTATAAAGAACCATTCCTGGTATATGTAGACAGGGGACCTACATACATCAACATGTATCATCCCAAGAGTTTATTAACTCTTTCTCTGTTTTCAGTAAACGGAGCTATGGTCATCTTATCTTTGTGACATGACTGGCGAGTTTCACAAGATGTAAATTCAAACTAATTTAAATATGCATCTTTATGTAACTCTAGCTAGTCGGGTCATATTGATCTGACCTAGTCTACAATACCTTAAGAAGGATTCGTTCATTTCTGAACTTTTCTTCTTCTGTGTGTTCCGTATACTAAGAACTGTAGTTTGATTTAGAACATCAATGCTTTTAGATAACGTGCCTGAACCGATCAACTTTTGATATAGGAAATATTCAAAACATTATCCAACAATACAGAATTTTATCATTTCTTTACTAATAAAGAGACTGATATGATTTTGTATATCAGGTTCGGTATCTAATAACATTCGTTCAGAATCAATGTATTACAATACAGGGTGACAGTGACCAACAGACTTGGCTGCAACACTTGCCTTGTTTTCTGCCTCATGAAACTTATCACCCGTTCTCAGTTTTTCTACCCTTTTGTAGCCCTATGTAACAGATTACATATCTGGGATCCTGATCCGGTATCATATACCAAGGATGCGGAGGATACTGAGAAACAGTTCTGTATAATGAACACACCCGAAGATGATGCATCAGCATGCACTCTCTTCGTTTGGGCGGTACGGGAAATCTGGTATTCCTCAATTTCCTGCTCTGTCTTATAACAATTATAAGTTGGAGCGGGACCAACGTTCCCCAGCTCAGTATAACAAGCGTGTTCGGTCAATAATCCGTTTTATTATCTTGATTAAGGCGTGATATGGTCGCTACCTGGAGAGAGAGAGAAGAAGACACTCAGCGTGCGCTCTTGCAAGAATAGATTGGTTATTATTTTATCTAATCAGGATGGCTCCCACTGCTTTTTATCAAATCTTCCTTCAAACCCTAAAAGGAAAGACTAGCCGGGATTAATTACACACTACAAGTTCGCCAATCTTTCAGCCAGGCCAGTGTCGGTACTTTGAGGGAGGTCTCCCGTGCTTTCGCACGAACCTAATTAATGTAAACCTCGTTTTCCCAGAGGCGTAACCCCGTTGACACCTGTCTAGACACCTACTTGATCGGCTAATTGTAATGTATAAAACTCTCCCAGGAGTAACTCTTACTCGCAGTGGGTATCGGGATCCAACTATCTCATAGAAGGTATGCAATCTCATTGCAAATTTCAACACTTGAAATTCCCGATAATCTTTTGCCCCTAACCTCCTATGACCTTGACAAAGGCCAACAAACCATAGGATGCTAGTCAAGTTCAACCCGTCATTTCCTGATTGAATTAAACCCACCCGCACTGCCCTTGACAAAGGCCAACAAGGTCGCACGACTACCCTAACCCAATCTGCATCATATGCATAAGCAGATAAGCACCAGTTAGCTACCGCACACTGCGCCTTGACAAAGGCCAACAAACGCAGCACGAATACTAACTACTACTTATCTGAAATGACGGAGGGCTACGACAGGTTTTTATGAAAACCTATTGCGTAATGAACTTGATATCGTTGTAGGATCGAATGAATTTTGAAATGGAGTGTCTTTGAGGCTTTTCTAGTTTTGCTAAAGGGGTCACTCCCGGTGAAGGGATCGTCGGCCCTTTCCTCATCGAATGAGGTGCGGGATATATCATATATATCACTGTGCAAAGCAAAAGTCTTAAAAGCAATCAAAAGACAAACCGAGTGTGTAGCATCTGCCAGTTATTGCTAAAGGAGTCACTCCCGGTGAAGGGATCTCGGTCCTTTCCTTATCGAATAAGGTGCAGGATATATCATATATACGCTGTGCAAAGCAAGAACTGTAGCTACCTATTTTATTTTGAAATTCGATTCTACAACATCTTAGGTTTCTTTTATTTCATTAATCACATTAATGAAGTCCCATCATTTAAGTACCTAAACATCACAGATAGATATGACGTACACTTATGCCATCCGCATTCGCCTCGATGTCCCCTCATGCACCGTTAGGTTAGGTAACTAACGACAGAGCAGGGCAGGGCTAGCGCGGGTGTAAAACATAAGTAACGTCTATATAATATATCATATATACTATATAGTATATCCATCACAGAACATCACAGATATCGCAGCAGAAGAATCATATGAAATATTGGATATACTAGGACGTCCGTGTTTTCAATACGAGCCAGTATAAAACACGGATTCCACGGTCGCGATGAATAGCCAAACCCACACCCTTAGACCCCTACGAGAGCGGCAAGCAACCCTACCAATTCTGGAGTTAGCAGACCCGGACTTGACTCCTCGAATTGGTCTCCCACTGGACTCCAGAACCCGGTTACTTGTGCTCCCCTCCTTGGGTCTATCCTAATGCGGAAAAGTAAATAATATACAAAGGGTGACATCTTCCGCTACCTGGAAGTGCCCTAAATAAAAGAATATTACATACAAGTTTTTACATGAATGAAAATGAAAAACACTCATCTCACATAAAAACCCCCGGCTATTCAAACACGACGATCCAATATAACATATCCAGCAACACATAACATCACATGTCATCAACGTAAGTAAACATGCGCATCCCAATTGTCGTTGACATATAGCAACGAAACCGGCGATATCACATATTACACTTACGGTCACAGAAAAGAAAGTGTAAAACTACAACAGTTGGAATCCGCAACCACCTCAGACATCGCATGCCTGACCAAATGAATTACTTAGACATCACATGCCTAACAATTATAAACCCCGCATTTTAGTCTCATTATCGAAAACTCTTTTCAATATCAAGTCGGGCAATTCAACAAGATTCCCGACATCCTGATCGAATGCTCGTCGCAAACTTCAGTAGACGGCCGCACCCCCAATACCGTCGACAAAGTGCACCAAGGCGGAACACCGCTACCGCGAGCACCCGAACGGATGCTTTTGGCGACGGGGTTCTCCTACAGTCACTTGGTCGGGGCTATGGAGTGAGGCTGTCTATTAAGTTTACCCGGCGAGTATCCGCGTACGCTACGTGATTGCTACGGACTTTTGATCACATCAAAATTCCATGGCAACCGATCAAGTGAGACTAAAGTGCTACGTTTATAACATTCATTCAGTTATCTCATAACTTCTTGTGAATTCCAAGTATTGTATCACATTCCAGATAATTAGAAAATGTTAAACTTTCCGATCGAACAATCGAACACCCAAGTTTTCCCGATACAGATCAACACATGAAATATGTCTAACAGCATTCAGTTCGTGCCTCAGTACCAACGGTCCAGCCGTAGAAGGGTCAAGCCAACGCCTCACATGTGGCACGCCGTACTGCCCCAAACCCGAAGGTTCAAGTTCAAGACGGTCACATAATCGAGTTAAGGTTTGTTGTCTTCTAGAGGGTCCATCGAGTTACTTGCACTACTTAGAACGTCGTTAAACTACGGAAAAATCCAACACTTGGAAATTTCCCGACAGGGAAAAAATTGGGTATTTTTATCCGGTCGAACTTTTTAACATATTCTAAAATTTACCCGGAAAGCCAAACAGACAAAATTTGATAATCCGATCGAATATACCAAGTCCCCAAAACAACCCAGAAAATTCAACTCTTGAAAACATATTAAAAATTCCCAGAAAAAGAAGCACTGGAAATTAAGAATTACTGTGCAAAAAACATTAACTAATTCGGCCGTACGACCGCGGAACCGCCGCATGAGCTTCGCTCATGCCGAGGAACCGCGGTGGGATAGTTGAATTGGGTCCACGAAATTTATAGTAATTCCTAATAAACCCTGCTTGATTTTCTGCATATTTTTAATATCGAAAAATCCCAGAATTTGGAAAAAGGACAGAGAGCATTTTTGAGTTTGGTTTCGGGTTCGTTCGGATTTCAAATTCCGTCTAGACTTCGCCTAAGGCTCTAGCTAGGCTCTGATACCAGTGAAAGGTTCCTAGGCACCCTATAGTGGTCTCACAAGGCATCGAACATGCCAATAAAAAAATTTACGGGTGCCGAGAGACCCGACTACGGATCGTCGGCTAGATTTTAGGCGAAAAGCTAACTAGTTAACACTTAACTAAGAGATACGGAAATACAACCTTTGTAGATCCGGTTCTTCACCTCCATAGCTCCGCAATGAAGTCTCCTCGCTGTCCATAACAAGTCCCGGGCTCTAGCGTCGGCTTCATCGGAGAATGGACGGGCTAGGTCATCGATGTCCATGCCGAAGATGATCTACGTCGATGCATCGCTAAATCAAGCTCCGACTTCACCAAGTCAAGAAACTTGTGAAGAAAACACACTCTACTACTTGGCAAGAGGTAGAGGATGAAGAAATAGGAAGTGGGTAGACTTTAGAATTGGATTTCTCACTCATCTTCATCAATCACCATTGATGAAGTGGAGGTTTCTTCATTGAAGATGAAGAAGAAGAAAAAGTTAAAGTTATGATAAGTTATTTTCAAAAAGAAAAATAATAGAATACTTATCATGACCAAACCATGGTCAAGTGTAGAGAATAAATCATGGTTAGTGGGATGGTTAGGATTAAGCATGAGACAAAATGGTCACTTGGTCAAAGTCTTCATGAAGCTTCATGAACAAAAGAAAACAAGCCACCATTTTCTCATTTGCTTTTCTATTTCCAAAAGAATAAATAAATAAATAAATGAATAAGAAAATAGTAAACCCTAACCATTTCATTAACCAAGGTTTAATTCTTCACACTTAACCAAAAGACATGTATCATCAAACATGATACAAGCAAGTGCACAAAATCATATCGCATATGCAATGCGCACATCCGAGTGAGAAAATCCATTTAAAGTGAACCGATACTAGTTAATGCAAAGTAATAAATCAAATATATAAATATGCATTAAATCATTAAATCAACACTTGATTCAATGATCCGGTCATGTCGCACACAACCGACTAGTATACAATGTATCGGCTTATCGAATCAACGCTTGAATCGATAACTAGGTTATATCGCATACAACCATTCGACACATTGATCGTGAGAATGAAATACGGTATCACATACACGCATTATTCTCGGTCCCGCACATATCTCATATGCGCTCCTATTTCGTTTCGCTTGAGCCAGGAAACCTCTGTGTAGGACTCTAAAGACTCGTCAATACGCCGGCAGCAGATGATGATCATATCAAGCACCCACAAGCCGCAAGCGGTCTGCTAAACGTAACGGCCACCCGGGTATTGAGCGATCAGAAGATCAACGAGCAAGCCCGCTCACACTCCAGTGAATCCAACCAGTAACACTTCCGTACAGTCCGGTCTGATCGTCTGATATGTCGCATATCTTGCCTACGGGTGGTAAACGTCAGACCCCAATAGCTCGATAAGTCGTGTCGATATGAGGTCTATAACAATTCGAGAAACTATTGGTAACACTTACCAGTAAATCTCAGCAACCCTGGCCAGGGATTTCCTGTTATAGCCAATCGAACACAGCGCAACATCAACCCCCTATACCGGGAGAGACGAATCCCCTCCTATCGCTTATTGCCTCCATGTGATTCGGGACTGTACCCAAAAACCACCGTTTTGCACGCCCTCTTGGACGTGGTAAGATGGAAATCAAAGCACAGTGGGAACCACACAAGACTCTATGACGATCTCGGGTCAACAGACTACTCTGTACCAGTGTCACCAGAGAACTGCCATCTGACGTGAGGTATAATACCATCTGGGAGTTCTCGGCGAGTCCGTCCAGTGTACCCAGTCTCTACTGAGCACTCGTATATCATCTCTGATGTCAAACACCAATGGATATGGGATCATCCATCGCCCATCTGTATGGGTCGAGAAGGTACACGCTAGTCTACTCTGGTATATCGATGCCCTGTCTCGATACACCCACGACTAGGGACTTTGAAGGATGTACTTATGGACTACCATGTCCCCACTAGTATGATCCGCATCATAGTCCAGGTAGTCAAGCACACATCCTAAGGGCTTTACCAACATGTAACAAAGAGACAATCAGTATACACGTTAAGGTAAATGGTAACCAGATAGCATACTATCATGTCGAGCAAGAAAGTCCTCCCTATATATGTCCCAGCATCCACTACAATATACATCCAATGTACAGTAATGGCCTCTAGGGCATACATATAACTAACATCCCCTATATCCTGTTCATTCCTATAACTCTTATAGGAAAGAACGGAACCAACGTTCCCCAGCACAGTATAACATGCGGGTTCGGTCAATACATCCATATTATTATCTTCATTAGGGCATGAAATGGTCGCTACCTGGAGAGAGAGAGAGAAGAAAACACTTTAGCGTAAGCTCGTGCAAGATCAGATTGGTTATTATCTTATCTAATCAGGATGGCTCCCACTGCTTTTTATCAAATTTTCTTTCAAACCCTAAAAGGAAAGACTAGCCGGGATTAATTACACACTACAAGTTCGCCAATCTTTCAGCCAGGCCAGTATCGGTACTTTGAGGGAGGTCCCCCGTGCTTTCGCACGAACCTAATTAATGTAAACCTCGTTTTCCCAGAGGCGTAACCCCGTTGACACCTTTCTAGACACCTACTTGATCCGCTAATTGTAATGTGTAAAACTCTCCCAGGAGTAACTCTTACTCGCAGTGGGTATCGGGATCCAACTATCTCATAGAAGGTATGCAATCTCATTGCAAATTTCAACACTTGAAATTCCCGATAATATTTTGCCCCTAGCATCCTATGACCTTGACGGAGGCCAAACAACCCATAGTCCGCTAGTCAAGTTCAACCCGTCATTTCTTGATTGAATTAAACCCATCCGAACGACCCTTGACGGAGGCCAAACAACGCCATACGAATACCCTAATCTAATCGCATCATATGCAAACAGATAAGCACTAGTTAGCTACCGTACACTGCGCCTTGACGGAGGCCAAATTACCGCAGCATGAATACTAACTAGTACTTATCTGAAATGACGGAGGGCTACGCAGGTTTTTCATAAAAACCATGAGCGTAATGAACTTGATATCGTTGTAGAATCAAATGAAGTTTTGAAATGGAGTGATTTTGAGGCTTTTCTAGTTTTGCTAAAGGAGTCACTCCCGGCGAAGGGATCTCGGTCCTTTCCTCGTCGAATGAGGTACGGGATATATCATATATATCGCTGTGCAAAGCAAAAACCCAAAAGCAGTCAAAAGCAAACCGAGTGTGTAGCATCTGCCAGTTATTGCTAAAGGAGTCACTCCCGGTGAAGGGATCTCGGTCCTTTCCTCATCGAATAAGGTGCAGCATATATCACATATACCGCTGTGCAAAGCAAGAACTGTAGCTACCTTTTTTATTTAAAATTTGATTCCACAACATCTTAGGTTTCTTATCTTTCATTAATCACATTAATGAAGTCTCATCATTTAAATACCTAAACATCACAGATAGATATGACGTACACTTATACCATCCGCATTCGCCTCGATGTCCCCTCGTGCACCGTTAGGTTAGGTAACTAACGACAGAGCAGGGCAGGGCTAGCGCGGGTGTAAAACATAAGTAACGTCTATATAATATATTATATATACTATATACTATATCCATCACAGAGTCACAACACAGATATTGCAGCAGAATAAACTTATGAAATATTGGATATACTAGGACGTCCGTGTTTTCAATACGAGCCAGTATAAAACACGGATTCCACGGTCGTGATGAATAGATAATCCCACACCCCTAGACCCCTACGAGAGCGGCAAGCAACCCTGCCAATTCTAGGGTTAGGAGACCCGGACTCGACTCCTCGAGTTGGTCTCCCACTGGACCCCAGAACCCGGTTACTTGTGCTCCCCTCCTTGGGTCTATCCAAATGCGGAAAAGTAAATAATATACAAGAGGTGACATCTTCCGCTACCTGGAAGTGCCCCAAATAAATGAATATTACATACAAGTTTTTACATGAATGAAAATGAAAAACACTCATCTCACATAAAAAAAACCCCGACTATTCGAACACGACGATCCAATATAACATATCCAGCAACACATAACATCACATGTCATCAACGTAAGTAAATATGCGCATCCCAATTGTCGTTGACATATAGCAACGAAACCGGCGATATCACATATTACACTTACGGTCACAGAGAAGAAAGTGTAAAACTACAACAATTGGAATCCGCAACTTCTTTAGACATCACATGCCTAATCAAATGAAATACTTAGACATCACATGCCTAACAGATATAAATCTCGAATTTTAGTCTCATTATCGAAAACTCTTTTCAATATCATGTGGGACTAAACTGCTAGATTTATAACATTGATTCAGTTATCTCATAACTGTTTGTGAATTCCAATTATTGTATCACATTCCAGATAAACAGAAAATGTTAAACTTTCCGATCGAACAGTCGAATACCCAAGTTTTCCCGATACAGTCCAACACATGAAAGAAGTCTAGCAACATTCAGTTCGTGCCTCAGTACCAACGGTCCAGCCGTAGAAGGGTCAAGCCAACGCCTCACATGTGGCACGCCGTACTGCCCCAAACCAGAAGGTTCACAGGGCAGTTCAAGACGGTCACATAATCGAGTTAAGGTTTGTTGTCTTCTAGAGGGTCCATCGCGTTACTTGCACTACTTAGAATGTCGTTAAACTACGGAAAAATCCAACACTTGGAAATTTCCCGACAGGGAAAAAGTTGGGTATTTATATCCGGTCGAACTTTTTAACATATTCTATAAATTATCCGGAAGTACACAAAGACGAAATTTGATAATCCGGTCGAAACACCGAAGCTCTAAAACACCCCAGAAAATTAAACTCTGGAATAATTATTAAAAATACTCATAAAACTCAGCTGCAGAAACTATGAATTACTGTGCAGAGGAGGAGGGATGACGTCATCAAGCCGCCGCGGAACCGCCGCCTAAGCTGGCTTAGGCCGCGGTTCCGCCGCGCTTATCACTGTTCATTGGAAAAAATTTGCATCGTAATTCTTAGAATTCCCTGCTGAATTTTTTAAGCATTTTTAATATTGAAAAATCCCATATTTTAGAAAATGTACAGAGAGCATGTTCGGTTTAGGGTTTCGGGTTCGTTCGGGCTTCAAATTGCGTCTAGACTTCGCCTAAGGCTCTAGCTAGGCACTGATACCAGTGAAAGGTTCCTAGGCACTCTAGTAAGATCTCACAAAGCATCGAACATGCCAATTTCAAAAAAAATGGTGCCGAGAAACCCTAGACTACGGATCGTCGGCTAGATGTCTAGGCGAAATACAAAACTAGTTAACTACTTAACTAAAGGTTAGATGCTACAACCTTTGTAGATCCGGTTATCCTTTTCCTTGGCTCCACTTAGGCATCCTCTCGCTTTCCATCTCGATTCCCAAACTCGAACGTCGGCTTCACCGGAGAATAGGACGGACTAGGTCGTCGGCTTCGTGCCGAAGATGATCTACGTCGAGGCATCGCAAGTTCAAGCTCCGACTTCATCAAGTGGTGAAACTTGTGAAGAAAACACCCAAAACAACTTGGCAAGAGGTAGAGGGTGAAGAAATAGGAGGTGGGTTCTCTTTAGAATTGGATTTCTCACTTTGGAACTCAAGATGCCATTGATGGACCTTAAGCTTTTCTTGAAGAAGAAGATGATCAAGAAGAAAAAGAATATGACAAGTTATTTTAAAAATGAAACTAATATGAATACTTATCATATCTTGACCATGGTCAAGTGTAGAGATTAAACTAAGGTTAGTGGGAAAGGTTAGGGTTAAGGATGAGATAAGAATGGTTGACTTAATCAAAGCTTCAAGAAGCTTCAACATAAAAACAAAATAAGCCACCATCCTTACTAATATCCACAATGAATAAATAAATAAATAAATAAGTGAATAAACAAAACCCTAACCATTCATATAACCATGGTCTAATCTTTACACAAACCCAAGTGAGCAAGTATCATCAAACATGATACAAACTAGTGTACAAAAGTATATCACATATACAATGTGTACATCAAGTGAGAAAATCCATATAAAGTGAACCAATACTAGTTAATGCAAAGTAATATATCAAATATATAATTATACATTAAATCATTAAATCAACATTTGATTCAATGATCTGGTCATGTCGCACACAACCGACTAGTATTCAATGTATCGATTTATCGAATCAATGATTCGATAACTAGGTCATATCGAATATAACCAATCGAAACATTTATCGCGAGAATGAAATGCGGTATCACATACACGCATTATTCTCGGTCCCGCACATATCTCACATGCGCTCCTATTTCGTTTCGCTTGAGCCAGGAAACCTCTGTGTAGGACTCTAAAGACTCGTCAATACGCCGGTAGCAGATGATGATCATATCAAGCACCCACAAGCCGCAAGCGGTCTGCTAAACGTAACGGCCATCCGGGTATTGAGCGATCAGAAGATCGACGAGCTAACCCGCTCACACTCCTGTGAATACAACCAGTAACACTTACCGTACAGTCCGGTCTGTTCGTCTGATACGTCGCATATCAAGTCTACGGGTGGTAAACGTCAGACCCTAATAACCGATAAGTCGTGCCGATGTGAGGCTCATAACGGGTCGAGAAACTACTGGTAACACTTACCAGCAAATCTCTGATCAGCCCTGGCCAGGGACTTCCCTGTTACGGCCAATCGAGCACAGCGCAACATCAACCCCCAATACCGGGAGAGACGAAACCCCTCCTATCGCTCATTGCCTCCATGTGACTCGGGACTATACCCAAAGACCACCGTTTTGCACGCCCTCATGGACGTGGTAAGGTGGAGATCAAAGCACAGTGGGAATCACACAAGACTCTATGACGATCTCGGGTCTACAGACTAACCTGTACAAGTGTCACCTGAGAACTGCCATCTGACGTGAGGTATAATACCATCTGGGAGTTCTCGACGAGTCCGTCCAGTGTACCCAGTCACCACTGAGCACCCGTACACCATCTCTGATGTCAAACACCAATGGATATGGGATCATCCATCGCCCATCTCATGGGTCGAGAAGCGTATACGCTAGTCTACTCTGGTATATCGATGCCCCGTCTCGATACACCTACGACTAGGGACCTTGAAGGATGTACTTATGGACTACCATGTCCCCACTAGTATGATCTGCATCATAGTCCAGGTAGTCAAGTACACATCCTAAGGGCTTTACCAACATGTAACCTTAAGACAGTTTAAAGAGACAAGTGTACATGTTAAGATAAAGAGTAACCAGATAGCATACTATCATATCGAGCAAGAAAGTCATCTCTATATATGTCCAAGCATCCAATATAATATACATCATCTGTACAATACTGGCCTCTAGGGCATACATACAACTAACATTTTGGAGGATAGTCGCTGAGGGGGCTGCTTTGACTTCACCTGTGTCATGTTTTCAGCAGGCGGATGAGACTTCTTCAGTACAGCGGTTGGAGAATTCATGCGCACCCTCCTGAGCATATCGAAGTTGTTCTCAGTTGGAATGACAGCATCAATTTCCACCGTTGGAGCTGGTGGGGTAAGTCCAGAGGGGTACTGCCCCCAGCCTTCCTTACTCAGCGCCAGTGGAGACGTCGAGCATGTCGTGCAGATGGGACCACCTCTGTTGTGGAAGCGACTTCGTTGTGCCCCCTGCTTTGATGAGAGGCTGTTGTTGGTGTCAGCCTGTCGAAAACTGACGTCCGTTGAGAGAGAACGGCCAATCTGTCGAAGGCAGACTTTCTGGCAGGAGAAACATTTTTAACGACCTCTCCTGCAGCAGGAGTTAGAATGGCCAATCTTGCGAAAACCGATCCTCTAGCAGGAGAAGCTCCTTTGACAACTTCACCTGTCGGAGCCGGAATGGCTATCTGCTTCGGGATAACCCCTTCAGGTATTGCGAGCCTCTTTGAGGGCCCACTGGAGCTATGGCTCATCCTGTTAAAGACTGAGGCGTTAGAATTGGACAACCCGTTGAAAGGGGCCGCGGTGGTTGCAAGCCGATCGAAGACCGACTTCTTTGGAGCCTCCAGTGATGGCACTAGGGCGCTGAAACTCGTTGGTGGGAGCATTGTCCTGAAAAATAATCCAGTGGTGTCCTGAGTCACCTTCCCCACCGGCATTGAAAAGACGGAAGACGCATTGGGCCCGTAAGTCACTCCTCCAGTCGGGGTGGAGCGAGAGTTGTTGTTGCAGTTAGTGCAGCTGAAGGCCATCGATATCTCCTTTTCTGCATAGGAGCAAGACACCAAATCTTAGTACCTCGAATCTATAGGCAACCATAGCAAACCGCGATTTGTTCGTGAACATGATACACAAAGTGTGAAGTGGAAAGAGGAAAAGGCCTCACCGGATGTGCCAGAATCTGTTTACAGCCGAAAGCCGGGAAAACAAACGTCTTGCCTGAATTTAGGGGTAGATGCTATTTGGGTTTATCTGTCCACCTCTCCGAAGATGCCAAGTTGATTTATAAAACCGTGTATCGGGGGTTTGGACGAATGCAGCCGTTGTAGCAGACTTCGTCAGATTCGCTCTCGTTGTAAGGGGTTTTTGATTGTGGGGACGCTCTTCCCTACAGGCGCAAGCCCCCGTAGTTAATTACATTATCGTATCGGGATAACCACTTTCTCCTGCTCCAGATGTTCACTTCGTCTCGTGTGTGTTTGTTTTATTTTTGGTTGCCCGTGGATTGTATACGGAGACTAATTTATGTTGTCGCCCGTAGGGCGTGGATTAGTTCAAATCTGTATATTCTTAGATTTGGGTTTGGGTTGATTTAAGGATCGTTAATCTCGTTTGAGATTAAGATCAACTTAAATGTTTGTTAAGAATACGTTAGTCTGATCTTGGACTAAGATCTACTTAACGGGGGTTTATGATCATTTTGATCCAACAAAAGAGCATTTGGGCTCTATCATTTTAGTTTAGGGACGTTACGGTGCATAGATCACCATTTTTGGGGTGAGGGTTTAGTTTAAGGACGTTACGGTCTATAGATAGTTTAAGAACATTGCGGTCCACAAGGATGTGCTCATGGGTTTTGGGTTATACCAAAGAGTTGTTGGTTGTCGAGACCCTCCACCTCTCTAAAGACGTTGAAGAATTACAACGACATATATCAGAGGTATGGAGTGATGTACCCTTAAACCGAATTCCAGATTGAAGGGAGAGATCATGGTGGAATGAACATCATTTTAGATACCATCTGTTAGGAGATCATTAGCCATCTTTGGAACTAAGATTGATTTAGGGAGACCTGAGCATAAGAGGGCTCGGCTGATTGGTGGTCAAAAGGGTTTTGGCCTCGGGATACTTGGCTAATTTGGGCTAAAGTTGGCCTCTCATAGTGTTAAACACTAATATCTGCTCGGCGCTCACGTGCTCCCACGCGAGGCTCTAAAGCAGTGTTAAACACTGAAATTTTGAGCGCTCACGTGTGGCACGTGAAGCGCCTGAGAATTGGGCACTGCTTCCTTGGGTTTATTCCCTTTTTCTTTTATAAGAGCTAAGCACTATTAGGGGTCACGTGGGATCACGTGAGGCGCCTCAAAATGGGAGCTGTCTTTGATTTATTCCCTTTTTTCTTTTGTAAGTGCTAAGCACTATTAGAGGGTCACGTGGGATCACGTGAGGCGTCCCAAAAATGGGAACTGTCTTTGATTTATTTCCTTTTTCTTTTATAAGTGCTGAGCACTGTTGGGGGTCACGTGGGATCACGTGAGGCGCCCCAAAATGGGAACTGTCCTTGGTTTATTCCCTTTTCTTTCATAAGTACTAAGCACTTAATTCATTGATGCTCACGTGCAAACACGTGAGGTACTCTCAAAACGTGAGCGCTGCCTTTAGGTTTATTCCCTTTTCTGTATAAATTCTTGGGGGTCACGTAGGAACACGTGACTGCCCTAGGAGGCACCTCTTGTTCTTCTTGCGTGTGAATCATCGGTTTTTTCCTCTATGTGCATGAAGATCTTGATCTGAGTTTTGAGAATTTCAGGTCTCTTATTTTATAAGAATTAAATTATTATGTAGGGTTAAACTCTAGTTTTATCAGAGGAATTAAATTCCTATATTTTTTTGGAAAAATTAAATTCTTCAAACTTAGTTCTTTTCTCTAAATTTTGGGTCTGCATGACAGAATCTCCCCGATGAGAATTAAATTCTCAACTTGTGGGGAGATCTGCTTCTGCAGACCTCAACCAGAGGAAGAACTAAGTACTTTTTTAGAAAAGTTAAACTCTTGGAGTGGTAAAGAAGAGATAAAATGATCTCTCCGTCTTTCTTCTTACATAGGGTTTTTTTTTCTAAAAGAGAGCTCCTCTTATTTTTTTTGTTTCTCAAATATTATGAGGGGTCTTTTCTCTGTGTGTCCACAAGACTTGAAGTCTTGGGTCCTTTATATAGTAGAGGCAAGTCTGTTGATTTAGTTGAAGAAATCTCTCATTGAGAGATCCTTGATTGATTCGGGGATCTTATCCACCGTTGGATCTTTGATCCAAAGATTTCTGTTTTACAGAAGATTTTTTTTTTGTTTTTAACAAGATTAGGGAAATATTTCCCGAGACAAAAATTTTCTTTAGATAGGTGATTTTTAATCACCATTGGATTTTTTAATCCAACGGTGCTCTATTTTACAGAGAGTAATCTTTCTTGTTTAGAAAGATTCAAGGAAATATTTTCCATATAGGGTTTTGATCTCTTTACTTAAAATTTTAATTCTATCGGCTCAGAAGGCATTTGAGACCACTCACATGTAGCACATGACCCTATAGAGTTAAACTCATTTGCTTATGTGTAACAACCCAAAAAAGGCACCACGTGCTGACACGTGAGCTTCTCTTGCCGGTTATTTCTTTTTTAAAAAGACGCCTATATACTTTGTATATAGATGCTCACGTGCTTGCACGTGCGGCTCAATTTCAGCCTTAACTGTTAAGTGCAAAGCCTATGAATTTTGTTTATAGGCGCATCGCGTGTGGGCACGTGATACTCTATCAGGGGAATTTTTCCCATTGCTTTTTTTTCATTCTTTTCTTTCTTCTTTTTCTTTTTTTATAAGGGAACAGTGGCCTGCCGAGCTATCCACCAGCTGGTCTATCCGAGGGAGGGAATAGTTGTCTTTTGGGCAGGCCTTGTTTAGGTCTGTGAAGTCGACGCACATGCGCCATTTCCCGCTCGCCTTTTTAACCATGACTACATTCTCCAGCCAATCCGAGTAGTCAACGTTCCGAATGAAGTTTGCTGCGGGCAATCTATTGACCTCGTCCTCGATCGCCTTTTGCTTGATCGGCGTGAAACTACGCTTCTTTTGTCTAACGGGTCGGGCCTTAGGGTCGACCCCAAGCTTGTGCGAGATTACTTTGGGGTCGATCGCGGGCATGTCAGCAGGTGCCCAGGTGAACACGTCCGAGTTCCCTCGGAGAAAGCGGATCAAGTCTTCACGCCGGGTTCCTGTAAAAAAGGATCCGATCTGGACGGTTCGTCCCTCATTCCTCTCGACGAGGGGGATTTCTGTTAACGCCTCCACCGGGGCTCCTCGGATTTCTTTCTATTCGTCGCGGGTGTCCAAGGACTCCTGGAAATCATTTGCGTCTTCGAGGTCATCGCTATGTTCTCCTGCGGTGGATGTCACGGTGAAGCAAATCTTGGCGATTCGCTGGTTCCCGTAAGCCCGGCCTATCCCCCCTTGATCTAATGGAAATTTGATCGCAAAGTGGTACGTCAAGATCTGAGCCCGGAGGGTGTTTAATGTCGGGCGTCCCAGGAGGATGTTGTAGGACGAGAGGATCCTAGCGACGATGAATTCCACCGGTACGATCCTCGTATGGCCCGCTTCCCCAATGTTGAGGAGGAGGGTGGCGACTCCCTCGGTCGGGATGGAGTGGTTGGTAAACCCTGATAGGACGTGGGAGGTTGGCAGTAGATCAGACGGACCTAGCCCCATACGCTGGAAGCAGTCATAGAAGAGATGTCTACCGAGCATCCGGAATCGACCAGTATTCTCTGGACCTCGTAACGGTGGACCCGTGCCATAATCATGAGAGAGTCGTTGTGAGGCACGGATATACCGTGGAGGTCTTCATCAGTGAAGATGATGGGCTCGGCGGTCCTGCACTTCTTCTGGAGCGGGTCGCTTGTTCCCTCGACGGGTATAAGGCGGTGAGTCTCGTTGGCTCCACGGGCAGACCCTAAGGAAACGACCATGATTTGGCCGATCGTTAATTCGCCGGGAGGGGTCTGTTTCTCGTGCTCCCTGTCTGCCTGTCGCTTGTCCCGCAGGTACTTCGCCAGGTGGCCAAAGCGGATCAACTCCTCGATGTAATCACGGAGTTATTTACACTTCTCGGTTGGGTGGTCCTAAGACCTTTGGAAGGCGCAGTACGGGCCCCGGATACGTTTATCCGTTCTATGGGTGACCGGGGGGAGTATGAAGAATCGCTCGCCCTTCGCCTCCTCTAAAAGCTCGGTCTGGGAGATGTTGAGAGGAGTATACTCCTGAAACTTTGGGGAGTATGGTTTTGGCCGGTCGATTTTCTTCTTCTCTTCTCTGCCCCTCTTCTTTAGGTCGGCTTGGTCGCCCTGGGACATGTTGGCGTTCACTTCAGACTTGACTTGGATCTCTCGCTCGGTCCAAACTTTTACCTTGGCCATGGTCTTAGGTTGCGCTAATGCAAAAGAGCGGAGCCACTCTTTGTGCCTAGGACCCGACCTTAAGGCGGTGATGACAGTTTCGTCCCGGTGCTCAGGAAGATCGAGAAGAGCGTTGTAGAAGCGAATGACGTATCCCTTGAAGGATACCTTGTCCCTGCTCTTTATGGTGAAGAGGTAATCAACAGTCCGCTTTTGTCGCCTGTTTCCGACGAGATGACCAATGAACTGAGCGGCCAGCTCATCAAAGATAGAGATGGAGCGTGGCGTGAGTCCTCGGAACCAGTCATGTCCATCCCGGATGAGGGTGGCGGGAAAAGCTCCGTATTGGGCATCGTCAGAGTTATCCTAGAAGCTCATGCCCGCCGTAAATGCATCCAGATGGTCCTTTGGGTCGAATTTCCCATCGAAGAGGGCCACCTTGGGAAGCTTGTTCCTGGACGAGGCGTGTACGGCGAGCAACTCCTCAGTGAAGGGCTTCGTAAGTGAGTCGGCGGTGTACCTGGCTCCTTCACCGGATGTATGACCCTCCCGATATATACCCTCGATTTTCTTTTCGAGGACGTCGAGAAGATCATGATATCTTGAGTATTCGGCACAGTCAGAGCGGCGACCCTTCCCGCTTATGGTCTGCGCCAGGCTGCGACTCCGATTCCATTCTAACAAATTCCTTAGGTCCCCTGACGAGGTCCTTCTTAAGTCTTCGCGGCGAGTGTCTTTCGTGCGATCCCGTCGAGAGAGAGAGTGCCGGTCATGTCTGAGAGCAGGCGAGCTGACTGATACCTCCTCGGGAGGGACGGGAATGCGACGGGTCTCGGGGCGATGGGCTCTTTCACGAGACCGCGGCGTGGGGCCGTGTGGTACCCAGCGATAGAATCGGTAGCCACGGGAGAGCCGCGGTCGCCGGAGTGAGTACGGCGTTGTTCGGTGGTGCCAACGTGGACGGTGTCATCTGCCCCTCTTTGGAGGTCGTGATCTCTGGAAGGGGGGACAGCAACCCGGGGGCTGGCCCTATCGTTTGGACACGAACAAGAACGTCGACTATGGACGCGAGCCTGTCGGTCCTTGCCGAGAGGGTGTGGATGGCATTCGGAGGGGGAGTGGATCCATCCGCGCCTCCGTTGTAGGGAAGACGGTGGCTTTTGCTGAGATCGTCACGGTCTTTGCTCGTCATGAATTCGAGAGCGGAAGGTCAACTTTCGATGAGTGGAGAAAATTGGAACTTTCCACAGACGGCGCCAACTGAAGTAGATCCAGGCCTCCATCAATATCTTTTTTGGAAATTGAAAAGCTGCTTCCATGCTGGGTTAGAGATACGTATTTACTGAAGAGATGAAGTTCAATAAAATAGTGGCCTCACGATCTGAGAAAAAAGTGGCTTCCATGCAGCTAGTGATATTACACATGCTTACAGAAGAGATGAAGATCAGTACTTAAATTAGTAAACAATTCAGATTAAATAATTTGTATCATGCTCAAATACATACATTTCCTCAGCTTATATATGTTTCTTGCATTCCCAGATACTACTACAATGAGGGATTGTCCCGATTGAGGAATTCATAGGGGTAACTTTTTACTTCCCCTAAGGTTTAATCCGTAGAGGCATTGTTTGTCTCTACGGTGTCCATCTTAGGAACATAAATAAATTAAAAAATATTAAAATATAATTTTTTTATTTGGCCCTAAGATGCCGCAAAAGAAAGCTCTACGGATTAATCCGTAGGGACAACAAAGAGTTATTTAAAAAAAAATAAAGCTAAGAAATTACCCATCGTCTTCCAAAATCCCACCTATCTTAATCTATCCCGCGCCTCTTCGATCTCGTTGTCGACATCTCGCCCCTCATCATCGTCATCCTCGTCGGCGATCAAGCTCGTCGGCGAGTTCCTCATCAGATGGCTTTGGTAACATAAACTGATTATTTTCCTTCCATTGACAAACATTATAATACATTGGTCCCTAATCTGGTATGAGTAAAACCAATGCACTAATCAGAATAGCATGTACATTTTATCACTTATATATGTTTGCTTGATTAAGAGATCCAAGAAAATGAACCACAAATCTGTCAGTAATCTATATGATGTATTAAAAGAAAGCGTGTACAGTGCATAGACGATAACAAAACCAGCTTATAATTAAAAAACACCCGTGACAATGTAGACCGAACCTTGAACGAGTCTTCCAGTTTGCATGGTAGAGAAAGGGGATCCAAAATTGAAGAGAAAACGAATGTGCACCAACAATTTAATAAAAGAAGAAGAAGAAGCAGCAGCGGCTTAATTAACCAACAACATATCCTATAACTAAACCTATATATAGGGGTCATGTACTCACAATTATCTACGACACTAAGTTCATAACTTCATATATAACATTTAGAAGAGAGTGTGGGATAAAGAGAAAGTAATTAAGAGAGATGGAAAATTATATGGCAAAGATCGATGATGATAGTGATTCTCTTGCTTATAGGAGCAATGGCAACTGCAAGTGCTTCTAACTCCTTCACTAACTAAGCGCGGCAAAAAAATCATGTTCTACAAACCTCGGGCTGATTTATTCTTTAGCAAAGTGGACCTCGTTCTATCCTAGTTGAACGCTAAGACGCTGGTGGATGGTAATTAAGTTCGTCCACGAAACCGAGACCAAGTCACCTAAAGTTTTTGGGCGTGCATCTTGTTTCTCTTCTTTGACAACGAGTGTAGAAACATGCACTGCATGTCTTGAGAAAGCTATAAAAGACATTAAGAAGTGTAAGAATATCATCCTGGCAAGTGGTGGGTCTGCTGCGACTGGATGCAGCATATTTTATGATAACAAGGCTTAAAGCATGTATTAGGGATTAAAAATAAAATTATTATTTGTTTAATCAATATTTATTAAGAGTCATACATGTAAGTGAAAGGTCTAAATTGTTGAGGAGTCGGACACCGGTATAAAGATGGCTTGTCACTGCAGATAATAAAATCCGTATGGGCAATTAACGAATGCTCCTACGGATTAATCCGTAGGGACAACTAATGCCCTTACGGATAAGACCGAAGTGACATATATAAATAAAAATTTATTAAAATTTAACATATATAGTTATTCCTACGATACCGCAAGATAAGTCCTTACGGATATATCCGTAAGGGCAAATTTCAAGATTAAAAAAAAATAAAAACCAAAGGTTATCCTTCCCGTCACCACATTATACCCTAATTCCCCAATTCCTCCTAAAATTTCCCAGCGCGCGTTCGTCGTCTCCTCCGACCTCTCATCGCCACTTCCGACCTCTCATCGTCTCTTCCGACCTCGTCGCCTCCTCCCACTACTGCAATAAGGGGTTGCCACTACGGAGATAGGAATTCATAGTGGCAACTTTATATTGCCCCTATGGATTAATCCGTAAGGCCATCGATTTGCCCCTACGGTACCTTACGGATTAATCAAAAAATATTAAAATGTAATCTTTTAGTTGGCCCTATGGAACCGCAAAAAAAAAACCTTACGGATTAATCCGTAGGGTCATAAAAGGGTTATTTATAAAAAAAAAATAAAGCTCAGTAATTTCCCCATCGTACCTAAAATATTTCCTCTCACCAATTCCCCGCGCGCGCAATCGCTCACCCTCACCCTCACCCGTGCCTCCTCCACCTTTCGTCAACCGCCTCCAGAGCCTCTCGTTGCCAAAATTTCCCATCAGCCGCCGCCTCGACCTCTGTCTCGTTGCCAAAATTGCTCGTCGCTAAAATTTCCTAATCATAGGATCTTGTCGAGTTCCCGGACCGGTCTCTTCCAACTCGTCGAGCTCCAACCGCCGGCAAAACTACAAGTGAGGTGAGTTAATTCCATTTTGAACTATTAATTATTCTTATTTTTTGTGTTATTGTTGATTTTTGTGTTAGGGTTAGGGTTAGTTCTGGGTTAATTGGGGTTAAGGTTAGGGTGAAGGTTAAGGTTAGGGTTAATTAGGTAGGGTTAGGGTTCGGTTTAAGGTTAGGGTTCGGGTTTGGTTTAGGGTTAGAGTTAGGGTTAATTAGGTAAAATTGGGTTGGTGATGATTAGGGTTAGGGTTAGGGTTAATTAGATAATTAGGGTTAATTTTGGTTTGGGCTAGAGTTAATTTGGGTTGGGGTTTGGATGATGATTAGGGCTAGGTTAATTTGGGTTGGGGTTTGGGTTGGGGTTTGGGTTAAGGTTAATTAGGTAAAATAGAGTGTATTTGTGTTAGGGTGTTGATTAAGGTTTATTTGAGTTAATTTTAGGTTAATTAGGAATTATTTGAGTTAGGGTGATGATTAGGGTTAATTTGGGTTAATTAGGTTACTTTGGGTTAATTGGGGTTAATTAGGGTTAGGGTTTAAGATGCACTAGTTCTTTTAGTAGGATACTCGATAATAATATAAACGCACAACTTTACCGTAAACGCAAGCAAAATTTACACTAAACTTAAAACTTAGAACCCTTAAAAACGAAACGTAAACGTAAAACCTGTTCAAGTTAAATGTTCAAGTTAAAACCAATATATGATACTCGATAATAATATGAAATTTTCATATTCTCATCGATACTCATATATGAAAATCAAAACGCGACTTAGTCCCCGTCTATCGGTTAACATACGTTCGATATTCGTCGTGATATAGAACTATACGGAGGTTGTTAAATATCGGACGGTATAGTTCGGTACTAACAACCGTCGTGTAGTCTATGTGATGAGAAGATTCAATCGTATGATAACCGATAGATTTGTCCAGTGTAGTCAAGTTAGGAATGTATAAAGCAAACACCTGCATTCACTTATGTTTTCATTCGTTTCGAGTTATTTCGTCGGTACTTTTCCGCTGGTTCTCCGTGTACAAAGATAGATTAGATGTTCATTTCAACGTTGTTTCATAGCATTGAAATGATTATCTATTATATAAAAGTGTACTCGGAGAACAGCGGGAAGGTGCTGCCGAAATTTACTCGAAACGGATGAAAACACAAGCGAATGGGTGTTTACTCTATACATTCTTAAGGGGATAGAAGCCTTACCCCCGACAGCCGAAACACACATATACAACACGAATACACAACAAACGCACACACAAAGCACATACACACTAACAACCCTACACTTAAGCGAAATCATAAATTGAAACACACATACACAGAATACAACTCATACTTGGGTATCTTCAAATCTAACTTTGTTTATCGATAATTTATCATTTTCAACGAAAAACTTGCCGCTACGGATTTTCTTCTTTGTCAGTAACCATCCCGTTCTTAGATTTCTCAATATAGTCACCATAACCTACAATTTATATGTTATACAGTCTAACATGGCCCATGAGTATATCAGAATTAAGAACTGGATGTATGTGGATTGACAACAACGCCTGCAATCTAATTTTGTCGCAGGAGTACCTGCTTTCATTGAATTTGCACGGGCACATAATAAGATCTTGTTAGAGAAAATTCTCTGCCCGTGCGATAGATGTGGGAATAAGTTCTGGCAGAAGGTAAAAATCGTAGAGCTTCACATCGTTAAACATGGTTTTACTAGATTTTATACAACTTGGCTATATCACGGGGAAGGACAAGAAGAAGACGGTAATGCGACAGAAGAAGAAGGAGAAGACGATAATGCGGCAGAAGAAGAAGAACACAATAACTTCTTTCTAGGAGAAGAAATGTAGGATATGGTAGAGGCTACCCTAGGTGATAGTATTCCTACCGAAGATGACATTCCTTCCGGCTAAGGACCGCATGCCGATAAGTATGAAAAGTTCATGAATGATGCTAGAAGACTAATTTATGAGAATGCTAAGTATTAAACCCTATCATGGTTCGTCCAACTTTTCCAGATTAAGTGCCTAAATGGATGGAGCAACAAGTCATTCACGATACTTCTGAAGTTCCTGAAAGATTCCATGTCCCCGGGAAATAATGTGCCCGACGGCTGGTATGAAACCCAGAAGATGATGTCTGATTTGGGTCTGAAGTATGAGAAGATTCATGCATATCCTAAAAATTGCGTGTTGTACCGGAAAGAGAATTCAGATTTGAAACAGTGCCCAACATGCAGAGAGGCCAGGTATAAGCCGAAAGAATCTGATAAGAAGTTCGATATACCCGTTAAGATAGCTCGATATTTTCCCATAACACAGAGGCTGCAAAGGCTATTCAGGTGCAAGAAAATAGCCGATGCAATGATTTGGCATCAACGTGCTACTCCAAGTGAAGATGGAAAAATGAGTCATTCAAGAGATTCACCGGCATTGAAGGATTTCGAGAGGCACGAAATATTCAGTAGTGATCCTCGCAATGTCAGGCTTGGACTCGCTAGTGATGGTTTCTGCCCATTCAACTATATGGCTGGAAGCCGCAGCAAATGGCCCGTTGTAATGATAGTTTATAATATGTCGCCTTGGTTGGCTATAGATCAATCCTAATTTATGATGGCTCTTCTTATTGATGCACTAAACTCATCGGGAAACAATATCTACGTCTATCTCCGACCTCTGATCGATGAGTTAAAATCTTTATTCATTGATGATGTAAAGACTTACGATGCAAACACAGATACAACCTTCACACCGCGTGCGGCTTTAATATGGACAATTAATGACTTTTCTTCGTATGGAATGCTATCAGGCTGGTCCGTACATGGTCACAGAGCATGCCCTTATTGCCATCAATATACAATATCGAAATGGTTGAATTTTAGCAGGAAGGTTTGTTATTGAGGTCATCGGTGTTTCCTGCCGCTAGACCATCCTTACCGGTTAGACGCTGCTCACTTTAATGGTCATCAGGAGCTTCTTAGGCCTCCACCTTCATTGTCCGAAGAGGACGTGACTGCTCAGTGGGATGGTTACAATAATGTGACCTTCGGGATAGATCTGGCAAAACGGGTCAAACCATCCTACTAGAACAAGTTAAGAATTTTCTATGAGCTTCCGTACTCGTCAACAAATTTAATGCGTCATTTTCTGGACGTCATGCATATAGAGAAGAGAGTATCCGAGCACGTACTCAACTTGCTTCTTTGTAAAGACGGAAAATCGAAAGACAGCCTCCGTGCTCGGATGGATCTTCAGGACTGGGAAATTAGAAGTGAATTGCATCCTAAACCGATAGCCAGTAAACTAAGAAAGTTTATACTTCCCAATGCCGTGTATCATATATCACAACCGGAGAAGAAAAAGTTCCTGTAGGTGTTGCATGATTTGAAAGTTCCCACAGGTTTCTCAGGATCATTTAGCAAGAAGAAAAAAATTGTGAAAGGAAAGATCGATGGGCTGAAAAGTCATGATCACCATGTTATTATGGATCACCTTCTCACATTAGCCCTCAGGACTTCCCGTCCTGAATCGGTTGGTCTAGTAATCAATGATCTTTGTTGCTTTTTTAGAGAATTATGCGCTAAAACCCTGGATGTTATGACGCTGAAGAATATAGAAAATTCTATTTCATTGATACTTTGCAAGCTTTAGCGTATTTTCCCACCGTAATTCTTCGATATCATAATACACCTGATGGTTCATCTTGCAACTGAGGCTAAGTTAGCCGGACCGGTACAATATCGATAGATATATTCCGTCGAAAGGTACGTGGAATTTTTCGTTTCACGGAATTTGTAAATTTATTGTTGTCCTATATGCCCGTATTTATTTATTTAACATATTTTTCTTTAGATAGCTATACACTCTAAAAAAGTATATACGCAATAGAAATCGACCAGAGGATTCTATCATGCAAGGATACCTTCTAGATGAAGTAACCATATTTTGTTCCCGCTATCTGGACGAGAACATTGGGACGAAGTTTAACCGACCTCGGAGAATTCAGGACGGGCCATATGGTAAAGCGTCCTATAAGAGAGTAGACACTATGTTTATCAACAGGATATATCGGTTTATCCTCCTCAATATCGTATGTCTTGAAGAAATTAGAGAGTAAGTATTTTTGGATTAATTGTTATATTTGTGCTTGTGTGTGTATGAAATGATATATTATTAATGTCATAATTTATTGTTGAAAACAGAATTCATATTAATGTGGTATGTGAGGGGCATCCTGATTGGAATGATGAACGATTAGAAAACTATCATCAGGATAAATTTTGCGATTAGGTTACAGATCATGTAAGTTGTTCGAATAACATGTTATTGCTACCAGTCTTAATCTAAACTTATATCATTATGTATTTGTCGCAAAATTTGTTTTGTCAGATCCACGATCCGAACTTGTTTGCATCATTAGAGAGAGATTCAAGATATTTAGCTCAGTTTCTTAGTATGGAGGTTGCATATTATAAAGGATTCGGTATCCTTGGATACAAATTTGAAGTTAAGGACATAGAAACATCTCAAACCACTCAGAATAGTGGGATTGCGACGGTAGGATCAGATGGTGTGATTTATTATGGATACTTAAATTGCATACTTAGCATCCAATATTCCGGCCGATCAGAACCGTTTTATATATTTCAGTATACTTGGTACGATACACGAACCAATACGGATATGTGGAGAAATAATCTTGGGACTTGGAAAGATGAATATGGATTGACTAGTGTGAACACACTTCGATTTTACGGTCAGGACGATCCATTTATCTTTCCGAAACAAGCGTTTCAAGTATACTACTCACAGTGCTTGAAGCATCCGGGATGGAGTGTCGTATGCCGTTGGAAACTCAGGAATGTTTACGATGTCCCAGAATTCGAGGATCGTATGGAGGACAACGATGAGGATGAAGAGGAGAGAAGACTTAGAGTGCTCCGATCGTCTGTTTTAAAAGATCGGGTGTCTTCGGTTGATCGTGAAGTTACGTGGGTTAGAAATGATATCAATGATGAAATCCAAGTAGATATGTCTAATACGTCCACGAAACGCATTACCTTCTGGGTGGAATTGCCACAACATGGGCATTCTTCTTAGCAAGAATTATTGCAGTAGGATAATGGCTAGGAGGCGAAAAAGGTTATCAGTAATGTTATATTATTAATTCACATTTCTACGATCTATACATATATTGCATTCATATGTAATGATTGTACTCTTATCGAGAAGCGATGACGTCGACCGGAGCAGCGAGGGGCGATAGGAGCACCAGCCGCGGCAGAGGAAGAGTGGTTCTGCCGCCCGAAGAATTGCGTAGGGAGCTTCATAGGGCTGGTCTTGCATCTCGATCAGTATCCCCTTCGGATGACTCCTTCCATGTGGACTTTGCCACACCTCCAGATATATTGCACGCATATTCATTTTGAATATAATATTATAGATAAACACGCATATTTATTTAAAAATTACTTATATAGTCAATGTTTAATTGTCTAGCTGTTGGTGGTGTGTCCACATCAGAGGCAGAAGCCACCACCGCACCTGCAGGTATGTTTATATAACCTATAGTACATGCATATTGATTTAGAATGTTATATCATAAATATACACACATTCTTTTTGCTCTTACTTAGATAATCATTTTTCGATTGTCTACCTGTAGGTGGTGCCTCCATATCTCGAGCAGAGGTCACCACCGCACCTGGGGATATGTTTATATATCCTATATTGCATGCATATTGATTTAGAATGTTATATTATTGATATACACATTCTTTTTGCAATTACCTATATAATCTATTTTTAATTGTCTAATTATAGGTGGTGCGTCCACATCTGGCGCAGAGGCCATCCCCGTCACTTCCGTACCCTCCGCTCAGTCTGCAGGTTAGTATGAATAAATAAAAAAATATTTATTTATTTTACATATCCTCTAAGAATAAATATGAACTCTATATAATTTTATCGTCAATGTTTATTTTCCAGTTGGAGGGGATACGTCCACATCCGGATCACCGGCTGTTCCTCACCGGAAGAACTATCGTTCCACTCGTGCTGCTGCCTGGGCCCAGGCTCGTGCTGCTGTCGCTGGAGGTATATATCGCACTTCAATTTTCGTTAATCCTTGATTTCTTAATGCCACTTTGTCTTAATATTACTTATCTTGATATTTTTTGTAGATGCAGAGCAGCCCCATCCCTAGAGGGGGACTCGAGAGCCGAATCAGTCCCATAGGCTGAGGCCCGACAGAGCAAGGAGGAGGCACCATTCCCCCTCTTCTTTACCCCCGATTATCGCTATACCAGCAATTATGCTGAGTGGTTCGGCCGGTATATAGGGGATGAGAGCCGCATCCTAAAGAAGTATCCACTTCACGTTGAGTGGGGCGATCAGCACCGGCGCTCATTTGCCCTCTTTTGAGATCAAGCTCGGGTATTGATATATATTTTCATTTGAATTATCCGATATATTTATTATTATTTAACACTTGCAATTTAAATACATTATTTTCTTGTATTTGCAGTTGGATTATGACTTTCACCTATACCCGACCCTGATCACCCTGAGAGAGTACTCGATCTTCACGCTCTGTACTATGGCCTGATGAAGAACATGCAATCAAAGGTCCGATATAATAGGAACGAGCTGAAAATCGACTGCTATTCCCTATGGATAGCGACCCTCGAGGCAGATAGAGCGGCTCTCCTATATACTCCGGCCTTTGCGCGAGTCGACGTAGATACATGGCCTCTCTTGTGCCAATATTTCGACTCACAGTGCAAACAGGTATGTAATTTAAAATTAATTCATTGTTTAGTATATAATTTATTTTTTTGTGTAAAACTAAATCTGAATGTGTCGTGCAGAAATAAGCCGATCAAAATAAAGAGAATAGGAAATCGGTGAAAAAGGGTCGCCTCACTTTTACAGGAGGCTCGAGGAAAATTACTCGTGCCATAGAGGCATCGGTAAATTACAATAGATCTATTTTGATATAATGTAATATTAAGATTTATTTTTTAATATATGTAAAATTTTGGCGAATTACAGAGAGCTCAGACCCTGACGCAGGGTGGTACACCGAGCGTACTGACCGTGTATCTTGCCGTCCACGGCACCTCGACAGATCCCGCCATAGACGAGGTTCGATTCCCCGACCCCGCTACCCAGGAGTATTGCGAAAGTGTTAATATTTATTCTAACAGATTTGAAATTTTGTTTTGAAAAGTTCAGATTTAAATGATATACTTATATTTTAATGGTTAATGTGGGTGTAGGAGCGGGTGGTGGAGCAGGCGGAGACATCGGGGATCGATTTTACTGGACAGACCGATCCGATGCTACTGACCCCAGTCCTAGACGCTGCACATAGAGGGAACCACGGAGGTTGGGAGAGAGGCCTGGTACTGGGTCCTAGCAGGGCCCATATGAGGTTGGACTCCACTCCGGCTGTTACTTCCCCTACCCTCTTTGAGCGACGTCTAGAGCATGATGTTGTCGCCTTGAAGACCACCGTCGAGGAGTTAAAGGAGATGTTGGTACGTATACTGCTTAATAGTAAAATATTATATCACATTATAGATAGTAACATATGCAATATTAGTAGCCTGAGCTTATTTGGTTGTAGACTTAGCTTTGATTAATCATACTTACATAAAACTGTCTAATTAAAACAAACTACGGTTTTCCAAACTAGATACCCAAATGAGGCATAATTCCCTAAGTATTCTTAGATTGGGGTTTCGCAATAACCTGATAATGATACGAATTCGACTAAAATATAATACATCGTTCTTACTCGTTTATTATACACAAAATTTAACAGATGCGACAGGTTCCTTCGGCTGCGGCTCCACATGCATCTCCTTCAGCTGTGACTCCGCAAGCCACTACCTCGCCTGCGGTTGCGCAGACCACTCATGCAGCTCCACAGCCCGCTCAGACTCCCGCACAGTCCGCTCATTCATTGGTCGAGTTTTTGACGACCCAGGGATGTACCTAGGAGCAGATGCGCCAGATTATGACGTTGATTAGAGGTGGAGGAGCTGGACCGAGCCAGGGTAGCTTTTTTTATATTTTGAGGATGTATATACTTATATGATACGTATTGTATATATTTTGGACGATATTGGTGTTGTTTGATTGTTCATGATGATTTAGATTGATATGGTATTCTTTTTGTTTATTTCTTTTATATGTTATGCATGAGATGTTGATTATGAATATTTCTGTATTTGGTTATATGATGTATATATTATTATGCACAGGGCGGGGAAAAACATTAACCCCCCCCCTTTTTTTTAAAAACATGATATTTTGTCCCTACGGATTAATCCGTAGGGCCATCTACTGCACCTACAGATTAATCTGTAGGTGCAAAGTTTGCCCATACACAGTTAGCCGTAGTGACAAAATATCAGGATACCTGATATTTTGTCCGTATGGACTCAGTAACTGGCGTTAAACTTTCCCCTATGGCTAAATCCGTAGGGGAATTTCTCTGGACCTACGAATAACCCCGTAGGGCTTTTACCTGGACCTACGGAGCACTTCGTAGGGGCTTTTATCTAGACCTATGGAGAACTCCGTAGGGGCATGTTCAGGCCCTATGAAGTAATCCGTAGGGGCAAGTATTTTATTTTATAAACCAATAAATTAAATAAATATTTTGTCCCTACAGAGTAATCCATAAGGAAATGTATACCTACGAAGTAAGGCGTAGGGGCAATTATTACTCCGTAGGGGCATGTTCAAGGCGAAAACTTGCACATGCGGCCTTTGCCCCTACGGGGGATTTTTATAGCCGTACAGACTTAGCCGTAAGAGCAGTGGTTTTCCCCTACAGCTAAATCCATAGGGGCAACCCATTATTGTAGTAGTGTCCCTTGTCTTCTTCTTCGACCTCCTACGCCCTCTAGCGCCGCCCCCATCATATCCACCGCCGCCCTCTTCATCAACGTCAAGCTCCTACCTGGCTTCCTCGTCTCCATCGAAATCGTCAACCGGTTGGTTAATTTATTGATCAATTAAAATTTTTATTTTCGTAAATTGAATTTGTTGGGTAAGGCTTTAATTTGGAAATTTTGAATTGTGGTAATGGCTGTGGTGGTGGCTGGCGGCGGCTATGGGCGGCGGCGGCTGTGGTTTGGTGATGTTGGCGGCGGCGGCTGTGGGTGGTTGCGGCTGTGGTGGATGTGCTGTAATTAGGTTTAGGGTTAGGGTTAATTATGTATAAGGTTAGGTTTAAGATAATTATGGTTAATTAGGTCTAGGGTTAGGGTTAAGATAATTAGGATTAGGGTTGAGGGTAAGGGTTATAGTTAGGCTATTTTAGTGTTAGTGTTAGTGTAAGTGTATGTGTGTGTGTGTGTGTGATATATATGATGATATGTGTGTGTATGTGTGTGTGTGTGTGATAATGTTTATGATGATGTGTGTGTGTGTGTGAGAGAGAGAGAGATAATGTTAATGATGATATGTGTCTGTTTGTGATAATGATAATATTGATCTCTCATATTAAACAAGGCCAAACCCTAATTTTAAACTTAACACTAGAACTAAATCCAAAATCTTAAACTTAACACCAGAACCAAATCCAAAATTTTAAATTTAATTAAGAAAACCCTTAACTTTAAAAAACTTTACCCTATACCAAAAACATAAAACCCTTGAAATTGAAACGTAAACGTAAAACCAATTCAAGTTAAATCTTATAATAAGTGTGTATATGATAATCGATGATAATATGAAATTTTCATATGCTCATCGATAGTCATATGTGAAAATCAAAGAGCGCCTTAGTCCCTGTTTATCGGTTAACATACGTTCGATGTTCATCATGACATAAAACTATACGAAAGTTGTTAAATATCGGACGGTATCGTTCGGTGCTAACAACCGTTGTGTAGTCTATATGACGAGAAGATTCAATCGTATAATAACCGATAGATTTTTTCAGTTTGGACAAGTTAGGAATGTATAAAGCAAACACCTTAATTCACTTGTGTTTTCATTCGTTTTGAGTTATTTCGTTGGTACTTTTCCATTAGTTCTCCGTGTACAAAGATAGATTAGATGTTCATTTCAATATTATTTCACAGTATTGAAATGATTATCTATTCTATTATAGTGTACTCGGAGAACAGCGGGAAGGTGTTGCCGAAATTTACTCGAACCGGATGAAAACACAAACGAATGAGTGTCTGCTCTATACATTCTTAATAGGATAGAAGCCTTACCCCCGACAGCCGAAACACACACATAAAACACAAATACACAACGCACACACACATAAAGCACATACACACTAACAACTCTACACCTAAGTGAAAACATAAATTGAAACGCACATACACAGAATATAACTCATACTTGGGTACCTTCAAACCTAACTTTGTTAATTGATAATTTATCCTTTTCAACGACAACCTTGCCCCTACGGATTTTCTTCTTTCTCAATAATCACCTCGTTCTTAGATTTCTCAATATAGTCACCATAAAAAACCAAAATCCATAACTTACAATTTATATACTATACAGTTTAACATGGCCCATAAGTATATCAGAGTTAAGAACTGGATATACGTGGATTGGCAACAACGCATGCAATCTAAGTTTGTCACAGGAGTTGCTTCTTTCATTGAATTTGCACGCGCACATAATAAGATTGTGTTAGAGAAGATTCTCTATTCGTGTGATAGATGTGGGAATAAGTTCTGGCAAAAAGTAGAAATCGTAAAGTTTCACATCGTTAAACATAGTTTTACTAGACTTTATGCAACTTGGCTATATCACGGGAAAGGACAAGAAGAAGACAGTAATGCGGCGGAAGAAGAAGGAGAAAATGGTAATGCAGCAGCAGAAGAAGAAAACAATAACTTCTTTTAAGGAGAAGAAATGGAGGATATGGTACAGCCTGTCCTCGGTGATAGTAATCCTACCGAAGAAGACATTCCTTCCGGTCAAGGACCGCGTGCGGATAAATATAAAAAGTTCATGAATTATACTAGAAGATCAATTTATGAGAATGCAAAGTATTCTACCCTATCATGGTTCATCCAATTTTTCTAGACTAAGTGTCTAAATAGATGGAGCAACAAGTCATTCACGATATTTCTGAAGTTTCCGAAAGATTCTATACCCCCGGAAAATAACGTGCCCGAGTGCTGGTACGAAACCCAGAAGATGATGTCTGATTTGGATCTAAACTGTGAGAAGATTCATATATGTCCCAAAGATTGTGAGTTGTGCAAGAAAGAGAATTCAGATTTGAAAGAGTGTCCAACATGCGGAGAGGCCAGGTATAACCCGAAAGAATCTAATAAGAAACTCAATATACCTGTCAAGATAGCACGATACTTTCCCATAACACAGAGGCTGCAGAGGCTATTCAGGTGCAAGAAAACAGCTGAGGCAATGATTTGACATCACCATGCTGCTCCAAGCGAAGAAGGAAAAATGATTCATCCAAGAGATTCTCCAGTATGGAAGGATTTCGATAGGAGGCACCAAACATTCAGTAGTGATTCTCGCAATGTCAGGCTCGTACTAGCTAGTGATGGCTTCTGCCCATTCAACTATATGGCTGAAAACCACAGCACATGGCCCGTTGTAATGATAATTTATAATCTATCATCTTGGTTGGTTATGGATCAATCCTACTTTATGATACCTATTCTTATTGACGGACCAAACTTACCGGGAAACAATATCAACATTTATCTCCGACCTCTGATTGATGAATTAAAATCTTTATTCATTTATTGTGTAGAAACTTACGAAGCAAACACAAATACAACCTTCACGATGCGTGCGGCTTTAATGTGGACAATTAATGACTTTCCTGCGTATAGAATGCTATCAAGTTGATCCATACATGATCACAAAGCATGCCCTTACTGCCAGCAAGAAACAACATTGAAATAGTTGGATTTTAGAAGGAAGGTTTGTTATTGCGGTCATCGGCTTTTCCTGCCACTAGACCTTCCCTACAGATTAGACAATACTCACTTTAATGGTCATCAGGAGGTTCTTGGGCCTCCAGCCTCATTGTCCGGAGAGGACGTGATTGCTCAGTGGGATGGTTACAATAATGTGACCTTCGGGATAGATCCGGCAAAACAGGACAAACCACCCTACTGGAACAAGTTAAGTATTTTCTACGAGTTTCCGTACTGGTCATCAAATTTAGTGCGTCATTGTCTGGATGCCATGCACATAGAGAAGGAAGTAGCCGAGCACATACTTAACTTGCTTCTTTATAAGGACGGAACATCGAAAGACAACCTACGTGCTCGGATGGATCTTCAGGACCGGGAAATTAGAAGTGAATTGCATCCTAGACCGATAGAGGGTAAATCAGGCAAGTTTGTACTTCCTAATACTGCGTATCATGTCACAACCGGAGAAGTAAAGGTTCCTGCAGGTGTTTCATGATTTGAAAGTTCCCACAAGTTTTTCAAGATCATTTATCAAGAAAATAAAGATTGTGAAAGGCAAGATCGATGGACTGAAAAGTCATGATCACCATATTATTATGGAGCACCTTCTCCTATTAGCCATCAGGACTTCCCTTCCCGAATTGGTTGGTCTAGCAATCAATGAGCTTTGTTGCTTTTTTAGGGAATTGTGCGCTAAAATTTTGGATGTTGTAACGCTGGAGAATCTAGAAAACTCTATTTCCTTAAAACTTTGCAAGCTTGAGTGTATTATCCTGCCGTCATTCTTCGATATCATAATACACCTGACGGTTCATCGAGCAACCGATGTTAAGTTTACCGGATCGATACAATATCGATGGATGTATCCTGTCGAAAAGTACGTTGAATTTTTTGTTTCACGCATTATGTAAAATTATTGTTGTCTTATATGCCCATATTTATTTATTTAACATATTTTTCTTTAGGTACCCCTACACTCTAAAAAAGTATATACGCAATAGAAATCGACCAGAAAGTTTTATCATGTAAGGTTATCTTCTAGATGAAATAACCATATTTTGTTTCCGCTATCTAGACGAGAACATTGAGACAAAACTTAACCGGTCTCGGAGAATTCGGGATGGGCCATATGATAAAGATGATTACAAGAGAGTAGACCCCATATTTATCAACAAGATATATCGGTTTATCAACAAGATATATCGGTTTATCCTCCTCAGCAGCATATGTCTTGAAGAAATTAGAGTGTAAGTTTTTTTGGATTAATTATTATATTTGTGTGTGTGCGCGCGCGCGTGTATGAAATGATATAATATTGATGTCATAATTTATTGTTGAGAACAGAATTCATATTGATGAGGTACGTGGTGAGGGGCATCCTGATTGGAATGATGAACGATTGGAAAAATATTATCAGGATAATTTTTGTGATTAGGTTGCAGATCATATAAGTTGTTCGAATAACATGTTATTACGACCAGTCTTAATCTAAACTTATATCGTTATGTATTTGTCATAAATTTGTTTTGTCAGATCCACGATCCGAACTTGTTTACATCATTAGAGAGAGATTCAAGATATTTAGCTCAGTTTCCTAGCATGGATGTTGCATATTATAAAGGATTCGGTGTCCTTGAATAAAAATTTGAAGTTAAGAACATAGAAATATCTTGAAACACTCAGAATAGTTGGATTGCGACCGTAGGAAGTCGGCGAAGAGGGGTCGCCCTACTTACATAGGTGGCTCGAGGAACATTACCCGTGCTATGGAGGCAACTATAAATTACAATAAATCCATTTTGATATAATGCAACATTAAGAGTTATTTTATAATATAGGTAAATTTTTGGCGAATCGCAAAGAGCTCAGACCCTGACACAGGGTGGTACACCGAGAGTGTTGACCATGTATCTTGCCGTCCACTGCACCTCAACAGTTCCTGCCACAGGCGAGCTTCAATTCCCCGACACTGCTACCCAGGAGTATTGTGTAAGTGTTAATATTTATTCTAATTCGAATGAAATTTTTGTTTTGATAAGTTCAAATTTAAATGATATGCTTATATTTTAATACTTAACCTGGGTAGCTGGTGGTGGAGCAGGCAGAGGTATTGGAGATCGATTTCGGTGGATAGACCGATCTAATCATACTGACCCCAGTCCTAGACGCCGCACACCGAGGGCGCCACGGAGGTTGGGAAAGAGACCGGGGACTTAGCCCTAGCAGGGCCTATATGAAGTTGGTCTCCACTCTGGCGGTTATTTCCCTTACCCCCGTGAGTGACGTCTGGAGCATGATGTTGCCGTATTGAAGACCACCGTCGAGAAGTTGAAGGAAATGTTGGTACGTATATTACTCATCAGTAAAATATTATATCACATTATAAATGGTACCATATGCAATATTAGTAGCCTGAGCTTATTTGGTTTTAGACTTAAATTTGATTAATCAGACTTATATAAAACTATCTAATTAAACCGAACTCTATAATCATAACCATACCACATCTTTCATCATTTCGGAGTTTAAAAAGTTATGATTATCCAAACTCAAAACTTGAGAAGAAAACATTGTTTTGTAAATTAGACAACTCCAAAACCAAGCATCCAATCAAAGCTAAATAATTAAGGAGAGATACAGGCCTACAAGTTAGAGTAAGTATCATTTCTATCTCCACTTAAAATAAAATACGGTTTTCCAAACTAGATACCCAAACTAGACCTAAGTCCCTAAGTATTCTTAAATTGGGGGAAAAAGTATAGCCCTGAATGTGTGGAATTTCAACATGTATAAATTCTCATATATAACATATGAATTTCAACAGAACGTGTGGAATCTCAACAAAGCATATATAAATTCGCGGTTCCGCAATAATCCGATAATGATACGAATTCGACTAAAATCTAATACATCGTTCTTACTCTTTTATTACACAAACACAAAATTTTACAGATTCGGCAAGCTACTTTGGCTGCGGCTCTACATGCCTCTCCTTCAGCTACGGCTCCACAAGGCACTACCTCGTATGCGGTTGCGCAGGCTACTCCTATAACTCCACAGCCCATTTAGACTCCTGCACAGATCACTCAGACTCCTGCACAGACTGCTCCTTCATTAGTCTAGTTTTTGACGACCCAGGGCTGCACCGAGAAGCAGATGTGCAAGATTACGGCGATTATTAGAGGTGGAGGAGCTGGCCCAAGCTCGAATAGGTTTATTTATATTTTTTAGGATGGATGTACTTATTTGGTACATATTTTATGTTTTGGACGATATCGGTGGTTGTTTGGATGTTTACGATGATTTTAGTGATTTCGTATTTTGTTTTTTTATTTCTTTTATATATTATGCGGGAGATGTTGTTTATAGATATTTCTGTATTTAGCTATATGATATATATATATATATATATATATATATATATATATATATATATATATATATATATATTATATTGTGCACAGGGCGGGGAAATAACGGGAAGCCCTTTTTTTTTTAAAAAACCCCGATATAATGTCCCTACGGATTAATCCGTAAGGGAAACAGTTGCTCCTACGGATTAATCCATAGGGGCACGTTTTTCCCCTACACATTTATTCGTAGGGACAAAATACCAGAATATCTGATATTTTGTCCCTATAGACTCAGTAATATGGGCAAAACATGCCCCTATGGTATAATCCGTAGGGATATTTAGAAGGCCCTACGGATAACTCCGTAGGAGTAATTATTTTATTTTATAAACAGATAAATTATAAAAATATTATGTCCATATGGAATAATCCGTAGGGCGAATTTCCCCTACGAATTACGTCGTAAAGGCAATATTTACTCCGTAAGGACATGTTCAGGACAAATACTTGCACCTGCGGCCTTTGGTCATACGGAGCTATTTTATGTCTCCACGGATTAATCCGTGGGGGTTACGGTTTTCCTCTACGGCTAAATCTGTAGGGGCAAGTAGATATTGAAATAGTGGGTGTTTATTGCGAAGAGGTGTACTGATCTGTAATTTTGTATACATCGGTGGCCATATACTTGTTGTGATTGTTTAAGATTTTTAGAAGCATAAATTGAGAAAAATGTGTGTTAGCGCCGAAGTATATTGTTTAACCCGAATTGTCCTTTAATTTATTCATCTCAATCTTGTACAGTGAGTACCGCAACAGTATAGCAGTAAAGCCATTCACCATCCGCAAGAGGTCTGCCCTATTAAACCCCGCTTGCATTAGGTTATGAACTGCAACTCAAAAATAAATAAATAAATCTTAATTATGTGCATGAAAATTTAGTCTTTTCACAGCATGATGAAAACAACTATTAGCTCGGACAAGGCCCTTCCTGTTCTGTTGAGACTAATATTTTTGTGCTATTTGTGCTATGCAATGACTTATGGATTTCCATAATTTTATTATTTAGTTTTAATGATATTATACAATATTAATTTTATTATTTAGTTTTAATGATATTATACAATATATACACACACACACATGTGTTTACTATTGTTTATTTCATAACATTGTATGCACTACTATAGAGTATGGTTTTGGTCACGGTTTTAACCTTGACCAAAAATACTTTTGGTCATGGCTAAAACCGTGACACATCCGTCGCCTAAAACCCCATTAAGAGAAACCTAGTCACTCCTTTAACCGTGACTATATCTCTTTTTCGTCACGGTTAAGACCGTGACCTTATACGTGGCATTACCAAAAACGGTTCAATCAACTAAATGAAATCTTTGTGGGGTCCATATATATGGTCACGGTTATAACCATGACTATTTTATGGTCATGGTTTAAACCATGACCATATGAGATATATGGTCACGGTTTAAACCGTGACCAAAAGGTTAAACCATAATGTAAGATACATGCTATAGCAAGTAACCATGACTATATAGACCCTATAGTCACGATTTTAACCGTGATTATAAGGGAAAATCAAAGTGAAGCTTACCTGCTACTAGCAGGTAACCGTAACTATATCCTATAGTTATGGTTAAAACCGTGACCAAATACATTATCAATTCTTTTAAAAAAAAATCTACGTGCCCTACGCTCGCTACTTTCAATTACAATCAGCAATAGATAATAATAATAATATGGTAACAATCAAGAAATAATATGATTAGAATCAAATCAAATGTGTGTATCAAAAAATCAGTAATCTATGGTCGTTGGGACGATCCAGCTCTATCGTCTCGTGATCTAAACATACTCCTAAACTTGTCTCATATGGCCTGCCTGATGGCCTCCATGTTTGACCGCCTCAGATCCTTAATCAGTGACTCAAGCATATCCGCCCGCACATTCTGCTACTCCACCCGATCTTGGAGCCGACGAATATCCCCCTGCGACGCAACGGCCACATCTGTTCACGTCTGGGCCACAGCGACTCGTGGACGGACGGACGCCTGGAAAAGTGTCTGTCACACCCCGCTTCCCAATAGATGGAAACAGTGACGTGGAAAACTCGCAACGTATTTACTATGAAACAAATACATTAAGCGTAATTAAGCAATATAACAATGAACAAGAATGACAAGAGTAATAAAATGAAATAACAACTTTATTTACATTCAACTTTACATATAACTGTATGATAGTAAAATATATAATAATAAAAGAAAATGCCTAAACAATGGCATACTGAACGTAAGTGCGGGAAGAACTAGTAGTCAGGCTGAGCTGCAAACTGGTCCAAGTCCTCCTGGCTCGGCTCTACGTCTTCAGAGTCCGGTCATCCTGACGAACATTCCAATGAAAGAAACAGAAAGTAATGCCGTCAGCGAACTAGCGTTCGGTAAGTCCCAAAAGAAGTAAGAGAAGATAGTATATAATGTGAATAAAAACCAAATGAATAAAGGATAGGTAAAATTGTATATGATCATTCACTGGTACAGGATAGTTATTCTAACGTGGTTATTTGTAGTTTGATAAAGAAGGTTTTCACGTATACGAGAGGAGTCCATCTTATCCCATGGACTATGGTAACATGTAGTACAAAGCCCCGTCATAACCCACGGGACAACGACATGTAAATTCATATAGGTGTCTTTTAAAGTGACCTCTCGTGCCACGATATACGTTCCGTACCAAGCTACCTCTATATCCCCGCGTATTGTATTGTACAGATTAAGAGTACTGGTCTTGGCCGAATCCATGGATATAAAATGTACAGGTTCATGTTCAAGATGTAAGCATGTGTTCAAATATTCATGTCAAGTTATAACCATGGTTCGGTCAAGACAAGTCAAGTATGCAAGTTTGAGTTTGATATTTGAATTAGAGTATTCAAGTTCATGATCAAGTATATAAGTTCGTGTTTGATTTTTGGATTCTGGTTTGAGTTTGGACTCAGATTGAGTCAGAAACTTGTGAACGGATTTAACTCATGAAAATCTTAGATTCGGGAGTAATCGGAAACTGCTGCATATGGACGGCAGTATTTGTATCTTTTTCCAAGACAATTGACATTGATAACTCCGTTAAGTTGTCTAACCTGAATAGGCAAGCACTCACTTTCTCCAGCTCCCTGGGGCTCAAGAGAAATGATATCGCTTAAGCCTATGTTAATTCTATAGTCCTTAAAGCATTGTTTGCATATCTCGAGGGGGTTTATGAAAAATATGTTAATATTGTTTTAAAAATAATCTCGAGGGTGATTTATAAGATTTAGGGTTTTTATGGACATGTATTTTAATTATTGTGGTATTTTCTTGATAAAAATTTAGTTTTTAAAAGTTTATGGTGTTTTATTGAAAACTAGCCCTTTTGGTAACATTATGGTATTTTATTAAAATTTTAATCTTTTATTTTAAAAATATAGTTTCATAATATATTGTTATTAAAAATACGGATTCATATTTTTTTATATAATTTTTCAAAAAATAGTTTTGTTTAGAGAAGTCGCATTTCTTAAAACCATATTTTATTTTATTTCAAGATCAAATACTCCGTGAAGAGTTCTGCATCTCGCTCTACTATCCCAAAGATGTGCGATAATCTGCACCATCCATTAGCAAGTCCCATGACGAGGGTTGTAGAGGGGTATTTTCCAAGGATTACAAAATACTGATTTAAAGAAACCCGTTTTGAAAAGATGTGGTATTTTAATGAAAAGCTTACTTTAAAATAGCTATATGTTTAGAGTACCATGCTATGAAACCATACTGTGCGTGTGGGATAGGTCGTTACCCCGTAAAGTATTTCTAAAGGTATTTAAACTAATTATCGATAAGAGAGCGATACTAAAGTTCTTGGTATTTTAATAAAAAGATTCATTTTATGATAGTTTCACATGGCAATTTTGGTTAAACTCTAAGCTAAACAATTGAATTCGAAGTTACAAGTAGGATGGTAAAGTTAGTTTGAACTATGTATTAAGGAAAATGGAGTTCCAAGTTTAAAAAGAAATGTATCGAAGGTAACTCTATTTTACCAATATATTTTTAGGAGATGATTTGAAATGAAAAGAAGAAAAGATGGGAGTGACTTACAGCTTTATTAATGCCAGCACACTTTAAGACCCATGCTGCCCATGCTATATTAATGCTCACTAAATTTCCACCTCATACACATGCCCATCCCTCACATTGACTTATCCAAATCCAAAACAAAACAAGCCCACACCCATTAGATTTCGGCCATGACTAGATGAACATGGAAATGGTCAAAAATGATATATCAACAATAACCTTTAATTAAACATTAAAGTTAATGTTTAATCGGGGGAAGAAAAATGGCAACTTCAAAAGTAATCCCGTAACGAATTACATGATTACCCCACAACTGTATAAACATACCCGCATTTGTATTCCGACCGAATACGAATGCAACGAGACAAAATTATTTCAACACAATATAATACTAGGATCCGGCTTAAACCAAAGCCCACTAGTAATATCTGTCCGAACCATGACACGTGCACAAGTGCACGTGCATGTTCGAACCCTTCCATAAATCCATACAGTCTCTACAACGTTTCGCCCGAACTTGGGAAACTGTCTGTGGGGGGCTCTGATGACTCATCAATACGTTGGCAGTGGATTTAACCACAAGCACGTCAGTGGCACTAGCTGTACGTAACGGCTGCCCATGTATTGAAAGAAAGGGAAGCTGATGAGCGAACTCATCCAGGAACCCTACCAAGCCTAACAGTGACAATATCCGTACAGTCCGGTCTGTTCGTCTAAGAGTATCGCATATCGGGTCTAGGGGTGGATAAAATCAGACCCCTAATAACGCGATAATTCGTGTCGGTATTGTAGGGTGTTTTTCGTCACCCTATTGAGATGGGAATACGCACGCACTTGTCAGGCATACTACAGATTCCCCATGCCTAGGGTAGGCCGGGGTTTAATGATTATGGGGATCCGAATATCCGGCAGCCGCGGACTAAGCTGCCGTTAATTACCCCCAGCCTTTGGGGCGAGAGAACCTCCGATTGACGGATCAAACTGGTCATGTGAACTCAATGTGCAGTGTACGTGTGTTGTGTTTTGGAGGGGGGTTTAAATATATCAGGAGCCACGCAGAGTTTTTACGGGGGTCCCGCTATCCGGATAGCGGGATGGGGGTCAAGGGGGCTAGCAACCCCCTTGCGGGGTGCGGGGCAGCGCCCCGTTAGAAATTTTTTTCTAACAGGGACAGTGTCGTGAAGTATATGTATGTGTACATATGCATACATATGTATATATATACATGTATATATAAATAAAGGGGGAAAAAGACATCCAAAGGATGCGTGGGGCCAGCGCCTAGGCGTTTGAGCGCAAGGGCGCCACGTGTCGGCACGTGGGCGCTTTGCGCTCGAGCGCAGAGTGCTGGAGCGCAACGCGCCACGTGTCGGCACGTGGGCGCTTTGTGCTCGGACGCTGGGCGCTTGAGCGCAAGCGTGCCACGTGTCGGTACGTGGGCGCTTTGCGCTCGAGCGCAGAGTACTGGAGCGCAACGCGCCACGTGTCGGCACGTGGGCACTTTGCGCTCGGACGCTGAGCGCTTGGGCGCAAGCGCGCCATGTGTCGGCATGTGGGCGACTTGCGCTCGAACGCTTGCGCTTGAGCGCAAGCGCGCCACGTGTCGGCATGGGGGCAACTTGCGCTTGAGAGTAAGAGCGCCACATGTTGGCACGGGGGCGACTTGAGCTTGCGCTTGAGCGCAAGCGCGCCACGTGTCGGCACGTGGGCGCTGAGCGCTTGAGCGCAAGAGCGCCACGTGTCGGCATACGGGCGCTCTGCGCTTGAGCGCCGGCGAGAAAAAAGGCTTTTAGCCTAAAAAAAATTTCTCGGAAGAGAAATCAGAGAGGAGTTGGACTCCTGAGTGTGTTTTTCTTTTTTTTGGGGTTTAGTGAAAGATGTTCTTCTTCTTCCTCCTCTGTTAGCTGGATCTTGAAGATCAAGAGATATGGGATTTTTAAAAATCTCTTCTTTTTGAGATCTAATGGAAGATCTGAGTTCCCCTTTATGGGTTTTGTGGTGAAAAACTAATTTGTTTTGTAAAAAGAAGATTAAAACTCTTGATTTAATTCAAGAGAAAAAAGAAGATTTTGGAACCTTGAAGAAGGAGAAGATATCTCAAATCTGAAAAATTTTGAGAGAGAGAGAAAAAAGTTGTTGAGATATTTCATTATCTTTGCCTTTATAGGCTATACACTTTACACATAGCCCCTTGGGCTTCACAAAATGGCATTTTGCCTATCCCATGGCTCATGTGCCATTTCTTTTTGCACATAAGCCATGGGCTTTACAAAAATTTGGTTTTATGTCTATTTTTCTTACATTTATCCATAAAGTAAAATAAAAGAAATGCAACAAAATTATTTATTACAAAATTTTTATCGTGGCATGGGGGGAGGTCGGCCGCTTCATGTTCTGGCTCGACCCGGGCATGGGCCCACTGGATCTGGGCTTGGGCCCACTTGGCTTGGGGTTAACTTTGATTTTGACTTGGTCAACCGGGGTATAAATTTTTACCCCAACAAATTGCCCCCATCAATAAATGCACACCACATATGTGGGTCGTGTGCATGAAATTGATGGATCTTCTTTCACGTGGAGGCGACTTGATTTGGTTCCCGATTTTTGGGAAGCTGACACTGCCCTTTTTACGACATGGACAGTCGTTGCTTGACATGTCTCCGAGACGGAGTGTCCGTGATATACGTTTTCCCTGGCCCGGTGTGATCTGGTTCCCGCTTTGTAGGAATCCTGTGCTGCCCTTTTTGCGACTTGGACGGTCGATGCTTCCCATTTTGCGACTTGGACGGTCGATGCTGCCATTTTAGCGACGTGGACGGTCGATGCTGCCCTTTTTACGACTTGGACGGTCGGTGCTGCCATTTTAGAGACTTGGACGGTCGGTACTGCCATTTTTGCGACTTGGACGGTCGGTGCTGCCATTTTAGCGACTTGGACGGTCGGTACTGCCCTTTTTGCGACTTGGACGGTCGGTGCTGCCATTTTAGCGACTTGGACGGTCGGTTCTGCCCTCTTTGCGACGTGGACGGTCGGTGCTACCATTTTAGCAATGTGGACGGTCGATGCTGCCCTTTTTGCGACTTGGACGGTCGATGCTGCCATTTTAGCGACGTGGACGGTCGGTTCTGCCCTTTTTACGACGTGGACGGTCTATTCTGCCCTTTTTGCGACGTGGACGGTTGATGCTGCCCATTTTTCGACGTGGACGGTCGATGCTGCCCTTTTAGCGACGTGGACTGTCGATTCTGGATTTGACTTGCCCCGCTTCTTGCGGCGTCAGGGATGAAGTTGACTTGTTTCCGAGGTGGAATTTGGTTCTGCCAGGGAGGTCATTGGTTGTTTTGCCGACCTGATGTGATTTGGGTTGACATCAGTATCTCTACGCTGGAATATGGTACCAAGAGCGAATCATCATTGTCATGACAGGGTTTGGGAATTGGTTTTTGTTTGGCATCTGCATTGCTGCACTGGAATAATGCCAGGAGCAACTCATCATTTGCCTCGAGAGGATTTGGGAATTGATGGCGTAGGAGGCAGGTTTAGATCCCTATCACCTAAGACTTTTCAATTTTATGGGCCGTAAGGGTCCCATAAAAGCATTTTCTCTCTACGAGTCAAAAGGATCTCGTAGATGTATTTTCTCCTTAAGAGTCGTGGGGACTCCTAAGTGTGTTGCTCCTTTTTGAGTCGTGGGGATCTCACGCGGGAATTTTCTCCTCACAAAGTCGAGAGGACTTTGCGAGTGCATTTCATTTCTTTTCTTTTTTACGAGTTTGCGCCCTTTCGGGTTTTCACAAACTCGCCGGCAGTCCCGCTGTTTTTACTCACAGAGCCTTTTCGGGTTTTCATCCGTGCCCATTTTGCTTGTGGACATACCGTTCTCTTTTTTTTCTTCTCCTTCTTCTTTTTCTCCTTCTTTTTTAGAGAGATCGGGATTGTTTTACGCCAGTGGATTGTATACGGTTTTGCAGGATGTATGATCCAGACCGTAGGGCCGGAAAAATTTCAGGGCTTTGTTGGCGTCTGCATCGCTGCACTGGAATGTGGTACCAGGAGCGACTCATCATTTGCCGTTGGGGTATGAGATTTGGAATTTGGTTGGCGTCTGCATCGCTACACTGGAATATGGTACCAGGAGCGACTCATCATTCGCCACTTTGGGGTTGGGGAACGATGGCTTAGGAGACAGGTTTAGATCCCTGTCACCTAAGACTTTTCAATTTTATGGGCCGTGAGGGTCCCATAAAAGCATTTTCTCTCTACGAGTCGTAAGGATCCCGCAGGTGTATTTTCTCCTTAGGAGTCGTGAGGACTCCTAAGTGTGTTTTTCCTTTATGAGTCGTAAGGATCCCACAAAGGTTTGTTCTCCTCATGTATCGTGAGGACACATGAGTGGGTCTTCTCAATGGAGCATAATTCCAAAGGCGGAGACCAGCCGCGTAACTGGTAATTGTGGTGGGGCATGGGTATGACGAGAATTATTTGAGCCCGTGGATTGTATACGATAGTCAACTTGGAGACAAACCGTAGAGCTAGGAGAATTTTGAGAAATTGGATTTTGGTTGGCGTTTGCATCGCTGCACTGGAATGTGGTACCAGGAGCGACTCATCATTCGCCGCTTGGGGACTTGGAATTTGGATCTTATTTGGCATCAGCATTGCTACACTGGAATAATGCCAGGAGCAACTCATCATTTGCCTTGGGAGGACTTGGGATTTGGGTTTTTGGTCGACATCAGCACCGCTAACACTGAAGTGAAATGCCATGAGCGACTCATCATTTTCCGTTGCCCATTGGGAAACGATGGATTAGGAGACAGGTTTGGGTCCCTATCACCTAAGGCTTTTCAATTTTATGGGCCGTGAGGGTCCCATAAAAACATTTTCTCCCTACGAGCCGTAAGGATCCCGCAGGTGTATTTTCTCCTTAGGAATCGTGAGGATTCCTAAGTGTGTTACTCTTTTGTGAGTCATAAGGATCTCACGCAGGGGTTTTCTCCTCACAAGATCGAGAGGACTTTGCGAGTGTATTTCATCTCTTTTCACGAGTTTGCGCCCTTTCGGGTTTTCACAGACTCGCCGGTAGTCCTGCTGTTTTTACTCACGGAGCCCTTTCGGGTTTTCATCCGTGCCCGTTTTGCTTGTGGACATACCGTTTATTTTTTATTTCTTTTATTATTTTTTTCTCTTTCTCTTTTCTTTTGCCGCTGGTAGGACTTTAAAAGTAGTCTCACCGGCAGGATTTGGGAGAGATAGGGGTCATTTATGCCCGTGGATTGTATACGGTTTTGCAGGATGTATGATCCAGACCGTAGGGCTGATGTGCTCAATTCGCCTGCAACTTGGAGCATTCACGTATAGTATTTCTTGAGATATCGGCCATTGATGGGTGGCATGGGCCTTTCTCCCTCGGCACTTATTAGTTGGTAGGATCCTCCGTTGAACACTTTCTCAATGACATATGGTCCTTCCCAGTTTGGCTCGAATTTTCCCTTCGCATGTCGATTGGGGATGATCGGTCTTTTAAGGACCAACACCAATTCACCTTTCTTGAAAGCGTGGAGACGGGTTATCTTGTCATAGGCCCGTGACATTTGAGCTCGGTATAGCTCCAGACTTTGCTGCACCGCGAGCCTCTTTTCTTCGAGGGCATCGAGTTCTTCAAGTCGAAGGAGCACGTTTTCCTCCTCCGTCAACTCATGCTGAACGACCATTCTTAAGCTTGGAACTTCGACTTCGAGGGGGAGGACCGCCTCCACTCCGAAGAGCAATGAGTATGGAGTGGACTGAGTTGGAGTATGGTGCGTGGTACGATATGCCCACAACGCCTCGTGAAGCTTGAGATTCCAGTCTCTCTTGTTGGCTGAAACATTTTTCCTCAGGAGCTTGCATAGAGTCTTATTGAAGGCTTCGGCGAGCCCATTGGCTCTTGGATTATAGATGGAGGAAGTCTATCTTGTGCTGAGTAGCGAACCTTGAGACATTGAAGCTCTTGAAAGAAGGCCCGTTGTCAGAAATGATTCTTCTTGGTGTACCGAAGCGGTATAGAATATTATGCTGGAAGAATGTCAGAATATCTTTTGTCTTGACTTCTTTTAGCGGGACAGCTTCAGCCCATCTGGAGAAGTAGTATGTCGCGGCCAGTATGAACCGGTGGCCTTTAGATGACGGAGGATCAATTGGGCCAACAATGTCGGTGCCCCAGACTTCGAAGGGCCACGATGCCACCGTAGGATGCAACGGATTGGGATGCTTGTGAATGAAATCACCATGGATTTGGCAGATCTGACATTTCTTTGCATGTTCTCCACAATCTCGTATCATGGTGTGCCAGTAATACCCAAGCCGTTTGATTTGAAGTCGCATCTTGGGGCCAGATTGGTGAGCACCGCAAACGCCCGAGTGAACATCTTGCATGACCTTTTGGGCTTCGGCCAACGACAGACACCTGAGCCAGAGTTGGTCATATGACCTGCGGTATAATATGTCATTTACAAACACGTATCGGAGAGCCCTTTTCTTCAGCTGAATCCTCGTAGATTTTTCTTCGGGCAGCTTGTCATATCGGAGGTACTCTATGAAGGGTTCTCTCCAATCGGGCTCGTCTTGGATGATCGAAGCTTCTTCGGCGGGACTGCTCTTCTGTTCCGCGCTTTCCTCTTCTCGTAGAGAGACTGGGGGTAGAATTTATCGGCTCCTGACTGTGATCAGAATTTCGTCCATGTCAGGATCAGCCAGCTCCTTGGCTAAGCGAGCGAGTATGTCGTCTTTTCCGTTCAATGCTCTGGGGATTCTCATTAGTTCAATATGAGTGAATCGTTTCATGAGTTCCACCACCCGGCCTCTGTACCGAGCTAACTCGGGTTTGTATATCTTATAGTCGCCGCTTACTTGGTTGACGACAAGCTGGGAGTCACCGTAAACCCGTAGCCGAAGGATTTCCATTTCCATGGAGAGTTCCAAACCAGCTATCAGAGCTTCATACTTAGCTTCGTTGTTCGTTCGAGGCTCGGTGAGAGCGAAAGAACGCCGTAGGGTTCCCATTGATGGCGTGATGAACACCGGTCCTATCCCCGCTTTTACCTCCGGGACGCTTGATCTTTCGGAGCTCCTTATTGATCAGGCACCATCGAAGTAGAGCTCCTAACATGGCTCATCTTCCTCGAGGTGCAGCACTTGTTCGTCGGGTAACTCACAATTTAGCGGCGACCCTTCAGGTATGGGATGAGCAGCGAGAAAGTCTGCAAGAGCTTGCCCTTTTACTGCTTTCTGAGGGGTATAAACTATGTCAAACTCAAGTAGCATGACAGCCCATCTTGCCATTCTACCGGCTAGGCTTGCTTTGGTCATCAAGTGTTTGAGCGGGTCGACCTTGGAGATCAGCATAACCCGATGAGCGAGCAAATAGTGCCTCAGCTTCTTCACAGCAAATATTAGAGCCAGGCATTGCTTTTCGATTGGGGAGTAGTTGTGTTCCGCCCCGACTAGAGTTCGACTGAGGTAGTAGAGGGCATTTTCTTTTCCCTCCTCGTTATTCTGGGCAAGGAGCGCACCGAGTGACTCATCCAGCGCGGCAGTGTAGAGAATCAGCGGTTTATTTGGAATGGGAGCGGCCAGCACTGGAGGGTGCAATAAGTGTTGTTTGATGCTTTCGAACGCTGCTTGACATTCGGCATCCCAGATAAAAGGAGCTCCTTTCTTCATGAGCTTTGAGAAGGGCCTACATCTCCCCGATAAATTTGAGATAAACCTCCGTATATAAGCAAGCTTGCCTTGAAAAGATCTTAGCTGCGTCAGACTCTTCGGAGGGGGCATCTCCATGATGGACTTTATCTTTGATGGGTCAACTTCGATCCCTCGATGTCGGACTATGAAGCCCAGGAATTTTCCCGATGACACGCCAAAAGCGCACTTCAGAGGATTCATCTTCAGATCGTATTCCCTCAGTCTGGTGAGAACGGTCCTGAGATCTTGGATATGATCGGCCTTGGCTTTAGTCTTGATGACCAGATCATCAACATAGCAATCGACGATTTTATGGATTAGGTCATCAAAGATATTAGTCATTGCCCTTTGATATGTAGTACCTGCGTTCTTCAGTCCGAATGGCATTACCTTGTAGCAATATATTCCGATCGGGGTTCGAAATGCTGTGTGCTTCTCATCCTCAGACGACATCTTGATCTGATTATATCCAGACGAGCCATCCATAAAGGTGAACAGTTCGTAATTTGAGGTGTCATCGACCATCATTTTCATGACCGGTAGCGGGAAGTCGTCTTTAGGACATGCCTTGTTGAGGTCCCTGAAATCGGCACAAACTCGGATCTGCCCATTTTTCTTCTTCACTGGGACTATGCATGCGATCCAGTCTGCATATTTCTCTTCCCTGATGAAGCCGGCATCGATGAGTTTCTTGGTTTCCTCGATGACCTTTTCTTCCAACTCCCTTCTCATTCTTCGAGGAGCTTGTTTGACTGGCTTAGCATCAGGAGATATAGCCAGCTTATGCACGGCTACCTCAGGGGAAATGCCAGGCATTTCTTTGTACGTCCACGCGAAGCAGTCGACGAACTCATGCAGCAGGGCAATTATCTTCTCTTTCATTTCCTCCGACAAGAGTGAGCTGATGTAGGTCAGCCTTGGATTATCGGGCGTTCCTAAGTCAATCTCGGTTAGCTCATCAAAGGTTGCTTGTCCGCCATCTTCGAGCTCTTGAGGAGCTTCTTCTGGCTCAGCTATCTCATCATCATCATTTGATCTTTCGCTGGCCTCACCAACATGGATCATGTAGCACGCTTTGGAATCAGGTTGAATGTATCCTATGCCCCGTCTATGTGGAATTCGTCCATCGATGAGTGCTCGGACCTGGGGCGGATACCATAGCCCTTCGTAAAACTTTGCTTCAGACTCCGTTTGATATAACCGACATCCGCACTTCTTAAAGTATTCCCGCATCTCGGGCGCATAGTATCTAGGATTGAGGACGGCTCTTATGCCTCTCTCATAGGGAAGGCATGCGACAGAAAGGTCATCCGGGTGCACGACGGGGTTTGACCTGTAAAACAGGATGCCCTTCTGTCCATTTTTCCTCCCAGGCACGTAGAAAGTTTTCAGCTGGTCCACGGTAGAGACTGAAAATGCGTCGAGCTCTTTGCACATCCGTTCCGGCACCCTTGTGATGGCCAGGGACCCTTCTGCGACTTCGAAGGTCTCTCGTAGTTTCGCTTGCTGCATGGGGGGCCAATCTGCACAGCTGTTGCACGGCGGGTCCTCTTCTTCTGACTCTTCAGTGTCACTGCCAAGATGAGGGCGGACTTTGCTGCTAGATGGGCCTTCAGTAATAGATTCGTCCGTATCGCTGCCGAAATGAGGGCGAGTTTTACGGAAGGACGGGCTTCCAGCTTCGGACTCATCAGTGTCGCTGCCGAAATGCGGTTGCACTTAGGTATTTTTGCTTTTGAAAGTGACAGCCGGCGCAGATTTGCTTTTGAGTCTTGGGGCCGGTCTATCCTCAGTCAGTTGTGGCTTAGAATTTTGGTGGTTCATAAAGTACCAAGAATCTTCATATCGGACTTCATGCACACCGAACGGCTGGATGTTTCCGTCAATGCGTCTTTCTTCGCCATTTTTAGTATACTTCATGCATTGATGGAGAGTTGACGGAATGATGCTGTAATCGTGGAGCCACGGCCGCCCTAAGAGAATCTTATAAGATGTGTCGGCGTCGATCACGTATATCTTAGCTTCAGTTTGCAGATCCCCGAATTTGATTGGCAAAGCTATAGACCCCAGAACTTGTTGGCAATTTTGGTTGAAGCCTTGAATGACAATCCTTTCTCTTGACAGGTGTCGGACGTCCATTGACAAACTCTTCAGAGTTCGCAAGTTCATGATGTTCACTGAGGACCCCAGATCAATCAATATGCGATTAATTCGATCTCCGTCGCTGTACCCGGTCACGTAAAGCGGCCGATTATGCTCAGCCGTTCCCAGTAGCAAGTCTTCATCCTTAAATGTGACTGCGGCGGCATGCAAAGCGTGCTGGGCTTCTTTCATATTAATTTCCGCAAAGTGAGCCTGATACCGCTCGGGGTTTTGTAGAGCGTGAATGAGAACATCTCTAAGCTCCTTAGATAGGACCAAGGCGTCGTAGATGCTCAGAAGAGACGGAAGCTTCCGGAGATGTGCCAAGACATTGTAGTCCACCGAGGAAGGACTTATGTTTTCATCAGCCGGTTCTCTGCCATCTTCATCATTAGCGACTTGTTTTTCCTTCCCTTTTGGGGCATTGCCCTGATTTGGCGGTAGATCCCTGCCGCTTCTGAGCTGGATTTGATTGGCTTTTGTGGCGAGCTCCTCATCCTCTTCGGGAAAACAAAGATCCTCCTCAGAGTCGCTGCCCAGATGGATGGCGTAGCAGGTAACTATAGGGATCTCTTCATTGGAGTCTTCTTCTAACTCCTCCAGAATTTCAGCCGCTCGTACAGGGAGGAACTCCTTCAACTGAATCAGAGTTCTTTCTTTCTGTTCATATTCTTCGAGGGAATCGATATATTTTTGAATGGTCGATCTCCCTGCAGACTCCTTTTCACGCCGAGCTGCACTTTTCTTCTTCTTGAGATTCTTGGATTTTGAGCCTGATGGAGCCGCATTGGCAGCCGGGCTGGTAGGCTTTTTCTGCCCTTCCCATTCCGTCCTGGGTTCTTTCCAAAGTAGCTTTATCATCTTCTTCGTCTTATTAGATATGTTGTAGTCCACGGAGGCTGCGATGAGTCCGTTTCATTTCTCAGGGCAGCGGGTTCGGCTGTCTGCTCCTAGAAGGCTTCAGTTTCTGTCTGTATAAAGTTGGTGGTTGCAACTTGATTGTTCACCAACACACTTTTGGACAGCTCGATCTCTCCAGCTTTGTACTGCTTCTCAACCTAGTCTTTGAAGATATAGCAATCCTCGATCGCATGGCTCACTACTTGGTGGTACGGGCAATACAAAGGATTGTCGGTCATTTTAGCTTCTTAGGGTCTTTTCGACTCCGGCAATTGTAGGCCGTTGTTCAAGGCATCTTTAAATATCTTGCGGACCTTGTCCCTTCTGAAAGGGTAAACCTTGTTCCTTTTCTCCTCTAGGGAAGGCCCATCTCCTCCCAGCAATGGCTTTCGAGACCAGTTGGTTTTGGGTTCGCCCGCCCTTCGCTTTTCTTCATTGTCGGAGGCATTGAAGACATTGGTACTACTGGAACTCCCGCTTCTACGGTTGTCGTCCCGCTTGCTTTTCCAGGTTCTGTCTCTCTGAGAGTCCGGCGGGGACTCTTGCTTCGAGCGTTCCAGCATTTGGACTTTCTTGGTTAGCTCCTGAAATGTCTTGAGGCCCGCTGTATACAAGAATGGGACCATCCAATTGCTGAGGTTCCTAATGAGAAGGCTGACGGACTGGTCCTGCTCCAGCGGCGGTTCGCACTTGACTATGAGATTACGCCATCGGGCGATAAAGTCGGTGTTGCTTTCATTCTTCCCCGGCTTGGTCCTCATAAGGTCGGCTATAGAGATTTTATCACAGACACTCATGAACCTTTGCTGAAACAGGGACTCCATTTGGGCAAAGGTAATGACGGACCCGTCCGGTATACTCGCATACCAGTCGAAGGCGACGCCGGTCAGGCTGTTGACAAACTGACGAAGAAAGAGCGCGTCATTGCCCCCTGTATTTCCGCATGATGCTTTGAAGTGGGCGACGTGCTGATTTGCATTCCCCGTTCCATCAAATCTTCCGAACTTAGGAATGACGTAGCCGCTTGGGAACTCAATCAGATCGTACTGTGCGGGATATGACCGCCCACTACTGCCGATTTCTTTCTGAGCTTCAGCTTCGGCCACCAATGTTTTAACCTTGCTGGTGACCAAATCCATTATCCGATCCTGTGTTAGCGGGATAGTGCTATCTGGGGCCAAGGCGTCCCCAGAAGCGGAATGTGGCCGGCTTTCATTCGGCTCGACCAGCCTTGGTCCTAAAGGAACAGGCATTGGCTGCCTCGGATTGTCATCACCCGGCTGATTAGTAGCGGCTTATGCCTGATTAGGAGGCGCTCGAGCAATTTGAGCCGTAAGCTGCATCACCACGTTCGTTAAGTCGTCAATCTTCGAATAGAGCTTGGCCATCTCTTTATCTTTGCTCCTGAGCTGTTTTCGAAGCTCTTGAAGCAGCTCCTGCTCCTCAGTCCTGGGGCGGAAAGTCGGCTCTTCCTCGCTGTCCGAGCTTGACTCTACATGGACCGAGGGGTCTATCTGCCTATCATCCTCATCGAGAGGGTTTTCTTCATCCAGCGGGGGCGGCTATTCTTGGGCGGCGGCAACCACATTCAGGCTAGATTGGGCTTAGGATGTGGTGGCCCCGTCCTTGCTTTTGCTACGAAAGTTGACGCTGGGGCGCCTGCCCGCCATATAGACCGTATGGATGATATATCCGGCCGTCTTTCTATCATTGGCGGCTGATTTCACGGATCGCTGTCTTGACCCCCTTGCTTCGGTAGCTGGTAGTCGATTGAAGGCGGCTGGCCTAACCAGGTTCTTGAATGGTGCTAGCGCTTCTTTTCTGGATTTGCCCCGCTGCTTTCGTGCGGCACAGAGCGCCTGATAGACCCTTGAAGAGACAGTGTCATACTTTTTCTGTTGGGGCCGGGACACGTCTCTTTGTGGCACTGTTCGGACCGCTGTCTTCTTGATTCTGACGGTCATGGCATTTATCTGAACCCACATCAGAGGCTCGAAGGAATTGCTGATTCTTACGTCCGACTCAGCCGTCGTCGTCGGGAAACCTTGCACTTGGAACTTCACACGATTCCATTTGGCCGAAGCCTTAGCCCTCTTATTGGCTCGATACCTGAGCCGCTTCTGCCTTAACTTTTCCGTTCTAAGCGCCTGGCAGACTTCGGCTCTTTGGGAAGACGTCGCAGACCGGGCAATGGAGGGCCTTGGAGATACGCTCGATTGCGCATTTGTTGGAGTCATCGCCTGAGCTCGTCCACGAAATTTGATGTTTCCCTTCGCACCGGAAGTCTTGCCCCCAGCTAGAGCGCCAGGGAGTCGTTCAGACACCATCTTAAGTTTCGGTTGTGGTACCTTAGCAATCACAACATTCGGCCTCTTGCCCCTTGGGACCGGCTTGACCACCTGTTCCGCCGGGATTTCCCCCAGATGAGCGCTTCCGGCAGGGTAGATGATGACGGAGCCAAACTGGCGGGGCGGTTCCTCCCACTGTCGACTGAGGCTTGCGGGGAGAACCACATGAGCGTTGATCTTGACCACGTACGGAATCGGGGTCACGTTGGAAGCTGAATTCGTCTGGGGAGACATTGTCGTCGATGGTTGATTGCTGCACGGGAAAGAAAAAAAACATCATTTCAATATAGGCAATCTATATGTATATTGATTGAGTTCGCATGAACGTTTAACCCGAAATATGGGAGGAGAGATTGGTCCCACCGGGCGTGCCAGAATCTGTAGGGTGTTTTCCGTCACCCCATTGAGATGGGAATACGCACGCGCTTTTCAGGCGTACTACAGATTCCCCATGCCTAGGGTAGGCCGGGGTTTAATGATTATGGGGATCCGAATCTCCGGCAGCCGCGGACTAAGCTGCCGTTAATTACCCCCCGCCTTTGGGGTGAGGGAACCTCCGATTGACGGGTCAAACTGGTCATGCGAACTCAATGTACAGTGTACGTATGTTGTGTTTTAGAGGGGGGTTTAAATATATCGGGAGCCACGCAGAGTTTTTACGGGGGTCCCGCTACCCGGATAGCGGGCTGGGGGTCAAGGGGGCTAGCAGCCCCCTTGCGGGGTGCGGGACAGCGCCCCGTTAGAAATTTTTTTCTAACAGGGACAGTGTCGTGAAGTATGTGTATGTGTACATATGCATACATATGTATATATATATGTATATATAAATAAAGGGGGAAAAAGACATCCAAAAGATGCGTGGAGCCAGCGCTTAGGCGCTTGAGCGCAAGCGCGCCACGTGTCGGCACGTGGGCGCTTTGCGCTCGAGCGCAGAGTGCAGGAGCACAACGCGCCACGTGTCGGCACATGGGCGCTTTGCGCTCGGACGCTAGGCGCTTGAGTGCAAGCGTGCCACGTGTCGGCACGTGGGCGCTTTGCGCTCGAGCGCAGAGTATTGGAGCGCAACGCGCCACGTGTCGGCACGTGGGCGCTTTGCGCTCGGACGCTGAGCGCTTGGGCTCAAACGCGCCACGTGTCGGCACGTGGGCGACTTGCGCTCGAGCGCTTGCGCTGGAGCGCAAGCGCGCCACGTGTCGGCACCGGGGCGACTTGCGCTTGAGAGCAAGAGCGCCACGTGTCGTCACGGGGGCGACTTGCGCTCGAGCGCTTGCGCTGGAGCGCAAGCGTGCCACGTGTCGGCACGTGGGCGCTGAGCGCTTGAGCGCAAGCGCGCCACTTGTCGGCATGCGGGCGCTCTGCGCTTGAGCGCCGGCGAGAAAAAGAGGCTTTTAGCCTAAAAAAAAATTTTCGGAAGAGAAATCAGAGAGGAGTTGGACTCCTGAGTTTGTTTTTCCTTTTTTTGGGGGGGTTTAGTGAAAGTTGTTCTTCTTCTTCCTCCTCTGTTTGCTGGATCTTGAAGATTAAGAGATATGGGATTTTTAAAAATCTCTTCTTTTTGAGATCTAATGGAAGATCTGAGTTCCCCTTTATGGGTTTTGTGGTGAAAAACTAATTTGTTTTGTAAAAAGAAGATTAAAACTCTTGATTTAATTCAAGAGAAAAAAGAAGGTTTTGGAACCTTGAAGAAGGAGAAGAGATCTCAGATCTGAAAAATTTTGTGAGAGAGAGAAAAAAATTGTTGAGATATTTCATTATGTTTGCCTTTATAGGCAATACACTTTACACATAGCCCCTTGGGCTTCACAAAATGTTATTTTGCCTATCCCATGGCTCATGTGCCATTTCTTTTTGCACATAAGCCATGGGCTTTACAAAAATTTGGCTTTATACATATTTTTCTTACATTTATCCATAAAGTAAAATAAAAGAAATGCAACGAAATTATTTATTACAAATTTTTTATCTTGTCATGGGGGGAGGCCGGCCGCTTCATGTTCTGGCTCGACCCGGGCATGGGCCCACTGGATCTGGGCTTGGGCCCACTTGGCTTGGGGTTGACTTTGATTTTGACTTGGTCAACCGGGGTGTAAATTTTTACCCCAACAGGTATGAAGCCCATCACCATTTGAGAAACTACTGATCCGAATCAGTAATTCTCGATTACCTTGGCCAACGATTTCTGGTGATGGCCACCCGTGCACTATGCGACATCAACCTCCAATACCGGGAGAGACGAATCCCCGAAGATCCGCTCACTGTCTACATGTGGATCGGAACTGTACCCAACTAAAACCTGTTTGCACGACTCCTTTGAGCCGTGGTAGGGTAGTAATCAAAGCACAGTGAGAACTCACACGAGACAAATGACGATCTCAGGTCGACAGACTAACCTGTACACATGTCACCTGGAAACTGCTATCTGACAATAGGTATAATACCAACTAGCAAGTTCCCGGCGAGTCCGTCCAGTGTACTCATAACCCAATAAGCACCTGTATACTATCTTAGGTGAACAAACTAACACCAATGGCTTGTGAGACCTGGCTACCACCCCTCATCGGGGTCTCGATCATCATACACTAGTCTACTCTGGAGTATCGATGCCCAGTCTCGAACTCCCACGACTAGGGACATATAAGGATGCGCTTATAGACCACCAGCTCCCACGTATATGATCGCCATCATACTGCTGACAGTCAAGCAAGAATCTAATAAGCTCTATCAACATGTAATAGTGATGATAAAGACAAACCAGATAGCATACTATCATCTCGAGTAAGACTGTTCTACAGGTGTAGGTCATCACTCAATCATCATGATCGCGTGCTTGCAATCCAATAATTGACTTTGAGGGCACTATATCCAACAACTAGAACTCTGGCTCCTCAGTGAACTGCTCCAAATTGTCCTGGCTGGGCTCGATCTCCTGAGAGTCGGGTCCTCCTGACAACATTCCAAAGAAAGAAGAGAAAAGAATATCGTCAGCAAACTAGCGCTCGGTAAGTCCCAAAAGATAGAATAGAGATAGACAGGTAAAGAGCATAGAATGGATAAATTAAGTGTTTGTTATGTTAACGTATTTGTTTGTATCTTGGTACAGAATGTGCCAGTATATATTAGAGGAGTCCAATTTATCCCGTGGACTATGATAACCCGTAGTACAGGGCCCCGTCAAAACCCACGGGACAACGGCATAGGATGTTCATGTAGGTGTCTTTTAGTGACCGTCATCGTGCCACTTTTAACATATTCCGTACCAGTCTACCCCTTTAAAAACCTCGTAGTGTATATTGTATTGATTGTATTGATTTGTAGGTACCAGACTTGCCGAGACCATGGTATAAGTGGTTCATATGAACTGATTCAGGATGTAAACGGTAGTCATGTAGTTAAGTTCAAGATATAGCCATGGTTCGGTCCAGTCAAATCATGTTGCTTGTTCTGATTGTTCGGTATTCATGTTCAAGTTCAAGTGTTCATGTTTGGTCTATTGGATTCATGTTGAATTGGAGCTGGATTCATGTTTGGGTTGTATTCAGATTAGACTGAGACTCAGATTGAGTCAAACACTTTATACAAAATTGAATTCCTGAATTAGGTTTTGGAGTTATCGGTTACTATTGAATATAGACGGTAGGATTTGTGTTTTTTTCCAAAACAATTACCATTGATAACCCCGGTTTAGTTTTCTACTTTAAATAGGCAAGCACCTACTTTCTCTGGCTCCCTAAGGATTGTAGGGTGTTTTTCGTCACCCCATTGAGATGGGAATATGCGCGTGCTTGTCAGGCATACTACAGATTCCCCCTGCCTAGGGTAGGCTGGGGTTTATTGATTGTGGGGATCCGAATCTCTGGCAGCCGCGGACTAAGCTACCGTTAATTACCCCTCGCCTTTGGAGCGAGAGAACCTCCGATTAACGGGTTAAACTGGTCATGCAAACTAAATGTGCAGTGTTATGTTTTGAAGGGGTTTTGGATATATCGGGGGCCCCGCAGAGTTCTTACGGGGGTCCCGCTACCCGGATAGCGGGCTAGGGTCAAGGGGCTAGTAGCCCCCTTGCGGGGTATGGGGAAGCGTCCCGGCCCAAATTTTTTAGAGGGACGGTGTTATGGAGTGTGTGAGTATATATATATATATATATATATATATATATATATATATATATATATATATAAGGGGAAAAGCGCCCAAAGGACGCGTGGGGCCAACGCCTCGCGTGCCTAGCGCTTGAGCGCTGTGCGCTTGAGCGCCAGCGCACCACGTATCCGACATGTGGGCGTTGTTCGCTTAAGCGCTGTGCGCTTAGGCGTTGTGCGCTTAAGTGCTAGCGCACCACATGTCCGACACGTGGGCGTTGTGCGCTTGAGTGCCGTGCGCTTAAGCGCTAGCGCATCACGTGTCCGACACGTGGGCGCTGGGCGCTTGAGCGCTAGGCGCCTGAGCACTGTGATCTTAAGCGCTAGCACACCACGTGTCCGACACGTGGGCGCTGGGCGCTTGAGCGCTGGGCGCTCGAGCGCTGGCGCACCACGTGCCTGGCATGTGGGCGCTGGGCGTTTGAACGCTTGGGGCGCCGGCGAGGAAAAGGGGATTTTAGCCTCAGAAATAGGATTTAAAATCCCAAAAGAGGATTTAGGGTGGAGTTAAACTCCTAAGATGTTTTGGAGTTGATGAAAGGGGTTCTTCTTTGGAGCCCTGGGTCTTCCCAAAAATGGGGTTTTCGGAGATGGGCCTCCTTTTTCCTCCTCTGTTGGCAGGATCTTGAAGATCAAGAGGTGTGAGATTTTAAAAATCTCTTATTTCCGAGTTCTGATGGCAGATCTGAGTTCCCCTTTATGAGTTTTGTGGTGAAAAACTATTAAGTTTTATAAAAGGAAGAGTAAAATTCTTGATTTAATTCAAAAGAAAGAAGAAGGTTTTGAACCTTGAGGAAGGAGAAGATCACAGATCTTGATTTTTTCTAGAGAGAGAAAAAGTTGTTGAGATATTTTCATTATCTTGCCTTTATAGGCTATACACTATACATATAGCCCCTTGGGCTTCACAAAATGGCATTTTGGCCATCCCATGGCTCATGTGCCATTTCTTTTTGCACATAAGCCATGGGCTTTACAAAAATTTGGCTCTATTCCCATTCATGCATAAAAAATTACATAAAAATTATTTATTACATGATTTCATTTTGGGCATGGAGGAGGGCCGGCCGCTTCATGTTCGGACTCGACCTGGGCATGGGCCCACTTGATCCGGGCTTGGGCCCACTTGGCTTGGGGTTGACCTTGACTTTGACTTGGTCAACCGGGGTGTAATTTTCGATCCGAACAAGGCTCAAGAGAATTGGTCCTGCTTAAACCTATATTTACTAGGGTCCTTAATATAAATTTAATATAACTTGAGAGGTTTTATAAAAAATATTTTTAGTATACTTTCAAAATAAACCTCAAGTATTTATTTATATTCTTTAGGGTTTTCATGGATATGAATTTTACAGGATGAGGTATGTTAGTGAATACATATATATATATAGTGTGAATAGTTTAAGGTATTTTAGTGTAAACTTGACTTGTATGGATTCTTATGGTATTTTCACAACTTGTAATTCGTTTATTTTCTAGAAAATATGGAATTTAATAATATATTAAAAATAGATGGTTTGATAATATTTATATTATTAAAAATTAATTTTTTTATTATTAAATAGAAATTCTTGTTTTTTTTAAAAAATTGTATTAAATTCCATCGAGATCATATGCTTCGTGAGGAGGTCTGCATATCGCCCTACTGGTCCGATAGATGTGCGATAACCCGTACCAACCGATTCGGATTCCCCAAAAGTGGGTTGTAGAGGCACAATCGCAAGGATTTTAAAATACTATTTACAAGAAAACAGTTTTTAATAGGTTAGGGTATTTTATTGAAAAGTCGTATTTGGCCACAAAAATGTTGTTCAAGAGAAATCGTGCTATGTCAAGATGTGTGTATGTGAGAGGTAGGCCATTACCTCGTGAGATTTTCTAAAGGTATGCTAAGCAAAAAGATTAAAATATGGCATGTGTAAAGTTTATGGTATTTAAACGAAACATGTACTATAAAGTTATTTAACATGAACTTTTCAAGGTGAAAATTATTCTGAACATTTGTGTCATGATTGAATGACAAAGTATAGCGATTTGAATGAATGATTATAAAATAAAATTATAGTTTTTAAAGGATTTAGAAAAGAATGTCGGTATAACTTCACTTACCGACATGATTTGAAAAGAAATAGTTTTAAAATAAGAAGAGAGAGAAATATTTGGGACTTACAAGTTAAAAAGATAGAAGAGAGGTTTAGAAAAGGAATGATGGCCTTCGTGGAGTCGCGGGGTCGCCGTAAGTGCTTTGAATCCTCGCCAGAAAAGGAACTTGGGCTAACTCCACTTGTACTCTTCTTTTACTTGGAAAATTTTGAGGATTTTTGACAAGAGATTTCAGAATGAAGAGGCTAGGATATGAGGTTGTATTTATAGTGTGGAATTAGGATTTTAGGGATTGAAGAAACAATTTAAATGCATTAAAATTTAGATTAAAAGATGAATTAACACTCTTTGGATAAATGCAGGAAAATCAAATAGAATAGGAGCAGTGGGGGTAGTCAAGGGTCAAGTGGGTAGAAAATAGGGACATTCCCTACGGAGGGGACCGTCGGCGCTGGGTATTATACCGATCTCGCCGTCCATCATTGGGAGTTGGGTGCTTGGATTTTGGCCACGTGTCCTCGGCTGTATAAATACCCTTTTGCACATGTTTATTTTATCTGCCTTTTTATTTTTACGTGTATTGCACGTGTAAACTTTAGGGCTTCCAAAAAGTTTAAAATAAAAATCAGTAAAAGTATATGTGGTTGATGGGATTCGAACACAGGGGCTATGTCACAGCAGTGCAAAGCTTTACCAATGAGCTACAAGCTTGTTTCTTGATATTCTTAAACAAATTAAATTTATAACTTGTACTCGGGCTAGCAAACTCCTTTCTGTACTTTAAGAAGAAAAATTTTGTACAGAAAATTCAGGATCATTATATTGTACCCTCCTTATAAAAATTTCGTTCTCGAAATTTATAGAAAGAAGTTGTAACATATTCAAGAAAAATTTAATGACAGTGGTGGTGAAAAGAACCACTGAAAGTGCATAAAAAATATGTTTGAAAGAACGAAAGGATATAAGGGTTTTGAAAGAAGAAAGATTACCAGTGTTACCCTGACTTATAGATTCGGCTACTACGGCCGCTAAAGTGAAAGCCTGACACCGGGATACATTCCTCCTAGCTGGAGGCACATTTTCTATGCCTTGGAGGCATGTTCCTCATTGCCTGGTGGAACTGACAAGGAGTCTATGCAGGAGGTCCATGAGAAGGTGGAGCAGGTAGGGCAAAACGAGGTGCAAGAGCGTGAATGGCTGGCCGCTGCGAAAAGGTGATGTGTGCTGGAACTGGGTTGCGTCTATGAGGACATGTTTCAATGTCGTGAGTGGATGCGCCACAAACTAAGCACGGGCTGTTTGCACGCCTGTAGTCCTTCTCTTGGTATCCATTCCTCTTGCAGTAGAAGCAAAATTCTAGACTTGGCCAGTTAAATGTTACTTCTGATATCCTGGGTGCAAAAGTTGGCATGGAAGAGGCTCCTTCTGCCATCTGAGTGGCAGCGCACTTCACACCTGCAAACTGAGGTCTGCCCTTCTTCTTCACTACTGTCTCATATTTTCAGGCAGTCTTCAGAGCAAGATCGTGGGTTGGGAAATCCCGTTTAGCTAATGCAGCTTGGATCTCCGGGTCCAACCCTTGCTGAAATCTTCAAACTCTGATCTCAACAGTCGGTATGAGATATGCCGCAAACCTGTTACGGTCTTGTGTTAGCAGTGTAGTATGTGATATTATGAAATTGAATATTTGAGACTTACCTGCTCAACATCATACTCATCCACAGATTTGCTCCACACAGAGCCTTATTGCAGGGGGATGAATTGCTACTCCATGTCAAAACGGGCAGTCTCGGGAAAATATTTTGCATCGAACATATCACGAAATGTCTTCCATTTGATCGGCTGGGCAAGACGGCTTTCTTCAGCCTTGCACCATACTCTGGCATTGTCAGTTAGTTGCAGCTTCGCAACTTTTACCCAAGCTATATCTGGCACTTGTGCTGCTGCCAAATCGTCCTCAATCGACTGAGCCCATTCTTCCGCTTCCAGGTGCTCTCTTTCCCAGAGAAGTTCTTAGGGTGCAGTGCCCGGAATTGTTTCACACCGGGTGCCACAGCTTCTGGCGGTGAAATAGAATAGCAGTCTGTTGTTGTTGTCCCTCTAAGAGGCTCTTGATTGCCTCAAGCAATACCTTCTGCTCGTTGATAGGAGATGCTACGGTAGGTGTAAGTGGTAGAGGTGGTGGTGGTGGTGGGATGTTTCCATTAACGTTCATGCTCGTATTGTTCGGGGAATCCATAACCTTGAGGAAAAAATAGGGTTATGATAAATTCAAGGAATTGAAATGTAAAGAATGTTTTAGTTATTGATTCTTATAATTCTTGTGATATATTGCTTAGGTTTCCATGCAGAACTGACCCTGCATGGTAGGGTTCCATGCAGAACTGACTTGTATGGGCCGCCAACAAAACCTATCACGCCCTGCTTCCCAGTGTACGGGTAAGGAGACGTGGCGAGGCTGCGATGTATTTACTCAGAAGGAAACACGTTAAGCATAAATAAGCAATATAGATGAAATAACACAAGAATGAAAAGAGATGTAATGAAACAACAACTTTTTATTGATATTCATTCTTTACATACAACTGAAAAGTAAAATACAATAATGGAAAGCGATGCCTAAACAATGGCAATATGAACTGAAAGAAAAGTAAGTACAAGTAGGAACTAGAACTTTGGCTCCTCAGTGAACTGCTCCAAATCGTCCTGGCTGGGCTCAATATCCTGAGAGTCGGGTCCTCCTGACAACATTCCAAAGAAAGAAGAAAAAAGAATGTCATCAGCGAACTAGCGCTCGGTAAGTCCCAAGAGATAGAATAGAAATAGACATGTAAAGAGCATAGAATGGATAAATTAAGTAATTGTTATGTTAACGTAGTTGTTTGTAGCTTGGTACAGAATGTGCCAGTATATACGAGAGAAGTCCAATTTATCCCGTGGACTATGGTAGCCCGTAGTACAGGGCCCCGTCAAAACTCACGGGACAACAGCACAGGATGTTCATGTAGGTGTCTTTTAGTGACCGTCATCATGCCACTTTTAACACATTCCGTACCAGTCTACCCCTTTAAAAACCCAATAGTGTATATTGTATTGATTGTATTGATTTGTAGGTACCAGACTTGCCGAGACCATGCTATAAATTGTTCATGTGAACTGATTCAGGATGTAAACGGTAGTCATGTAGTCAAGTTCAAGATATAGCCATAGTTCGGTCCAATCAAGTCATGTTGCATGTTCTGATTGTTCGGTATTCATGTTCAAGTTCAAGTGTTCATGTTTGGTATATTGGATTCATGTTGAATTGGAGTTGGATTCATGTTTGGGTTGTATTCAAATTAGACTGAGACTTGGATTGAGTCAAACACTTTATACAGAATTGAATTCCTGAATTAGGTTTTGGAGTTATTGGTAACTGCTGCACATAGACGGCAGGATTTGTGTCTTTTTCCAAGACAATTACCATTGATAACCCTGATTTAGTTTTCTACCTTAAATAGGCAAGCACCCACTTTTTCCGGCTCTCTGAGACTCAAGAGAATTGGTCCCTCTTAAACCTATATTTACTAGGGTCCTTAATGTAATTTAATATAACTTGAAGGGTTTTTATAAAAATATTTTTAGTATACTTTCAAAATAAAACTCAAGTATTTATTTATATTCTTTAGGGTTTTTATGGATGTGAATTTTACGAGATGAGGTATGTTAGTGAATACATATATATAGTTTGAATAGTTCAAGGTATTTTAGTGTAAACTTGACTTGTATGGATTCTTGATGGTATTTTCACGAAACCTGTAATTCGTTTATTTTCTAGAAAACATGGAATTTAATAATATATTAAAAATAGATGGTTTGATAATATTTATATTATTAAAAATTAATTTTTTTATTATTAAATAGAAATTCTCAATTTTTTTTTAAAAATTGTATTAAATTCTATCGAGATCGTATGCTCCGTGAGGAGGTCTGCATTTCGCCCTACTAGTCCGATAGATGTGCGATAACCCGCACCAACCGATTCGGATTCCCCAAAAGTGGGTTGTAGAGGCACAATCACAAAGAATTTAAAATACTATTTACAAGAAAACGGTTTTTAATATGTTAGGGTATTTTATTGAAAAGTCGTATTTGGCCACAAAAATGTTGTTCAAGAGAAATCGTACTATATCAAGATGTGTGTATGTGAGAGGTAGGCCATTACCTCGTGAGATTTTCTAAAGGTAGCTAAGCAAAAAGATTAAAATATGCATGTGTAAAGTTTATGGTATTTAAACGAAACATGTACTATAAAGTTATTTAACATGAACTTTTCAAGGTGAAAATTATTCTAAACATTTGTGTCATGATTGAATAACAAAGTATAGTGATTTGAATGAATGATTATAAAAAAAAATTGTAGTTTTTAAAGATTTTAGAAAAGAATGTCAGTATAACTTCACTTACCGACATGATTTGAAAAGAGATAGTTTTAAGGTAAGAAGAGAGGGAAATAGTTGGGACTTACAAGTTAAAAAGATAGAAGAGAGGTTGAGAAAAGGAATGATGGCCTTCGTGGAGTCGCGGGGTCGCCGGAAGTGCTTCGAATCCTCTCTGGAAAAGGAACTTGGGCTAACTCCACTTGTACTCTTCTTTGACTTGGAAAATTTTGAGGATTTTTGACAAGTGATTTCAGAATGAAGAGAGCTAGGGTATAGGGTTGTGTTTATAGTGTGGAATTAGGGTTTTCGGAATTGAAGAAAGAATTTAAATGCATTAAAATTTGGATTAAAAGATGAATTAACACTCTTTGGATAAATGCAGTAAAATCAAATAGAATAGGAGCAGTGGGGGTAGGCCAAGGGTCAAGTGTGCAGAAAATGGGGGCATTCCCTACGGAGGGGACCATCGGCACCAGGTATTGGACCGATCTCGCCGGCCATCATAGGGAGTTAGGTGCTTGGATTTTGGCCGCGTGTCCTCGGCTGTATAAATACCCTTTTGCACATGTTTATTTTATCTAACTTTTCATTTTTACGTGTATTGCACGTGTTAACTTTTGGGCTCTTATTCTAGAAGCCTCCTTGTAACAACCTAGCTTATGAGGGAAGCTTGATTTGAGATCTATAAACGGGGATCTATGGTTAAGGTAAAAGGTTGTTGATGGTGGTAAAATTCTAGCACAAAAACTAAATTCAAATCCAATTTCAAATCAAGATCAAGAATCATTGAGAGTTCATCAAGCAACGACATTCGAAGATCCTTTATCGCAATGCCGATCGTCATCAAGAGAAAGAGATCCGCGACCGATCCACGTCTCACGGAGATCGAGCCACGCAAAGATCGACGACAAATTCACCTCTTCAAAGGAGTGATCAAGAGCTTAGTCTTGTACCTCGAATTGAGGAATTGTGTAAATTTGAAGAAGATTTAATAAAGGTGATCATTACTCTTAGTCTTGCTTTCTTTAGATTCTTGGATTATGAAATTTTTAATTCTTGATTATTCTATTTTCATGATGCGTGAGTGATATCTCCGCTTGTTTAAGATTCGATGGAATTCGGTAGATCAAATGATGATGAAATCCTAAACTAATCTTAAGTCTTATGAGAATTGTGAATTTTAGGAAAAAGAATCATCAATGACCTAATTTGGACTGAGATCACCATTCTTGATAATTTCATTGCAAATTAAGGAGTAAATGATTGATGATTCTCTTTGCTAAAGGCTAAATCCGAATGATGATCAATGAAAAGACAAGGGATAGACAAGGAGAAACCCTAGTTTCTTCAATAGATCCCTAATCTTCATTCATCACCATCGTTCTAGCTATAATTCATCAATAGATAAGGTAAATCATTTTTAGATTCATCATTGCTACTAATTCGATCGAATCCTACAAGCTATTCAACATATTCTTGTTAATCGAAATTAATCTGGATATATTCTTATTTTTTCTTAATTCTTGAACTCTTTCTTGATTTTCTTGAAATGGCAACTCAATTGAATCTTGAAATCTCATTTTCTTGAATATTTCTTTACTATTTTCTTTCGGCTCATCTAAAACAAGATCGAATAAATACTTGCATCTCAGTGGACGATCCGTTCTCATTAACGAAACCACATCGACACCGTTATTGATTGCGGTTAAAAATTCTTTGATTGTGATTACTTTTCAAAACACAACTCAATCGATCAATCAACTGGCACCGTTGCCGGGGATGCGTGCTATTTTGTTCGTTCTTGTTATTTTAGTTGAAAATTTTATTATTCCATCAAAAATTTGAATCAAAATCGCATCAAGCGCTTAACGATTAGTGTGTGAATTTTGCAAGGGAATCTGGAATTACTAGAGCAATGAGATCAAGATTCTGGAGCATTCAAGAAGACCAGTGGAGCAACAGGAGCACCAAAAATTATTTTTGTGCAGAGATCAAGTCAATTGACCGCGGAACCGTGGCCATTAGCAAGGATTTGCCGCGGAACCGCGGCGGTTTAGTTGAATTGGAGCTCCAGTTTTTCTCAGGTATATCTCTTACTTTCTTATCTCTTTGCTCTTGTCCAATAACCATTTTCTGCAGAATTCTTTGCAAAAACAGCGCTGCTAAAATAAAAATCTATTGCGTGTTTTGATATTGGTTGTTTTGCATATTTTTAATACGGAAATTAAGGGGCACAGACCAAATTCAGATTAGGTGGGGATTTCATTACCTTTCTTAAGCCCCGCAAATCACAAAACTAGCATCTGCATCATCCTTCATTAACTGAAAAATATCTAGACAAGACTCTAAGGACCGTCGCGCTCAATTAGGACAGAAGAAGGTCGTGGGTAATCTATTTCTTATCCGCGTTTCTTTTGTGGTGTCTAAGGCAAGTGTGTCTAAGACAAGTGGTTACTTAATTAGGCCCGCTACTTACGTAGCGGAGAACCTCCCACTTATTTGGCACTTACCTTGCCACAGGAGGGATAAAGAGGCAGTAGAGGATTTATCCTGTGATTTGTCTTCTGGAAGTCTAGGAGCGGTCTAGTGACATGACCTAGGTGACCATTAGATTTAGGGTTGTTTGTGCATTTTTGTGTGGTTTTTCAAAAAATCAGTCTCTTTTTTCAAAACAGACACCAAACCAACATTTTCTCTAATTATCACAAACGCTGCCACTTGTGCTAAACCGTTTAGTGCATGCTCGGCCGGACACGGGATTCTAGTGCCCGTCTTGTCCGCGTTCTTCCTATCGACTCCGAAGTCGGTATTTCTACATCTTCTTTTTCATCACCTACCACATCCCCCCCGATGGACGGCTTTCCATCAAACTTTAACAACACACCTCTGCCACCGCCCGCAGGTGCGCAGAACCCACCACGCATCTTGCTCCAGGAGAGATGTGATTGATCTTTTTAGGATGTGTCGGTATTTAGAACATTGAATAGAATCACAACCAAAAATATTTGACCGCAATCAATAACGGTGTCGGATTGTAGCGCATTAGTGAGTGCGGATCGTCCACAGGGATTGCGCGATTCGTTCGTATCTTGTTTTGTTTGAATCGAAACTTTAATAGAAAAGAAAAGCAAAGAAAATGATTCAAGATTTTTATCGATGAGTTTCAAGTATCACTATTCTAATCAAGAATCAAGAAAACGATAAACATCGAGAATCAAGTATCGATAGAATTCCAATCAATTTAGGGTTCAAGATTTGAAGTAAAGCTCGTAGGAATCGATTCGGTTGTAAATGTGAAGAAGATTCAAGATTACGATTTCTTATCTATTAACAAATTGATGCTAAATCGATGTAGAATTCATCGAGGATCAAGGATCTTGTGAAGAATTAGGGTTCCTCATCCTATCCTTTGTCCTTTCGATGAATCACATTCACTAGATAGCTTCTTGAAAGTCGAATGATCAATTGTTGATCTCTAGATCGTGCGAAAGGAATCAAGAACGCATTCGCATCGATCTAGATCATCGATCAATCGATTTTCAAGAATTTACAATTGTTTTAAGACTTAAGAAATCGTTTAAAGATTTATCAACATCATCATTTTACAGTCGTTTCGATTCCTCCACGAGCGGAGATTTATTCAAGCATCATCACGAAGAATACATTCAAGAATAGAATACGGATCATAATGCTCGAATTGAAAATAAGCAAGTTTAAAGAATCTTCACCTTTATTACATCAACAAGTAGTTACAACTCTCAAGAATTACAAGAGGTAGGAACTTCGCTCGTCGAATCTAGCATCGCTCGGCTCCTTGAGTCTTGGATCGCTTAGATCTCGTGCTCCGTTGAAGTTCGGCTTCGCTTCAAAGGATCGTCGAAGACTTGCTTGGCTTGCACTCAAAGGATCTTGAATTCTTGATCTTGCATTGGATTAGGGTTAGGGTTTTGACACAAGTCTTGTCACTAGACTTGTGGGTGGAAATTGGGGAAGATGAAGATTGAACTAGAATTTAGCCAACAATGAGCAACCTTGAACAAGTGAGCCTAGGGGTCTATTTATAGGTTTCCCAAACCCTAGGTCTAGGAATTCAAATTTGAGTTTTCCCTCCAAAAGTTAGTTAGAGGAAGAGACTTCTAGAAGTAGTTAGTTAGGGGATTAGCTTCTACCCTAAGCTAGGAGGTTAGGGGGAAGGTTCTAGGTCCTTAATGGAGTTTAGATGAAGCTTATTGAGGAAGCTTGGGGTGTTTAGTTAGGAACCCTAGAGCTTGCTGATCTGGCAGAATGTTCTGGGGCTTTCTGGAGAATGTAATGTCTTTCTGAAGTGTGGAAGCTAATGTAGGAGTTATGGCCTGAAATTGGGGTGATGATGTGGCTAAGCCGCCGCGGTTCCGCGGCGCAAGGCGGCTCCGGCCGCAGAACCGCGGCCACTTGGCTTCTGTGGAGCTTCCTTCTTCATGTGATGGCTTCTAGTGTCTTCAAGTGCACATTTTAATATGTTGATTCTCTGAATGCTTCTTAGATCATTGCCAGATTCCAATTCCTTGAGTTGGCGTATTTTAACAGTCTTCATTTTGTAAATTTGATCGCTCTCATGAAATTTCCTGCACAGACTTCGAAACACAAGTTGCGATATATAGGAATGATGCCATGCTATGAAATACAGTCAATTTCCTTTATAGTGCCGGTTTTAGAGTCTAACACATGCAATCTGATATTTAACGACTGTTTTGCTAAAATGTGATATATGAATGCCGAACACTTCTAGATGAGTGCAAATGATAGGGAAATTGCCGGTTTAAAGATGCAGTATTTTCGACTGATCAAGATGCTACCCTATTCGAGGTCCTCTTTCTACTTGTCTTTCCATTCCACCGGCCGATAGGGACAATTACGAAATCAAACCTCAATACATCAATCTTTTACCCAAATATCACGGTCTCGAGTCTGAAGACGCATACGTTTTTATTACCAAATTTGAAAACGTATGTGCTATGATGGGTACTTCACAGCTTTCTGTGGATGCTATGCGTCTACGTCTTCTCCCGTTCACTTTGTGCGATTTAGCCGAAAAGTGGCTTTATAATACAGCTGCACACTTTATTTCAAACTGGGATGAATTCTTCATAGCTTTCCATAAGAAATTCTATCCCAATCATAAGACCGTCTGAGTCCGTAGCGAAATAAATTAATTTACCCAGCTTCTCAATGAACAATTTTGGAAGTGTTTTGAACGCTTCAAGGATTTGTTAGTTCAATGTCCTCATCACGGAATCCACCTATGGGATCTGAGCAGAATCATATATGAGGACATTAATCTTACAACAAAACAGATGCTTGAATCCATGTGTCAAGGCATCTTCATGTCTAAAGACGATGGTGAAGCTTGGAAATTTTTAGAAGATTTTGCTGAAAAAACTTTGCAATGGTAGAGTGTAAGTCAACCGTCGTCTAGGAGCGGTATTCATCAACGGGATGTTTCCATAGCAGTCAAAGCTGAAATGGCAGCAATGCAAAAGAAACTTGATGCTATGGAATACAAATTTTTATTAGCCTCCCTAAACCAGATGACACTCCCTAAAACTGCATGCGGATGCTGTTCTGATCCATCACATTTGACGGAAGAATGTTGTCACGCCCCACTTCCCAGAGTATGCAAGATTGGGCACGTAACATAGCCAACCATGCTACCTGTGGGTAGGGAGTATCCATCCACAGTCACATTACGGTTGTAAGGATATCAAGAACAAGATAAAGTACTAATCTAACACATGTCCAAATCCATAATAACAGGAATCAATAAACAATAAGTGCGGAAGCTAATGATCCAATACAATGAATAAACAGTACGTCCCATAATGCGGGCTCACATCTGGAAATGAAATGAAATAAATAAACTAAACCCTAAGGAACTCACAGTTCAGCCTGCTGGCTGAAGTACTCCTGCTCGGTCGTCGACAATGGTATGGAATCTGGGCCATGCAAAACCCAGACGTCAGCGCGTCATGACATCAAGTATATAGTATAAACATGGTAATAAGCAATGCAAGTATGAACATGAATAAAGCAGTAATAAGAAATAACAAGCAGGGTAATGTGCAATGGTGACTAAACTGTCCTATCAGGTTTTCTACTCTATAGTCTTTGAAACCAATTGATGAATCGTCGATGTAACCCAATAGTATCCCGTACATACCCGGGACCACGGCCACAATATTCTCGGCGGCAGCCGAGACATGCCGTTAGGCACAGAATAGGAAAGTGTTAGTATCCCGTACATACCCGGGACCACGGCCACAATATTCTCGGCTGAAACCGAGACATGCCGTTAGGCACAGAATAGGAAAGTGTTCACTCGGTATTACCCCGTACATACCCGGGATCACGGCCACAATATTCTCGGCTGAAACCGAGACATGCCGTCAGGCACAGAATAGGAAAGTGTTAGTATCCCGTACATACCCGGGACCACGGCCACAATATTCTCGGCTGAAACCGAGACATGCCGTTAGGCACAGAATAGGAAAGTGTTCACTCGGTATTACCCCGTACATACCCGGGATCACGGCCACAATATTCTCGGCTGAAAACGAGACATGCCGTCAGGCACAGAATAGGAAAGTGTACACTCGGTATTACCCCGTACATACCCGGGATCACGGCCACAATATTCTCGGCTGAAACCGAGACATGCCGTCAGGCACAGAATAGGAAAGTGTACACTCGGTATTACCCCGTACATACCCGGGATCACGGCCACAATATTCTCGGCTGAAACCGAGACATGCCGTCAGGCACAGAATAGGAATGTGTACACTCGAACGGTAGTGAACTGTCGAGTTACAAGTCAGGTTCATCTTTGATTTCCCCATACCCCCAAGCTATGTATGTCAGGTCAGGTATTCAGTAGTCAAGGACTAATGCCAACACAAAATCCGGTAAGAGTAGGTCTGTCTGGATAGACAGCAGGGATGGTCGGGTTTGCCGGCATTAGGCATGAAATCATGAAACAAGTAATGTCATGGAACAACAGGATGAGTCGATATGTATAGGGTGTCATGTCATGTCAAGAGTGTACGGTACCATGTCATGTCAAGTAGGAAGTGTAACAGGTCATGTCAGGAAGCACAAGATGTCATGTGGGTGCTCATAATCAAACTAACATAAGCATGTGTATAAATAAACAAGCATGAGTACTATCAGAACAATAAACTGGAACATGTAATATGATATGTAAATAAATATAATTTCAAGGATATGGATGCACAGTTATCGATTAGGGTTACATTTATAGTTCCAATATTAATTAGGATGCAATTTATTAAACATGGAGTGTTAATATCACATTATTATGTAATAGTGTGATCTATGCTTGCAATTATATGTATCTTAAATGCGATAGATGCAAACGGGTATCCGAAAAGTTATAAAACTGTAAAATGGTAATGTGGGATGTACAAATAAACAATATGTGATATAAATATTGATATAATAATATTAATATGGATAGCATATTCAAAGCGATTAGTAACTATAAAAGATGTATTGATTAACCATGCACAAGAAGGTTCCGTTCAGAAATTCAGCGTCACCCTAATTTGTAAAATAGCTTAAAAATAACAAACGTTCTCCAAAAGGGACGTATCTTATACCAAAACAAATATAATTCAATAAGGTTTTCAGTTTTATAAGTATAAGCATTTCAGGTTATCCCTACAAAAAGTTATGAATATTCGAAGTTGAAAGTTTGCTGCTGGAATTTTCCTGGACAGCAGTTTGGAGACATTTTCATTTGCATTTTACGTCATTTAACCAATTTATTTTGCCAGTAAATACTTCATAGAGTTATAGTATTCTGAATTATCTTCGTAACGAACTAAAGAACGTATACTAATGATTTTTCTATGATTTATAATGAATTTTATAAGATAAGGTGTACAGTAAATTTCAGATTTGTCATATCCGATTTTTCAACGACATTTCATATGTAAACTATAAGATTTTCAAATGTATAACATTATAAAATGAAGATTATAAAAGTATATAGCATGTAGCAAGATTAACTTGCCTCGATGGGTCGCGAATCGGGAAAACGGAACGTTAACCGTCGGCGGGGAAAACTCGCGACGGCGCACGGTTCACGGAATGAACCCAAACGACGAACAAAGGAACCACACGGGTCGGGGTATCTCGCTGGAACGTCGAGAAACGTCACCGGCACGACGGAATTCCGGCAACAAAAGAACAGTTAAAAGAAATGAGAAACGAGACATGAAGCAAGAAGAGAAAAATGATAAAGAGAAGTACGAGAGAATATATGAGGGAGAGGGAGAGAAAGTGGGGCCCACGGGGTTAAAGAGGAGGTTGCGATTGGCTGAGAGAATAAATTAAGAAGGATATAAAAGATTGTAAAAATATCATATGGTTAACTTAAAGATTTAAAAGATAGGTAATGAACAGTAAGATATCAGGTTAGTTAGAAAAATATATGCGAAGGTTTTAATAATATTAAAATTTAGGATTTTGGCGCCAAATGAAACATTTCCAAATTGCGCCCGGGTTGGGTCCAAAAAAATTCGAAATTCAAATAATAGGATTTTAAGCGGGTTCCAAATTTTAAAATGAAATGTTTTATGATTAAAAAGCATACTCTCAAAACGGACACACGCACGTGCACGTAGCCATCCAAACTCGCCCGTTTCACTGAACGGGACGAGAACACACTGCACGGACGCTACCACGAGGCTAAGGATGTCAAGTAGGCCAAGATGAATATTTTTTAATTTTATTTTAGATGCTAAAATTTGTTATATGCAGAATGACTTAGCCAGATAAAATTTTACAGTAAGACCCAAATAAGCAAGATAAATGAATTGAGTAATATCTAATGCTCAACCAATAACAGAAAATAGTAGCATTGGGCTCGGGTGTTACATTATACCCAACTACAAAAGAATTTCGTCCTCGAAATTCTAAGAATACAAGATAGAAGACTACAGGAAAAGGTGAGGATACTTCTGTCGGATCTCGTCTTCTCGCTCCCACATGGACTCTCCATGCGATCGATTACCCTAAGAAACTAGCACAAGAGGGGTAACCTTGTTCTTAAGAACCTTTTCTCTCCGATCCTTGATTTCAACTGGTCGCTCTTCAAAAGTTAGGTCCTCCCGTACAGTCAACTCCGAATGATCCAATACTTGGGTTTCATCTCGAACATACCTCCGTAGTTGAGATACATGAAACACATCGTGCACTCCTGCCAAGGACTGTGGTAACGCCAAATGGTACGCTACCTCTCCAACACGCTCCAATATCTCGAAGGGTCCAAGGAATCGAGGGCTAAGCTCTCCCCGACTCCCAAAGCGAATCACCCCTCTAGTCGGTGATATCTTCAGGAATACCAAATCACCCACGGCGAACTCTAGAGGTCTTCTTGACGTGTCGGCCCAACTCTTCTGTCTGTCTTGTGCTGCCTTCATATGATTTCTGATAGTGTTAACCTTCTCAACTATCTGCATCACCAAATCTGGTCCCAACAATTTTCGTTCACCGACATCATCCCAACAAATAGGTGAACGACATTTACGACCATACAAAGCTTCAAACGGAGCCATCGGGATAGTTGCCTGAAAACTGTTGTTGTAAGAAAACTCCACCAAGTGTAGATGATCCTCCCACGAACCCTTGAAGTCCAACATGCATGCTCTCAGCATATCATCAAGAGTTTGGATCGTTCTCTCCGACTGACCATCAGTTTGAGGATGATAAGCTGTGCTAAACTTCAATCGAGTCCCCAAACTTTCCTGTAAACTCCTCCAGAAGTGTGATAAGAACCGAGTGTCCTGATCGGACACGATGCTTACCGGCACTCCATGCAATCTGACAATCTTCTGTATGTATCGTTCTGCCAAAGTCTCTGTCGATTGACCAACCCGAAAAGGAATAAAGTGAGCTGCTTTGGTCAAACGATCGACAATCACCCATACAGCATTGTTGCCCTTTGGACTCCACGGTAAAGCCGTCACGAAATCCATGGTTATATGTTCCCACTTCCACTGAGGAATCGGAAGTGGTTGCAACAAACCAGCAACCCTTTGGTGTTCAGCCTTGACTTGCTGACACACCAAGCACTTAGCCACGAAGCGAGCAATTTCCCGTTTCATACCTTCCCACCAGAAGTGCTGTCGAATATCTCGGTACATCTTTGTCCCTCCTGGATGTACAGAGTAAGCTGAAACTGTGTGCCTCCTTCATAAGCTCTTCACGCACATCTCCTTTTGGCACACACACACGGCTACCATATCTCAACGAACCGTCTTCATGGATCAGTAAATCGGTTCGTAGTCCGGCTCCAACCTGCTCTCAAAACTTTTGCAGTCTAGGATCCTGCGATTGCGCCACTTTAATCTTCTCAACTAAGGACGACTGTACTTGCAACTGCATCAACTGTCCTGTAGCATGGGGTAGCACAACCTCCAAGTCGAATCTCCGAAAAATCCGCAATGATCTCCCTCTGTGCAGTCAATATCTGAATTGCTGGTAACCGACTCAGCGCATCCGGCACGACGTTGACTTTTCCCGGATGGTACTTAAGATCAAGGTCATAGTCGGCCATCAGCTCCAACCATCTGCGTTGCCTCATGTTCAACTCCTTCTGAGTGAACACATATTTTAAACTCTTGTGATCTGTAAAGACTTCAACTCTCTCGCCCAAAAGGTAGTGTCTCCAATCTTCAGGGCGAAGATCACGGCTGCAAGCTCTAAGTCATGAGTCGGATAGTTCTTCTCATGAGTCTTCAGCTGTCTCGATGCGTAAGCGACGACTTTCCCATTTTGCATTAAAACACATCCCAATCCTTTTCCAGATGCGTCGCTGTGAATCACCAGTCCTCCTGAATCATCCGGTACGGTTAGGATAGGGGCGGTTATCAACTTCTGTTTCAACGTCTCGAAGGCCGATGCACATCCATCCGTCCAAACATACGGTACCTCCTTACGCGTAAGCTTGGTTAACGGCTCAGCTAAGCGAGCGAAGTTCTCCACAAATCTTCTGTAGTAACCGGCGAGTCCAAGAAAACTTCTTATCTCCGCAACATTCTTTGGAATAGGCCAATCTCGAACTGCTGTAATCTTCTCGGGATCAACGGCGATTCCATCGCCCGACACAACATGTCCCAGAAATTTCACTTCCTCCAGCCAGAAATTCACACTTACTCATCTTCGCAAATAACTTCTCTTGTCTCAGCGTCTGCAGTGCGATCCTTAAGTGCTCAGCATGCTCCTCCGGACTCCTCGAGTACACCAGAATATCGTCAATGAATACCATAATAAACTGGTCCAAGAACGGTGAAAAGATCATGTTCATCAAATCCATAAATATTGCTGGCGCATTAGTCACTCCGAAGGGCATCACTAGATACTCGAAATGTCCATATCGAGTTCGAAACGCCGTCTTGCAAATGTCTTCTGCTTTTACTCGGACCTGATGATATCCTGATCGCAAATCCAGTTTCGAGAATACCCTCCCGCCACTGAGCTGCTCAAAAGTTCTCCAATGCGAGGGATCGGGTACTTGTTCTTAATAGTCACCCGGTTCAATTCTCGATAATCAATTCACATCCTTCTCGTGCCATCCTTCTTCTTTACTAAAAGAACTGGAGCTCCCCACGGTGAGTTGCTGCTTCGAACCCATCCCTTCTCGAGTAATTCACCCACTTGTTTCTTAACTTCTTCCAATTCCACCGGTGCCATCGGATAATAAGATTTTGATACTGGCGCTGCACCAGGAATAAGGTCAATCGCGAACTCCACATCTCGCTTCGGCGGTAAGCCCGATATATCTTCAAATACGTCCATAAAATCGCGAACAACTGCCGGCTCTTCATTACTATCAACTTCCATAGCTGCAAGAACACTGTTTGTCGGCCTAGCCCTAAACTCGACTGGCCCGACAGAACTGCTTCCTTACCGCAACCGCCGTCTACATTGTTGGCCACGAAAGGTCCAGCAAGACTACTGAGTCTCGTCCATTCTGCTGCATGCACGTCCACGGTTGCTCCATTCTGCCTCAGCCCAATAAATTTCTCTTCCATTCCCTCCCGTGCAGTCCGCGGAAAGAACTTCTCCAGGAAACTCTTAGAGAAATCCGCCCAACTGCTTGGCTTGGGCAAACGGTTCTCCTCCACAAGCCACCACTCTCGGCGTAATCCACCAGCTGAATGCGCACCACATCAACACTCTTGTCTTCTGGGATCTGTGTCGCAATCAGCAAATTCTCCGTGTTACTAGCCACTGCTCGGCTGGCAACAGCTCCTCCAGACCAGTGAAAGTAGTAGGACCCATACGTCTGAACTCTGCCAAGGTCCCTCCTCGGTCAACTGGTCTAGTTCCAATCTTGTTCACAGACTGCTGAACGATCTGCAAACCTTCCTGAAACAAGTCCGCGTGCTGCTGGATCAGCTCGGTCTGTTTCTTTGATTTCCAGTATTCCTCTTATCTCTCCAAGCATGGCGGCTTCGTTCACACGCCTCCGGTACGTCTTCAACTTCTTACCTGTCATAATCCTGAACTCAAAACACCCAACATTAGCATGATGATAGATTCTGAATGTGGATCAAGGCTAGAACTCCAAGATACTTAAATAGAGTGCTGCATTGTAGCTATGCCGCGGTATCATAGCCGCAATTACTTAACTCCACCCAAGTCGCCTAAGTCCTAGAGATAACAAGAAATTAGGTTTTCGAGTTGACAATGCAAAGTAAGTTTGCATGTCGACATGATCCGGAAGAATGATTCAAGGATGGTAAAACAGTCAATGTGGCTGGACATGTTTCCTAAACACGGGCATTCTGATTCGTGTATTGGGTACAATACCCAACTACAAAAGAATCAACCCGACTAACCTATGTCTCTGATACCAAAAGAACCATGTCACGCCCCACTTCCCAGAGTACGCAAGATTGGGCACGTAACATAGCCAACCATGCTACCTGTGGGTAGGGAGTATCCATCCACAGTCACATTACGGTTGTAAGGATATCAAGAACAAGATAAAGTACTAATCTAACACATGTCCAAATCCATAATAACAGGAATCAATAAACAATAAGTGCGGAAGCTAATGATCCAATACAATGAATAAACAGTACGTCCCATAATGCGGGCTCACATCTGGAAATGAAATGAAATAAATAAACTAAACCCTAAGGAACTCACAGTTCAGCCTGCTGGCTGAAGTACTCCTGCTCGGTCGTCGACAATGGTACGGAATCTGGGCCATGCAAAACCCAGACGTCAGCGCGTCATGACATCAAGTATATAGTATAAACATGGTAATAAGCAATGCAAGTATGAACATGAATAAAGCAGTAATAAGAAATAACAAGCAGGGTAATGTGCAATGGTGACTAAACTGTCCTATCAGGTTTTCTACTCTATAGTCTTTGAAACCAATTGATGAATCGTCGATGTAACCCAATAGTATCCCGTACATACCCGGGACCACGGCCACAATATTCTCGGCGGCAGCCGAGACATGCCATTAGGCACAGAATAGGAAAGTGTTAGTATCCCGTACATACCCGGGACCACGGCCACAATATTCTCGGCTGAAACCGAGACATGCCGTTAGGCACAGAATAGGAAAGTGTTCACTCGGTATTACCCCGTACATACCCGGGATCACGGCCACAATATTCTCGGCTGAAACCGAGACATGCCGTCAGGCACAGAATAGGAAAGTGTTAGTATCCCGTACATACCCGGGACCACGGCCACAATATTCTCGGCTGAAACCGAGACATGCCGTTAGGCACAGAATAGGAAAGTGTTCACTCGGTATTACCCCGTACATACCCGGGATCACGGCAACAATATTCTCGGCTGAAACCGAGACATGCCGTCAGGCACAGAATAGGAAAGTGTACACTCGGTATTACCCCGTACATACCCGGGATCACGGCCACAATATTCTCGGCTGAAACCGAGACATGCCGTCAGGCACAGAATAGGAAAGTGTACACTCGGTATTACCCCGTACATACCCGGGATCACGGCCACAATATTCTCGGCTGAAACCGAGACATGCCGTCAGGCACAGAATAGGAATGTGTACACTCGAACGGTAGTGAACTGTCGAGTTACAAGTCAGGTTCATCTTTGATTTCCCCATACCCCCAAGCTATGTATGTCAGGTCAGGTATTCAGTAGTCAAGGACTAATGCCAACACAAAATCCGGTAAGAGTAGGTCTGTCTGGATAGACAGCAGGGATGGTCGGGTTTGCCGGCATTAGGCATGAAATCATGAAACAAGTAATGTCATGGAACAACAGGATGAGTCGATATGTATAGGGTGTCATGTCATGTCAAGAGTGTACGGTACCATGTCATGTCAAGTAGGAAGTGTAACAGGTCATGTCAGGAAGCACAAGATGTCATGTGGGTGCTCATAATCAAACTAACATAAGCATGTGTATAAATAAACAAGCATGAGTACTATCAGAACAATAAACTGGAACATGTAATATGATATGTAAATAAATATAATTTCAAGGATATGGATGCACAGTTATCGATTAGGGTTACATTTATAGTTCCAATATTAATTAGGATGTAATTTATTAAACATGGAGTGCTAATATCACATTATTATGTAATAGTGTGATCTATGCTTGCAATTATATGTATCTTAAATGCGATAGATGCAAACGGGTATCCGAAAAGTTATAAAACTGTAAAATGGTAATGTGGGATGTACAAATAAACAATATGTGATATAAATATTGATATAATAATATTAATATGGATAGCATATTCAAAGCGATTAGTAACTATAAAAGATGTATTGATTAACCATGCACAAGAAGGTTCCGTTCAGAAATTCAGCGTCACCCTAATTTGTAAAATAGCTTAAAAATAACAAACGTTCTCCAAAAGGGACGTATCTTATACCAAAACAAAGATAATTCAATAAGGTTTTCAGTTTTATAAGTATAAGCATCTCAGGTTATCCCTACAAAAAGTTATGAATATTCGAAGTTGAAAGTTTGCTGCTGGAATTTTCCTGGACAGCAGTTTGGAGACATTTTCATTTGCATTTTACGTCATTTAACCAATTTATTTTGCCAGTAAATACTTCATAGAGTTGTAGTATTCTGAATTATCTTCATAACGAACTAAAGAACGTATACTAATGATTTTTCTATGATTTATAATGAATTTTATAAGATAAGGTGTACAGTAAATTTCAGATTTGTCATATCCGATTTTTCAACGACATTTCATATGTAAACTATAAGATTTTCAAATGTATAACATTATAAAATGAAGATTATAAAAGTATATAGCATGTAGCAAGATTAACTTGCCTCGATGGGTCGCGAATCGGGAAAACGGAACGTTAACCGTCGGCGGGGAAAACTCGCGACGGCGCACGGTTCACGGAATGAACCCAAACGACGAACAAAGGAACCACACGGGTCGGGGTATCTCGCTGGAACGTCGAGAAACGTCACCGGCACGACGGAATTCCGGCAACAAAAGAACAGTTAAAAGAAATGAGAAACGAGACATGAAGCAAGAAGAGAAAAATGATAAAGAGAAGTACGAGAGAATATATGAGGGAGAGGGAGAGAAAGTGGGGCCCACGGGGTTAAAGAGGAGGTTGCGATTGGCTGAGAGAATAAATTAAGAAGGATATAAAAGATTGTAAAAATATCATATGGTTAACTTAAAGATTTAAAAGATAGGTAATGAACAGTAAGATATCAGGTTAGTTAGAAAAATATATGCGAAGGTTTTAATAATATTAAAATTTAGGATTTTGGCGCCAAATGAAACATTTCCAAATTGCGCCCGGGTTGGGTCCAAAAAAATTCGAAATTCAAATAATAGGATTTTAAGCGGGTTCCAAATTTTAAAATGAAATGTTTTATGATTAAAAAGCATACTCTCAAAACGGACACACGCACGTGCACGTAGCCATCCAAACTCGCCCGTTTCACTGAACGGGACGAGAACACACTGCACGGACGCTACCACGAGGCTAAGGATGTCAAGTAGGCCAAGATGAATATTTTTTAATTTTATTTTAGATGCTAAAATTTGTTATATGCAGAATGACTTAGCCAGATAAAATTTTACAGTAAGACCCAAATAAGCAAGATAAATGAAATGAGTAATATCTAATGCTCAACCAATAACAGAAAATAGTAGTATTGGGCTCGGGTGTTACAAATGTCCTTTGAATTCTCCGTTTTAAGGTCAAGAGCACACTAATGCTTCTTTTCAGCAAAGACCTAGAAACGACCCTTATTCTTCCACATATAATCAGGGTTGGAGGAATCACCCTAAGTTTGCTTGGAACCAACACCAAACTCAAAACACGGTTCCAAACCAAAACAACTTTCAAAGGGTACCTCCACAACAACAGCAACCACTACAATTGACTCAGCACCCCTATCAATCACAAAATTTTCAAAATCCGGTCAACACTTCTGCACCGTATAATAATTCGTTGCAATTGACCGGTACTGATAACTCCTCTTCACTCGAGCAAACCATGAATTTGTTCATGAAAAATTTTATGCAAGTTTCGGCTGAGATCAAGTCTTCTATCGATAATATCAAGAAGGACTCCGCCTCCCACGGTGAGAGTATTAAATTGATAGAAGCACAACTTGCACGATTGAATGCCGAAATGAGTGCTAGAGAGAAAGGGAAACTTCCATCTCAACCCCTACCGAATCCTGGGCATTCACAACACTACAATGTGAATGTCATTACAACGTTGAGATCTGGAAGAGTGCTGAATAACCAAGTCAGTGAAGAAATTGATGATAATGATGAATCTATCAATAACACCCAGGCTGCGGCTTTCCCTTCCACTTCTACTTCCACTTCCACTTCTGACCCTTGTTCGTCTACCTCACCACCTTCTTGCAAGCCTATTCTCCGTTTTCCTCAAGGCTCAAACCCTCAGGCCACTTCTTCTAGTCTACCTCACTCGATCCCCACCTCAATTCTGGGATCTGTTCTACCCACACGACCTTATCCAGTGTCGGACCCAGCTCTTATTGCTAAAGCTCCTTATCTGAATAGGTTAAGGGGAAACAAAACAAGTCCACATATGGAGAAGATTATGGAACTGTTTAAACAGGCTAACATCAACACCCCTCTCCTAGATGCTATACAACAAGTTTCGTCTTATGCGAAAATTCTTAAGGACTTGTGCACTAGGAAGAGGAAGACTCAGGTGCCCAAAAAGGTATTCATGATGAATAATGTTAGCACAACTTTTACCCTACAGTTACCAAAGAAACGTAAGGACCCTGGCTGTCCTACAATCTCGATTTTTATTGGGGGTAAAAACATTAACCATGCTTTACTTGACCTTGGTGCTAGTGTTAACCTGCTTCTATACTCTGTCTACGAGCAGTTAAGGATTGAAGAGTTGAAACCTGCTCATTGTACTCTCCAAATGGCAGACCGATCAATCACCAAATCTAGGGGTGAACTTGAGGATGTGTTGATAAAAGTCGGAGAATTTATATTCCCTGTGGACTTTATTGTTCTTGATACACAGCCTGTAGCGAACCCACGGAACCAAATTCCGGTGATTCTTATTGACCCTTCCTGGCCACTTCCAATGCTGTTATTAATTGTCGAAACGGTTCCATGAACCTATCATTTGGAAAAATGACAATTGAGCTTAACATTTATAAGATTGGAAGTCAGCCGTCTGAACCCTCTGCTCATATTCTTGATGACTGTTCTGTCCACGAGATAGCTTCTAAAAGCTGCAAGGTTGATGAACTTTGCTTTGATGATCTCGACGACATTAGCACATCACTGTTTGATCTTGCACATCTTAGTGAGGACACTTTTAACGAGTCCACTCCCGAGTCTGAACATTTTGACTCATCACTTTCCGATTCTATATCCTTTGCAGGCTACGAGCTTCTTCGAGAATCCAAATGTCATTCACTTACCCCACCTTCTATTGTTTCTCCGCCGACATTAGATCTCAAATTATTACCTTCTCATATTAAATATGCATATTTATGTGAGAATGAGTCTTTAGCCGTGATCATATCCGCTTCTCTAGTCTTAGAGCAAGAGAACGCTCTTTTGATGATCTTGAGATCTAATAGGCAGGCCTTTGGTTGGACAATGGCTGACATCAAAGGGATTAGTCCCTTGATTGTTGAACATCATATACATTTTATGGCTGAAGGCAAACCAACCCAAGAACCACAAAGACGGTTGAATCCCGTCATGAAGGAGGCGGTAAAGAAAGAAATCGTCAAATGCCTTGACAGTGGTATCATTTACCCAATCTCTGATAGCCAATAAGTAAGTCATATTCATGTAGTCCCTAAGAAGTCCGACATCACGGTCATAACAAATGAGGCTAATGAGTTGATCCAGACACGCGCTCAAACTGGGTGGCGTGGATGTATAGATTATAGAAAACTTAATGCCGCAACGAGGAAAGACCACTTCCCTCTACCTTTCATTGACCAGATGTTGGAACGCTTAGCTGGACATGAATACTATTGTTTCATTGATGGATACTCTGGCTATAACCAGGTCCCTATTGCCGAAAAGGATCAAGATAAAACCATATTTACTTGTCCTTTCGGTACTTTTGCTTATAGACGCATGCCCTTTGGGTTATGAAACGCTCCCGCTACATTTCAGCGGTGTATGATGGGGATATTCTCGGACATGGTCAAGAATTTTCTGGAGATTTTCATAGACGATTTCTCGATATTCAGAGATTCTTTTGATGATTGCCTATCTCATCTTGACGCTATTCTTACTCGTTGTAAAGAGAAGAACTTAAGCTTGAATTGGGAAAAATGCCATTTCATGGTCCAAGAAGGTATTGTACTTGGGCATGTCATTTCACGAAAAGGCATTGAGGTTGACAGAGCTAAAATAGATGTCATTCATAACCTTCCTCATCCCAAATGCGTCAAAGATATACGATCTTTCCTTGGCCATGCAGGATTTTATAGGAGATTCATTAAGGATTTTAGCAAAATTGCTAGACCTTTAACTCTTCTCTTGGCCAAGGATACAACCTTTCACTTTGATTCGGACTATGATGCTGCATTTGACTTGCTTAAGAATTCACTCACTACAGCCCCCGTTCTATCATCTCCTGATTGGAACCTCCCGTTTGAGCTTATGTGTGATGCATCAGATTTTGCTGTTGGTGCAGTCTTAGTACAGCACATTGATAAGATGCCACACGCGATCTATTACGCAAGTAAGACCTTGATTGATGCCCAAATTAATTATACAACTACCGAGAAAGAACTCTTGGCAGTTGTATTTGCATTAGAAAAATTCAGGCCTTACTTGATTGGCTCACCAGTTTTTGTTTACACTGATCACTCCGCCTTAAAACATCTTCTATCGAAGAAGGATGCTAAGGGTAGGTTAATATGTTGGATCCTACTATTGAAAGAATTTGATCTCGTCATTAAAGATAAGAAAGGATGTGGAAACGTAGTAGCCGACCATCTCTCGCGCATCTCTTCTTCACCAACTGTGACCCTGCCAATTAACGACACTTTTCCTGACGAACAGCTCTTGAACGTATTCGGCGAACCTTGGTTCGGGGATAATGTGAATTATCTTGCAACAGGACTTACTCCTAGCGAATGGTCTAAACAGGACAAATATCTATTTCTATCCCGAGTAAAGCATTTTTACTGGGATGAACCTTATTTGTTTAAATATTATCCTAACCAAATCATTCGCAGATGTGTCCCTAATGATGAATTCAAGAGAGTTCTATCTTTCTGTCATGATCAGGCATGTGGAGGTCATTTTGGTCCTCGAAAGACGGCGGAGAACGTTTTACAATGTGGTTTTTACTGGCCGACATTATTCAAAGATGCATTTGATCATTGCAAAACCTGTCCACGGTGTCAACATACGGGTCGGATTTCTCGAAGAAATGGGATGCCACTTCAAACAATCTTGGTGGTTGAAATTTTCGACGTTTGGGGTATCGATATTATGGGTCTTTTGCCCAACTCTTTTGGGAATTTATACATCCTGTTAGCGGTTGATTACGTCTCGAAATGGGTTGAAGCTATTCCATGTCGCACTAATGACAAAAACGTTGTCATTAAGTTTCTGAAAGAAAATATCTTTTCGCGATTTGGACACCCACGCGCTATCATTAGCGATAACGGGACGCATTTATGTAATCGGTCTTTCGAGACTTTGATCGGGAAATATGTAATCAACCATAAACTTTCGACACCCTATCATCCCCAAACGAGCGGGCAAGCTGAGGTTTCCAACAGACAGATCAAACAAATTTTGGAAAAAACAGTTTCTAAAAACCGAAAAGATTGGTCAACCAAATTGACGGATGCTCTTTGGGTATTTCGTACCGCTTATAAGACTGATCTCGGTATGTCTCCTTACCGTCTAATGTTTAGTAAGGCTTGCCATCTTCCGGTCGAGATTGAACACAAAGCATTGTGGGTCATAAAAGAACTGAACTTTAACTTAGATCAAGCCTGCACCTTTCGGAAGCTGCAATTAAACGAGCTAAGCGAACTCCGCGATGAAGCTTACGATAATGCGGTGATAGTAAAGAACCGGATTAAGGTATTTCACGACAAAAATATTTTGAGAAAAACTTTTACCCTAGGTCAACAAGTCTTTCTTTACGATTCGCATCTCCATCTTCATGCGGGTAAGCTACGATCTCATTGGAAAGGACCATTTGTTGTGCGGTATGTATACCCGCACGGGGCAATTGAGGTTGAAAATGTTAAAGACGGTTTAATTTTCAAAGTGAATGGACATAGATTAAAACCGTATTTTTCCACTGACCCCACAGAGGAACTCCTGGTTTTACAGGAGCCGCTTTATCATGACTAAATTTCCTCCATCTCACCTCCATGTCTTGATAATACTGTCTCACTTATAGAATGGAGGTGAGTAATAAAGAATAAGTTTTGGGGAGATTTTCACATACATTCATTCTTTTCCCCATTAATAACTTTTCCTCCCAAGCTTACAGGTTTCTGAGATTTAACAGAGGGTAACAGTGAGGACGCTGTTGTAAACAAATTTGGGGGAGGTTTGTGCTTATTTACGCATCACTTTGTATCATACTTTGCATAAGTACAAAACATATATAAAAAATAAAAAAATAAAAAAATATTTAATATTTAATCTTTTATAATAAAAAATTAGAAAGTGAAAAATTACATCTAAAAGATTGGAAAATTTTAAGAAAACCAAGAAAATTAGATGTTTTCTTAAACGAAACTAGTAGTAAGTAGTTATGAGCCATTGTCCCAAGGGTTAGTAAGATGAAGGAAGTCACTAATTTGAGAATAAAAATAAGTCTGAAAAATAGTTTCTATTCTGGAAGCCAAACATTTGAACGTTGATACCCTACTATATGCACTTACACACGTCTTGAAACTCGGGATAGAAGAGAATACCTTGAAATACTCTTGTCTAAAAGCCAAAGTACTAAGAAAATAATAAATGAAGCATAAAAGTATAAAATGGTGAAGAAAAATGAACACTGGTTTTGTAATCACCAAGGCAGCATAAAAAAAATATAGCGAGGGTGCTTCATCACCTAGTGCCTTAGACCAACTGGTTTGGGAGTCACTGCTAAGCCTTAGGTGTTGCAAGACGAGGAAAACACTAAATACGCCTAACCTGTGAGCACATTTAGTAATCGGTCGGTTTGTACCTCAAGAAGTATTAACGGTCGCATGAAAAATGTGCGAGCAATTCCATCTAAAATATTTACCGATTAAAATGTACTGAGGTAGATGGACAAGAGTATGATAGCTTGAATTGAATTCTCCGAGTGTAGGAATGTCTTTTACACACACGTAGGGGTATATGATCGGTGTTTGGAAGAAAGGTAGGGATGAAGAATAAAGGCGATGTTTTATTGAGGGATGATATGATTTCTGACATCTTTTCATGACTATTAAGATAGGGCTCATGACAACCGAAAAACTAGTGTAGTTGGAAACTCTGATTTTCAAGTTCTTTTTTTTATAATTCTTATTTTTATATGTAACTTTCACAGTCTTCCTTTTATTATAGGATTTTATGGGTGCAATCCGCTGAAAACCCTCAGGAGACAACATTCCTCCTACTAGGGACACCTAGAGGTTTAAAGGCTTGTTTCACGTGCTCAGTGCAATTGTGTTGCCTACGAAAGTGCTAGTTAGTTTTTCTTTTTCTTCTTCTTTTCTCCTTCACCTGAATAAAAGAACTTTGCTCGAGATGATCAAAATCAAGCTTGGGGGAATTTATTCAGTCGAAAATATTGCAATCTTTAACATAACAATTTCCTCGCTTTTCTAATTATCTATGGATGTTTGTTATAATTATAACACGGATTACAGGTTCGTCTGGAAAATATCAAATACCATGTGTTATACATTATAATCAACATTCTAGAAGGAAATTGTGTGCTTATTATTTCACGCATATATTCTGTATCTCTCACACTTTTCATCGAGATTTTGTGTAGAAAATTATTCAGGTCAAAGAACCAGAATCGCATATTTGCCGATAAAACGCAAGAAGTCAAAAACTTAGAATCTGGCAGAGATTTAGAAAAGATTATAAGATTCCGGATATCAGAAGATTACCCAAAAGGCAAGACCAGACAACCACAGAAAAATGATGCAATGAACGCACCAAAAGGCCGCGGATCCACGGCCGATTCAGCCCGATCGGCCGCGGATCCGCGGTCGAGTTGGGGGCGCCGGGATCGATACTTCTCCAGATGCTTCCTCGTAACCTCCTAGCTTCCTGAAGACGCTTCAATCTTCCTAGCTTACTCTAGAAGCTTCCCTACAACAACCAAGCTTCTATGCAAGCTTCATAACTACCTAGCTTATTCTAGAAGCCTCTTTGTAACAACCTAGCTTATGAGGGAAGCTTGATTTGAGATCTATAAAAGGGGATCTAGGGCTAAGGTAAAAGGTTGTTGATGGTGGTAAAATTCTAGCACAAAAACTAAATTCAAATCCAATTTCAAATCAAGATCAAGAATCATTGAGAGTTCATCAAGCAACGACATTCGAAGATCCTTTATCGCAACGCCGATCGTCATCAAGAGCAAGAGATCCGCGACCGATCCACGTCTCATGGTGATCGAGCCATGCAAAGATTGACAACAAATTCACCTCTTGAATGGAGTGATCAAGAGCTTAGTCTTGTACCTCGAATTGAGGAATTGTGTAAATTTGAAGAAGATTTAATAAAGGTGATCATTATCTTAGTATTACTTTCTTTAGATTCTTGCATTATGAAATTTCTAATTCTTGATTATTCTATTTTCATGATGCGTGAGTGATATCTCCGCTTGTTTAGGATTCGATGGAATTCGGTAGATCAAATGGTGATGAAATCCTACACTAATCTTAAGTCTTATGAGAATTGTGAATTTTAGGAAAAAGAATCATCAATGACCTAATTTGGAGCGAAATCACCATTCTTGATAATTTCGTTGCAAATTAGGGAGTAAATGATTGATGATTCTCTTTGCTAAAGACTAAATCCGAATGATGATCAATGAAAAGACAAGTGATAGACAAGGAGAAACCCTAGTTTCTTCAATAGATCTCTAATCTTCTTTCATCACCATCGTTCTAGCTATAATTCATCAATAGATAAGATAAGTCATTTTTAGATTCATCATTGCTACTAATTCGATCGAATCCTACAAGCTATTCAACATATTCTTGATAATCGAAATTGATCTTGGATATATTCATAATTTTTCTTAATTCTTGAACTCTTTCTTGATTTTCTTGAAATGACTACTCAATTAAATCTTGAAATCTCATTTTCTTGAATTTTTCTTTACTATTTTCTTTCAGCTCATAAAAAACAGGATCGAATAAATACTTGCATCTCAGTGGACGATCCGTTCTCATTAACGAAACTGCATCGACACCGTTATTGATTGTGGTTATAAATTATTTGATTGTGATTACTTTTCAAAACACAACTCAATCGATCAATCAGCTTCCAAAATGTTTAAAATAAAAATCAGTAAAAATATATGTAGCTAATGAGATTCGAACACAAGGGCTATATCACAGCAGTGCAAGGCTTTACCAATAAGCTACAAGCTTGTTTCTTACTATTCTTAAAAAAATTAAATTTATAACTTGTGCTCAGGCTAGCAAACTCCTTTCTATACTTTAAGAAGAAAAATTTTGTACAGAAAATCTAGGATCGTTACAATTAGGCAAGGAGATGCGGAACTCGGATTCCCCTACTACTCAATCAGAATCCCGGGAGGTGAAACTGTACATTTCACTTCTCCAGTTGTTGTTCCGTGGCCACAACGGAATAATCGCGAGTATCCGGACCCTTGTTTAACAAAATAATACGATCTTTTACCTAACAGATACATCATACAACATACCCATATTCATATATACCTCATTCAACATGCCTTATTTACATATACCTCATACCCTTATACTCATATACATCATATCTGTACACACACATCATACCTATATACGCTTGCTCGTTTTTGTACATTTACTTCCTTATAAGGCAATCCTACTCGAGTGTAACTCGCTGACGGACTTTCCTTTTCTATTTTCTCTACCTCTGGAATGTCCGTTAGATGAGGATAAGTATTATGATGAGGATCAAGGTATGGAGCCTACTAATGAAGATTATGCAGACTTGAAGATGGAAGATTAGCTAGTTTTATTTTTGTTTGTTGCCCACATGTTTAGGGCTTTTGCTTCTTTTTCGATATAATTAAACTATTTAGTTTATTTTACTCGTTCTTTTGGGATGTATAAATTTTGGTTAATGGAAATAAATGCCTTCCGCTGTTATTATTTTGTTTTAGTACATATCCTGCATGTTATAGATATTCATACGCTTAACGTAACTGTATTGAATAGATCACCTTCAATACAGTTAGGTTGCGGACCATGCCACATCACCCCTTCATCTTCTTTTGGGAAGCGAGGCGTGACACTCATCTTCAGAGTCACTCAACGTCGGCAAATTATAATAATCTCTTAGTTTTCAACGATAAACAATACTCCAGTCAGCCTTCTTCAGGTCCCAAGAATAATATATCTGTGTTGCTATCGATAGAAAGATAAAATTATCGTATTCATAGGCTGTCCGTTTGATATTTACCAAAATGAGTTTGTATTCATCGACCTTCATACCCCGTTCAGACTTGGTATCGTCATCTGCATTGGAATATAAAAAAGAGTGCAGCCTTATGAATGTATGAGACCGCTATAATCTGCTCAAGAACACCATAATAGGAATTTCCTCTATCGTCGGAGGCTGCGACGCTGCTATTTTGCGTAGCTCTAATGCGTTTCGTCCTTTCGATCTCAAATTTGTAGCCAGAAACCCCGTATCCGTTGTAAAACGTAGCTGCAATCGATGGACCGATTAAAAGTTCCTCGACCTCTCTATCAATCTGCTCACCATTATTCATTTGTTCGTCGATTTCTTCTCTACATCATGCGATGAAAGCGCGTATCTGTTCTTCTTTGATTCTGTCATCCGACCACGTCCTAGAATTCGATCTCTTGAGTATAGTTTTGTGCGCTCTATTCGTTAATTTACAGTTATATCTGTTAGATTTTACTCTATTTCAAACGGTTTAAATGGATGAAATTAGAAAAACTTACTCTGCATATTTAGCAAAACATTCGCTGTTTTGCAAGATGAACGCAGGTAAACCGCCAATGAGATCGTAAGACATGTTGTTAGCCTTCCTGCTCTAATTGGACCGTCAGGAACACGCGATGGTTTGTTCAGCTTCGTCCTACTATCGACGTTCAAGAAACGAGTACAAAAAGACATGACTTCTTCCAAAAAATAACCTTCCGCAATCGAATCTTCAAGACGATACTTGTTGCGGATATAGTTTTTTAAAGTTAATAGATATCTGTTGAAAATAATAGATATTAATAATCCACGATAATGTTTTGCAATTTAAATGTTTAATAATAAACATTTTCATATCTCTCGATGGGATATATACAACGGTAATACACCAAACCGCCAATCAGGACCTCGGTTGCCAAATGGACGGACATGTGAACAATAATGTCGAAAAAGGAAGGTGGAAAGATAATTTTGAGCTTGCAAAGGATCATAGAAATATCTTTTTCGAGCTCTGATATCTCATTGACAGCCACATTTTTGGAACACAGTTGGCAAAAATACGTGCAAAAGTCGTTAAGAACGAGACCAATTTCGGATTTTACCGATGCTCTCAGGCATAAAGGAAGAAGATGTTGCATCAATTTGTGGTAGTCGTGACTCTTAAGTCCTACGATTTTTGCATAAAGGAAGAAATGTTTGATGAGAAACTATCGGGGACTTTCAATTCTTTCAACACCCGCAGGAACCGCCGCTTCTCCTCTTTGTCCAGATTGTAGATAATCGGTGGAATCTCGTAATAATCTGGTTTACCAGTCACATGCCGAGGATGCAATTATTCTTTAATGGACAAAACATCCAAATACGTCAAATCATGACGTGCGTTGAAATTGTCCTTTGTTTTTCCATCCTTACTCTGCAGAACATTGATGACGTATTCAGAGACACCCTTCTCGATATGCATAGCATCCAAAATTTTGGCGGAGCGGTAGATCCGACCAGTATGGAAGTTGAAATAAACCACTTAGTTTCTTCCAACCGGTTAGGCATGGCATTGCATCTTTGTTTTGTTTCTTTCCGAATGTTAAATTCTGAGAACCTCTCCATTGTTGCAATATGTCATTACTATATAATGATTTAGGAGGCCTATCGGTCTCCGTGCCGTTGAACAATTCTTTATTCTTTCTGAATCTGTGAGTTATAGGTAAGAAACGTCGGTGACCCATAAATGACTATTTCCCGCTAAACTTTAAGTGTACAGCGCTCGTATGAATATGACAACTGGAGCACGCAAGCTTACCTTGAGTTGTACATCCCGACAGCATGCCGTAGGCAGGAAAATCATTAATAGTCCACAACAAAGCAGCCCGCATCTAAAAAAATTGTTTACCATCTGTGTCATAGGTTCTCACGCCAGGTTCCCACAGCAACTTTAACTCATACACGTCGATGTTTTTCCCAAGAGAAGAGAGACCGTGATTAAAAGCACTAGCATAAAATAAGATTGTGTCATGGCTCTCCATAGCGGCAGGTTGTATATAATCACCACAATGGGCTAAGTACTGTGAGTACTCCCGCCGCGAACCATCCCAAATGGACTGAAACCGTCGCTCGCAATTCCCAGCCTCACGTTATGAAGGTCTGCACTGGATGAAAGATATTTTCTTCTAAAACTTTCCACGATATCGAATCTTTAGGGTAACTCATTTTTCCCTCTTCACGAGGCGCTTTATGGTGTCACTGCATTTCGGAAGCCGTCTCCTCACACATAAATAACCATTGCAGCCTCGGTATTAATAAAAAATGACAAAAAATCTTCACGGGCACATCACTCGACTGAAGGTCTTTCTTAGGCTTGAATCGGATGGTCCCGCACATGGGACAGTTTCTGAGTATGGCGTGTTCATTCCGGAACAAAACACAATCATTCTCATATGCATGTATCTTATAATACTTCAGGCCAATATTTGTGATTATCTTTTGCACCTCATACCAGCTCGGTGGCACTTCATTTCTGTCGGGAAGAGCTTCCCTCAGCAGTTCTAGGAGATCGGTGAAGGAATGGTCACTCCATCTATTCTTGCACTTGATCTGGAAGAAGCGTACGAAAAAGGTCAGTTTTGAAAACCCTTTGCAATTTGGATATAGCGGGATCCTAGAGTCGGCCTTGTAATTCTTCAATAACAATGGTCCAATGCTTTCTGTATCATAAGAAAGTCCATCGGTATTTATAAGCTCATCCATGTCATCGATCGGCGCGAATACAGTATCATCTTCTTCGACGGCTTCGTTTTCTTCAAACTATCATTTCTCTTCCTCCTCTTTTTCTATTATCCCTTGCCACTTTGCAGTTTCCATTTCGATGAATTCGTTTTCCGTCTCTTACACCCATGCCTCATCTCCCGTTACAACGAATTTTTCCCCGTGAAGTTCCCATGTAGTGTAATATCTAACAAATCTGTATCTCACGATGTGTAACTCAACTTCCGACTTCTTGAGCAATCGCTTGTTCATACACTTAGAGCAAGGACAATAGATTTTGTATTCTTTCGATAACCCAAGACATGCGTAGGCAAAATCGATGAAAAGGCTAACACCGTCAACGAAAAAGCGGTAGACTCTCGAGAAAGCATCAACGTACATCCAACTCTTATTGGGGAGGTATGGGAATGCCATATTGGAACAGTCTGGATGAAACAAGGTTTCTATACATAAGAGTCATGGAATTAAAATTTCTTGACAAATACATGATAGACCGCTAATATGAAGCGTTGGTGTTAGGTTTAATTGACGACTTGGCTAAGTTTGGTTTCAGTTGTTAATGGATTAGGCTCTACTCCAACTCCTATTATGAATTTTCTCCTTCTAATCTCCTCCAACTCTTATTGAGAACTTTCTCCTTCTAATATCAAAGCTCAGGATTTGGATTATTCTTCCAAGAAAGATGATGATGATATTAAATGTTCTATATTGAATGTCGATGGTAGCATTTTTCGGGGGTAAGGCAACTATCCCATTAAGAATGTATAAATCATACACCCATTCACTTGTCTTTTTATCCATTTCAAGAAAATTTCGGCAGCACCTGCCCGCTGTTCTCCGAGTACACTGTAATAGAAAATATATTCATTTCAATGCTGTCAAATGGTATTGAAACGAACATCTAATTTATCGTTGTACACTGAGAAGCAGCGAAAAGGTACCGACGAATAATCTCGAAACGAATAAAAATGCAAGTGAGTGCAGGTGTCTGCTTTATACATTCCTAACTTGTCCACATGGGAAAAATCTATCGGTTATCATACGATTGAATATTTATTCTCTTCATATAGACTGTGTGACGGTTATTAGAAGCTGAATGATACCGTCCGATATTTAACAACCTTCGTATATTTTTATGTCATGACGAACATCGCGTGTATGTTAACCGATAGACAGGAACTAAGTCACATTTTGATTTTCACATATGATTAATTATCGATGAGAATATGAAAATTTCATATTTTCATCGAGTATCATATATACACTTATTGTAACATTTAACTTGAATTGATTTTGCGTTTATGTTTCAATTTCACGGTTTTGAAGTTTTTAGTTTAGGATAAAGTTTTTTAAAGCTGAGGGTTTACATAATCGATTTTAAGATTTTGGATTTAGGGTTGAAGTTGGTGTGGGATTTGACATGAGTTCAATGTAGAGGAATGATGATATATTAAGGTTTGGACTTGTTAGTGTGTGCGCACACGCGTGCATGCGTGTGTGTAGTGTGTGTGCGTGCGCACACATGTGTGTGTGTATGTGCGTGTGTGTGTAGTGTGTGTATGCACACAAGCATACACATACGCACACGCATACACTAAAATACCCTTAACTATTATTGGTTTTTCACTAAACTATCATAACAATTTTAAATAAATAACTCGTCTTTGTAAATTAATTAAATTACTATAAATTTCACTAAAATACACTTAACTACTGTTGTTTTTCACTAAACTATGATTAAATTTTATAGTAAAAAACCCTTGCTCAATTTCATCCTATGGTAACTAAAACACCCTTAACTTTTGTAGCTTTATCATTAAAATACCCTTAATTATTGTTGCATTTCACTAAACTACCTATCCCTAATCCTAACCTTATCCTTAACCCTAAACCCCCTAACCCTAAACCTAACACTAACCCATCCCTAACCCTAACCCTATGCCTAACACTAACCCTAACCCAAACCCACCGTAACCCTAATTCAATCCCTAACCCTAACCCTAAACCCTAATCCTTTACCCTAACCGGCCGGCCGACGGATCTACACTCTTACCCCTAACCAAATCTCAAAAAATTAACCAGCAGCGACGGTGACGAGAGATCAAGAGGCCGGAAATGAAAGTAGGCCGGCGACGAGATGAGCTAGGGCAAAAAAAATTAAAATTTTAATTATTAGGGAGCAAAAATCAAAACTTAAACGAAAAAAATTAAATTCAACCAATTAAACTTACCTCTTGAAGATGTTGGTGAGGTTCAACGATGACCTACGGCTTTGATCGATGGTGACGACGACCTAGGGCTCCGATGACGAGCTCAATCGACCGGGCCGGGGCTTCAAGGGGATCAACGAGGAGAGGGCTTCTACGGGGATGGGGCTTCGACGGTATTAGGGAGGCGAGGCAGAAGGGGCGACGGGGCGAAGGCGGGAGAATTGGGGAGACAACGAGAGGGGGGGATTTTTGGGAAGTGAGGGAAATGAAAGGCTCGGGGGGAATTTGTGTTTTAATTATGAGTGGGTGTGGGGCCCGCCATATTTTTTGTTTGGTAGCGGTTTAAACCGTGACCATAACGGGTCAAATCGTGACCAAATGCCCATTACTACTGGGCACATTTATAGTAATGATATGAGCTTGGTCGTGTATGGGAAAAATTTCAAAATATCAAACGACACAAGCGTATGATGGAGGATGGAGAAAATTGAGGTAAAATGACAAATCTATTGGAGCTTGGAGAATAATGGACTAGAGCTTCTCAAAGTTCATATTCAATCTTCAAGAAGCCAAAAGTCCAAGTTTAAAGAATTCAAGATATCAAAGAAATCGAAGAAGTCAAGAGCTCGTGTTGAGATATCGGAAGATTCAAGATTCGGCAAAATAACGATATTGACATAAGAAACAATGTAAGTATTCAATGGTTATGGAAAATATCACCTTAAGCTCTTGCACACACTCTTTGTAAGGTTTTGGAAACACTTAGTTAAAACTTGCGTTGGTTTTCGATGAAAAAGTTTTTCAAAATCCAGTTCAAAGTTTTCTGAGAAATCCTTCTTCAGACGTCAGTCTTAGTGTTCTTCAGACGTCAGTTTTTGTTTTCAAAACATGTACATATTATGACATACTTCAGAACAAACATCTAAAAATAGAACAAACGTCTGTCATGAAAAACAGACGTCTAGAATAAATTCTCTGATTGAAAACATACTTCTGTCTTGGTCTTCTTCAGACGTCTGTCTTGGTCTTCTTCATACGTTAGTTGCCTTCTTGGACTTAAGTTTTCTAACTTCTAAATTCTAAGGAAAACATATGAAGGTATTTTAGACAAACGTCTGAGGGTCATTTTGGGTTGAAATACTTTCTTCTTCAGACGTCGGTTTTGTTCTTCAATGTCTTTAAACTGACTTCTTCAATTTTCATCGACTGACGTCTTCACCTTACTTGATAAACATCTGAAGCTCATATTGGTTGAAAATATTTTCTTCTTCAAACGTTATTATGCCTATACTTAAGACGTCGGTTGTATCTTTTGACTTAACTTTTTATTCTTTCAAAAGTTTTGGCAAACGTCTGAAGGGTACTTAGACAAACATCTGAAGCACATTTTTCTGGAAAAAGTTTCCTTAATCAAACGTTAGTCTTATACTTATTCAGACGTTTGTTGCATGGTTGCTTTTAAGTTTTCTTTCTTCAAAACCATGGCAAACATCTGGAGGCTTGATACACTAACGTCTGAAGGTCAAAACACCTGAAGAACTTTTCTTCTTCAGACGTTAGTCGCATATATGTCTAGACGTCAGCTAACGGCTATTTTTTACTGTTTTGATTTATAACGGCTAGTTTTGATTGAGTGGTATTTATTGAGATCTCTTTAATCTTTGAGATAACAAAACTTGCAAAAATATTCTAAAACATCCCAAAGTGTTTTCTCATCTGGAGGCTTGATACACCAAGACTAAAAGAGATTGTGTTTACGATTGTCTTGAGTTTGCAATTTCTTATCTCTATTTGTTCATTAATTAGAAATTGCTAAATTGCTTGCTTGTTTCTCTATATGCTCTAATTGATCATTGTCATACTTGCTTGATTGCTATATTTTTAGTTCCCGACAATTGTAGTGTTGCTTAGTCACTTATCATATTGATTTACAGTATTCGCTAAGCTACTCTATTGTGTTATCTTGCAAGTATAGTGTAGGTTTTTAATTTAGGAATATCTTTAGCTCAATCTTATGCACCCCCCCCCCTCTTGGACTATTTGATGTAGTCTTCCACGTTATTTCAATTGGTATCAGATCTTGGTACCCATCTTTATAGACTTTACACCTTAGAGTGATCCTAATAGCGGCTTCTTCGCAAAATTGCCCTTTCGTCGAACGTAATTCTATTTTTGATCCTCCTCACTTCAATGGAAAGAATTTTGATATTTGAAAAATAAAAATGCAATGTTTTCTTGAATCTCTTGGTAGGAACATGCGGTTAGTTGTTGATCGTGAGTATTCATTTCCTACTAGTAGTAAATCTATGTGGACTACTCATGAAAAAGATTTCTTTGTTTCAAACATCAAAGCTCTTAAATATATGCATTGTGCTTTATATAGTAATACTCTTAATAATGCCTCTTCTTACAAGACGACTCATGACTTGTGGTGCTTCTTGGAGAATATCTATGGAGATCAAGTCATTTTCGATAACGAAGAGAAAACCAAGAGAACAACATCCATTGCGACTTTGGATGAAGCTCAATCAAAAGAGAATCAAACGAGTTCATCTAACTCTATGGAGTCGGAAATAGAGATTGTTGATCATGAGATTGTAAGTGTTCGCTCTTATAATTTCCGCAAATTTACTCATGATCAATTACTTGATGCTTTTCAAAATCTTCAAAGATTATAACTTGCTCGCATCAAAGAACAATATACTTGAAAATGAAGTTTCCGAGTTAGTTTTATGTTGTGAAACCTCGGAATTCTTGAATGTTCATTTCATTGCTAAATAGAATGTGTTATCTAGCACTCATGATTCTCATATGGCATCTCTTAAAAATTTAGATTTGGAAAACAAGGAATTAATTTCAAAGCTTGCTTCTCAAAATGATATCATCGATGCTTTGAAAATGAGAATGACAATTTAGTTATCTCGTGAGTTGTTGCAAAAAGAAGCGATGATATGATCTTGGATTTCAATCAAGAAGTTAATTTGTGTGATTCCCTTGTCTTTGATATTTCATCTCTCAAGCGAGAGAATGAAAAATTGCTTTTGGAAAATGGTTCTCTCAAAGAACAGAATTAGATTTCAAGTGAATTTCATGACAAGACTTCAAAACAAAAGGATATTGTTGATTTAAAACTTAGCATGAAAAAAGAAGGCTTGAATAGGGATGGTGTTGTTTTCAAAATGCCACACTTTCAAAAATCCCTTTCTACTCGTATTACCAAGAACACTTTTGGTGTTAAATCACGTACTCACACATCTGCATATCTATATCGTTTTAGCACTAGAAAAACTTTTGAAAAACATACACATCCTATCCCTACTTCATTGCTTGCATATGGTGACACATCTAGCACCTTGCACTCACATACACACTCATGTCATTATTGTGGTGGTTTTGATCACTTTGTTTATTCGTGTCCTTTAAGAGGAATAAATTTATTTATCACGAATATAATGTGGGTTCCAAAAACTAACCCTACTGGATCCAATAATACTTGGATACCAAAATTCGCCTCCATGCCTGGCTTTGTAGGTATGGATAAAACTTTGACTTAAGGATTTGAGACGACGATGAGCAAGAGCATAACAAAAGGAGAAATTTTCTTGGATCATCAATATGTGAAACAAACATGCATTTACCTTTTATTATCAACTCTTGATTGTTATGACCTTTTATGGTTTTATGCTTTCATTAGTTTTTTTTTTGTTAAACCGGAATCACTTTTCTTAACAACCTATCTTTTTGTGTTTCGTTCAACTTGCACATGTGTTCATGAATATTCTCTAATTTGGATTAATTGTTTTTTGATTCAATGATATTTTTTCTTATTTGAGTTGATTTTGTTTTATTTTGAAAATCAAAATTTTATTGGAAAACTGAAATTTCTGGACTGTTTGAACCTGCCCAGACGTTTGCTTAAGTCTCGTTCAGACATCAGTCATAGACAAACGTCTGAGCATGACTTAGACAAATGTCTGACTCTGGGTTTTCTTAGTATTTATATATGAGTTGTTTTGGGGGTTTTCTCTCTCTCTTTTCTCTCTCAGCCGAGCTTCCATAGCCAAAACCCCGGCTCCTTACCACCTGCTATTCAAGGAGAAACCCATCAAAATCAAGGATTCCTCTTGCAAATCAAAGCCCTAACTCAACCTCTCTACATCTCTAACCCTAGATTTCCTATTCTTAAGGGTTTTCCCCATTTTCAATGGCTCCCAAGCTTTCAACCCGCAGAGATATTTCAAAGAGGAGAACAAGAGGAGAGGGATCGTCTTCTCGTGCCACTTTTGATCAAAATCTCTTCCTTAGTGCATCCGGAGAGATGTTCAATAGAATTCGACCCCAAAAGGTAATTTCGGGTTTTAGGATATAGTTGCTTGAGTATAGTGTATATCAACTACCCAGTCTCTTTAGCTCTCAAGGATGGATCAATTTTGCGTTATTGGATGAGCTTTTCTTCCCAAACCTTGTGAGATACTTCTTCGCCAATCTCACCATCTCATGAACTAATGGTATTGTGCTTCACTCCTTTGTCCTTGGAAATAAAATTGCCATTGATGAAGCTCTTTTAAGCAAACTCCCTCTAGTAGCACAATCACCCACCCTTCACCTTTAAGACTTATCCCGACTACACCGATGGATGGAATGCCGTGAGTTCATCAAATTTTCTTCATGTCAAGATGGCTCATTTCAGTGACTTCTTCACAACGTTTTTAAAATTTGAGGTTAAGGTAGTTGGGAATGCACTTGGAAAAGTGTTACTTTGCAAACCGGAAGATCAGGGTACGTGGAGAAGTTGCCACAAGTTATTGACGTTCCTCTTCTTACATAAGGTTAAAATTAATCTTCTGAATCTCCTTTTGGAAGTTATCACTTCAGCCGTCAACTTCAGCCCTACAAAAACCCTACCCTATGGTATGACCTTCACTCGTATCTTCAAGCATTTCAAAGTTCCTTTAGAGGGTCAGGAATTGGGCACCGTGGACGCACCGCTTGACACTAAAACCATCAATCCGATGATATCCGCAGCCGAACGTGCTCCAACGTGGTGTTGACGAAGAAGATGCAGAAGAGAAAGGTGAACAACAAAAAGAAGCCGCGCATGTTGAGGAGGCTATGGAGAAACATCCCGAGTTCGATCCTAACTATTCTGCCATCTTTGAACGTTTCGATCATTTGGAGCAAGAAGTGAGATATGTGAGAGCCAATCAAGAGAACCTAGCTGAAAATGTGAATGCGGTGAGGAAAGAAAGTCATGATTCCCATGGGCTTATGATGAGAAACTTAGGCGAACAATTTGGTAATATCAATGTGAGTCTCGGAAAATCTTGTGGTGGTAAAGAAAGTAGTAAAAGTGGAAATGGTGATGAAGATATTGGTTGGGATAGTGATGATAATGAAAGTGGTGATGCTGGTGATGCTTAGTGAAGAGATGAGATCTTTGTTTTGTTTTGTTTTGCTTAGTTTATGGTTTGTTTTGGATTGAAAGTGAACATGGTTTTATATTGGTTTGGATAGCTCTTAGTTTGTAGTTTTTAGCCTTTTGTTTCCTCTTGATGAAAAGAGATGCCGGTTCTAAAAATATTTTGATTACGAACCGATGATTTTGTAGTTGATGTAATAAACTTTCTAGTTTTTCTTCTTAAATGTTTGTCATTGACATGTGTGCACAAAGTTGTGCTCTTTGAGATAGTTTATGCATATTTATGGTATTTTTGCACAAGATTGTATTCAACGTTGGCTTGTGAACAATTATAATCATATATCTCATGCTATTATGCTTAAAATATTTATTATATCTTAAAGAGTATGAGTGTAGGAATATTGTGGAGCCACATACAAGATCAATGGGTATTTTGCACAACTTGGAATGTGCTTGAGAAGACCAAAGATATATATAACTCTGGCATATGGTTTGTGTTGCATATATCACTTGCTTTTGTTTATCTTTTATACATGCATAATGATATGAGCCAAATGCTTACTTTGAAAGTTATTCAAACGTTTAATTTTAACTCATGCTCATATCAACTCCTTTTAGTCTTCTATGCATACATTTAGAGAAAGTAATTCAAACATTTAATTCCTTATGACATCCTTTTTGATCAAAAATGGGGAGAATAATACGTCCTTATATCAATATATTGAAGTTTCAAACGTTTCTTTAATATATCGATATACTTCATCTAATATTTTGACATCATCAAAAAGGGAAAGATTGATGGCTTATGGATTTCCATAATCCTATTATTTAGTTTTGATGATGTTATATAATATTAATAAATATACACATGTGTTTACTATTGCTTATTTCATAACACTGTATATGAGTTTGGTCGTGTTTGAGAAATATTTTAGGATATCAAACGACACAAGCGTATGATGGAAGATGGAGGAAATTGAGCTAAACTAGAGCTCTTCAAAGTTCATATTCAAGCTTGAAGAAGCTATGGAGCCAAAAATCCAAGTTTAATGAATTCAAGATATCTAAGAAATTGAAGAAGTCAAGAGCTCATGTCGAGATATCGGAAGATTTAAGATTCGGCAAAATAACGATATCGACATAGAAAACAATGTAAGTATTCAATGGTTATGGAAAACAACACCTTAAGCTCTTGCACACACTCTTTGTATGGTTTTAGATACACTTGGTTAAAACTTGCGTTGGTTTTCGAAGAAAAAGATTTTCAAAATCCAGTTCAAATTTTTCTGAGAAATTCTTCTTTAGACGTCAGTCCAAGTGTTCTTCAAACATCAGTTTTTGTTTTTAAAATATGCATATTTTCTGACATACTTCAAAACAAACGTCTGAAGTTATTTTGTACAAATGTCTGCCATGAAAAACGGACGTCTAGATTGAATTTTCTAATTGAAAACATACATCTGTCTTGGTCTTCTTCAGACGTCTGTTTTAGTCTTCTTCAGACATTAGTTGCATAGACTAAAGTAATCTAACTTTTAAATTCTAAGGCAAATGTCTGAAAATACTTTAGACAAACGTCTGAAGATCATTTTGGTTGGAAATATTTTCTTCTTTAGACGTCAATTTTTTTCTTCTTCAAACGTCTATTCTTCAATGTCTTTAAACCGATTTCTTTGATTTTCATCGACTGATGTCTTCAGCTTATTTGACAAACGTCTGAAGCTCATATTGGTTGAAAATATTTTTTCTTTAGAAGTTAGTATGTCTATACTTAAGACGTCAGTTGTATCTTTTGACTTAACATTTTATTCTTTGGAAAATTTTGGAAAACGTCTGAAGGGTACTTAGATAGATGTCTGAAGCACATTTTTCTATTTTTCAGACGTTAGTCTTATACTTATTCAGATGTTTGTTGCCTGGTTGTTCTTAAGTTTTCTTTCTTCAAAACCACGGCAAACGTCTAAAGGCTTGATATACACTAACGTCTGAAGGTCAAAACATCTGAAGAACTTTTCTTCTTCAGACGTTACTCGCATATAAGTTCAGACATCAGCTAATGGCTATTTTTGACTGTTTTGACTTTTAACAGCTGGTTTTGTTTGAGTGGTATTTATTGAGATCTGCTTTGATTTTTAAGATACCAAGACTTGCAAAAATATTGTGAAACATCCCAAAGTGTTTTCTCGTCTCTTATGAAAGCAAAATCTTGATTTTGATTATCTATTTCTCTCACACAATCAAAACATAAAAGAGCTCAATTTGATTATTCTATACTCATTGAGTATTAGTTGTGAGTTTTGAGTGAAACTCTTTTGAAGAGTATTTGGGCATATAGTTTCCTTTTCTTTTCTTTGTATGAGGACTCTTGAGTACAAGAGTGCCTTGGTAAGAAGAGAGAAGATCATCTTGTGGAAAGAAGAGTCACTCGTGTGTCGAATGACATGTTGTAGTCTTGGTGGAGACGTGTAGTCTTTTGAGAAGACGTAAAGTTAAAGGGAAAGGGCTCGAGGTCCTAAACAAAGAGAAGTAGGAACCGAGACATTATCGGTGGTCGAACTTCTCTAAAAGAGATTGTGTTTGCAATTGTCTTGAGTTTGCAATTTCCTATCTCTATTTGCTCATTAGTTAGAAATTGCTAAATTGCTTACTTGTTTCTCTATATGCTTTAATTGATCATTGTCATACTTGCTTGATTGCTATATGCTTAGTTGTCCACATTTGTAGTGTTGCTTAGTCATTTATCATATTGATTTACATTTTTCGCCAAGCTACTCTATTGTATTATCTTGCAAGTACAGTGTAGGTTTTTAATTTGGACATATCTTTAGCTTAGTCCTATTCAAACCCCTTTATAACAATTTGGTGTAGTCTTCCGCTTTATTTCACTATGTTTCAAACAAAGGGCAGAAAATTTCTTTCTAGCCAAGTTTCTAACTAAGGTCTTCCGAATTAATTGGGAGTACACTTTAATTTTTTTTTTTAAAGATTTTTTAAATAATGTATTTTATTGTTTTATGCTTTTTTTTTCCTCTGAAACGAGGCCTACCTGTAATCTCTCTCCCATCGTAAATAATGGTTAATCCTCTTTTAAAAGCTTTAAATCTCTTATCATCAATTGCAATTAATGCGTCTGTGGTCTGGATCCAGTGGCATTATAACAATTAACAAGGCTCAACGATATCTTCAATAAATCAATGCTGATTCTTGTGTTAGATATTAAGGACGTGATGAAGATATGCCTATAATTAACGATGACTCTTCAGATGAACAAAGCACCTTCAAGCATAATATATATCGAGAACAAAGACTGGCAAATGTGGTTTGAGAATTTAAACCTTGAGAAGGATCGGAAATCTTTCCCTCATGCTCATACTCCTAATCAATTTCCCTGCCTTTTAATCCTGATAACTTTGTATGAGGGAAACAGTCGTGTCACAAATTGAACTTCTGATGTGTCAAACTGCTGACAGGAATTTAATTAGCAACAAGATCGGTACATTTACGGTTCAACTTATGGGACATATTTTTACTGATTTTAACATTGCTTCTACCAGTATAAAAGAAAACATACCATAACTAACTTGAACTTATCCTTCCTAGATTGAAAATTATATGATGAAAAAATGAAGACTTGAAAGGTGATGGGTGCTGAAATTGTTTTCAAAATTTAAAGTGTGGCGGCCCACGTATTCTATCTTTAAAACATGTAGCCCTCTTTGTTGAAAGAAATTTAAAAGGTAAGTACTGTGAAGGAGATAAATACATATTATGCATTTAATAAAAGCTATGCTAGTGTGCAGGAGATCTTGAAATTATTGCATGGGAATGCAATTAATAGAGACGAGTGCATGTGAAGGCATGAATGAAGTTTGAGGCATGGACTTTGTCTATTTAAGAAAGAGAGCAACCTGTGAGGGAAAAAACGGTGAGGGTTGAAAAGTTTTTTTAGAGAGTTGCTCGCCCTCTTCTATTCTTTTGTTTGAGCTGATATTTGTATTGAGAGTTATCCTTTGGAGTGTCCTCTTTATAGTGAGGTTTGTGTGAGTGGGAGAGCTTCTCGTGTAATTCTTTCTCTAGTGAAATTTTCTCGTCACGGTTGCTAGGTCTAGTTGGGGGCTGAACCTGGGTATATCTTGTGTTACTGGAGTAGTTTGATCAACCGTCAGTTATATCTTTTCATCCGATCCCGAAACGCCAGATCCTGTTTCGCATTCCGCTGCGCTATATCATTTGTTCGTTGGGTTGTGCATATGTGATTCCTTCGCCATCAAAAGGATTACTGCGCGGTAATCAATTTATACAACAATGGGATCATAAGTACTTGAGACTATGATTCACCAAGAATTAAGAATTGAGCTTCCCAATGATTAACTAAAAGGAATATCTGAATAATTAACGAGAGTGGAAGTTATTGAAAGTAAAAAACCAAATGATAGGACTTTAAAAATAGTATCATATTGGAAACAACAACAAAAACACATGGGTATAAGATATAAGATGGGTCAAATCTCAACAAGATTTGAGTCTTATTGTTAAAACTCACTTATGTCAAAGTTCCATTTGTATCTATAAAAAGCACAAAGTCGATTTGAGAAAGAAGAATACTAAACCCACCAATCACCCTAGCAGCATAAGCAAAGGAATACGAATGTTCAAATACCAGAATACCAACAAGTATTTCTAGTATTAGGCTTATTTTAGATTTCTACATGCGCAAGTCTCCGTGTAGTTAATTACCTTTCCGGACTAAACGGAAAGGATTTTTTGATTGTAGGGACTAGATTCGTATATAATTAAAAACGAGGCAAGCAAGAAAAAGCAGTACAATGCGAAATATAATTATGATGGCAGGCCACCGACAACTTTGTCGCTATATATGTAAATTAACATTAGTGGAGCAGATACGAATGTTATTAAAATAAATGATTCAAACAATAAGTCTTTGCACTTTGAATGGGTCTTTTTGCAGAATTTGCATGTACTCCACTGATGGGCATCTGGAACCTGTATATAGGAGTCATTTCTCATAACTATCTACAATATCAAAGCTCATACATCAACTTAAAGTGTGTGAGAGGTTAAGATAGAGCAATTAGAGACATGGACAATTCTTGGACAAAGATGGTGCTAGTGACCCTTTTGTTTGTAGGAGCAATGGCAACTGCAAGTGGCTCAAATTACTTCAGTAAGTGTGGCAGAAAGATCGATTACTATAACCCTCAAGCTGATGTATTCTTTCAAAACGTTGACCTCGTTCTATCAGAGTTGAAGGCCATGACGCCAGTGGATGGCAATTTCGAGCACGAGACTGAGACCGAGTCACCAAAAGTTTTTGGACGTGCATCTTGATTAAATTATTAACAATTTGGAAGGTGTTCAATGGATTGAAGATGGAGAGAAAAAACTTATTAAGTTTTCTAAGCAGCAAGCAGAGAGGGGAGCCAGAGAAAGCACAAGCAAAGGAGACACGACTATGCCAATATAGAGGGGAGTAGAGATAGTTTGGTATTTTTTTTTATCTCATTTAACGGCCATATTGAAGGGAAGTTAACATTAAGTGGAAGGAAGTTAACTACAATGGGGATTTTAATTTAGTTAAGAGTTTTGAGTGGGGTATTTAAAAATACCGATAAGTGAGTGGGGTTTTTTAAATTATGATAGTTTTGTATGGGGCATATAAAAAAAACCTAATATATTAAAAGAAAGCGTGTACGGTGTGCAGATGATACAAGATTAATGCGTGAAAATCAATTTGCAGACTGAATGAGTCTTATTCACTTTGCAAAGAGATAGATCAGTATGTATTCTATTATTAACCACGGAAAACAAACCCCGAGATATAATAAACACCTGCGTTCATGTACACCAAACTTTGATTAAGTCTTTCCAGATTGCATAGTAAAGAAAGGAAATCCAAAACCAAGGGGAAATCCAATGTACAACATTGATTTTCTGTGTAAAAAAATTAATAATAAATAAATTATCAAACCACATATCCTATAGCTATAAGATATATTAAAAAGAAGTTTAGAAATAGCATCCAGGCAAGTGGTGGGTCTGCTGCAGCTGGCTGCAGCAGTCGCTATAATAATATTAAGATCAAGGCCTGATGAAATTGAGCTGCCTAGCGTCTTCGTGATTGATTCCTTTTTGCTTTTTGAATTACTTATTTCTGATTGTATGTTTTGTAATGCATCGTTTGTATGTGTTGTATCACCCGTGTGGGGGATCACAATATCTAATAAAGCAAATCACTTCAACAACAACTGAGCCTTTTGTCTCAAGCATATGGGTTAGGTTACATGGACCAACATGAGAATCACGCCGGGTCCAGCACATGAATCCTCCGCCTCCACTCATTCCTATCGAACAATATACTTTCATTGAGATCTTTGGCAACCATATATTTTCGTATCATCAACATCCATGTTTTTTTCGGTCTCATTTTCGTCCTTTTGACATTGCCTATATCGATAGTATCCGATCGTGGAACCGGTGCTTCCATAGGTCTGCGTCGCACATGACCAAACCATCTTAACCGGTTTTCCCTCATCTTTTCCTCCGCAGGTGCTACACCAACTTTTGCACGAATATTCTCATTTCGCATCTTATTTTTTCTAGTGTTACCACACATCCAACAAGCATGCACATCTCCGCTATGTGCATCTTCTATATATGATGCTTCTTAGAAGCCCGGCATTCTGTATCATATAATACGGCAGGCCGAATAGTGCTCTGATAAAACTTCCCTTTCAACTTTAACGGAAAATTACGATCACATAAAATCCATGTTGCACTCCTTCATTTCAACCAACCAGCTTGAATCCTTTGATTAATATCGCTATCGATCTCCCCATCCTTTTGGATAATGGAACCTAGATATCTAAATTGATCGTCGGTGATATCTCTTGTCCTTCCAGTGTTATACCAATATGGTCTCGACTTCTCTGTTTGCTAAATTTGCAATGCATATATGTTGTCTTGGACCTGCTCAATCTGAACCCCCGAGATTCCAATGTTTGCCTCTATAACTCCAATTTGGCATTAACCCCTGCTTTCGTCTTATTTACTAGAACAATATCATCAGCGAATAGCATACACCAAGATACCTCATTTTGGATAGTTCTAGTAAGCTCATCTGTCACGCCCCGCTTCCCAAAATACGGAATACGAGGGGTAGACAAGGCCAGCCATGCTCCTACGGTCAAGGAAAAGTCCTGCCGTAGTCACACTTCGGCTTCTAGCTTTTCATGGTAAACAGTAAATGATGCGCAGGTGATGGGAAAATGCAGTAACTGAAAGGAACAATGTAAAGACTGACCTGAAGTGGAATAAATGAAAGTAACTCAGAACGGCAAGTCAAGAAGTCTGTGATGCACTGGTCCAGGCTAAATCTTCTCCTCACACTGAGCATGCATACTCAGGTCGTCAGAGCGACACAATAGCAATATAATATGTATAAAATTCAAGTGACAGTTCTAACAGTGATAATAGGTATTTGAAGCAGTAAATAAATGACATTATGAATATGCATGTGCAGTAATCAACGCAGCGGAACAGTAAAGCAGTATAACGATATGTCATGTATGTCAACACAGTATATAAGGAATGTAAACAACAGTAACCCTATCAGTCTCTAAGTCTCACTGTACAGGTCAATAAGCCTATCGTCAGTCCAAGTGTGAGAGTCAACCACTCGTGAGTGTCCTCCACCCAAGGGTAGAACCCAAGGGCAAGGGACCACGGGCCCAACATGTAACGAATGTATCACAGTGTATATATCACGTACCCTGTAAATCTCCATATAACTCCCTAAATATATAAGCCGGCATGGGACTCCCGAGATTCTGTTGAATTCACACTTGAACTACCCCCACACCCCGTGGTCTACATCAAACGCTAACCATAACCCTAAATACTAATCGATCCGTGACAAGTCTGCGCGAGAACTGGAGGCAGGACCTCCATCAAGCACGTCCCGACTAATACCTAAGATAAATGGCAGTGTCGGATGCCTTATCTGTGACATCCGTGCAAGCGCTTCCATAAGTGTCCCATACCACTTATAGTCACACGTACACGCATCCCACAGACGTCGACAATGCAATAGAATAAAAGGGACACTGATTGTGCACAAGTACGTATCACTTTCACTTAATCACGAATACACGAACACTGACGTACTTGCCACAATCAACACTAAAATCTAACACTGGGTAAATGCACGATGTCACTAGATTATCACTACAATGATATGGGTATGATATGATGCATGACCAGTATAAGAAGCACAGCTAAGGTATCATAAAACAACAGTCTATCACTTGCACGATTTATCATGAAACATATGTATATAATTTAGCGAAAAGATAAACAGGTAGTAAATAATATGTTCAGTTAGCTATCCATCTAATTTTGTTTCGAGCCAATCGGGTTTCTGGATCATTAGTTATAACTGTTTCATTTTAAGCGCACGCGGCTGGAAATCCGGTTTCAGAATCAGGAATCCATTTCGCAACGCATTTTAACCCCAATTGGGATCATAATTTAGCGATGCTACAGTTGAATGAATTCTAGGGTTTTCAGTAAAGTTTTCAACGCAACAAACGGATCTTCAATCGCATCTGTACGTTAGGAGTTATAATCTGTTTAATATTAACATGTCAATACTGAATCTGCTGGGACTGTTATGCGTCCCGATCTTCTAAATTACACTTTAAATATCAAACGGTAACGAAACAGAATGAGACCAATCGTGTTGTCTAGCTATCAGAGTTACCTACAATAAGCAGCGGAGTTCCGCAACCTACGAGTTAAGGAAATCCTATGGTATCCATTACGGGACGGCAAGCACAATTTGAGTCGCTCTGGACTGCAGTCCAGAGTCGCACTCCGATACAATTATCATCACGATTTAGGTACAGGAATGTCTGGAAACTAGCATAGGGTTAAAGTTCGTCGAGTTAGCTTCGATTTAAGCCCTCGAACGCACCATTCTAATATGTATATGATTTATGATGAATTTAACTATTTTCAGGTGCAACAGAATTTCAGTTTTACGATCAAACTTGGGGGTAGTCGTTTTGATTATTAACAATCATATTTTCCAGCGAAACTTTCACACGTTATCCATCATAGCCAGGGCCAAAGTAATTAGTCCAGTTCCGTCATATTTAATAATAATTTTCTATGAGAACGAGCATCGAACAGTTTTGTTATAATATTTACATAAAGCAAACATGTGATATCTCTACGATATTGACTTGTAACATATAGAGAATAGCATGAAAGCAAGTAAAAAACTTGCCTGGAGATCTAGACGATGCACGGCAGCGGTAAGGGCATGAACGCGCGACGGGCAAGCACCGCGACGGCTACGGCTCCGAGTGACAAAACCTCGATCCTGGCTCGAGCTTGACGGAGTTGGCTGTTGCGGGCTCGGGCAACGTCCTGGCTAGGGGTCGCTGATGCTGTCGGGGCCGATGAAGTGAGTTATTGAGAGAGAGAGAGAGAGTGGAAGTGAACTGAGAGAGAGAGAGAGAATGAGATAGAGAGAGAGAGAATTGAGAGTGAGAGAAAGTGCACAGAGAGAGAGAGGGGTTCATTGTGTATGCAGTGAGAGAGAGAAGAAGGGGTTCATTGTGTATGCAGTGAGAGAGAAAAGAGGGGTGAGCAGAGAGAGGAACAGGGGAGAGAGAGAGGAAGTGAGGGAACAGAGAGAAAGAAAGAGATCTGAGATGGGAGTGAGGGTGAGGGCTCGGTGAGTGAGGGTGAAGGCGACGACGATGATGTGGATGATGACGATGGGTCGACGAGGAGCAGTAGGCCGCCGTCGAGGGGTGCAGGTGAGTGGGTGCAGGGGAGTGGGTGTAGGCGAAGGCGCTCGGCAGTAGAGGAAGAGGAGTGGGGAGCTTGGATTTGGTGGTGGTCGAAGGTGGAGGCGAGGGAGAGAGGTCGTGGTCGTCGCCGTCAGGGCGTGCGACGTTGGGTGCTCGGTGGCTGAGGTAAGCAGGTATGCAGACGAGGGGCTCGGTTCGAGAGAGAAAAGGGAGAACGAGTGAGAGAGGACGGAGGCGACGGGGGTTAGAGAGGGGGTGCGCGCGTCAAGGTAACGGCGCACGAGGGCGGAAGAGGTGGCGTGGGCGACGGCGAGGAAAGCGGATCTCGCGCGCGAAAGGCGGAGAGAGCCGTTGGGATTTGAAGGAGATGTACAGTAGCGGGCTCGGGTGAGGAGAAGAAGCGGGCGTGGGCTGCTGGGGAGAAGAGTGGGCCAGGTAAAAATAAAGGGATTAGTTGGGAAAAAGAGCGGGCCGGGCCAACAACAATTTCCTTTGTTGAGAAGGTGGGCTCGGGCAGAGTTTTTAAAGGGATTGGGTTTAAATTAAAGAACAGTGGGCTGAGATATTAAGGATTTATTAGGGAAAATTCTAGTGGGCCGAGTAAAATATATATATATAAAAAAGGAAAATGCAATAGGCCGGGCCGAGGGGATTTGTTAAAGAAAAGAATGGGTGGCCTCGGGGTTTTATAAGAAGTAAAGGAGAAAAACATGGGCTGGCTGGAATAGATAAGAGAGAGAAAGCAGAGGTTGGCTTTGGGCTGTGGGATTTGGGCTGAAGAAAAATGAATTTATTTAATGAATGAGATTGGGTTTCTATTAAAGGCGAATGGTATTGGCTAAGGGAAAAAAATTGTTGGAAAAATATAATAGGGTCTCGATTTTGAAAATATAAATAATAAATTTTATAAAATAAAATAAAAGATAGATAATTCATAATTAAGAAATAAGTAGAATTAAAGGTACGAATTTTGGTATAAAAGGTGTGGGTGTTACATCATCCATCATGATGGTAAACAGAAATGGACTTAATGCAGATCCTTGATATAAACCAATTGTAATCGGAAAATCACTCATTAGACCGCCACAAGTTCTGACATTTGCCACTACTCCATCGTACATATTCTTGATTATGTCAATGTACTTGACGGGGACCCCCTTCTTCATCATTGTCCCTCATAATATCTCTATAGGTATCTTGTCGTATGCCTTCTCTAAATCAATAAATATCATATAAAAATCTTTTCTCCTCTCTCGAAAACGCTTGAAAAGTTGACGAAGCAAATAAATAGTCTCTATCGTCGATCTTCCATAAAACCTAAACTAGTTCTCTGTTATTTTAATACCATTTCTTAGCTTGTGTTCAGTCACTCTCTTCCAAATTTTCAAGTTTTATTTCATGGTAGTTTAAGCAACTTTAAATGTCACCCTTGTTCTTATAGATAGATACAAAAATACTTTTCCTCCACTCATTTAGTATCTTTTTGCTCTGCCAAATTTTACTAAACAGAACTGTCAGCCATTTGACGTTTATTTCTCCTAAGTATCTTCAAATCTCGATAGTAATCCCGTCTGGACCAACCGTTTTTTTAATCTCATTCTCTTTAAAACCCGTTTAACCTCTGGTATTCTTATTTTACGCATGAAATCACGGTTTATATCTTGAGATTGAATGACAGGTCCATTCAAATACTTAATAAAGCTCTCATTGAAAATTTTGTAAAAATAATCTCTCCACATTTCCTTAACATCCTTATCTCGAACTAAAACCTTCTGATTTTCATTTTTGACATACTTCACTGCACATAAGTATTTGGTCTTCTTTTCCTGCATCCGAGTAATTCAATATATATCATTTTCAGCCTCTTTAGTGTCCAACTTCTCGTACACCTCCTTATAGACTTTAGTTTTAGCTTTCCGAACAGCTTTCTTAACTTCCTATTTAGCCTTTTTATACTTCTCAAATCTTTCCGCATCTCTGCTTTTCTTCAAATCTTTATAAAAATCGTAAAGCAAATCACTTCATTTATAAAAAACAACAGAGGGAATATACAGTCCTATTTGACAATTTACATGTTCTATTCATATGTTAAGACCCAACAGAAACTCTAGAAAAGAACGCTGAGTATAAAAAAAATTAGCGAGGAATAAGAATATGACCCAAACTTACATGCCAAAATCTAATTTTAGTCAATAACTTTTTACTTGGCTCACTAATACAGTAGAAAAACCTACTGATGTTTTAATATCAAGCATGCATTGGCTGGCAGCTTAATGATTACTCCCAATCATTTTCCTCGACTCTATATCTTAAAATGTTGGTATGAGGGAAAGAGTTGTTTTCCATCAATTTATTTGTAAAGCGATACTTCACTGCCTATACATACTTATGAGGGTTGTTTGAAGCTGTGATGAATTACATAAGTTGAGAAAAACATGTGTTTTGAGCCCACCATATTAATTTGTATAGTCCATTAGTTTACAATCTTAATGTTTTACAATAAAAACAAAAAATTAGTCCTAGAACATCATGGAAACCACATTTTAGATTGGACGATAAGTATGAAATGATTAATTGAAATGACCCCCCAAAAAAAAGAACCAACATGGATCATTTTCCCAAAGCTCTCGGATTGGTGGGGCTGATTGAAACTTCTACTCATTATCTCTTGCTTAACCAAATTTGGTCTTTTCATCAGTTATCATAGCACAAGCTGAGATTTCCATGCATCAAACCATTTACTCAAGTAATCATGTATCTGAAGATGATGAACCTGAAAAACATTGCTATTATGATATATATGATACAGTATAGTGGTTTGTTGATATGATCTATGCGATATTATATGGTGATATACAAAAAGCAGCGGTTAAATTTCTCTTTTGGATCGGGTTACTAGTCTAATAGTAAACTACCACCTCAAAGGCTCAAACTTTCTCAAATCCTTTCAGCCCTGATTCTTCCACGATAAATCTCCACCGACCTTTTCTTCTCACGTCAACAGCATCTTTTCCGCCTCGCCACCTCCTCCCCAAGCTTCTTCTCATCACAGTTCTTTGCTTCATCGCATCATCTCGTCACCACTTCTCTGCTGCTTCATGACTTCATCTCATCTCCATGAAAACTCCTTCGCCAAAGAATTGTCACAGGCTTCTTGCCTTCATCTCATCTTCAAAAGCTTCTCCATGAACTTCTTGCAATTCGCAAGGGAATTCCAAAGGATCTGGCTATGAGACTTGGCCAATGTTCATCGGCCTCATCATCTTTCAAGTACATGTTTGTTGTCAAGCTGGTGATATCTATTAAATAATTTACCATGTCGTTTGGCATCCTGTGTGTGACTTTAGCATTTTGAATATGTTATGATATATATTATGTGTTGTTGTTTCCTTGGTTTCTGAACGACTATATTAGTACATGTCCTGTCGTTTCATGGATCTTTACAGGTATTTATCAACACATACCTGGAAAAAAAAATTATCAAAAAACACATGCCTGAAATTTAGAGAAAAATAAACCCCAAATTGATATTGGCACAAATTGAGAATAAGAGCCTGAAACTATAAAAAACTAAAAAAGGATGTCTATTGCCCCATTTGCAGAAAAATATGCGGGATGGAGCATCAAGTATCTATCGAAATTGAGAAAAAGGGGCACAAATTGAGTAAACAAATGCTACAATCAAGATTTAATTTTCAAATATAATCGAAGTCTGTGTTCTCAAAATAAAAAGGACGAATCAGCGTTCATAAAATTCAACGAACAGTAAAGAGCCAGAAACTAAATGATTAAATCTAAGCTTACCAGATAACGTCACGGCAATCGCCTACGATTTGAACGAGGTTTGATTTCTGAATTTTTTTTGTTCCGTTTGAAATCGTAAGCGAAAAAATGAACGAATATGAGTGTTTTTTCCCCTAGGGTTTTGAGGGAGTCCAGAGAAATGAGCGGGAGAAAATATTGGGAGAACAAGGTTGAACAGGCCTCTTGCCATTCAAGACACTAGGCCTCGAAAATCTAAAGATAAGCCCATGGTACCCAACTGCAGCCAGTGAGGCCACTGCAGAGTCGGTCCCTGTACTGTCACTACACATTACCAGACTTGTTTCTGGGATATTATTACTAATGCCGACAATTCTGACTTGTTATCCTCACGGACATGACTTGTTGTCTGTATAGATAAGATATGTACCTGCTTGATCATGTATTGGCATTAAATTTATATCCACTTGAACACAAAATCTTGAGGGTAAGGGGAAATCAATAATGAAACCTGATTTGTAACTCAACAGTTCGATATTTATACTGATCAGTCTTTACGGGTTCGGCCAACCCCGGAATGATGTTGCTGACATCATTCGTCTGTACATATTACATGTTTACTGCTTAACGACACGTCTCGAATTCATCCCGAGAGTCTTGACCGTGGTCCCGGACACGCACGGGATACTATTGAGTTGCATCGAAAATTCCATTAAATTGATTTCAAAGACTTATAGAATAGATAATCTAGAAGCACGGACTTTAGGATACACATCACATACATATATCTCACTGTTTTACACCTATGTTTATTATTTATACTCATGTTTAATCATAGCATCATATCCTGATTTTTATTATTATTTTGATATCTATGACGCACTGACGTCTGGATTTTGCATGGCCCAAATACTTGACATAACATGTGAGCATTCGACTGGATCATCGATCAGTGAGGACCACCTCATCGATATAGCTCTTATGCTGGTTAGTTATTCCTTGGATCTTTATTGCTTCCGCTATCTATTCCAGTTATTGTTCTTATGGCTATTGGACATGTGATAGATAGATTTAGTATTTTACTGTTCTTGATATCCGATTGACAGCCGTAATGTGACAATGGAGGGATTATTCCTAACCATAGGTAGCATGGATGGTTCTGTCACGTGCCGTATTTACGAATTTTGGGAAGCAGGGTGTGACAGGGTTTGTTTGGTATCAGGGCCATAGGATTTAAGGTTAGTCGAGTTTGCTTATTTTTGTAGTTGGGTATTGAACCCAATACACTAACCAGCAAACCCAGAATTAGAAACATGTCCTGCCACATTATTGTCTTGTCATTCAAATTCTTAAATTTTATCTTTCCCTTAACTCTTTTATCTTGACGATATGGAAATGACTTTGCATCTCAATTTTGAATCCTCCTAATTCCTTATTGTTTCTCCCTTCTTATTCTTTCGATTCTGATAGTAGGATTTGGGAGACTTGAATGGAATTATGTGATTGTAACTATGTAGCGCGGTATGGTTATAATACGGTACTTTATTTAGGTAACCTGGAATTCTATTTCGATTCATTTTCTTGACTTATGTTCATTGTACTACTTTGTTTCTCTCGGTTTCATTGCTTATGAATTTATGCCTTACCGCGAACTTGAATTTATTGGGTTACACTAACGCCCTGACCATCTACCGTGGCCGTTTGCGGAACAAAATTTTTTCCAGGGCTTGAAACTGGAACTAGAATCACCCATTCACCGGATCTACCATAAACCCTAAACTAGCTAACTAAGAGGAGCTACCTACTATGATAGAAAAGTCTCACCAAAAAATCCGTGTCCTTCGGTCTTCTTTCCTCTTCATTAGCTCCAAGTGATCTCCTTGAACGAGCTTGTTCTTCTTTGCTTGCTCCTTCGGTTCTTCAGGATCTAGCTTGTTCGTCGGTCCTCCTCCTTCGAAGATGATCCACCCGAGGGATGCGGTCCATGGCTCTAGCTCCACACTAAGTGTCAAGTGGAGCAATTAATGATCTTAGATTGCTAGTCTAAGGAATCTAGAATGTAGTCTAAGGATCTATGTGTGTTTCTATCTCACCTCCTCTCTTGATTCTCAACGCATGAGAGTGTAGAGAGGAGGTAGATGATGAGGGTGAAGGAGCTCAAGAACAAGGGAGAGGAGTGAATCAAAATAGCGAGCTCAAGAAAATGAGGCTAGCATGTGAGAGAAAAACATCACCAATGGTTTTGTAAAACAATTTTTACCAATATAATATACCAACCATGCTTCAATAGTTGACACAAATAAATCAAAAATTCATTTGTCAATATTATTGAGGCATGGTTCGCACCATACTCCCCTCACCTTATTTTTATTCCATTAAAGATAAATGGAAATAACCAAAATGAGGTTTCCACCTTCTAAAATGTTTTCCGTATAAAATACGGATTACAGTCTACTAAATATACATACCTTCATTCGTATAAAAATACGAATACCCGAAAAGATAGAATAACACAAAGAACATAATACTAGAATATACATATCGAAATATATATATGTAAATTATTAAATCAATACTTGATTTAATAATCTGGCTCAATCCCGAGCCGGCTAGTATTATAAACTGTCCGATCAAAAGTATGGGTACATGGTACAATCAATCGATCGGAACCCTGCACGTATCCAATACGGCTACTATATCATTTCGCCTGAATCAGGGGAACCCTCTATGTGGGACTCTAAAAACTCAACAGTACGCCGGCAATGAGTTACTGGATAAATCCATAACCACAAGCACGTCAGCGCCACTAGCTGTACGTAACGGCTACCCGGGTACCTGTCGAAAAGGAAGGCCGATGAGCAAACTCATCCGGATCCCTACTGAGCCTATCTGTGACAATTTCCGTACAGTCCGGTCTCTTTGTCTGAGAGTATCGCATACCGGGTCTAGGGGTGGTAAATGCCATACCCTAATAACCTGATAATTCGTGGTGATGCGGCTCAGGACCAATCCGGGAAACTACTGATTAACATATCAGTAAATCCCAACTGCCTTGGACAAGGTCTTATGGTCCCGGCCAATCGAACATGGTGCGATATCGACTCCCTATACCGGGAGAGACGAATCCCCAACAATCACTCACCGCCTCCATATGGATCGGGACTGTACCCAACCAAAACCTGTTTGCACGACTCAGTAGAGCCGTGGTAGGGTAGTGATCAAAGTACAGTGGGAACTCATACGAGATAAATGACGATATCAGGTCTGAAGATTAACATGTACTCATGTCATCTGAGAACTGCTATCTGATGATAGATATAGTACCATATAGAAGTTCTCGGCGAGTCCGTCCAATGTACTCACCCCCGGTGAGCACCTGTATACGATCTTAAGTGCAAAAGACCAATGGCTTCAGGACCAACCATCGCCCCTCGTCGGGGTTTAGAAACGTATACACTAGCTTACTCCGGAATATCGATGCCCAGTCTCGATACTTCCACGACTAGGGACCTTTTAAGGATGTGCTTATCGACTACCCAGCTCCCACAAGTATGATTGCCATCACAACGCAGGTAGTCAAACAATGATCCTACGGGCTTTATCAACATGTATAGATGATACGTAATAACAAGTAAAACATATGCACATGTTAAGATAAAGACAAACCAGATAGCATACTATCATATCGAGCAAGATTGTCCTGTACATACATATATCCAAGCATTCACATGTATACATATACAATAATGGCCTTTAGGGCATACATATCCAACAATCTCTCACTTGCACTAAGGCTATATATTGGCATACCGAGTACCCAACGTCTTCTCTAGGGCCAGCTGTTGGCGTATCGCATACCCAACATCTCAAAAAGTCGCTCGAACTGGGCTTAAGAAAAGGCCTTCGTGAATGAATCCGCCGTGTTTTCTTTTGTGTCCACTCTCCGCACCTCGATCTCCCGGCAATCAACGATCTCCCGATCAAGTGATACCATCTTAAGATGTGTCTGGATTTCTGATGGGACCGCAGTTCCTTCGCTATAGCTATAGCCCCATTGTTATCGCAATGCAAAGGTATTGGATCAACAATGGACGGAACTACCTGAAGTTCAGTAATGAACTTCTTCATCCAGACTACTTCTTTTGCGGCATCGTTCGCAGTAATGTATTCAGTTTCTATCGTCGAGTCTGCGACGGTGTCCTATTTGGAGCTCTTCCAACACACCGTCTCTCTATTGAGGGTAAACACAAAACCCGAGACATGCTTGTTGTCATCCTTGTCACTATAGAAGCTTGAATCGGTAAAGGACTCGACCTTAAAGTCTCCATTACCATAAACCAAGAATATCTCCTTAGTCCTTCTCAGATACTTGAGAATGTTCTTCACAGCTGTCCAATGATCCTCGCCCGGGTTCGACTGATACCGGCTCACCACGCTAAGCGTGTATGCTACATCTGGTCTGGTACACGGCATCACATACATTATAGATCCTACCGCCGAAGCATAGGGTATAGTGCTCATGCGAACACTCTCCTCATCAGTCTTGGAAGACATCTCTTTGGAGAGAGTGATTCCGTGCAATGCTGGTATGTTACCGCGCTTGGAATCTTCCATACTAAATCTCTTTAGTACGATCTCTATGTACCTGGACTGTAAAAGTCCCAATAATCTTTTAGATCTATCTCTGTAGATTTTAATCCCCAGAATGTACGGGGCATCACCCAGGTCTTTCATGGAGAACCTTTGTGACAAGAACAGCTTAACCGATTGTAGCATAGGAATATCATTTCCTATCAAAAGAATGTCGTCCACGTACAAGACTAGGAACACGACATTTCGTCCTACAATCTTCTTATATATACAAGGTTCATTCTCGTTCTTGATGAAGTCAAATTCCTTGACTGTTTCATCAAAACAGATGTTCCAACTCCGCGATACCTGCTTTAATCCATAAATGGATTTAAGCAACTTGCACACCTTCCCGCTACTCCTACTGTCTACAAAACCTTCCGGCTGATCCATATAAACGCACTCTTCCAAACTTCCGTTTAGAAAAGCCGTTTTTACATCCATCTGTCAGATTTCATAGTCATAGAAGGCAGCAATAGCAAGTAGGATTCGAAAGGATTTGAGAATAGCCACTGGAGAAAAAGTTTCGTCATAGTCCACTCCTGGTCTTTGACGAAAACCTTTTGCAACAAGTCTAGCCTTATAGGTTTCCACCTGCCCGTCTACACCAAACTTCCTTTTGTAAATCCATTTGCATCCAACGGGTTTTACCCCAGGTGGAGCAATATCCAAGGTCCATACTTTATTGGTGTACATGGACTCCATTTCGGATCGCAAGGCATCTAGCCATTTATCAGAGTCCCTACTGATAATGGCTTACCTTAAACTAATAGGATCATCTTCTTCCAAGATGCAATCCTCTCGATCCCCGTCTATGAGAAAACCGTAGTATCTCTCGGGCGGATGAGAAATCCTACTAGATCTGCGGAGTGGCTGAGGTTCGTTTGGGATTTCTAAATCTTGAGGTTCTACCAAATCCTCAGTTTGAGTTTGTGGTTCTGACATTTCATCCAGTTCTACCGTGCTCCCACTTATTTCTTTTGCAAGAAATTGCCATTCTAAAATGGTGGCGTGCTGAGCAATGAACACCTTCTGTTCCTCGGTGTGGTAGAACAGATATCCATTTGAATGCTTTGGATATCCCACAAACTTACATAAAACTGATCGTGCCTGAAGTTTGTCTGGATTCTGGTTTTTAACATAGAACGGACAACCCCATATCTTAATCCGTTTAAGACATGGTTTTTTACCACTCCATATTTCATATGGAGTTTTAGGCACTGATTTAGACGGAACCTGATTCAATAGGTACGCTGTTATTTCGAGCGCAAATCCCCAGAATGAAAGTGACAACTCGGTGTTACTCATCATGGAGCGAACCATGCCTAATAGATTATGGTTCCTCCGCTCTGATACATTGTTGTGCTGTGGTGTATACGGAGGAGTAAGATGAGAGAGAATACCATTCTCTTTTAGAAAGTCCCGGAATTCCGTACTTAAGTACTCCCCTTCTCTATCTGTTCGGAGGATCTTGATACTTTTGCCAGTCTGGTTCTATACTTCGTTCTTATATTCTTTGAATTTCTTAAAAGCTTCAGATTTGTGTTTCAAAAGATACACATGCCCGAACCTTGAGAGATCGTCAGTGAATGTAATGAAGTACAAGAACCCACCCCTTGCATGTATAGACATCGGACCACATACATCACTGTGTATGAGTCCCAAGAGCTTTGATGCTCTTTCTCCGTATCCGGTGAACGGAGATTTGGTCATCTTTCCCTTGAGACAAGACTGAAAAGTTTCATAAGATGAAAATTCGAACGCATTCAAATATCCATATTTATGCAACTCACTTAGTCTTTTCTCTCCGATATGACCAAGTCTACAATGCCACAAGTAGTATTCGTTCACTTTTGAACCCTTCCTCTTACGTGTGTTTTGTATATTGAAAACTGCGTTTTGATTTAGAACATAAATACCATTACACAGTGTACCTTCTGCAACCAATACCTGATTAAGGTAAATGTTCATGTTATTTCTATCAAGAACAAACTTATATCCAATTTTATCAAGTAAAGAAACTGATATGATGTTGCAAACCATAGAAGGTACATAGTAGCAATTGTTCAAAATCATAGTATTGCCACTTGGCAATACTAGGTGATATTCACCGACGGCGGCGGCATCAACTTGTGCTCCGTTCCCTACTCTGAGGAACATATCACCAGGTCTAACCATCCTACTTTTTCTCAGTCCCTACAATAAATTACAGATATGAGATCCTGATCCGGTATCTAGTACTTAGGAGGTAGGACTGACCGAAAAGTAGTTCTCAATAACAAGAACACCTGAAGGAGACGCAATAATATGCTTCTTCTTCGTTGGGGTTATCAAGGAATTCATGCAATCATCTTTCCTTTGCTCATACTCATGACTGTTGTCATAAGTTAGAGCCAAACCGACGTTCCCCAGCCCCGAATAAGAATTCGGACCGTTCAAGCGATACATTTTATTATCTTGATTAGGGTGGGAATTGGTTGCTACCTAGAGAGAGAGAAAAGAAACACTCAGCGTGCGCTCTTGCAAGATTAGATTGGTTATTAGTTTATCTAATCAGGATGGCTCCCACTGTTTCCTCTAATTCTCCTTCAAACCTTAAAAGGAGAACTAGCTGGGATCATTAACACCTTACAAGTTTGCCAACCGTTCATCCAGGTGAGTGTTGGTACTCCGAGGGAGGTTCCCCGTGCTCTCGCACGGACCTAATTAAAATAAACCTCGTTTCCGCAGAGGCGTAACCCCGTTAACACTTTTTTAGACACCTAATAGGTCAGCTAATTGTGAAGTGAAAAGTATCTCCAAGAGTAATCCAACTCATCAGTGGGATCGGGATCAAACTATTATTGTGTGATAAACCAGATGGAAGCCACTCTAGTCACCACACTCCAGAAGGTATGCAACACTAGCAAGTTTCCTGTATTTTTGAAACTCCCGATGTGGTTTTTGCCCTAAGCGGCTTATGACCTTGACAGAAGTCAATATGTCATAAGTTGCAAGTCAAGTTCAACCCGTCATTGTCCTGGATTAATTTAGACCCATCGGCACAAGCCCTTGACAGAGGTCAACATGACCGTGCGAATGTCTTAAATAATCGCATATCTATACAACAAACAAGTATTACCTAGCTACCATTCACTATGCCTTGACAGAGGTCAATATACACAGCGTGAATACTAAGTAGTACTTGTAATAAATGACGGAGGGCTACGGCCGGGTTTTTGGCAAAAAACCCTTTAACGTATGAACTTGATAACATTGAAGGAACCGAGTAGTTTTGAAAAGGAGTGGTTTAGGCTCCGCTTTTGAAAACTACTAGTTTTGAAAAAAATCGAGTAATCTACAGTATAAACTTTTTCTCAAGAGGTCACTCCTCGCAAAGAGATCTAGGCTCTTGCCTCCTAGAATGAGGTGCTGGATATTCATGACCGAATACCACAATGCAAAGAGAAAGGGTATAACTATAGTTTTTCGAAATTTGTTCCAACAACAACTTTTTAGGTTTCTTTTCTTGCATTAATCAAAATTAATGTGGTCCCATCAATTAACCTATCACACCAGAAAAGAACGAAAATACAATGTACGTATATGCTATCCGCATTCGCTACGGGGCCCCGTCATGCACCGTTAGGTTATTTAACTAACAGCAGAGCGGGAGCCGGACTAGCGCGGGTGCAAAACATATATAACATCTACTAGTATATATAAATATATATAACATTCGTCCCAGGCATGATATAAACAACATCACAGATCAACAACAAGTAACACAGAATGGTGGATAATCTTGGAGTCTTGGGTTTCACTTGAGCCGCAAATAAAACCCGACGTTCCCGATCTTGTGGATAGCCCGTGCAATGAAAACCTGGACCCCTACAAGCGCGGCAAGGTACCCGCCAATCCCAGAAGAGAGGCAACCCTAACCAACAAAGTGAATGGGCCACCCAGCACTTCACGGGATCCTGTAACTTGAGCGCCTCTCCGTGGGTCATCCTATACCCCCTACGAGTGCGGCGAATAGCCCACCAATTCTAAAGTGAAGCCCCCTCCGTCTCAACGCTATGAGATGCGAGCTTGTTGCTCTTTAGAACCCGGCTATTCGAGCACTCCACTGTTGGTAATTCTAGTACAGAAAAGGAAAAAATGTGTACAAAGGTGACATCGACCTCAACCCGGTCGTGCCTCAATCAAATAATATACAACACGGCATAAACGGCTGTCCACAAGTCGGACGCTCGCCCCGCAATAACAAATATACAAATGAATCTTAACTGTATTACTACCATTGCAACATCGGCTATCCACCACGACAACCAACCACAATATCAGCACAATCACATAACATCAACGTGAATGTCATGTTCGCAAACCCGTCTAATAGAACATATAGCAGTTAGACGGGTTATACCGCTCAATGACATTCACGGTCGTAGATAATAACACATGTACTGAGATAACACGTATTTAAAAATTCGATCGACTAACTTTTCCGTATAGGCCCTAAATGCTAACCAGTACTCAAACAAATCTGGGCCAAAAACATACATCCCAAAAATCACAATTCCATACAGTAGAGCACCTGAAGAAATTTTGAGCACAGAGGCCTCACTCCGACCGCAGAACCGCCGCAAACAAGTATGTTTCGCGGCGCTTCTACGGCGCAATGAAGGGTTCATATGCTCAAATTTCTTGTAGATCTCAAAAATACCCTGCTTGTATTTTTAAGGCACTCTAAATAATTTTTTGAACACTTTTAAAATTCGACAGAAAGTATAAAAATGGAATCGCGGTTTTGAAAATTTTGTCGATCGATATTTTGAACACATCTAAACTAGCTAGTATGGGTTTATGGGGTGGCTCTGATACCATGCTGGGTTACACTAATTCCCTGGCCATCTACCGTGGCCGTTTGCGGAACAAAATTTTTTCTAGGGTTTGAAACTGGCGGTAGAATTACCCATTCACTGGATCTACCATAAACCCTAAACTAGCTAACTAAGAGGAGCTATCTACTATGATAGAAAAATCTCACTAAAAGATCTGTGTCCTTCGGTCTTCTTTCCTCTTCATTAGATCCAAGTGATCTCCTTGAACGAGCTTGTTCTTCTTTGCTTACTCCTTCGGTTCTCCGAGATCTAGCTTGTTCGTCGGTCCCCCTCCGTCGAAGATGATCCACCCGAGAGATGTGGTCCAAGGCTCTAGCTCCACACTAAGTGTCAAGTGGAGCAACTAGAGATCTTAGATTACTAGTCTAAGGAATCTAGGATATAGTGTAAGGTTCTATGTGTGTTTCTATCTCACCTCCTCTCTTGATTCTCAACACATGAGAATGTAGAGAGGGGGTAGATAATGAAGGTGAAGGAGCTCAAGAACAAGGGAGAGGAATGAAACAAAATAGTGAGCTCAAGAAAATGAGGCTAGCATGTAAGATAAAAACCTCACCAATGGTCTTATAAAAAGAATTTTACCAATATAATATACCAACCATGCTTCAATAGTTGACACAAATGAATTAAAATTTCATTTGTCAATACTATTGAGGCATGGTTCTCACCATACCCCCCTCACCTTATTTACACCTCATTATTCCATTAAAGATAAATGGAAATAACCAAAATGAGGTGTTCACCTTCTAGAATATTTTCCGTATAAAATACAAATTACAGTCTACTCTATATACATACCTTCATTCGTATAAAAATACGAATACTCGAAGAGATAGAATAACAAAAAGAACATAATACTAGAATATACATATCGAAATACATATATGTAAATTATTAAAGAAATACTTGATTTAATAATCAGGATCAATCCCGAGCCGGCTAGAATTATCAACTGTCCGATCGAAATTCGGGTACATAGTACAATCAATCGATCGGAACCCTGCACGTATCCAATACGGCCGCTACATCATTTTGCTTAAACCAGAGAAACCTTCTATGTGAGACTCTAAAGACTCGACAATACGCCGGCAGTGAGTTACTGGATAAATCCATAACCACAAGCATGTCAGCGGCACTAGCTGTACGTAACGGCTACCAGGGTACCCGTCGAAAAGGAAGGCCGATGAACAAACTCATTCAGATCCCTACTGAGCCTATCTATGACAATCTCCGTACAGTCCGGTCTCTTCATCTGAGAGTATCGCATACTGGGTCTAGGGGGTGGTAAACGTCAGACCCTAATAACCCGATAATTCGTGCTGATGCGGCTCAAGACCAATCCGGGAAACTACTGATCAATCTATCAGTAAATCCCAACTGTGGCCAAGATCTTATGGTCCCGGCCAATCAACATTATGCGATATCGACTCCCTATACCGGGAGAGACGAATCCCCAACTATCACTCACTGCCTCCATGTGGCTCGGGACTGTACTGTTTCCTGATTTAAAATCAGGAAAGCCTACGGAAGAGGCATCACGTGCTACCACGTGACTAGCAGTCACGTGTTGGCACGTGACATTTAAAAGCAGCGGCAAAGGAAGATTCGGCTCCTTGATTAAATCAAAGAAAAGGCTCCAGAAAGGGTCACGTGCTCACACGTGACCAGGGGTCACGTGTTGGCACGTGACGGTTGAACAGCGGCTAGAAGACAGAGCGCAGAAAGGAGAAGAAAGCTCGTTCCATGGGGTCACGTGCCTACACGTGACCAGGGGTCACGTGGCCACTCGTGACCGGCTTTCAAAGCCCATCTATTTAACAGAATTAAATTCTGAACAGCATTCAAATCTCTCCAATAGGGAATGATTATTTGAAACCGATTGGATTAAAGATTTAAAGGTGATTAAATATCACCTATCTATGGAAAAATCTTGAACTTGGAAAGATTTCCCCTTAAAATCTAATCGAAATAACAAAGGAAAATCTTTGGATTTAAAATCCAATGGTGAATAAAATTCACCTAATAATCCAAAGGTCCAAACGAATGGTGAATACAAATCAAATCTCTCAATGAAAGATTCACCAAAACTAATTGATTCTGCTTCTTCTCCTATAAATAGGAGCCAAGAGACACACAGAGGGGGGATACATATACAGAGAGATCGATACAGGGGGGGAGAAAAATAGAGCCTTGAGACTTTGGAGGAATTTGGATCTTCTGCAAAAGAAAACCTTAGGTAAGAAGGGGGAGGCTTTCAAGAAAAAAGAGAATTTAATTCTCAAAAGAGTTTAACTCTGATATTAAAAAGAAGAACTTAGTTCTCTCTTTAGTAGAGGATCTGCAAAGTGCACATCTCCCCATGAATAGAGAATTTAATTCTCATTGGGTTGAGATCCTGCCATGCAGATCCAAAGCATAGAGAGGGAATGAAAGTTTGAGGATTTAATTCTCGCAGAATTATAGGAATTTAATTCCTTTGAGAAGAATTAGGGTTTAACCCTATGTTATAGGAATATAATTCCTTCAGAATGAACAGAATCAGGGTTTAACCCTAGTTAAGAACTTAGTTCTGTTAAAATAACAGGAATTTAATTCCCTCAAGAAAGAAGAAATTAGGGTTTCACCCTATGACAGAATCTAATCCCTCAGAATATAAATTAGGGTTTAACCCTATCTAAGAGTAATTCTCTAAAGAAAGAAGGAATTTAGTTCTTTTAAAGTTATTATTAGGGTTTAACCCTATGACAGAACTCAATTCTTCACATATATGAGGAATTTCATTCCTACAGGAAAATCAGAGTTCAACTCTCGCAGAGAATATAATTTTGCATAAGACAATGGGGATTTAATGAAGAATTTAATCAGAAGTTGCAAAGAGGCAGGGTCACGTGCTACCACGTGACCCCTGGAAAGATCCACAGAGAAGGGCTTTTGAGGCAATGCCTCACGTGACCCACGTGACCCTTGGCAGAAGCTTTAACACACAAACAATTAAATGCCCATCACGTGACAGTACGTGATACTCCAAAGTATTCACCACTCTCGGCAGAACAAATAAAGGGGAGGGCGCCCTCACGTGCTACCACGTGACCCCTCTTACCCTAGTGCTTAACGCTAAATTGGACCCTCTGAATCCAGTGTTTAACACGGTTTTGCCTTAGTGTTCAACACTAACCGAAGAGCCTTTCTTGCAGTGTTTAACACTGAATTTCTTAGTGTTTAACACTAAATTAAATCTCTGTTAACAGAGTTTAACATTAATTTTCTTAGTGTTCGACACTAAATTAAAATCTCTGTCACCAGTGTTTAGCACTGATTATCTTAGTGTTTGACACTAATTTGAGATCTCTGTTGCTAGTGTTTAACACTAATTTGAACCCCCTGTTGCTGGTATTTAATACTAACTTTAGCCCAATTGGCTAAGTGTCTAGAGGCAAAGCCTCTCCTCTAATGGACCAACAGAGGGCCAATATCCTAAACATGATTGGACTTAGCCCAAGCTGGCCATAAGTCCTCAATTCAAATTCAACTGAGCCAATGGGCTCATAATATAATTAATTGGTCTTGATTCCAAATTGGGTCAAAGATTATTTAATCTACCTCGGTTTAAGGGTACATCTCTTCACTCCTTTGATACTCGGCGTTGTAATTCCTCAACGTCTTCAAAGAGGTGACGGGTCCCGATGACCACATATTGATACGGACTGTGGGGTCCTTAAACTCATGGACTATGAGGTCCTTAACCTTGACCGAGATGTCTTAAAACTAACTTTGGACTGTGGAGTCCTTAAATCCATGGACTATGACGTCCTTAACCTTGACCGAGATGTCTTAAAACTAACTTTGGACTGTGGAGTCCTTAAATCCACGGACTATGAGGTCCTTAACCTTGACCGCAACGTCTTAAAACTAACATTGGACCGCAATGTCCTTAAACTACCTATGGACCGCAACGTCCTTAAACTACCTATTGACCACAATGTCACTAAACTAAACAACAGGGCTCCCTTAATTGCTCTATTGTTGGATCTAAACGATCCCGTTAAGTTGATCTTAGTCTGAAAATTAGACTAACGTATCCTTAACAAATGTTTAAGTCGATCTTAATCTCGAATGAGGCTAATGTGTCCTTAAACCCAAACCCCCAAACCCAAATCTAAGATAATACGGATTTGGACTAGTCCACGCCCTACGGGCGACGACATAACTCAGTCTCCGTATACAATCCACGGGCAACCAAACATAAAATAAACACACACTTGACGAAGTGACCATCTGGAGAAGGAGAAAGTGGTTACCGCGATACGGTAGCGTAATTAACTGCAGGGGCTTGCGCCTGCGGGGAAGAGCGTCCCCACAATCAAAAACCCCTCAAGCGAGGGGGAATCTGACGAAGTCTGCTACATCGGACGCATCCGTTTAAATCTTCGATATACGTTTCCATAAATCAACTTGGCATCTTCGGAGAGGTAGACAGATAGCACCAATTAGCATCTGCCCCGAACCTCAGGCGAGACGACCCTGTGTCGCGCCGTCGTTCGGAGGGGAACATGTACCCAACCAAAACATGTTTGCATGACTTAGTAGAGCCGTGGTTGGGTAGTAATCAAAGTACAGTGGGAACTCACATGAGACAAATGACGATCTCAGGTCTGAAGACTAACATGTACTCATATTACCTGAGACTTGCTATCTGACGATAGGTATAGTACCATCTAGAAGTTCTCGACGAGTCCATCCAGTGTACTCACCCCCAGTGAGCACCTGTATACGATCTTAGGTGCAAAAGACCAATGGTTGTGGGACCAACCATCGCCCCTCGTCGAGGTCTAAAAATGTATACACTAGTCTACTCCGGAATATCAATACCCAGTCTCGATACTCCCACGACTAGGGACCTTTTAAGGATGTGCTTATCGACTACCCAGCTCCCACAAATATGATCGCCATCACAACGCAGGTAGTCAAGCAATGATCCTACGGGCTTTATCAACATGTATAGATGATACATAATAACAAATAAAACATATGCACGTGTTAAGATAAAGACAAACCGGATAGCATACTATCATATCGAGCAAGATTGTCATGTACATACATATGTCCAAGCATCCACATGTATACATATACAATAATGGCTTCTAGGGCATACATATCCAACAGAATCCCACAACCACGTTATATCTTTCCCCTTGTCCCATAGTGACCAGTCCGTCTGCGTTTCGAAGCATACGGAGAAATATAGGAGAACATATGATGATTGCAGTGGTTTGAGATTAACCCCAGCGGGAGTTGGTACATGTTGGGGTCAAAAATTACATCCCGGTTGACTAAGTCAAAGTCAAAGTCAACCCCAAGCCCAGATCAAGTGGGCCCATGCCCAAGTCGACCCCTGCGGCCGGCCTCTCCCATGCCGAAATGAAATCATGCTATAAATAATTTTGATGTAATTTTCATGAATAAATGTATGAAAATGGGCAGAAAGCCAAATTTTTGTAAAGCCCATGGCTTATGTGCAAAATGAATAAGCACATGAGGCATGGGATGGGCAAAATGCCATTTTGTAAAGCCCAAGGGGCTATATGTAAATGTCACGACCCGAAAGTACGGAACATGACCGGCACTTAAACTACGAACGTCTCGAGGCGTAAGTAATCTAAGTAAACCGAAAACCCAGAAATCCAAACCAAGAAAAGTAGTAGAGTGCAGGAAAACCAATTTAAAACAAGTAGTTTTAATAGCATAAGCCGAATTATGCGGTTTTTAAGAACATCAAAATTTACTGAAAATTTCGGCAGAGTCTCCTTTGTAAAAACTGGCTCCCAAACGGGATACAACATAAATAGTATACGAAATCAATAAAAAGGCATCCCCAAGCGGGAGCTAGCTCTTCGTCAATCGACGGTCACAACCACACAAGCAATAATATATACAACGCCAACGGCGAGGATCAAAACTCAAAAGGAACTCAAAACCACCAGAAATATAACGAGCGACTCTAAGGTCGAAAGAATAAACAGCACTGGTCTCTATCTCAAAAAAATACATGTTTGGTTGATGGAACTTCTAGATACAACAGAATAATGATATACAAGATATATAATGGGGGTATGATACAAGTAAACCCACCTACTAGCAAATCACCCGAATGAAACTGAGCCCGCAAGCCGTAATGAAACCTGTACGGCAAATCTGCAAGAAACTGGGGCACAACGGGGGTGAGTTGCCAACTCGTGAATAGAAAAATATCTACGCACAGAAATCGCATAAATAACGCAACCTAGGTCAATGATCATAATATATCCTCAAATATAAGTATAACATGCAGCCTATAACAATGACTAGGGTAATATCTAACCCGAGTATAATTTCATGTGCCCGTGTCAGTGCCTCAGGTAGCAATATATCATATGAATGAGTTATGAATGCATGAAACAGAATACATGTAAATGAAGAAACTGTTTTCATAAGTTAGTGAGATTTTCTTCGTATTTTAAAACTGAGGTATCATAATGAAATCAGTATCAACAGTGTCTAGCATCGACACAAAACATAAATCTCACTGTCTCGAAATATCAATGTCTCAAGCTCAATATCTAGGGCGCCGTCAGTCCGGACCGGCCCCTACCATCCATCTCAAGACCACGACGGTATCCTCCGGATATCCGACGCGTCGGGTAATATCACCGGTAGGTAGTGCTCCCCAGCCAGGCTCAACGTCAACACCACATTCCTCTTGCCCCGGGGTACCATACCGGGCCCACCATGTACCCGTGACGGTTCCTCTACTCCTCGACACGGATCTCCAAAACCACAGCAAATTCATGGTGGACGACACTTTACATTACTAGAAAACCGCAACATTTTATATTTTAAAAGATCATAAGTTGTAAATTTTGCGGCTTTCCCCGAAATCCAGAAATATCATAAATCTCAAGAAATCATCACAAGTGCATATGTCAATGATAATGAACTAGGCATGAACAACTGAATAACAGTATGCATGAAGTGGTAGGTAATAACTACAATGTCTAAAATGGCATATAAGGGAAGTACACTAATATCATGTCAAAACTACCAGCTAACAATCTAAGTCAAGCAATTATATTCTCTAAAGTGTACGTGACATGGCAATTTACCGATGAAGATGTGTGTGAGCCGGCAAGTAGGTGTACGTGGTATATACGCATCATCGGTAATGGTGTTGGTGTCCTAACAGCATGATATCAATAATGGAATGTGCAGCAAAATAAATATGCGGGGAAGAGCGAATAGCAATAATGTGCGGGAGCTGAATACTAGACACAACGATAACTAATCTGCAATACTCTAATATAAGTCCTACGAATGGTGCCTTTTGAAATAACACGAATCATGGGGTTTTGAAAATAGGGGCTACGGTGTTTTTATGAAAAGATACGTCGTTTTTGAAATATCCGTAGATTCCCTTGAGCTGTCTTTAAAAATGCCCACGATTCGTTAGTTTTTGAAATAGGTAAGAAGTCTAATCTAATCTAACAACTACACTAAACTATACGGCTGAACTAACAAGCTGAACTACAGGTAAGGAAACCGCCTATCATCTGAGTCGATACATATACATGCCTGTATATGTATAGTCGGTGATCCCGCCTCGATAATATTATATTCGATACCATATCTATAATCAGGCATCCCAAGTCAAGAGTGCGGATCAATCATCAATATAGCTCGTACGTAAATCCGTCGTACGGCATCCCAATCTGGGTACGGGTCAATATCACATTCATCATACTATTCACCTGGTATCCTCTTTATCAAATATCATGGTCGGGGTGCTGATCTACGTCTAGTACCATACTGATACCGCCTACGTATGCATGGACGTGTGTGAAACACTACGTCAAGGACCCGCTACAACGTCATGTCGTATCTAAGATACGAACCCTGCTATATCACCGATCTCACGGCCTCAAATCAAATCTCATCGACTCAGCTCAATCCCAAGTATCATCCTCAATCCGTATGTGAACACATAGTCCCATACCCATGTGAACACATAACTATAAAGAATCCCATGAGCACATATCAATAGGAATGTATGCAAGTATGTATGTATGTATGTGTGTGTAACACTACCCTAGGGTTCGCAACACTAAAGTAATCCAACACACCAATATCCATCCTAAGCATCGTTATTAATCCCAAATAACATATAATAAATGTTGGTGTGTATACGCATCCGTATACACCACCACGGACTGCGGGGGTGCTATACGCCATCCACCCGACTTCTCCCCGTAGATATAAATCTACTCACCTGAACCTCGCTCGCCGGTGCCGACGTCGCCACGCGCTTGCTTGTCGTCTCGAAGTCCACCTGGGGTACCTACATATCATAACGCACCGTATCGCATAAAAACCCAATTCGAAATCAAAACGTCATAAGAAAACCAAATCGGTACGCGTATCACTCATAGGTCCAAACCTATCGCCCACGCATGCAGGAATAGTCAAACCAACCCTCGATGTCGATGTACGAACGTCAAACCATCGAGAAAATCTAATCACACTCATTTGCACATTCACGAACACTAATTTTAATATAAACTAGGTTAAAACTCACAAAAACGCCAATTTCACTTAAAAAGTCATTTTTCCGAAAATCTAGCAAGCACAATTCGCCGTTTTTGTACAAAACACGATATTTAAATGAATGTAGCGGCCAATATATTTATTAAATATCTTAAATAAGTCGTATAAACAATTTCCGGAATTTAATCTCATTAATTTCCAAAAATCCTAATATTCTAGTTTACCAAAATTACCCTTTTTAACAATTTCAAAGCAAAATACACAAACTACAATCTAGATTAGAATTGCATGATCCAAAGCATTAAACCACACTTAATAAAGTTAATGAAGCCAAGAAAAACCTAATCACACTTTTAATCCTAATTATATAACCAATTTCAAAAGCCTAGTTAGCAAATTAGCATAATTAACACAATTTCCTTAAACTAACCATTAACAACTAACTACTAATCTTGTTCTACAATTTTAGTGGCCACAATATTCACCAAATAACTTAATTAGGTCACAAAAATATTAAGTAGATTTTTATTTCATCTAATCACATCTATCCTAAAACCTAGTTTCCAAAATATTTTCATTTGGACAATTACATGTTACAATTGGTAATAAGTAACAAATTTAAGTTGCACAACTTAAGATGCTAAAAAAAACAACCATCACACAACCATGAACACATGATCACAACCTAACTTGATCTCAAACTCTTTCCATTACAAACTAAATCCCAATTAGAGTTGCATTCAAACTTAATTGACTTTAATCAAAGAAACTATACAATAATTAGATTTGGCTTGGGATTTATACCTCACCAAAAACAAGAGACCAAGCTTGAAATCTAGCCTCCCAAAATGGCCTCCAAGCTCCTAGCTCCATGCAAGAATAGCTATTGAAAAATGGGTAGGAGTTAGATTTGAGTTTTGGTTTAATTTTGATGGAAATTTGATGGATTTTGAAGACTTTTTTGATGAGGAAAAGAGAGGGGAAGAAGGAGGAGGGGCTGCAGTTTGAGGGAGGATGGGGCTCGGCCAGCAGGTGGGGGAGAGGTGTGGAGGGTGTGGGTGTGGAAAAGAAAGTCCAAGTCAAGGTAAAATACCCCCCCAAGTTAACACCAACTTCTTCTCTCACTAATCTTTTCTTTTCCTTTCATTTCTATGAAATTCAAGTGGGGACCAAAGAGGGGCTGCTGAATTCAGCCATGGGGATAAGTGAATGGGGGTGTGTGGGTGTGGGTACGGGTGTGGGGTGATGAAAAATGATAAATACAATACCCCAAACATCCATTTATGCTAAAAAAAAGCCATTTTTCTTCAATAATTTCTAAACCGTTTTGGCAAATAATTTCGTTCCAAAAACCACATGATAAAATTTTATTTAATGTTTTATGATGCACAAAATTTGTTTCAACTCATTCCAATTTGTAATTTTCCCTAATTAAATGTATTAGTGACGGCTTAAATAATAATAAAATAATATTTTTTTCAGAAAATTTGAAATTTCACCAGCGGCTCAATAAACACCAAATAATAGCAATTACATAGCTAGAATATGTATATTTAAGTTTTATAATAAAATATTTGTATTTTGACTTTTTACAGAAAACCCCCTTATTTTACCGATTTTTTTCGAAATTTCACCGAAACGATTTTCAAAACGTTACAGTAAATGTGTAAGCCTGTAAAAGGCAACATGATGATGAAATAAAGGATACAATTTATTCTCTCAAACTCTAGGGTTTGTGCCTCCTTCTCCTCTTTGCTCAAGATTCTAAAGCTTCTTCCTCTTTTGAATTAAATCAAGAGTTTTACTCTTTCTTCTCCAAAAATAAATAGTTTTTCACCACAAAACCCATAAAGGGGAGCTTGGATCTTCCATCAGATCCTAAAAAGGAGAGATTTTTAAAATCTCACCCCTCTTGTTCTCCAAGAGCCGGCCAGCAGAAGAGGAGGAAGGAGACCCATCTCCCAAGATCCCATTTGGGAAGGATCCAAGGCATAAGAGAGAAGAACCTCTTAAAATTTTTAGGGAGTTCAACTCCAAGACCCAAATCCTAAAAGGAGTTTAACTCCTAATCCAGATCTTCTGGAGTTTAACTCCGCTCAAAATCCTCTTTTGGAGTTTAACTCCTATTTCCGGGGGTAAAACCCCCTCCTTTTCGCTAGCGCCTGCGTGCCCACGTGCCGGGCATGTGAAGCGCTAGCGCCAGCGCCCGAGCTCCCACGTGCCGGGCAGGTGAGGCGCTAGCGCCCAAACACGTAAGGCGCTCGCGCCCAAAGCGCTAGCGCTAGCGTACTGCTCACGTGAGGCGCTAGCATCTTCTCCCACGCATCCTTTGGATGACCTTTCCCTTACACACACACACACACACTCCACAACACTGTCCCTGTTAAAAAAAATTCTAACAGGGCACTGCCCCGCACCCCGCAAGGGAGCTGCTGGCCCCCTTGACCCCAGCCCGCTATCCGGGTAGTGGGACCCCCGTAAAAACTCTGCGGGGCCCCCGATATATCCAAAACCCATTCAAAACACAACACTGCACATTGAGTTCGCATGACCTGTTTGACCCGTCAATCGGAGGTTCTCTCGCTATAAAGGCGAGGGGTAATTAACGGCAGCTTAGTCCGCGGCTGCCGGAGATTCGGATCCACACAATCAATAAACCCCCCCGTCTACCCTAGAAAGGGGGAATCTGTAATGCGCCTGACAAGCGCGCGCGTATTCCCATCTCAATGGGGTGACGAAAAACACCCTACAGTACAGACTGCTTCAAGTCCGATCAGATGTAAGATGTTTGATTGAAGAAGTTCTGACGAACCCTCTTCAGTTTATCAGAGTAGTGCAGCGGAAGTATGGTGGGCTGATAACTCATAAGTATTAGAACAAACTTGCAAATTCATGATGAGAGGAACCGTTTACTAAAGGTGAAGTTCGTACAAAAGTTACAGATGAAGCAAAGAGAGCAGTCCGGGATTTCATAGATGTGTTTGAGGATATCTTGAGTTTACTGTCAAAACGAGATGTAGAGTTCGTAATTGATCTTATTCCTGTAGCAGTGCCAATTCAAAGGCTTTTATTCGATGTCACCGGTGGAACTGGAAGAAATAAAGAGACAAGTTTCTGAGTTATTACAGAAGGGTTGGATTCGCAGCAGCGATTCACCCTGGGGAGCTCCAGTTCTTCTAGTCAAGAAGAAGGATGACACGCGAAGGATGTGCATTGATTATCGAGAATTAAATCGGGTGACTATTAAGAACAAGTACACAATCCCTCGCATCGGCGAATTATTCGATCAACTCAGTAGCGCGAGAGTATTTTCGAAGTTGGATTTGTGATCCGGATATCATCAAGTTTGGATGAAATCGGAAAATATTTGCAAGACAGCGTTTGTAACGACTCTGAAATCTTTGTACGGAAATTGTTCTGTTAATATACGAGAAAAGAGTATTAAAGCCTGAGTTTGAGTTATAAGTCACTTTTGTTAAATAAAAGCAAGAATCCATTTGTAGCTCACTGGTAAAGCCTTTGCACTGCTGAGACGTAGTTTGCGTGTTAGATTCCCATCAGACACAATTTTTTCTGATTTTTATTTTTAACTTTTTGGAAGCCCAAAATATTTCACATGCAATACACGGGGAAATGAAAAGTTCAGAAAAATCAAACATGTGGCAAATTGAGTTGTCACGCCCCGCTTCCCGATGTACGGGCAGAGGACACGACGAGGCCGCTACGTATTTACTCAGAAGTAAATACGCTAAGCATAACTAAGCAATATAAAAGAAATATACACAAGAGATAAATGTAATGAACAACAACTTTAATTATTCACATTCTTTTTACAATACATGGAAAAGTAAATACAACTGAATGAAAGCAATGCCTAAACAGTGGCATAACATAAATGAAAATTACTGAAATAAAAATGTGTACAATGAAGCTAGAGCTCTGAATCGTAGGAAATCTGGTCCAAGTCCTCACTAGTAGGCTCGATCTCCTGAGTGTCCAGATCACCTGACAACAATCCAAAGAAGAAAGAGAAGGAATGTCGTCAGCGAACAATCGCTCGGTAAGTCCCAAAAATAAGGGAGAAATAGAATAGACAGAAAGAGAAGGTAGCTTTTAAAGTTGTATTATATGGTTAACGTTGTAGTTTGTAGCTTGGTACAGAAGGATGCCAATGTATACGAGAGGAGTCTCTATATGCCAGAGACTAGAGCAAATGGAAGTACAAGGCTCCGTCGATAATACCACGGAACAACGGCATGGATGTAATTACGTCTTATAGTTGCCGTCTCGTGCCACTTCTAACACCTTCCGTACCAATCTACCCCTTAAATCCCGTAGTGTCTTAATTGTATTGTTGTATTGTATTGCAACTTGTATTGTCTTGTAATATAGATTGTATAATTGGATGACTTGCCAAAACCATGATATCAGTAAATGGATGTAACTGGAGAATCATGGATGTAACTGGAGAATCATGTATATGGAAGTATATCCATGGTTCGGTTCAGTCAAAACAGATTGAATAGATTGAATATATGTATTCATGGATTCATGTTGAATTGTAGTATTGTAGATTGTACCTGAATCATATTCAAATCAGATTATTATAATGAGATTCAGTCTGAGTCAGAACAATTAGAAAAGAAATTGAAGTCCTGAATTAGGTTTTGATGTTATCGGTAACCGCTGCACATGGGCGGCAGGATTTGTGTCTTTTTCAAAGGCGATTATCGTGTTTGACAACACCGTTTGTTAAGTTGTCTACCTTAAAATAGGCAAGCACTCACTTCTCCGGCTCCCTGAGGCTCAAGAGATTGGTCCAGCATAAATCAATATTTACTAGGGTCCTTAGGGTAATTTATAAAACTTGAGGGGGTTTTATGTAAAAATAATTTTGTATAATTTTCAAAATACACCCTAAGTATTTAATTATCGTCTTTAGAGTTTTCATTGATGTAGATTTGATATATGTGGCATTTCTAGTGGATAAAACATAATTTTCATAATATAGGGGATTTATTTGTAATATTGAACTTGAATGGAGTTTCATGGTATTTTCATGTAAAATAATTCTTTTTGATTTAGAAAAGTTGGAATATTTATATTATCACAAAAATAGATATTTTGATGATATATATATATATATATATTTATATTTATATGAAAATAATTTTAATATATTATATTTCTAGAAATCTCATTTTCTTAAGATTTTTGTATTTTAAATCTCTCGAGACCGAATGCTCCTTGCGGAGGTCTGCATCTCGCACTACTAAGCCCGAGGATGTGCGATAATCCGCACCATCCCGAACGGGTTCCCTAAATGGGTTGTAACGGCGCTTTGCAAAGATTTGTGTAAATACATATTTCTTGTAGAAAAAGATTTTATTAGTAAATGGTATTTATATGTAAAATCTTGTTTTCCCGTATTCTATGTTCCCGAAAGGTATTGTGCTATGTTGCATATGAGTGTGTGAGGAGGTAGGCAATTACCTCGTGTTCTACTTAAATGTATAGCAAGATTGTGATGTTTTAAATGTCGAAATTAAACTACATGGTATTATAGTGAAAAAATACGATAAAAATTGAAATAGAAATCCTTTTGATATGGAACTTATTCAATATGACTTGTTAATGTTTAATAGTCAACATGTAAGAGTTTAATAGGATTGTATTTAAGAAAAGGTTGAATTTTTAGGAAGAACCGAATCGGAAATCGGATTAACTCTGATTCCGTCGGGTTTTAGAAATACATGTTTTTAGAAAAGAATAGGGAAGAGGGGTGGGACTTATGGGCTTAGAGGTTAGATAAGAGGGAGAGGAAGACGTAGGATTTGCCGGTGTATCGTTTCGTCGCCGGAAGCTCCTACAGTCGTCGTCGGAAGATCATCGGAGTTTTGCCCTTCGCTAACTCCACTTGTACACAAAAGTTCTATAGAGTTTTCTTAAGAGTTTGGACAGAATTGTGAGTGAGGGGTGTGTGTTTAAGGTGGTATTTATAGGGTAAAGTTAGGGTTTAGGGTAGGTGAAAGGGTGTAAAGAAAAATGTATTAAATTGTATTAAAAATATGGTTTAATGGGATTTTAAAGTGTTCTGCTCATGTGCGGGAAATTTAAACTATACAGGGGTGTTAAGAAGACCAAGAGACATAATTTTTGTGTTGGAGGATCGGCGATCCGGCCGAGTCCTGCCGGCAGCGGCGGGCCGAGTCGGCCGAGTTGCCGGCCCGAGTCGGCCCGGGTCTCGCCGCCACGTGTCCCTCGTCGCTTGGTGTAGCCCCTTGGTCAGTTTGTTTTACATGTGTAGTGGGGTTTTTACGAGTTATGTACGTGTAGGCTTTTGAGCTTCTAAAAATTTAAAAGAAAACAATAATAAAAATAATGTGGGTGATGGGATTTGAACTCTGGTTCTTTGGTTCAGCATTGCAAGGTCTTACCAATGAGCTACAAGCTCTTTCTTGCTATTAAAAAGCAAAACAAACTTATATCTTGTGCTCAGGCAAAAATACGCCTTTCTGTATTTTTTGAAAAAATTGTACAGAAAGTTTAGGGTTGTTACAAGAGTAAACACTAATTTAATCATATAGCACGAATCTCGAGGCCAGAGGGCCAAGATCGACCGGCAGAAATGCCCAAATGGCCGGAGGAGACGGTTCAGATGGAGCCAATTTGATCCGTGCTTTACACACACACCTCTTCAACTCCCCACAGCTCCTCTGCACTGTTTGATTTCCCTGCAATCAAACAGAGACCTTTCATTTCACAATTTAACACCATTTTAATGCTTTTTAATCCACAATTTTAATTTCCAAACCCTAATTCTCCACTATAAATACCACCCCACACTTTGGCTCAGCACCATTCTGAAAATTCTAGCCAAAACTCTCTAAAAAGTTTCTAAGTGCAAATGGAGTAAAGTGGAGTTAGCGAGCAAGATTTTTCTGTCCAAAATCGAAGCATATTCCGGAGCTCTCGTGTAACGACCGTGGACCCTAAATACGTAATAAAAATGTTTTATAATTTTTATCAAGGTGAAAACAATTATTTTACTGCTTCTATTGGTAGAAAACACTTTAAAAATATTTTTCCATGATTAAAATGAATTAATATGATTTTTTAGGAAATTTTGGGAATTTTTAAGAATTTAAATGGATTTTTTTATCAAGGGAAAAGTTTTCAAAACCGACAAGGAGAGCTATTTTGGACCAAATTTGGTTGCAAAGGATATAAAACAACAAAATACATTTTCTATAATTTCCCTAGATTTTAAAAATATTTTTAAATAATTTTTAGAAGACAAAAACAATTTTTAAAACATTTTTTAAAAATTAAAAACAAATTTTATTAAATTTTTAGAGCGGGAATAAATCCGGACCGTCAGATTTAAAAACCAACGGCCCAGATTCTGCCGACAGTTTTTTTAAAAGAAAAAGAAAAAAAGAATATTTATAGACGCTTTTGATCTGGACCGTTGGATCAACGATCCAACGGTCAAGGATCGCCAGAGCCAACCCGAGCCGGGGACCACGCCAGCTCACGCGCAATAGGACATAGGTCATTGGATCTGGTCGATCAATGGTCAGATCTGGTCGGCTCGTGAGGTCGGCTCCTGTAGCGGCTAGGGGAAAAAATAGGGATTTTAATCCCAGAAAATCCCTATAAATAGCCCTGAGGTTCTAAAATCCTCCAAAAAATATCTGTTTGACAAAAAAATCTCAAACAATTTCTAGAACTTCCTATTTGAGTCTTCTACACTCTGGATAAAGTACCAAAGGAAAAAAATCTCTAATTCAAAATATACATTTTCTCGTACAACCCGATGCTCGCTGACTTTCATTTTCCTAGCTCATTTCAGGTAGGATCTCTCAACACTTGACCCCCAGTTACCTTCATTATAAAAATATCTATCTGTGAAAAAAAATTCCAGGACCTAATTATGATATTTTAACTGCATTATTTATTTTACGGGTTTTGATGATTAAAAACGATATTAAACCCTAATAATTCTAAAACTAGATTTTTACTAAACGCCTTTAAGAAGTGAAACCTTACCAAAAATACCCCTAATTTCGAAAGTTAAGCTTTTAGAATTTCACTAAAACACTCTTACCATTTTATAAAGGAGTTCTTTTATTAAAATACCACGAGCTCTATAATAAAAGATAATTTACGTTAATATACCATATAAATAACATTGTTTTTATATAAACAATAATTAAGATAAAATACCATAGTCCATTATAAACTAAGGTTTTTATAAAATACCATGTTTACCTTATAACTATAATGAAACGAGATATAACCCACGACTGTGGAAGTCCATATCGATTGAGATATCATCTACTTATATCCAATTTTTGACACATCACATGACATGACCTACGATGCGGTTAGGATTAGAATGCGCAAACCTATGTATGGAATACTATTATAAATGAGGATCCATGTAAGCTGGGTGAACAGTCCCAACATGGACGACTACTACGAATGAATTGAACAGTCCCAACATGGACAACTACTACGAATGAATTGAACAATCCCAACATGGACAAATGACATTCCATGCCTAGATGATATACGCACTAACTCTAATTCGCAAAACCTTCACACTGAATAAAACAGGGCTGGGTAGTTTGATTTGATAAGGTAGTATACGGACTCGGATTCTCCTATTACTCGATCAGATCCGGGAAAGTGGAACAATACATTTCACATTCCCTAACCGTGTTCCGTGGTTAGAACGGAATAATCTCAAGAATCCGCTATCCTTGTCTAACAAACTAAATGAACATATTACCTGTAGTTGTCGCACGCCGTATACCTTAATTTACCAAATACCTACAATGCATCCATCATACCTCTGGATACATATTACATCATATATTACACACACTTGTTCTCTTTATCATTACTTTCAGTTGAGAAAATTCTACCCAAGTGTAATTCGCTGACGGACTTCCTTTCCTTTTCTCTATCCTTGGAACGTCCGTTGGATGATGACGAGGTTAATGAAGAAGGAGGCGATGGAATGGAGCCCACTAATGAAGACTACGCGGAGTTGATGCAAGAGTATTAGGATAGCTCTTCTATTGCCTACCTGTTTAGGGCTTGCTTTCTTTTAATCAATGTAATCAAACTATTTAGTTTGCTTTCAATACTTTGGGATGTAATAATTTTAGTTAATGGAAATAAATGCTTCTGCTTTTATTATCAGTTTTGGTACATTGCCTGCATGATTTATACGCTTAACGTAACTGTATTGAGAAAAGACCACCCTCGACACAGTTATGTTGCGGACCTTGGCACGTCTCTGTTTTCGTACTTTTAGGAAGCGGGGCATGACAGGTTTTAGTGGTGGCCCATGCAGGTCCTCAATGTACTAAAATGAAACCATTAACTGACGTTATTATGTTTGTGAATCTTATCCACTTACACCGTCTTCATACATCTTCCATTGTTCTTTCTATCTTCCTTCACGTTCTGTATTCTGACCATGGCCTTTTTTCTTTCAGGTCATGGCCAATCTAGAAGCTGTACCCCTTCCCGACGAGGACAGCATGCCAGATATTACCTTTGAGGCTACACTTGTTTATTCAGATGACGAGATCGTAGGACCACCGACGGTTATCTCTGACAGTGACTCAGAGGAACCTACCGAGGAAGAGCCGGAGGAAGAGGAACCCATCGAGGAAGAACCAGCGGAAGAGGAACCAATTGAAGAAGCCCCAGCTGAAGAAGAGGCCCAAGCTGAAGAGGAGGCTCCCGTTGGAGTGGAGGAGCCGGAAGAATACGGTCCTCACATGTGGTTTATTGGGGAGATGCTCTATATTCGGGGACATGCTTATCGATGCGTGCGCCGCACTCCTCCACACTTCTATCGTCGTGACATACCAGGCTCACCCTTCTACTATAGCTTTGCGAGAAAGGTCAACAACCGACGCGCTAGAGCTGAGCGGTTACACCCGTTTGTTTGACGGACAGTGATCGAGACGATCAGTATTAGTTTTAGTTTGTACTAGTTTGCCAAATAAACCTATGTATATCAGTAGGTCTACGTTTATCTTTAGTTGTATCTCCTTTTAACTTTTATTAATGAAATCTTAGTTTCGATCAAAACTATCTTGTGTCCCGTGCCTTTTCCTTTCTTAGTTTAGCTCTTGCATTAATTGTTATTCTTTCATGCAAGTTACTATCTGGTCTCATCCTCGAATCTGTTTGTAACCTAATCCACCTTCTTATTCAGTTAACGATGGATGGTCATCACCATAACCGCAGCAGGAGAGGAAATAGGATCCATGAGGCCGCGGCTCAGCAAGCAGCCATGATGATTATGATGCAAGGGCTGTTAGACCAACAGCAGAAAAAGACAGTCGCCCTTCACCAAGAGCTGCAAGAAAGTAGGCATTAACAGGCTGATCTATTGGAGAAGGCATTAGCCCCAACTCCCTAAGGATCCGCGGGAGTTAAACAATTCTGATCATTGCATTTGAAGACTTTTGCTAGGAAAGGGACTCCATTAGAAGCCGAGGAATGGCTTCGGGGAACTGTCAACGACCTTGGCGTTGCTCAGGTCCTAAAGGATGCATGGGTCAATATTGCCAAGCTGCAACTCACGGAAAATGCCCGAATATGGTGGGAAGCTGAAGAAAGTAGACTGACGGAGCCTATCACTTGGGAAACCTTCAAGGTGCGTTTCGATACTCAGTACTTTTCAGTAGTAGCACATATGGATATGGAGCGGAATTTCGTTCAGTTCCAACAGGGGTCTGTGTGGGAGATGACTGTAGACCAATATGCCGCAGAATATGCTATGCTTAGCCGTTTCGCTCTCCATCTTGTGGCCACCCCTAAACTGTATCCTAAAAGATTCCGACAGGGGTTGGATCTTAGGACACAGTCAGGCATGTCCTGTACCGCTCTCCCTACTTATGATGCGATTCTGGAGGCAACTCGTAATTATGAGGATCTGGAGAAAAGGATCAAGAAGAGCGATCGTTCGTCCGGGATGAAACGACCGACAAATCAAATTTCAGGAGGATCGTTTTCCAAATTCAATGGAAGACAACAGTTCAAGAGGCCAGCATAGCCAATTGTCCCAAGAAAACCAACCGTCACATGCAACCACTGTGGCAGAGTCGGACATTTCATGAGGGACTGCCGTATTTTGAACAAACTCTGTATAATTTATGGGTATCCAGATCATGCTATAGGGAACTATCCTCAGAGAAGAGGACCACTAGGCCCTGTCAACAGGCCAGTCAATAATGGAGCACCACAACAGGGGAACCGACCATTTCGTGCTGCTAAGCCGACCGGACAAGGTGCGCCAGCTAGAGGACCACCCTTGCCTTCGCAAAAGCATATTTTCCAGCAAGCTCAGCGAAATGGTCCCAAGCGCCAGGCCTATACTATGACAGCTGAGGAGGCTGAGGCAACGGGGGAAGTCATTACAGGTATCCATTTTTTTTTCTTCCAGTATCACTGTTATTTTCGTTATCCATGTATAATTAGGCTCACTCATACCCTTACTTTTAAAACGTAGGTGTCCTTCTAGTATCCTCTACACCTGCACTTACACTTTTTGATTCCGGGGTGTCACATTGCTTTATGGAACAAAAATTTGCGACAACCAACTCCATTCCAGTGGCACCCCTCGTCACTGAATGGAATGTCAACACAGGAAACGGTGTGATCAAGTCCACTACGGGGTACGACCTATGTCCCGTGGTGATCTGCGGTCGGGGTTTCTACGCCAACTTCATAGTGATAGATATGCCTAATTTCGAGGATGGACTGGTTGAGTACTTTTTACGCTACCATTAACTGCCGTCAAAGGAGAGTAGTGTTCGAGATTCTTGACCATCCATTGTTTGTATTCGAGAGCGGGAGTCGATCCTTGGATCCAGCAACTTATAAAGCTGTACCGAGGAAGGAGGAGAGGTTATATACTTTACATGAGGGGGAAGATATGCTAATGGTGGTTCGAAAGTTCGAAGATGTGTTCGCCGAGGTGTCTTGGTTACCACCAGATTGAGCGATCGAATTAGCAATAGACTTGATGCCAGGCATACAACCAGTCTTATGAGCACCGTATCGAATTGGGCCGATAGAATTGACCGAGCTTCGAATGCAAATTGAGGACCACCTTAATAAGGGATTTATTAGACCGAGCACGTCACTTTAGGGTGCTCCGGTTCTTTTGGTAAGGATGGAACCAAGCGGATGTGTATAGATTATTGGGAGCTAAATAAGGTCACTATAAAGAACAAGTATCCTCTGCCGAGGATAGACGATCTGTTCGATCAGTTGGAAGGGTCTCGAGTGTTCTCGAAGCTAGATCTACGGACGGGTTATCATCAACTCAAAGTCAAGATATCTGACATTCCTAAGACGGCTTTTCGGACTAAATATGGGCACTATGAATTTCTAGTGATGCCTTTTGGAGTGACCAATGCCCTGGCGGTATTCATGAATCTGATGAACCATGTGCTTTATGAATACTTGGATAAGTTTTTCGTCATTTTAGTCGACGATATCCTTGTGTATTCAAAGGATCGAAAGGAACATGCAGAGCATCTGCGCATTGTGCTTGAAACTTTGCGTCAACATCAACTGTACGCAAAGCTCAGCAAATGCGAGTTTTGGTTGGAGAGAATATCTTCCCTGGGACACATTGTGCCGGGCGATGGAATTTCGGTAGATCCGGCCAAAATTACCGCTATACAAAAATGGCCGACACCAGGAACAGTTACGGAGATCAGGAGCTTCTTGGGGCTTGCTAGATATTACCGCCGGTTTATTAAAAACTTCTCCAGGATTGCGGAACCGATGACTTGTTTGACTCGGAAGGATGTGCCGTATGTGTGGACTGAGGCTTGTGAGAAAGTGTTCTCGGAGTTGAAGACTCGTCTAACCACAGCGCCCATTCTTACTATTCCCGACAGAACTGGAGGTTTTGACGTTCATTGCGACGCCTCGGGAAAGGGATTGGGATGTGTGTTACACCAACACGGCAAGGTAGTGGCATATGCATCGAGACAGCTGAAGATTCACGAGCGCAACTACCCGACCCATGATTTGGAGCTCGCTGCGGTTATCTTCGCACTCAAAATCTGGAGGCATTATTTTTTAGGGGATAAGGTAGAGATTTATACCGATCATAAGAGTTTGAAGTATATCTTTACTTTGAAGGAGCTCAATATGAGGCAAAGGAGGTGGCTAGAACTAATGGCAGATTTTGATATAAACCTGCAATATCATCCAGGGAAGGTAAATGTGGTCCCTGACACTCTGAGTCGCCAGCCGATGGCGTTGAGTCTTGCTACTTACTAGAGGAATCTACAGGACCTCAACGAGTTAGAGACGGAGGTAATCATGCCCTGGGTATTCTCGTCACTTATGAATATGCAAATTCAGTCAACATTGGTGGATCGAATCAAAGAAGTTCAAGCTAGAGATACAAGATTATAAAAGATTCGAGAGCAGGTAAAAACAAACTTGCGAACTAACTTCATCATTCATGAAGATGGGTCACTAAGATATGGAAGCTGGATTTGTGTGCCTACCATAGAAATCAGAGAGGAATTGATGAAAGAGGCACACAGTTCTCTATACTCCGTTCATCCTGGAGGGACGAAGATGTACAAGGACCTCCGTCAAAACTATTGGTGGTATAGTATGAAGCGGGAGGTAGCAAAGAGTGTATCCAAGTGCCTGATTTGTCAACAGGTAAAGGCTGAGCACCACCGAATTGCCGGTCTTTTACAGCCCTTACCGATACCCGAATGGAAGTGGCAGAACATCACCATGGATTTCGTGACTGCACTCCCTCGCAGTACCAAGGGCAACGATGCAGTATGGGTAATCGTGGACCGGCTTACCAATTCCGTGCATTTCATTCCTTTTCGCATCGGCCAGTCAACCGAAAGCCTAGCGAAGAAGTATATGGAGGAGATCGTCCGATTACACAGAGTACCTGTATGCATCATTTCTGATCGAGACACACGTTTCCAATCTCATTTCTGGCAAAGTCTACAGGAGAGTGTTGGAACGAACCAGAGTTTCAGTACAGCCTATCACCCCCAAACCGATGGCCAATCCGAAAGAGTTATTCAGATTCTCGAAGATATGCTCCGAGCCTGTATGTTGGATTTTGAGGGATCTTGGGAGGACCACTTTCACTTAGTAGAGTTCGCGTATAACAACAGCTATCAGGCAAGTATCGGTATGGCACCTTTCGCAGCATTATATGGGAGGAAGTGCAGGTCTCCATTGAGCTGGGATGACGTTGGAGATCGAGAACTTCTAGGACCAGAGTTGATTGTCGAGACCGTGGGAGTAGTGAGAACCATAAGGGAACAACTACGTATAGCTCAGGATTGACAGAAACACTGAGCAGATGCAAAAAGGAGGCACCTAGAATTTCAACCAGGTGAACATGTGTTCCTGAAGATCTCACCGAATCGCGGAGTGATACGTTTCGGGAAGCAGGAAAAGCTCAGTCCGCGATTCATCAGCCCATTTGACATCCTTGGACGAGTTGGGGAGGTTGCGTATCGCCTAGCCTTACCACCTTCTTTGGAGGGCGTGCATGACATTTTTCATATCTCACAGTTAAGGAGGTATGTTGGTGATCCCAGTCAAATTTTGGATCATTCCGAAATCACAGTAGGGGCTGACCTAACCTATGAAACACAACCAGTCGAGATCTTAAATTGGAAGGAGAAGACATTGAGGGACAAGACGTCTAGCTGGTTAGAGTTATGTGGAGGAAGGACTCTCCAGGCGAATCCATGTGGGAAAGAGAGGATGAGATGAGAGAACGTTATCCCCATCTATTTGTAACCCTTTTTATGTAACTACTCTTTCGCTTACCTCCAGAATTTCGAAGACGAAATTATTTCAAGGAAGGTAGATTGTAACGACCGTGTACCCTAGATATGTAATAAAAACGTTTTATAATTTTTCTCAAGGTGAAAACAATTATTTTACTGCTTCTATTAGTAGAAAACAAGTTAAAAATATTTTTCCATGATTAAAATGAATTAATATGATTTTTAGGAAATTTTGGGAATTTTTAATAATTTAAATGGATTTTTTTATTGAAGGGAAAAGTTTTAAAATGACAAGGGGAGCTATTTTGGACCAAATTTGGTTGTAAAGGATATAAAATATCAAAATACATTTTCTATAATTTTCCCAGATTTTAAAAATATTTTTAACTATTTTAAAATAATTTTTAGAACCCAAAAACAATTTTTAAAACATTTTTTAAATATTAAAAATCAAATTTTATTAAATTTTTAGAGCAGGAATGAATTGGACCGTTGGATTTAAAAACCAACGGCCCAGATTCTGTAGGCAATTTTTTTAAAAGAAAAAAAAGAATATTTATGGGCGCCTTTGATCTGGACGATCCAACGGTCAAGGATCGCCAGAGTCAACCCGAGCAGGGGCCCACGCTAGCTCACACGCGATGGGACATGGGTCGTTGGATTTGGTCGATCAATGGTCAGATCTGGTCGGCTCGTGGGGTCGGCTCATGTAGCGACTAGGGGAAAAGTAGGAATTTTAATCCCAGAAAATCCCTATAAATAGCCATGAGCTTCTAAAATCTTCCAAAAAATATCTGTTCGACAAAAAAATTTCAAAAGCTTTCTCTTTGAGTTTTCTACACTCTGAACCAATTACCAAAGGCAAAACAATTCTCGACTTCAAGATATACTTTTTCTCGTACAACCCGATGCTCGCCGACTTTCATTTTCCTAGCTCATTTCAGGTAGGATCTCTCAACACTTGACACCCTATTATCTTCATTATAAAAATATCTATCTGTGAAAAAAAATTCCAAGATCTAATTATGATGTTTTAACTGCATTATCTATTTTACGGGTTTTGACGCTTAAAAACGATATTAAACCCTAATAATATAACGAACTTTTAGCAGTTATCCTTCACGATAAAATCACGGGGTAACGGAAAACCTCAGATTCATGCTTGGACATATGGAACTAAGTCATAAAGCGACTATCATAACCGGATAACTTTTGCAGGAATAAATGTAATTATTCTACGGTGTTAAATAAAGGTTATCGATAATTAGTTCCTTAATTATTAAAATATGGAAAAATTATAGTAAATTTTTATATACTGGTTTAAAAAAAAATAAAATTAATGGTAAACCTGTAAAACCATATTTTTGCTAATTTGGGTATTTCACAAAAATACCATCAACTCCTAAGAATTTATAATTTCATTAAAATACCACGGACTTTGGAAAAATAGTATTTTTCTTAAAATACCCTAAACCTTTCGAAGTGATATTTTTATTTAAATACCATGATCTTTTCTGAATCATAATTTTTACGAAAATACCATGAACTTGATAAAGTAATTAGTTTTATTAAAATATCCTGAACTTTCAAAAGCTAGGGTTTTCTTGTAAAAATACCAATAATAATTCTAAAACTAGATTTTTACTAAACACATTTAAGAAGTGAAACCTTACCAAAAATACCTCTAATTTCGAAATTTAAGCTTTTAGAATTTCACTAAAATACTCTTACCTTTTTATAAAGGAGTTCTTTTATTAAAATACCACGACCTCTATAATAAAAGATAATTTACGTTAATATACCATATAAATAACAGTGTTTTTATATAAACAATAATTACGATAAAATACCATAGTCCATTATAAACTAAGTTTTCTATAAAATACTATGTTTATCTTATAACTATAATGGAACGAGATATAACCCACGACTGTGGAAGTCTATATCGATTGAGATATCTACTTATATCCAATTTTTGACACGTCACACAACATGACCTATGATGCGGTTAGGGTTAGAATGCGCAAACCTAGTTATGGAATACTATTATAAATGAGGATCCCTACAGGCAGGGTGAACAGTCTGAACATGGATGACTACTACGAATGAATTGAACAGTTCCAACATGGAAGACTACTACGAATGAATTGAACAGATCCAACATGGACGACTACTACGAATGAATTGAACAGTCCCAACATGGACAAATGACATTCCATGCCTAGATGATATACGCACTAACTCTAATTCGCAAAACCTTCACACTGAATAAAACGGGGCTGGGTAGTTTGATTTGATAAGGTAGTATACGGACTCAGATTCCCCTATTACTCGATCAGATCTGGAAAAGTGGAATAGTACATTTCACATTCCCTAACCGTGTTCCGTGGTTAGAACGGAATAATCTCGAGAATCCGCTACCCTTATCTAACAAACTAAATGAACATATTGCCTGTAGTTTCCGCACGCAGTATACCTTAATTTACCAAACACCTACAATACATCCATTATACCTCTGCATACATATTACATCATATATTTACGATTACTTTCTGTTGAGAAAATCCTATCCGAGAGTAACTCGCTGACGGACTTCCTTTCTTTTTCTCTATCCTTGGAACGTCCGTTGGATGAGGACAAGGTTAATGAAGAAGGAGGCGATGGAATGGAGCACACTAATGAAGACTACGCGGAGTTGACGTAAGAGTATTAGGATAGCTCTTCTATTGCCCACCTGTTTATGGCTTGCTTTCTTTTAATCAATGTAATCAAACCATTTAGTTTGCTTTCAGTACTTTAGGATGTAATAATTTTAGTTAATGAAAATAAACGCTTCTGCTTTTATTATCAGTTTTGGTACATTGCCTGCATGATTTATACGCTTAACGTAACTGTATCGAGAAAAGACCACCCTTAACACAGTTAGGTTGCGGACCTTGGCACGTCACTGTTTCCGTACTTTTAGGAAGCGGGGCGTGACATCTCGCGACGCCACAAAACTCATCCCCTCTTCTTCAACCTCTTCTTCAAATTTCTAAACCGTAAGTCCCTCCCAAACTCTCTTTCTCTTCATTGAATTTCATCTTTAAAACTTATATCGGTAAGTGTAGTTATTACCGATATTCTTTTTCTAAACCCTAGAAACTCCTTCTCCTTTATATTTTGTGCTACCTAATTTTACACAATACTTGTAACCCTAAATACTAATGTTTAGAATCAATTTTAACCAAGAATCTCATGTGAAACATCCATAATTAAACTTTTTCATTAAAATACCATGAACTTTGCTATCACTTCTTTTAGTTTTGTTAAAACTATACCTTTAGGTAAAACATCACGGGGTAACGACCTACCCCTCACGTACACTTTGGTTTCATAGCACGATGCTAATTTGTGTGAATATTTGTTTCGAAGTATAAGCTTTACAATAAAATACCTCTAACTTTAAAACCGGGTTTCTTTTAAACGGTGTTTCATATTCTTTTGCAATTATGCATTTACAACCCTTGTTCCCACTAATGGATGGTGCGGATTATCGCACATCCTGGGGATAGTAGAGCGAGATGCAGACCTCCTCACGGAGCATTTGATCTCGAAAAAATATAAATACGATTTTTAAGAAAAAAGAATTTTCTAAAATAAAACTAATTTTTAAAATTAAAAATTATATAAAATTATAAATCCATTAGCTAGCTTTAAAAATGAAATATTAAAAATGTCAATAAAATACTATCAAGTTACTAAAAAAGACTAGTTTTCACTAAAATACCATGAACTTTGAAAAGCTAGGTAATTATCATTAAAATACCTCAATACTTAAAATACATGCTCATGAAAACCCTAAATAATACGAATCACCCTCGAGGTTTACTTTTTAACTATACTAAACTATTTTTCATAAAACCCCCTTGAGAATTACAAAACAATATTTTAAGGACTTTAGTAAATATAGGTTTAAGCGGGATCAATTCTCTTGAGCCTTAGGGAGCCAGAGAAAGTGAGTGTTTTCCTATTCATGTTAGAAAACTTAACAGGAGTTATCAATGGCAATTGCCTTGGAAAAAGACACAAATCCTGCCGTTCATGTGCAGCAGTTGCCGATGACTCCCGAACCTAAGAATTTAAGAGTTAAATCAGTTTACAAGTGTCTGATTCAGTCTGAGTCCAACCTCAAACCTGAATCCAAACTCAAACACGAATACTTGATCATAAACATGAATACTCGAATTCAAACATCAAATCCAAACATGTATACTTGACTTGACTTGACCGAACCATGGTTATAACTTGACACGACTACTTGAATACATGACTACATCCTGAATATGAATACTTGAACATTTTGTATCCATGGTTTCGGCAAGACTTGTAAACATACTCTATACAATACATTACACACGGATAAAGGGGTAGATTGGTACGGAACGTATATCGTAACACGAGAGGTCACTTAAAAGACACCTACATGAATTCTCGTGCCGCTGTCCCGTGGGTTATGACGGGGCCTTGTACTACATGTTACCATAGTCTACGGGGTAAGATGGACTCCTCTCGTATACATGAATACCTTCCGTATCAAACTACAAACAACTACGTTATAATAACTATCATATACCAGTAATCAGTCATATACACTTTACTGTTCACTATCTTCTCTTTCTTATTTTAGAACTTACCGAGCGTTTGTTCGCTGACGACATTCCTTTCTGTTTCTTTCTTTGGAATGTTCGTTAGGAGGAACGGACTTTGAGGAGACAGAGCCGAGTCAGGAGGACTTGGACCAGCTTACACCCCAGCCGGACTACTAGTTCTTCTTGTACTTATTTTCTGTATGCCATTGTTTAGACATTTGCTTTATATCATTGTATCTTTTCATTTCAAACAGTTGTATGTAAATAAAATTGTTGTGCATTTTATTATCTTGTCATTCTTGTTCATTTTTATATATTGCTGAATTCCGCTTAACGTATTTATTTCATAGTAAATACGTTGCGGCCTGTCACGTCACCGTTTCCGTCTACTGGAAAGTGAGGCGTGACAGGTTTTATTGGCGGCCCATATAGGTCCGTTCTGCATGAAGTCTTAAGCAATATATCACAAAAATTATAAGAATCGGCAACTATACATTCCTTACATTTCTAATTTCTTGAATATATCCTAACCATTCCTTTTTCAATCAAGGTAATGGATTCTCCAAACAACACCAGCACGATGTCAACGGCAATACCCTACCGCCTACTCTACTACCACCGCCTACCGTTGCAGCTCCTATCAATGAACAAATGGTACTGCTTGAGGCTATCAAGAGCCTATTGGAGGGTAAGCAGCAGCAGACTGCTATCCTCATGCACCGTCCCGAAGCTGAGGTACTCGAAGTCAAGCAGTTCCGGGCACTACACCCAAAACACTTCTCGGGAAAAGAGAGCCCACTTGAGGCAGAATAATGGGCTCAAGCGATAGAAGATGATTCGGCAGCAGCTCAAGTGCTAGATATTGTCTGGGTGAGAGTTGCTAAGCTGCAACTGACAAACAATGCAAGAGTCTGGTGGAAAGCTGAAGAAAGCCGTATCACCCAACCCATAGAGTGGAAGACGTTTCGCGATCTGTTCAATGTGAAGTACTTCCCTGAGACTACTCGTTTTGACATGGAACAACAGTTCATCCATCTACAACAAGGCTCGATGTGGATCAAGTCCATGGATGAATACGATGCTGAGTTTACCATGTTCAGCAGGTAAGATATTGTCTCAATATTCAAATTCCTGATCTCACTCACTACACTGCTAACACAAGGTCGTAACAGGTTCGCTGCACACCTCATTCCTACTGCTGAGATCCGGGCATGATGATTTCAGTAAGGGTTGGACCCGGAAATCCAAGCTGCACTCGGTATAGGGGATTTCCCAACCCATGAACTTGCTTTGAAGGCTGCCCGATACTATGAGGCAGTTGTGAAGAAGAAGGGCATGCCACAGACAACCGGTGTGAAACGCCTTGCCGTACATATCACAGGAGGAGCCTCTTCTAGGACGACCTTTGCACCCAGGAGACCGGGAGGATCATTTAACCGGTCCGGTCCAGACTTTTGTTTCTACTGCAAGAGGACTGGATACCTGGCGAAGGACTGCAGGCATGCAAATGGCCTGTGTTTGGTCTGTGGCGCTTCCACTCATGCCATAGGAGCATGTCCATATGTTTCAACACAGCTCCAGCACCCAGACCCGCAATCACAGTTCTGCAGCGGCCAGCCATTCAGGCTCCTGCACCTCGCCTAGCTCTCCCTGCACCAGCTCCACATGGACCACCTGCACAGTCTCAATGTCAATTCCACCAGGCATAGGGAAACATGCCTCAAGGGCAGAGAAACATGCCCCAAGGACAGAGGAATGTGCCTCCAGCAAGGAGGAATGTACCACGACGTCAGGCTTTTACAATAACGGCCGAGGAGGCCGAAGCCACAGGACAAGTCATCATTGGTAATCCCCCAATCCTTTCAACTTTTCAATCCATGTGTATCACTATATTTTCCTATATCTAAACCCAACCTCACACAACTTAGGTACTATAATAGTAGCCACCCTTCCTGCACTTGCACTTTTCGACACTGGAGCTTCACACTACTTCATGTCCCAACGATTCGTGAGAACGCATGCGATTCCCGTGAAGCCGCTCATTTCAAGCTGGAATGTCAGTTCCGGGAATGGAGTTCTGAAAGCAACTATGGGGTTTGATTAGTGTCCAGTTGTAGTTTGCAGACGAGAATTCTACATGAATTTCAAGGTATTGGACATCCCAAATTTCGATATAGTGTTGGGAATGGATTGGCTGGGAGTATTCTATGCTACTATTGACTGCCGTCAAAGGAGGGTAGTATTTGAGATACCAGATCACCTAGTTTTCTATTTCAAGAGTGGAGATAGAACTTTGGAGCCAGGAAGATACCGTGCTAAACCGAAGGATGCAGAAGTGTTTTCTTTCCCGACAGAAGAAGAAAAGCCCGAAGTAGTTCGAGAGTTCGAGGATGTGTTCCCTGAAGATATATCAGGTTTGCCTCCCGATCAAGCTCTTGAGTTTAGTATTGATTTACAACCTGTGCTCAACCTGTAATCAAAGCTCTGTACAGGTTAAGTCCAGAAGGATTGAAGGAGATCCGCATTCAGTTGAACGAACTGCTGAAGAAAGGTTGGAATCATCCCAGTACTTCAAGTTGGGGATCTCCAGTATTACTTGTGAAGAAGAAAGAAGGTTCATACAGGATGTGCGTGGATTATCGAGCTCTGAACGAAGTGACGATCAAGAACAAGTATCCACTACCGCGCATCGATGATATTTTGGATCAGTTAAGTTGGTCTTGTGTATTTTCAAAGCTAGATCTTCGTTCGAGTTATCATCAGGTGAAGGTCAAAGTGTCCGACATTCCGAAGACGGCGTTTAGGACTTGATATGGTCATTATGAATATCTCGTAATGTCATTTGGAGTGATCAATGCACCTGCCATCTTTATGAACCCGATGAACAAAGTTTTTCAAGAGTACTTAGACAGGTTCGTTGTCATCTTCATCGACGACATCCTGGTGTATTTAAAGAATCAGAAGGAACACGTCAAGCACTTACGAATTGTCCTGGAAACATTGCGACAACATCAGCTCTACACCAAGTACAGCAAGTGTGAATTTTGGCTAGATCAAGTCAGATTTCTTGGACATATCGTTTCAGGCGAAGGAATCTCAGTAGATCCAGCTAAGGTGTCAGCTGTCAGCGAGTGACCAACACCAAAGACGGTGAAAGATATACGAAGTTTCTTAGCATTAGCAGGATACTACCGACGATTCATTGAAGGCTTCTCAAAGATTGCAGCACCCCTGACCAAGCTCACACGTAAAGATGAAGCATTCGTGTGGTCAGAAGCATGTGAAAAAGTTTTTGTAGAACTTAAGTCAAGATTAACATATGCTCCTATCCTCATAATACCGAATCAATCTGGAGGATTCGTTATGCATTGTGATGCGTCCGGTAAAGGATTAGGATGTGTTCTACACCAGCATGGAAAAGTTGTGGCTTTTGCATCAAGACAACTGAAGGTACATGAACGCAACTATCCAACACATGATCTGGAGTTGGCAGCCGTTATCTTCGCACTTAAGATTTGGCGCCACTATCTTTTGGGAGGGTGGATATATACATTGACCATAAGAGTATGAAGTATGTATTTACTCAGAAGGAATTAAGCATGTGGCAGAGAAGATGGCTAGAACTCATGGCGGACTTCGACATCAACCTATAGTATCATCCTGGGAAGATGAACGTAGTTCCCGATGCGCTTAGTCACCAGCCATTAGCAATGAACCTCACCGCTCAGTGGAAGCCACAAAAAGAATTGCACGGAATGGAGATCGAAGTAGTTATGCCAGGTAACACTTCATATTTGATGAACTTACAAGTCCAGTCTACTCTTGTCAATTAGATCAAGGCAGCTCAAGCAAATGATACCAAGCTACAAACCGAGAACAAGTAGAAAGTGGAATTCGAACTGACTTCATCATCCACGAAGATGGATCCTTGCGATATGGAAGTCGATTATGTGTACCAAATGGCCCAGCTCGAGAAGAGTTGATGAAAGAAACTCACAGTTCTCCTTATTCTGTACACCCCGATGGTACGAAAATGTACAAAGATCTACGGAAACACTACTTGTGGTATGGAATGAAGCGCGAAGTAGCAAAGAGCGTAGCCAAGTGTTTGGTGTGTCGGCAAGTGAAGGCTGAACATCACAGAACTGCTGGTCTACTTCGGCCGTTACCAATCCTAGAATGGAAATGGCAGCACATTACTATGGACTTTGTGACTGCCCTTCCTCGCAGCACGAAGGGTAATGACGCAATATAGGTTATTGTGAATCGACTCACCAAGCCGGCTCACTTTATTCCATTTCGAGTTGGCCAGTCAACCGAGACGTTAGCAAAGAAGTACATGGAGGTAAGCATAAATCTAAAGTAAGATTTAAACCTTCAAGATGTACCATATTTGATACCCATGAACTCATGCAGGAGATCGTGAGATTACATGGAGTACCTGTTTGTATCGTCTCCGATCGTGATACAAGATTCCGATTACAATTTTGGCAGAGTCTAAAAGCTAGCCTGGGAACGAGTCTGAATTTCAGCACGGCTTATCATCCATAAACGGACGGACAGTCCGAGCTAACAATTCAGATTCTGGAAGATATGCTAAGAGCGTGTATGTTAGACTTCGGAGGTTCGTGGGAAGATCACCTACACCTTGTGGAGTTTTCATACAACAACAGCTATCAGGCAAGTATTGGAATGACACCATTCACAGCACTCTACGGACGGAAGTGTCATTCACCACTAAGTTGGGACGACATTGGAGATCGTGAACTCCTTAGACCAGAGATGATCCTGGCAACTGTGGATGTAGTTCGCACGATCAGGGAAAGGATGCGCATAGCCCAAGACCGACAGAAGCATTGGGCAGATGCAAAGCGTCGAAATCTAGGGTTCCAACCTGGAGACCATGTATTCCTAAAGATATATTCAAACCGAGGAGTGATCTATTTTGGCAAGAGGGGTAAACTAAGTCCAAGATATATAGGACCGTTCGACATACTTGAACGAGCTGGAGAAGTGGAATACCGTTTGGCACTACCACCCTTATTGGCAGGAGTGAACAACGTATTCCACATATCCCAGCTAAGACGATATGTGAGTGACCCCAGCCACATTCTCGATCACTCAGAGCTCACAGTACAGACTGATCTAACCCGCGAGCAACAACCAGTTAAGATCCTAGACCGAAAGGTGAAGACATTGCGGAACAAGAAAGTAAACTTGGTCCGAGTGATATGGAGAAAGGATTCGTCAGGAGAATCAATATGGGAACGAGAAGAAAATATGCGTACAAGATACCCTTATCTATTTGAAAATTAGTCCCTATATAAATGAAAATTTCGAGGACGAAATTTTTATAAGTGTAGGGTGTTTTTCGTCACCCCATTGAGATGGGAATACGCGCGCGCTTGCCAGGCGTACTACAGATTCCCCCTGCCTAGGGTAGGCCGGGGTTTATTGATTGTGGGGATCCGAATCTCCGGCAGCCGCGGACTAAGCTGCCGTTAATTACCCCTCGCATTTGGAGCGAAGGAACCTCCGATTGACGGGTTAAACTGGTCATGCGAACTCAATGAGCAGTATCGTGTTTTGAAGGGGTTTTGGAAACATCGGGGGCCCCGCAGAGTTTTCTACGGGGGTCCCGCTACCCGGATAGCGGGCTGGGGGTCAAGGGGGCTAGCAGCCCCCTTGCGGGGTGCGGGGCAGCGCCCCGTTAGAAATTTTTTCTAACGGAAGACAGTGTTGTGGAGCACGTGTATGTTTTCCTCCCCCCTCCTTTTTTTTTAAGTGGAGCTTAATTTCAAAAGGAATTTTATTGTGGAGTTAAACTCCAAAGAATTTTAAATGGAGTTAAACTCCTAAAAGAATTTTATGCGGAATTAAATTCCTAAAATAGAACTTTATTGTGGAGTTAAACTCCAAGAATATATATATGTATGTATTTTTAAAAGGTTTAAACTCCAGAAGGGATTTTGTTGGGGAGTGCGCGTAAAACGAGGGGAAAAGAAAACGAAATGGCATCTAAAGGACGCTCGTACGGCAGGTGGGCGCCTTAATGCCCGGGGTCACGTGCGCGCACGTGACCGATGGGCGCCTTGGCGCCCCAGGAGTCACGTGGGCACACGTGACCGATGGGCGCCTTGGCGCCTCAGGGGTCACGTGGGCACACGTGACCGATGGGCGTCTTGGCGCCCCAGGGGGTCACGTGGGCACACGTGACCGATGGGCGCCTTGGCGCCCCAGGGGGTCACGTGGGCACACGTGACCGATGGGCGCCTTGGCGCCCCAGGGGTCACGTGGGCACACGTGACCGATGGGCGCCTTGGCGCCCCAAGGGTCACGTGTGCACACGTGACCGATGGGCGCTTTGGCGCCCCGGGGTCACGTGGGCACACGTGACCGCGGGAGAAACCCACGAAAAAGGGAGCCTAGCCCCTAGACTGGGGAGTTGAACTCCCAAGGGAATTTTTGGAGTTGAACTCCTAACAGAAGCAAATTTATGGAGTTAAACTCCAACAGAAATCAATTTAGGGAGTTAAACTCCAGCAACTTTAGAAAGGAGTTAAACTCCTGTGAATTTATTGCTCTTCTTTTGAGCCTTGGGTCTGTCCAAAGTTAGATTTTTGGAGATGGGTCTCTTTCTTCTTGCTCTTGACCGGTGGGATCTTGGAGAAAAGAGGGGTGAGTCTTAAAAGCCTCCCCTTTTCGAGATCTGGTTGGAGATCCGAGCTCCCCTTCGTAGGTTTTGTGGTGGAAATCTACTTATTTTTAGAAAAGGAAGAGTTAAACTCTTGATTTAATTCAAAAGGAAAAAGGAAGGTTTTAGAACCTTGAGGAAGGAGGAAGAGATCTCAGATCTAGAAAATTTCTGGAGAGAGAAAAAGTTGGTGAGATATTTCATTATCTTTGCCTTTATAGGCCATTCATTTTACACATAGCCCCTTGGGCTTCACAAAATGGCATTTTGCCTATCCCATGGCTCATGTGCCATTTCTTTTTGCACATAAGCCATGGGCTTTACAAAAATTTGGCTTTATGCCTATTTTTCTTACATTTATCCATAAAATAAAATAAAAGAAATGCAACAAAATTATTTATTACAAAAGTTTTATCTTGGCGTGGAGGAGGCCGGCCGCTTCATGTTCGGGCTCGACTCGGGCATGAGCCCACTGGGTCTGGGCTTGGGCCCACTTGGCTTGGGGTTGACTTGGATTTTGACTTGGTCAACCGGGGTGTAAATTTTTACCCCAACAAATTGCCCCCCATCAATAAATGCACACCACATATGTGGGTCGTGTGCATGAAATTGATGGATCTTCTTTTACTTGGAGGCGACCTGATTTGGTTCCCGCTTTTGGGAAGCTGGCACTGCCCTTTTTACGACATGGGCGGTCGTTGCTTGACATGACTCCGAGATGGAGTGTCTGTGATAGACGTTTCCCTTGGCCCGGATTGATCTGGTTCCCGCTTTGTAGGAATCCTGCGCTGCCCTTTTAGCGACGTGGACGGTCGGTGCTGCCCTTTTTGCGACGTGGACGGTCGGTTCTGCCTTTTTTGCGACTTGGACGGTCGGTGCTGCCATTTTTGCGACTTGGACGGTCGGTGCTGCCCTTTTTGCGACGTGGACGGTCGGTGCTGCCCTTTTAGCGACGTGGACGGTCGGTGCTGCCCTTTTTGCGACGTGGACGGTCGGTTCTGCCCTTTTTGCGACTTGGACGGTCGGTGCTGCCATTTTTGCGACGTGGACGGTCGGTGCTGCCATTTTAGCGACGTGATTTGACTTGCTCTGCTTCCTGCAGTGTCACGGGTAGACTTGACTCGCTCCGCTTCTTGCGGTGTCGAGATTGGATTCTGACTTGCTCCGCTTTCTGCGGTGTCGGAGTGGAAGTTGACTTGTTGATTTTGATTTGGGCTGACATCAGCATCGCTATACTGGAATATGGTACCAGGAGCGAACCATCATTTGTCATGAGAGAATTTTGGTATTGGTATTTTTGTCGGCATCTGCATTGCTGCACTGGAATAATGCCAGGAGCAACTCATCATTTGCTCCGGGAGGATTTGGATTTGTTTTTTTTTTGTTTGGCATCTGCATTGCTGCACTGGAATAATGCCAGGAGCAACTCATCATGTGCCCCGAGAGGATTTGGGAATTGGCGGCTTACGAGACAGGTTTAGATCCCTGTCACATAAGGCTTTTCAATTTTATGGGCCGTGAGGGTCCCATAAAAGCATTTTCTCCCTGCGAGTCGAAAGGATCTTGTAGGTGTATTTTCTCCTTAGGAGTCGTGGGGACTCCTAAGTGTATTGCTCCTTTGTGAGTCGTAAAGATCTCACGCGGGAATTTTCTCCTCACAAAGTCGAGAGGACTTTGTGAGTGCATTTCATTTCTTCTTTTTTTTTACGAGTCTGCGCCCTTTCGGGTTTTCACAAACTCGCCGGCAGTCCTGCTGTTTTTACTCACGGAGCCCTTTCGGGTTTTCATCCGCGCCCATTTTGCTTGTGGACATACCGTTCTTCTTTTTTTTTTTTTTTTTTTTGGAATTTTCCATGCCGGTGGGACTTTGAATATGGTCTCGCCGGTAGGATTTGGGAGAGATTGGGATCGTTTTACGCCCGTGGATTGTATACGGTTTTGCAGGATGTATGATCCAGACCGTAGGGCCGGAAAAATTTCGGGACTTTGTCGGCGTCTGCATCGCTGCACTGGAACATGGTACCAGGAGCGACTCATCATTCGCCGTTGGGGCATGGGATTTGGAATTTGGTTGGCGTCTGCATCGCTGCACTGGAATATGGTACCAGGAGCGACTCATCATTCGCCATTTGGGGACTTGGAATTTTTTTTTTTTTTTTTTGCATCAGCATTGCTGCACTGGAATAATGCCAGGAGCAACTCATCATTTGCCTTGGGAGGACTTGGGATTTGGGTTTTTGGTCGGCATCAGCACCGCTAACACTGAAGCGAAATGTCAGGAGCGACTCATCATTTGCCGTTGCCCGTTGGGGGACGATGGCTTAGGAGACAAGTTTGGGTCCCTATCACCTAAGGCTTTTCAATTTTATGGGCCGTGAGGGTCCCATAAAAGCATTTTCTCCCTGCGAGTCGTAAGGATCCCGCAGGTGTATTTTCTCCTTAGGAATCGTGAGGATTCCTAAGTGTGTTGCTCCTTTGTGAGTCGTAAGGATCTCACGCAGGGGTTTTCTCCTCACAAAGTCGAGAGGACTTTGCGAGTGTATTTCATCTCTTTTCACGAGTTTGCGCCCTTTCGGATTTTCACAGACTCGCCGGTAGTCCTGCTGTTTTTACTCACGGAGCCCTTTCGGGTTTTCATCCGTGCCCATTTTGCTTGTGGACATACCGTTTATTTCTTCTTTTTTTTTTTTTTTTTTTTTGCCGCTGGTGGGACTTTAAAGTAGTCTCACCGGTAGGATTTGGGAGAAATAGGGGTCATTTACGCCCGTGGATTGTATACGGTTTTGCAGGATGTCTGATCCAGACCGTAGGGCTGATGTGCTCAATTCGCCTGCGACTTGGAGCATTCACGTGTAGTATTTCTTGAGATATCGGCCATTGATGGGCGGCATGGGCCTTTCTCCCTCGGCACTTATTAGTTGGTAGGATCCTCCGTCGAACACTTTCTCAATGACGTATGGTCCTTCCCAGTTTGGTTCGAATTTTCCCTTGGCATGTCGATTAAGGATGATCGGTCTTTTGAGGACCAACACCAATTCACCTTTCTTGAAAGCGCGGAGACGGGTTATCTTTTCATAGGCCCGTGACATTTGGGCTCGGTATAGCTCCAGATTTTGTTGCACCGCGAGCCTCTTTTCTTCAAGGGCATCGAGTTCTTCAAGTCGAAGGAGCACGTTTTCTTCCTCTGTCAACTCATGTTGTACGGCCATTCTTAAGCTCGGAACTTCAACTTCGAGGGGGAGGACCGCCTCCACTCCGAAGAGCAATGAGTATGGAGTGGACTGAGTTGGAGTACGGTGCGTGGTACGATATGCCCACAATGCCTCGTGAAGCTTGAGATTCCAGTCTCTCTTGTTGGCTGAAGCATTTTTCCTCAGAAGCTTGCATAGAGTCTTATTGAAGGCTTCGGCTAGCCCATTGGCTCTTGGATTATAGATGGAGGAATACCTCCAGTCTATCTTGTGCTGAGTAGCGAATCTTGAGACATTGAAGCTCTTGAAAGAAGGCCCGTTGTCAGAAATGATTCTTCTTGGTGTACCGAAGCGGTATAGAATATTATGCTGGAAGAATGTCAGAATATCCTTTGTCTTGACTTCTTTTAGCGGAACAGCTTCAGCCCACCTGGAGAAGTAGTCTGTCGCGGCCAGTATGAACCGGTGGCCTTTAGATGACGGAGGATCAATTGAGCCAACAATGTCGGTGCCCCAAACTTCGAAGGGCCACGACGCCACCGTAGGATGCAATGGATTGGGATGCTTGTGAATAAAATCACCGTGAATTTGGCAGATATAACATTTCTTTGCATGCTCTCCGCAGTCTCGTATCATGGTGGGCCAGTAATACCCAAGCCGTTTGATTTGAAGTCGCATCTTGGGGCCAGATTGGTGAGCACCGCAAACGCCCGAGTGGACATCTTGCATGACCTTTTGGGCCTCGGCCAATGACAGACACCTGAGCCAGAGCTGGTCATATGACCTGCGGTATAACGTGTCATTTACAAACACGTATCGGAGAGCTCTTTTCTTCAGCTGAATCCTCGTAGATTTTTCTTCGGGCAGCTTGTCGTATCGGAGGTACTCTATGAAGGGTTCTCTCCAATCGGGCTCGTCTTGGATGATCGAAGCTTCTTCGGCAGGACTGCTCTCCTGTTCCGCGCTTTCCTCTTCTCGTAGAGAGACTGGGGTAGAATTTGTCGACTCCTGACTGTGATCAGAATTTCATCCATGTCAGGATCAGCCAGCTCCTTGGCCAAGCGAGCGAGTACGTCAGCCTTTCCGTTCAACGCTCTAGGGACTCTCGTTAGTTCAATATGAGTGAACCGTTTCATGAGTTCCACCACTCGACCTCTGTACCGAGCTAACTCGGGTTTGTATATCTTATAGTCGCCGCTTACTTGGTTGACGACAAGCTGGGAGTCACCGTAAACCCGTAGCCGAAGGATTTCCATTTCTATGGCGAGCTCCAAACCAGCTATCAGAGCTTCATACTCAGCTTCATTGTTTGTCCGAGGCTCGGTGAGAGCAAAAGAACGCCGTAGGGTTCCCATTGATGGTGTGATGAACACCAATCCTATTCCTGCTTTTATCTCCGGGACGCTTGATTTACTGGAGGTCCTTATTGACGAGGCTCCATCGAAGTAGAGCTCCCAACATGGCTCATCTTCCTCGAGGTGCAGCACTTGTTCATCGGGTAACTCACAATTTAGCGGCGACCCTTCTGGTATGGGATGAGCGGCGAGAAAGTCTGCAATAGCTTGCCCTTTTACTGCTTTCTGAGGGGTGTAAACTATGTCAAACTCAAGTAGCATGACAGCCCATCTTGCCATTCTGCCGGCTAGGCTTGCTTTGGTCATCAAGTGTTTGAGCGGGTCGACCTTGGAGATCAGCATAACCCGATGAGCGAGCAAATAGTGCCTCAGCTTCTTCACAGCAAATATTAGAGCCAGGCATTGCTTTTCGATTGGGGAGTAGTTGTGTTCCGCCCCGACTAGAGTTCGACTGAGGTAGTAGAGGGCATTTTCTTTTCCTTCCTCGTTATTTTGGGCAAGGAGCGCACCGAGTGACTCGTCCAGCGTGGCAGTGTAGAGAATCAATGGTTTATTTGGAATGGGAGCGGCCAGCACTGGAGGGTGCAACAAGTATTGTTTGATGCTTTCGAACGCTACTTGACATTCCGCATCCCAAATAAAAGGAGCTCCTTTCTTCATGAGCTTTGAGAAGGGCCTACATCTCCCTGATAAATTTGAGATAAACCTCCGTATATAAGCAAGCTTGCCTTGAAAAGATCTTAGCTGCGTCAGGCTCTTCGGAGGGGGCATCTCCATGATGGCCTTTATCTTTGATGGGTCAACTTCGATCCCTCGATGTCGGACTATAAAGCCCAGGAATCTTCCCGATGACACGCCAAAAGCGCACTTCAGAGGATTCATCTTCAGATCGTATTCCCTCAGTCTGGTGAGAACGGTCCTGAGATCTTGGATATGATCGGCCTTGGCTTTAGTCTTGACGACCAGATCATCAACATAACATTCGACGACTTTATGGATTAGGTCATCAAAGATATTAGTCATCGCCCTTTGATATGTAGCACCTGCGTTCTTCAGTCCGAATGGCATTACCTTGTAGCAATATATTCCGATCGGGGTTCGAAATGCTGTGTGCTTCTCATCCTCAGGCGACATCTTGATCTGATTATATCCAGACGAGCCGTCCATAAAGGTGAACAGTTCGTAATTTGAGGTGTCATCGACCATCATTTCCATGACCGGTAGCGGGAAGTCGTCTTTAGGACATGCCTTATTAAGGTCCCTGAAATCGACACAGATTCGGATCTGCCCATTTTTCTTCTTCACTGGGACTATGCATGCGATCCAGTCTGCATATTTCTCTTCCCTGATGAAGCCGGCATCGATGAGTTTCTTGGTTTCCTCAATGACCTTTTCTTCCAACTCCCTTCTCATTCTTCGAGGAGCTTGTTTGACTGGCTTAGCATCAGGAGATATAGCCAGCTTATGCACGGCTACCTCAGGGGAAAGGCCAGGCATTTCTTTGTATGTCCACGCGAAGCAGTCGACGAACTCACGCAGCAGGGCAATTATCTGCTCTTTCATTTCCTCCGACAAGAGTGAGCTGATGTAGGTCGGCCTTGGATTATCGGGAGTTCCTAAGTCAATCTCGGTTAGCTCATCAAAGGTTGCTTGTCCGCCATCTTCGAGCTCTTGAGGAGCTTCTTCTGGCTCGGCTATCTCGTCATCATCATTTGATCTTTCGCTGGCCTCACCAACATGGATCATGTAGCACGCTTTGGAATCAGGTTGAATGTAGCCTATGCCCCGCCTATCTGGAATTCGTCCATCGATGAGTGCTCGGACCTGGGGCGGATACCATAGCCCTTCGTAAAACTTTGCTTCGGACTCCGTTTGATATAACCGGCATCCGCACTTCTTAAAGTATTCCCGCATCTCGGGCGCATAGTATCTGGGATTGAGGACGGCTCTTATGCCTCTCTCATAGGGAAGGCACGCGACAGAAAGATCGTCCGGGTGCACAACGGGGTTTGAGCCGTAAAACAGGATCCCCTTCTGTCCACTTTTCCTCCCAGGAATGTAGAAAGTTTTCAGCTGGTCTACGGTGGAGACTGACAACGCATCGAGCTCTTTGCACATTTGCTCTGGTACCCTTGTGACGGCTAGGGACCCTTCTGCGACTTCGAAGGTCTCTCGTAGTTTCGCTTGTTGCATGGGGGGCCGATCTGCACAGCTGTTGCACGGCAGGTCCTCTTCTTCTGACTCTTCAGTGTCACTGCCAAGATGAGGGCGGACTTTACTGCTAGATGGGCCTTCAGTAACAGATTCGTCCGTATCGCTGCCGAAACGTGGGCGAGTTTTACGGAAGGACGGGCTTCCAGCGTCGGACTCATCAGTGTCGCTGCCGAAATGCGGGCGCACTTGGGTATTTTTGCTTTTGAAAGTGACAGCCGGCGCAGATTTGCTTTTGAGTCTTGGGGCCGGTCTATTCTCAGTCAGTTGTGGCTTAGCATTTTGGTGGTTCATAAAGTACCGAGAATCTTCATATCGGACTTCATGCACACCGAACGGCTGGATGTCTCCGTCAATGCGTCTTTCTTCGCCATTTTTAGTATACTTCATGCATTGATGGAGAGTTGACGGAATGATGCCGTAATCGTGGAGCCACGGCCGCCCCAAGAGAATCTTATAAGACGTGTCGGCGTCGATCACGTATATCTTAGCTTCAGTTTGCAGATCCCCAAATTTGATTGGCAAAGCTATAGACCCCAGAACTTGCTGGCAATTTTGGTTGAAGCCTTGAATGACAATCCTTTCCCTTGACAGGTGTCGGACGTCCATTGACAAACTCTTCAGAGTTCGCAAGTTCATGATGTTCACTGAGGACCCCGGATCAATCAATATGCGATTAATTCGATCTCCGTCGCTGTACCCGGTCACGTAAAGCGGCCGATTATGCTCTGCCGTTCCCAGTAGCAAGTCTTCATCCTTAAATGTGACTGCGGTGGCATGCAAAGCGTGCTGGGCTTCTTTCATATTAATTTCCGCAAAGTGAGCCTGATACCGCTCGGGGTTTTGTAGAGCGTGAATGAGAACATCTCTAAGCTCCTTAGATAGGACCAAGGCGTCGTAGATGCTCAGGAGAGACGGGAGCTTCCGGAGATGTGCCAAGACATTATAGTCCACCGAGGAAGGACTTATGTTTTCGTCAATTGGTTCTCTGCCATCTTCTTCATTAGCGACTTGTTTTTCTTTCCCTCTCGGGGCGTTGCCCTGATTTTGCGGTAGAGCCCTGCCGCTTCTGAGCTGGCTTTGATTGGCCTTTGTGGTGAGCTCCTCGTCCTCTTCCGGAAAACAGAGATCATCCTCGGAGTCGCTGCCAAGATGGATGGCGTAGCAGGTCACTACTGGGATCTCTTCATTGGAGTCTTCTTCTAACTCCTCCAGAATTTCAGCCGCTTGTACAGGGAAGAACTCCTTCAATTGAATCAATGTTCTTTCCTTTTGCTCATATTCTTCGAGGGAATCGATATACTTTTGAATGGTCGATCCCCCTGCAGACTCTTTTTCGCGCCGAGCTGCACTTTTCTTCTTCTTGAGCTTCTTGGATTTTGAGCCTGATGGAGCCGCATTGGCAGCTGGACTGGTAGGCTTCTTCTGTCCTTCCCATTCCATCCTGGGTTCTTTCCGAAGTAGCTTTATCATCTTCTTCGTCTTATTAGATATGTGCGTACTCCACGGAGGCCGCGATGAGTCAGTTTTGTTTGTCAGGGCAGCGGGTTCGGCTGTCTGCTCCCAGAAGGCTTCAGCTTCCGTCTGTATAAAGTTGACGGTTGCAACTTGATTGTTCACCAACACGCTTTTGGACAGCTCGATCTCTCCAGCCTTGTACTGCTTCTCGACCCAATCCTTGAAGATATAGCAATCCTCGATCGCATGGCTCACTACTCGGTGGTACGGGCAATACAGGGGATTGTCGGTCATTTTTGCTTCTTGGGGTCTTTTCGACTCCGGCAGTTGTAGGCCATTGTTCAAGGCATCTTTAAATATCTTGCGGACCTTGTCCCTTCTGAAAGAGTAAACCTTGTTCTTTTTCTCCTCTAGGGAAGGCCCATCTCCTCCCAGCAATGGCTTTCGAGACCGGTTAGTTTTGGATTCGGCCGCCCTTCGCTTTTCCTCATTGTCGGACGCATTGAAGACATTGGTACTGCTGGAACTCCCGCTTCTACGGTTGTCGTCCCGCTTGCTTTTCCAAGTTTTGTCTCTCTGAGAATCCGGCGGGGACTCTTGCTTCGAGCGTTCCAGCATCTGGACTTTCTTGGTTAGCTCCTGAAATGTCTTGAGGCCCGCTGTACACAAGAATGGGACCATCCAATTGCTGAGGTTCCCAATAAGAAGGCTGACGGACTGGTCCTGCTCCAGCGGCGGTTCGCACTTGACTGTGAGATTACGCCATCGGGCGATAAAGTCGGTGTTGCTTTCATTCTTCCCCGGCTTGGTCCTTACAAGGTCGGCAATGGAGATTTTATCACTGACACTCATGAACCTTTGCCGAAACAGGGACTCCATTTGGGCGAAGGTAATGACGGACCCGTCCGGTATACTCGCATACCAGTCGAAGGCGACGCCGGTCAGGCTGTTGACAAACTGACGAAGAAGGAGCGCGTCATTGCCCCCTGTATTCCCGCACGATGCTTTGAAGTGGGCGACATGCTGATTTGCATTCCCCGTTCCATCAAATCTTCCGAACTTAGGGATGACGTAGCCGCTTGGGAACTCAATCAGATCGTACTGCGCGGGATATGGCCGTCCACTACTGCCGATTTCTTTCTGAGCTTCAGCTTCGGCCACCAATGTTTTAACCTTGCTGGTGACCAAATCCATTATCCGATCCTGTGTTAGCGGGATAGTGCTATCTGGGGCCAAGGCGTCCCCAGAAGCGGAGTGTAGCCGGCTTTCATGCGGTTCGGCCAGCCTTGGTCCCAAAGGGACAGGCATTGGCTGCCTCGGATTGTCATCACCCGGCTGATTAGCAGCGGCTTGTGCTTGATTGGGAGGCGCTCGAGAAATTTGAGCCGTAAGCTGCATCACCACGTTCGTTAAGTCGTCAATCTTCGAATAGAGCTTGGCCATCTCTTTATCTTTGCTCCTGAGCTGTTTTCGAAGCTCTTGAAGCAGCTCTTGCTCCGCAGTCCTGGGGCGGAAAGTCGGCTCTTCCTCGCTGTCCGAGCTTGACTCTACGTGAACCGAGGGGTCTATCTGCCTATCATCCTCATCGAGAGGGTTTTCTTCATCCAGTAGGGGCGGCTGTTCTTGGGCGGCGGCAACCACATTCAGGCTAGATTGGGCTTGGGATGTAGTGGCCCCGTCCTTGCTTTTGCTGCGAAGGTTGTCGCTGGGGCGCCCGCCCGCCATATAGACCGTATGGATGATATATCCGGCCTTCTTTCTATCATTGGCGGCTGATTTCATGGATCGCTGTCTTGACCCCCTTGCTTCGGTAGCTGGTAGTCGATTGAAGGCGGCTGGCCTAACCGGGTTCTTAAATGGTGCTGGCGCATCTTTTCTGGGTTTTCCCCGCTGCTTTCGTGCGGCACAGAGCGCCTGGTAGACCCTTGAAGAGATAGTGTCGTACTTTTTCTGTTGGGGCCGGGACACGTCTCTTTGTGGCACTGCTCGGACCGCTGTCTTCTTGATTCTGGCGGTCATGGCGTTTTTCTGAACCCACTTCAGAGGCTCGAAGGAATTGCTGATTCTTACGTCCGACTCAGCTATCATCGCGGGGCAACCCTGCACTTGGAACTTCACACAATTCCATTTGGCCGAAGCCTTGGCCCTCTTGTTGGCTCGATACCTGAGACGCTTCTGCCTTAACTTTTCTGTTCTAAGCACCTGGCAGACTTCGGCTCTTTGGGAAGACGCCGCAGACCGGGCGATGAGAGGCCTTGGAGATACGCTCGATTGTGCATTTGTTGGAGTCATCTCCCGAGCTCGTCCGCAACATTTGATGTTGCCCTTTGTACCGAAGTTCTTGCCCCCCGCTGGAGCACCAGAGAATCGTTCAGATACCGTCTTAAGTTTCGGTTGTGGTGCCTTGGCGATCACGACGTTCGGCCTCTTACCCCTTGAGACCGGCTTGGCCACCTGTCCTGCTGGGATCTCTGCCAGATGAGCGCTTCCGGCAGGGAAGATGATGACGGAACCAAATTGACGGGGTGGCTCTTCCCATTGCCGGCTGAGACTTGCGGGGAGAACCACGCGGGCATTGATCTTGACTACGTATGAGATCGGGGTCGCGTCGTAAGACGAATTCGTCTTGGGAGACATCGTCATTGAAAGTTGATTGCTGCACGAAAGAAAGAAATTATTTCAGTACAAACATCGGCGTATATGTTAAATGAGTTCGCATGAACGCTTAACCCGAGATATGGGAGGAGAGATTGGTCCCACCGGGCGTGCCAGAATCTGTAGGGTGTTTTTCGTCACCCCATTGAGATGGGAATACGCGCGCGCTTGTCAGGCGTACTACAGATTCCCCCTGCCTAGGGTAGGCCGGGGTTTATTGATTGTGGGGATCCGAATCTCCGGCAGCCGCGGACTAAGCTGCCGTTAATTACCCCTCGCATTTGGAGCGAAGGAACCTCCGATTGACGGGTTAAACTGGTCATGCGAACTCAATGAGCAGTATCGTGTTTTGAAGGGGTTTTGGAAACATCGGGGGCCCCGCAGAGTTTTCTACGGGGGTCCCGCTACCCGGATAGCGGGCTGGGGGTCAAGGGGGCTAGCAGCCCCCTTGCGGGGTGCGGGGCAGCGCCCCGTTAGAAATTTTTTCTAACGGAAGACAGTGTTGTGGAGCACGTGTATGTTTTCCTCCCCCCTCCTTTTTTTTTAAGTGGAGCTTAATTTCAAAAGGAATTTTATTGTGGAGTTAAACTCCAAAGAATTTTAAATGGAGTTAAACTCCTAAAAGAATTTTATGCGGAATTAAATTCCTAAAATAGAACTTTATTGTGGAGTTAAACTCCAAGAATATATATATGTATGTATTTTTAAAAGGTTTAAACTCCAGAAGGGATTTTGTTGGGGAGTGCGCGTAAAACGAGGGGAAAAGAAAACGAAATGGCATCTAAAAGACGCTCGTACGGCAGGTGGGCGCCTTAATGCCCGGGGTCACGTGCGCGCACGTGACCGATGGGCGCCTTAGCGCCCCAGGAGTCACGTGGGCACACGTGACCGATGGGCGCCTTGGCGCCTCAGGGGTCACGTGGGCACACGTGACCGATGGGCGTCTTGGCGCCCCAGGGGGTCACGTGGGCACACGTGACCGATGGGCGCCTTGGCGCCCCAGGGGGTCACGTGGGCACACGTGACCGATGGGCGCCTTGGCGCCCCAGGGGTCACGTGGGCACACGTGACCGATGGGCGCCTTGGCGCCCCAAGGGTCACGTGTGCACACGTGACCGATGGGCGCTTTGGCGCCCCGGGGTCACGTGGGCACACGTGACCGCGGGAGAAACCCACGAAAAAGGGAGCCTAGCCCCTAGACTGGGGAGTTGAACTCCCAAGGGAATTTTTGGAGTTGAACTCCTAACAGAAGCAAATTTATGGAGTTAAACTCCAACAGAAATCAATTTAGGGAGTTAAACTCCAGCAACTTTAGAAAGGAGTTAAACTCCTGTGAATTTATTGCTCTTCTTTTGAGCCTTGGGTCTGTCCAAAGTTAGATTTTTGGAGATGGGTCTCCTTCTTCTTGCTCTTGACCGGTGGGATCTTGGAGAAAAGAGGGGTGAGTCTTAAAAGCCTCCCCTTTTCGAGATCTGGTTGGAGATCCGAGCTCCCCTTCGTAGGTTTTGTGGTGGAAATCTACTTATTTTTAGAAAAGGAAGAGTTAAACTCTTGATTTAATTCAAAAGGAAAAAGGAAGGTTTTAGAACCTTGAGGAAGGAGGAAGAGATCTCAGATCTAGAAAATTTCTGGAGAGAGAAAAAGTTGGTGAGATATTTCATTATCTTTGCCTTTATAGGCCATTCATTTTACACATAGCCCCTTGGGCTTCACAAAATGGCATTTTGCCTATCTCATGGCTCATGTGCCATTTCTTTTTGCACATAAGCCATGGGCTTTACAAAAATTTGGCTTTATGCCTATTTTTCTTACATTTATCCATAAAATAAAATAAAAGAAATGCAACAAAATTATTTATTACAAAAGTTTTATCTTGGCGTGGAGGAGGCCGGCCGCTTCATGTTCGGGCTCGACTCGGGCATGAGCCCACTGGGTCTGGGCTTGGGCCCACTTGGCTTGGGGTTGACTTGGATTTTGACTTGGTCAACCGGGGTGTAAATTTTTACCCCAACAATAAGGAGGGTAGAATGTAACGACTCTGAAATCTTTGTATGGAAATTTTTCTGTTAATATACGAGAAAAGAGTATTACAGCCTGAGTTTGAGTTATAAGTCACTTTTGTTAAATAAAAGCAGAAGCCACTTGTAGCTCATTGGTAAAGCCTTTGCACTGCTGAGACGTACCCTGTGTGTTCGATTCACATCAGACACAATTTTTTTAATTTTTTTTCAACTTTTTGGAAGCCCAAAAGATTTCACGTGCAATACATGGGGAAATGAAAAGTTCAGAAAAATCAAACATGTTGAAAATAGAGTAAACACTGATTTAATCATATAGCACGAATCTCGAGGCCAGAGGGCCAAGATCGACCGGCGGAAATGCCCAAATGGCTGGTGGGGACGGTTCAAATGGAGCCAATTTGATCCGTGCTTTGCACACACACACCTCTTCAACTCCTCTACACTATTTTATTTCCCTGCAATCAAATAGAGACCTTTCATTTCACAATTTAATACCATTTTAATGCTTTTTAATCCATAATTTTAATTCCCAAACCCTAATTCTCCACTATAAATACCACCCTACACTTTGGCTCAGCACCATTCTGAAAATTCTAGCCAAAACTCTCTAAAAAGTTCCTAAGTGCAAGTGGAGTAAAGTGGAGTTAGCGAGCAAGCTTTTTCCGTCAAAGATTGAAGCCTATTCCAGAGCTCTCGCGATGCCACGAAGCCCATTCTCTCTTCTTCAACCTCTCCTTAAAATTTCTAAACCGTAATCCCCCCAAACCCTCTTTCTCTTTATTGAATTTCATCTTTAAAACTTATATCGGTAAGTGGAGTTATTACCGATATTCTTTTTCTAAACCCTAGAAACTCCTTCTCCTTTATATTTTGTGCTACCTAATTTTTACACAATACTTGTAACCCTAAATACCAATATTTAGAATCAATTTTAACCAAGAATCTCATGTGAAACATCCATAATTAAACTTTTTCATTAAAATACCATGAACTTTGATATCACTTCTTTTAGTTTTGTTAAAACTATACCCTTAGGAAAAACTTCACGGGGTAATGACCTACCCCTCATGTACACTTTGGTTTTATAGCATGATGCTAATTTGTGTGAATATTTGTTTCGAAGTATAAGCTTTACAATAAAATACCACTAACTTTAAAATCGGATTTCTTTTAAACGGTGTTTCATATTCCTTTATAATTATGCATCTACAACCCTTGTTAGGGGACCCGCTAATGGATGGTGTGGATTATCGCACATCCTGGGGATAATAGAGCGAGTTGCAGACCTCCTCACGGAGCATTCGATCTCGAAAGGATAAAAATACGGTTTTTAAGAAAAAACAAATAATCTAAGATAAAACTAATTTTTAAAATTAAAAATTAAATAAAATTATAAATCCATATTTTAATTATATTATGAAACTATATTTTTATAAAAATGAAAGATTAAAAAATGTCACTAAAATACCATCAAGTTACTAAAAGAGACCAGCTTTCACTAAAATACCATGAACTTTGAAAAGCTAGGTAATTATTATTAAAATATCTCAATAATTAAAATACATGCTCATGAAAACCCTAAATAATACGAATCACCCTCGAGCTTTACTTTTTAACTGTACTAAACTATTTTTCATAAAACCCCATCGAGAATTACAAAACAATATTTTAAGGACTTTAGTAAATATAGGTTTAAGCGGGATCAATTCTCTTGAGCCTCAGGGAGCCGGAGAAAGTGAGTGCTCGTCTATTCAGGTTAGAAAACTTAACAGGAGTTATCAATGGCAATTGTTTTGGAAAAGGACACAAATCTTGTTAGTGTATATGCCCTAGAGGCCATTACTGTATCATACTAGTATGTATATTACTTAATGGAAGCTTGGGATATTCACCTTGTATTGACAATCTTGCTCAAAATGGTAGTATGCTACTTGGTTTGTTTCTGCTTTAATGTGTGCATGTGTTTCTTTTAGCATATCGCCTTTACATATTAGTGGAGCCCATATGATCTTTGCTTGATTACCAGCGTTGTGATGACAGTCAGACTCGTAGGGGCTGGGTAATCTATAAGCACATCCTTATGCAGGTCCCTAGTCGCAGGACTATCGAGACAGGGCATCGATACTCCGGAGTAGACTAGCGTATACGCTTCTTATCCCAGCTTAGGAGACGGTCTGTCCCACAGCCGTCAGTACGTCGTACTTGAGATAGTATGTGGGTGCTCGTTAGGTTACGAGTACACTGGACAGGACTCGTCGGGAACTGTTGGTTGGTATTATACCTATCGTCAGTTATCAGTTTCCAGGTGACATGAGTACAGCTTAGTCCGTTGACTTGACACTGTCACTTTGCCTCGAGTGTGTTCCCACTGTACTTTGATTACTACCCTACCACGGCTCAAAGGAGTCGTGCAAACAGATAGTTTTTGGGTGCAGTCCCAAAGCACTTAGAGGCAGTGACGGTTAGACAGGATACGTCTCTCCCGGTATTAGGGGTTGATATCGAGCTGTGTCTAGGAGAGCCATTACACAAAGTCTCTGGCCAGGGCAAGCGAGATAGACTGGTAAGTTTCCAGTGTTCTGGGCTACACTCCGACACGACTTGTACCGCTAGTAGGGGACTGACATTTACCGCCCCCCTAGGCCCTCCATGCGATGTTCTTAGACGAACAGACCGGACTGTACGGATACTGTCACATTCAGGCTCAGTAGGAGTTCAGATGGGTTTCACCTCGTCCGTCTTCTTATCGGCATCTACCTGGGGGCCGTTACGCACAGCTAGTGCCGCTTGCGGTCTGTGGTTAAACCCACTGCCAGCGTAGTGTCGAGTCTTTAGAGTCCCACACAGAGAGCTATTCGCCTTTAGGCAAAAGAGTAGAGGTCGTATGGTTTTGCGACAGGTCGCATGGTTTTGCGACAGGGTTCGGTCACATCCGTGCACTTGTGCACGTTTAGTGTCCGGGCAGTTATTACTAGCGGGCTTTGGTTTAAGCCAGATCCTAGTATACGTTTTGGGACTGGTTTTATCTCGTTTGTATTCGTGTTCCCCGGAACGCGGATACGGGTGTGTATGCACAGTTGACAGAAACAGAGACAGAAGCAGAGGATTCCCATTAGGGTTGTTGACTGTTGACTTTTGATAAACCCTAATGAGAATTAGACTTATGATTAACAATAATATTAATTAAGTATTATAGTGACATGGTTAGGGTTGAAAGATTAACCTTGTTGACTTGTTGACTTTGGTTGACCGGTTGACTAGGTTGGACTTGTTGACCACCATCATGACAATGGCTATCATTTGTTTGCATTGACTTGTGCTTGCTTGATAGTTCACAAATTGCATTTAATGCAAGAAATGATATTGTCATTTGTCATGATAACAACCATCACATTATACTCAATTATTATTACTTGTTATCATAATTTTTTGGATTATGAGAGCTTGGATGGCAAAAGACTTGCTCATTCTTCATTTTCATTTTCTCTCTCTTGCTCAAGCTCTCTCCCTCTTCCTCTTGCTCTCTCTCTAGCTCAAGGCAACTTCCTCTCATGAGTTGAGAAACATTGCCTTAGAGATAAAAGAAAACCCATATCACTTCTCTACTCATCCTAGTTCACAAGGTTTAGCAAACCAAGTGTTCTAGTTTCTTCAAGTTCAAAGTAGAAGCCAAAAGGTAGAAGCTTTCGGGTGGATCCATCTTCGGCACGAGGAGACGACGAGGTGAGGCCGATCCGTACACCGCAAAGAGTTGAAGACGAAGGAGTTCAAGAAAGGTATAAACCCCTAACCGAGTAGGTAAAACTCTTAGTTAGGATTGTTAGATGGTTGTTTAACAAAGATCCGTATTTTGAGTCCATGTTACCACCCTAGCAAAAATCGTTTTTCATCATTTCCGCAAGCCCGTAAGTACCGGGAGGGGTAGCATGGACTTACAGTGGTATCAGAGCCTAGTTAAACACTATCTAACATGTTAGCAAAGTAACTAGAAATTCGATCGGAGAAAAAGTCGCGAAACACGGCCGGGTTGCATACTTTCTGTCGAATTTTTCCTCTGTTCCAAAAATAATAAATCTTGCCTTAAAATTCGACTCAGGGTTTTTAGAGCACACCGTAGGAAAATGGTCCAGAGAGCCGATCAACGCGCCGCGGAACCGCGGCAGGAGCTTGCTCCCGCCGCGGATCCGCGGCCGAGTTGACTCGGCCGTGGACAATTTTCCTTGCAGTGTGGTCATAGGGGTGTTTTGGGATTTTTATAATATGTTTTTTCTGCCCAGATTTTCCAGAAAGCAAAATTTGTTTTTGGGGCTTAAAAAACCGTATTTTGATCGAATTTCTAAAGACTAAAGCTAACGGGTTTATATCTGTGATGTGATATATGTATTGAACGTCTGCTAATCGCTATATGTCGATTAGTGGGGGTTATGCATATCTGTGATCTGTAATGTTGATGGTATGTGTATATGAATTCAATGGATTGTCGCGGGTGAATAGCCGGGGGGTTGTGAGATGAGAGTTTTCTTTTCTTTCAATTCATGTAATTTGTAAATTGATGTAATATTATTTGTATGGCCGCACAACCGGGTTGGGGTTGTAGCCGTCATTGTATAATTTCTTTTTACTGTTTTTGCTCCTAGGATAGACCCAAGGTGGGGTGCACAAACTACCGGGTATCTCGAAGTGTCGAGTGGCCTACTCACGAGTTGAGGGAGGTTGCTTCGCTTCGGGTACTTGGCGGGTAGTTTGCCGCACCCGTAGGGTCTAGGGTGGGGTTTGGCTATTCACCGCGACCGTGTAATCCGCTTTTCGTTACAGGCTCGTACGAATTGCGGATTCCTAATATATCCAATGTGTTCATCTGTGATCTGAAATTGCTATCATTGCAATATATCTATATATATGATATCTATTTAGGCGTTGCTTATGTTTTGCATCCGCGCTAGTCCATCCCCCGCTCTGTCGTTAGTTAAGTAACCTAACGGGTAATGACGGGGCCCCGTGGCGAATGCAGATGGCATAAGCGTACGTCATATTTTGGTTGTTTTCTGCAATGGTAGGATTAAATGATGGGACGCATTAAAATTAATGCAAGAAAAATAAACCAAGTAAAAGTCGTTGGAACACTTTGAAAACCACTCGGTTCTTTTCAAAACCAAACTTTTAAATGCGGAGGTTGAACCACTCCTTTTGAAAGCTATCTCGTTCCATCGATTATATCAAGTTCACTACGTTCACGGTTTCGCTAAAACCATTCGTAGCCCTCCGTTGTTTCACATGAATGGTCAATAAGTATTCAAGCTATGTATGTTGGCCAAAGTCAAGGCATAGTGATTGGTAGCTATTGGGTATTCATGTGCAGCATAGATAGATGTGTTGGTTTGGGCCAGTCGTTCTACCATGTTGGCCAAAGTCAAGGGTATGTGCGGGTGGGCTCAAATTAACCTGGAGAATGACGGGTAGAACTTGACATGTGACTTATGATATTTTGGCCAAAGTCAAGGTCATAAGAGCATGGGGCAAAAATCCACATCGGGGGTTTCAAAAGAACTGAAACTTGCTAGCGTTGCATACCATTTGGAGTGTGATGATTCTGGTAGGATTCCTTCAGTTTTGTCACGCAATGATATTTGGATCCCGATCCTACTGTGAGTATATTCTACTCCTCCGGAACTTTCTCACTTAACGATCAATGCTATAAACCAAGTAGGTGTCTAGAAAAGTGTTAGCGGGGCTACGCCCACAGGGAAAAGAGGTTATTTAATTAAGGAACTTCGCGAAAGCGTTGGAAAACCTCCCTCGAAGTACCGACACTGGCCTGGCTGAACGGTTAAGCAAGTATTGTACGGTGAGATTGATCCCGACTAGTTCTTCCTTTATGGTTTGAGGAGGGATTCGAGAGACAGTGGGAGCCATCATGTTTAGACAAATTAAAAACCACTCTAAACTTGCAAGAGCATCATGGTAAAGTGTTTCTTCTCTTTCTCCTAATTGCAGCGACCAAACATCATGACTGGACTTAAGTTACTACTAGATAAAAACTTATTGACAGGGCCAAACTACAAAGATTGGCTCAGGAATGTCAAAATTGCAATCACTTATGACAAGTTGGGGTATCTTCTTACCACCAAAGCTCCCCCTATCCCAGGTCCCAAAACCAGCATCGCGGATAGGGAAATCCGTAAGACCTGGGAAATCGACTGCGCGAAGGCCAAGTGCCTCGTGCTTGCCTCTATGGACAATGAACATCAGAGGAGGCACGAGAATATGGACCTCGAATCCATATTTCTCCATACAAAAGAACTGTATGGAGAGCAATCTCGTATCGCCAGATACGAAGTGTCGAAGAAGTTGTTTTCGGCAAGATTGGCCGTCGGATCATCGGTAGCGGAACACGTGCTTAAGATGATTGGCTACATAGAGGAGCTCGCGGACCTTGGGACCACGTTGGAGAATGAGCTCTCTACGGACTTGATTCTTCAGCCCCTTCCTTCCACTTACGCCCAGTTCATCCTGAATTTCAACTTGCAAGAAAAGGAAGTTGAACTTTCAGAGCTCCTCAACATGCTGAGGAGTGCAGAGGGCACCCTACAGAAAGGTAGGGAAACATCCACTTTGTTTGTAGGAGGATCTTCCTCTTCTAGGTCCAAGGCGAAAGCCAAGGGAAAGAAGAAGAAAACCCCCGCCAAACCAAGGGGCGGTGTTAGTAAGGTGGATACGAAGGGAAAGGCAAAAGCAACAAAGGTAGCGGGGAAGCTTGTGGATAAGGAAGAATGCTTTTACTGTCACAAGAGTGGACACTGGAAGAAAGATTGTAGGGCTTGGAAAGCCAGAACACAGGATCTGAAGCAGGTTGCGGCTTCAGCTTCAGGTGTGTATGTTATTGAAAACTGTCTATCAATAAACTCTACGTCCAGGGTATTGGATACCGGATCAGGATCTCATATCTGTAATTCTTTGCAGGCGTTGAGAAAGCATAGGTTTTTGAGAGCAGGTGACATGACCCTCAAAGTTGCAAACGGAGCTAGCATGGATGCTGAGGCCGTGGGGGACTATCACCTAGGAATGTCAGATGGACATGTTTTGGTTTTACGTAATTGCTTTTTTGTACCCAATGCAACTTGTAATATCATTTCTGTATCTTTAATTTCTAAAGAAGGTTATGAATTTGCGTTTGTAAGTAATGTTGTAAACATTCACCTTAATCAAGTTCTGATTGGGTCAGGTATATTAAGCAATGGTATATACGTATTAAACCAACCACAGATTTTCAATGTCCAGAATACACAAAAAAAAAGTCTCCAGAAATAAATCAGACTTTCTTATGGCATTGTAGACTGGGTCACATCAATGAGAGAAGGTTGACGAAGTTACATACAGAAGGATATTTGGATCCGTTCGAATATCAATCATATGCAACTTGTCAATCCTGTCTCAAACGAAAGATGACAAAGACTCCGTTCACCGGACACGGAGTGAGAGCGAGCGAGCTCTTGGGACTCGTACACAGCGACGTGTGCGGTCCAATGTCTACGCATGCACGAAGCGGTTATTCTTACTTCATTACTTTTACGGATGACTTTTCAAGGCACGGTTATGTCTTCTTAATGAAACATAAATCCGAAGCCTTTGGAAAATTCCAGGAATATAAGAATGAAGTAGAAAAACAAACAGGAAAAAGTATCAAAACACTGAGATCTGATCGAGGTGGTGAATACTTAAGTGCCGAGTTCCTGGATTACTTAAAAGAGAATGGAATTCTCTCTCAGCTTACTCCTCCATACACCCCGCAACATAACGGTGTATCGGAGAGACGGAACCGCACCCTATTGGATATGGTACGGTCCATGATGAGTAACGCTGAGTTACCGCAATCATTCTGGGGATATGCACTAGAATCAGCTGCATACCTTTTGAACCGAGTTCCAACTAAGACTGTGCCTACTACATCATATCAAATATGGTGTGGGAAGAGACCCTATCTTAATCACATTAAGACATGGGGATGTCCAGCTTTTGTCAAAAAGCAGCATGCGGACAAGCTCGAGGCACGCTCCGTACAGTGCAAGTTTGTGGGATATCCAAAGAACTCCAAGGGATATTTCTTCTATTGCGAAGAGGAACAAAAGGTTTTTGTTTCTCGGCATGCCCACTTCTTGGAAACTCAGTTTTTGGAGAATCAGATAAGTGGGAGCGCAATAGAACTGGAAGAAATTCCAGAACCACGAGCTATTACTAAAAGCTTAGTAGAACCAGAGGGTTCGAAAGATCAGGACATTCCTACGCCGCTCCGCAGAAGTAGTAGGCAGTCTCATCCGCCTGAGAGATACTACGGTTTTCTCATAGACGGGGATAGAGAGGATTGCATCATTGATAGTGATGAGTCGACTAGCTTCCAGCAGGCCATTCAGAGCGTTGACTCGGTAAAATGGCTGGATGCAATGCGGACCGAAATGGAGTCCATGTACACCAACAAAGTATGGACGTTGGACATTGCTCCAGATGGGGTAAAACCCGTAGGATGCAAGTGGATCTTCAAAAGGAAGATTGGTGTAGATGGACAGGTTGAGACCTATAAAGCTAGACTTGTTGCAAAGGGTTTCCGTCAAAGACCTGGCTTGGACTATGACGAAACCTTTTCTCCAGTGGCTATGCTGAAATCCATTCGGATCCTTCTTGCCATTGCTACCTTCCACGATTATGAGATCTGGCAAATGGACGTAAAGACCGCTTTTCTAAATGGAAATTTAGAGGAGTGTGTCTATATGGACCAGCCAGAGGGTTTCATTCTGAGTGGGAGCAACGGAAAGGTGTGCAAGTTGCTTAAGTCCATCTATGGACTAAAGCAGGCATCGCGGAGTTGGAACATCTGTTTTGATGAGACGGTCAAAGAATTTGGCTTTATCAAAAATCCAGATGAACCATGCATCTATAGTAGATTTGTAGCGAAAACTGTAGTATTCCTCATTTTATACGTGGATGACATTCTCTTGATAGGAAATGACATTCCTATGCTACAATCTATCAAAGGGTTCTTGTCACACAGGTTCTCCATGAAAGACATGGGTGATGCCTCATACATTCTGGGGATCCGGATCTATCGTGACAGATCCAAGAGGATACTGGGACTCTCACAGTCCAGGTACATCGACACCATACTGAAAAGATTCAGTATGGAAGATTCCAAGCGCGGTAATCTACCGGCTTGTCACGGGATCACCCTCTCCAAAGAGATGTCTCCCAAGACTGATTTGGAAAGGGATCGCATGTCTATTATACCCTACGCTTCTGCGGTAGGCTCTATAATGTATGCGATGTTGTGTACCAGACCAGATGTAGCTTATGCACTGAGTGTGGTAAGCCGGTATCAGTCAAACCCTGGGAAGAAACACTGGATAGCAGTAAAGAACATTCTCAAGTACCTGAGAAGGACTAAGGAGATGTTCTTGGTGTATGGCGGAAAAGACCTCCAGATCGAGGCCTTTGCTGACTCCAGCTTCCAGAGTGACAAGGATGATTCCAAGTCTATGTCGGGCTATGTCTTTACCCTCTATGGAGGGGCGGTGTGTTGGAAGAGTTCCAAACAGGAAACCGTTGCTGACTCGACGATGGAAGCGGAATATATCGCTGCTGCAGATGCCGCAAAAGAAGCCGTCTGGATAAGGAAGTTCCTAACAGAACTTCAGGTGGTTCCGTCCATTGTTGATCCAGTACCTCTGTATTGCGACAACAACGGGGCTATAGCTTTAGCGAAGGAACCCAGGTCCCATCAGAAGTCCAGACACATCTTGAGGCGGTATCATCTGATCAGGGAGATCGTGGGTCGCCAGGAGATCGAGGTTCGGAGAGTTGCTACGGAAGATAACACTGCTGATCCATTCACGAAGGCCTTACCCCAGATTTAGTTCGAGCGGCTGATCGAGATGATAGGTCTTCGATACGCCAGTACATGGCCTTAGTGCAAGTGGGAGATTGTTAGTGTATATGCCCTAGAGGCCATTACTGTATCATACCAGTATGTATATTACTTAATGGAAGCTTGGGATATTCACCTTGTATTGACAATCTTGCTCAAAATGGTAGTATGCTACTTGGTTTGTTTCTGCTTTAATGTGTGCATGTGTTTCTTTTAGCATATCGCCTTTACACATTAGTGGAGCCCTTAGGATCTTTGCTTGATTACCAGCGTTGTGATGGCAGTCACACTCGTGGGGGCTGGGTAATCTATAAGCACATCCTTATGCAGGTCCCTAGTCGCAGGACTATCGAGACAGGGCATCGATACTCCGGAGTAGACTAGCGTATGCGCTTCTTATCCCAGCTTGGGAGATGGTCTGTCCCACAGCCGTCAGTACGTCGTACTTGAGATAGTATGCGGGTGCTCGTTAGGTTACGAGTACACTGGACAGGACTCGTCGGGAACTGTTGGTTGGTATTATACCTATCGCCAGTTATCAGTTCCCAGGTGACATGAGTACAGCTTAGTCCGTTGACTTGACACTGTCACTTCGCCTCGAGTGTGTTCCCACTGTACTTTGATTACTACCCTACCACGGCTCAAAGGAGTCGTGTAAACAGGTAGTTTTTGGGTGCAGTCCCGAAGCACTTGGAGGCAGTGACGGTTAGACAGGATTCGTCTCTCCCGGTATTGGGGGTTGATATCGCGCTGTGTCTAGGAGAGCCATTACACAAAGTCTCTGGCCAGGGCAAGCGAGATAGACTGGTAAGTTTCCAGTGTTATCTCAGGTGTTCTGGGCTACACTCCGACACGACTTGTACCTCTAGTAGGGGACTGACGTTTACCGCCCCCTAGGCCCGCCATGCGATGTTCTTAGACGAACAGACCGGACTGTACGGAGACTGTCACATTCAGGCTCAGTAGGAGTTCAGATGGGTTTCACCTCGTCCGTCTTCTTATCGGCATCTACCTGGGGGCCGTTACGCACAGCTAGTGCCGCTTGCGGTCTGTGGTTAAACCCACTGCCAGCGTAGTGTCGAGTCTTAAGAGTTCCACACAGAGAGCTATTCGCCTTTAGGCAAAAGAGTAGAGGTCGCATGGTTTTGCGACAGGTCGCATGGTTTTGCGACAGGGTTCGGTCACATCCGTGCACTTGTGCACGTTTAGTGTCCGGACAGTTATTACTAGCGGGCTTTGGTTTATGCCAGATCCTAGTATACGTTTTGGGACTAGTTTTATCTTGTTTGTATTCGTGTTCCCCGGAACGCGGATACGGGTGTGTATGCACAGTTGACAGAGACAGAGGCAGAGGATTCTCATTAGGGTTGTTGACTGTTGACTTTTGCTAAACCCTAATGAGAATTAGACTTATGATTAACAATAATATTAATTAAGTATTATAGTGACATGGTTAGGGTTGAAAGGTTGACCTTGTTGACTTGTTGATTTTTATTGACCGGTTGACTAGGTTGGACTTGTTGACCACCATCATGACAATGGCTATCATTTGTTTGCATTGACTTGTGCTTGCTTGATGGTTCACAAATTGCATTTAATGCAAGAAATGATATTGTCATTTGTCATGATAACAACCATCACATTATACTCAATTATTATTACTTGTTATCATAATTTTTTGGATTATGAGAGCTTGGATGGCAAAAGACTTGCTCATTCTTCATTTTCATTTTCTCTCTCTTGCTCAAGCTCTCTCCCTCTTCCTCTTGCTCTCTCTCTAGCTCAAGACAACTCCCTCTCATGAGTTGAGAAACATTGCCTTAGAGATAAAAGAAAACCCATATCACTTCTCTACTCATCCTAGTTCACAAGGTTTAGCAAACCAAGTGTTCTAGTTTATTCAAGTTCGAAGTAGAAGCCAAAAGGTAGAAGCTTTCGGGTGGATCCATCTTCGGTGCGAGGAGACGACGAGGTGAGGCCGATCCGTACACCGCAAAGAGTTGAAGACGAAGGAGTTCAAGAAAGGTATAACCCCCTAACCGAGTAGGTAAAACTCTTAGTTAGAATTGTTAGATGGTTGTTTAACAAAGATCCGTATTTTGAGTCCATGTTACCACCCTAGCAAAAATCATTTTTCATCATTTCCGCAAGCCCGTAAGTACCGGGAGGGGTAGCATGGACTTACAAATCCTTCCGTCCATGTGCAGCAGTTGTCGATGAAACCCGAACCTAAAAATTCAAGAGTTAAATCAGTTTACAAGTGTCTAACTCAGTCTGAGTCCAACCTCAAATCTGAATCCAAACTCAAACACGAATACTTTATCACGAACATGAATACTCGAATTCAAATATCAAATCCAAACATGTATACTTGACTTGACTTGACCGAACCATGGTTATAACTTGACATGACTAATTGAATACATGACTACATCCTAAATATGAATACCTGAACATTTTGTACCCATGGTTTCAGCAAGACTTGTAAACATAATCTATATAATACATTACGCGGGGATAAAGGGGTAGATTGGTACGGAACGTATATCGTGGCACGAGAGGTCACTTAAAAAACACCTACATGAATTCTTGTGCCATTGTCCCATGGGTTATGACGGGTCCTTGTACTACATGTTACCATAGTCCACGGGGTAAGATGGACTCCTCTCGTATACATAAATACATTCCTTATCAAACTACAAACAACTACGTTATAATAACTATCATATACCAGTAATCAGTCATATACACTTTACTGTTCACTATCTTCTCTTTCTTCTTTTGGAACTTACCTAGCGTTAATTCATTGACGACATTCATTTCTGTTTCTTTCTTTGGAATGTTCGTCAGGATGACCGGACTTTGAGGAAACAAAGCCGAGCCAGGAGGACTTGGACCAGCTTACAGCCCAGCCGGACTACTAGTTCTTCTTGCATTTATTTTCTGTATGCCATTGCTAAGGCATTTGCTTTATATCATTGTATCTTTTCATTTCAAACAGTTGTATGTAAAGCTGAATGTAAATAAAGTTGTTGTTCATTTTATTATCTTGTCACACTTGTTCATTTTTATATATTGCTTAATTACGCTTAACGTATTTATTTCATAGTAAATACGTTTCGTTCTGCCACGTCACCGTTTCCGTCTACTGGGAAGCGGGGCGTGACAGCGTTACGAGTACTTAGTGATGCCATTTGAAATTACTAACGCACTGGCAATATTTATGGACTTGATGAACCGAATCTGGACCAGTTCGTAGTAGTGTGTATTGATGATATTCTAGTCTATTCAAGGAGCAAAGAAAAGCATGAAGAACACTTGAGAATCGCACTGCAAATGTTGAGACAAGAAAGGTTATATGCTAAGATGAGCAAGTGCGAGTTTTGGCTTGAAGAAGTGAAGTTCTTGGGTTATGTTGTATCCGGAGATGGAATTGCCGTTAACCCTGAAAAGATTGCAGCTGTTCATGATTGTCCAATTCTAAAGAATGTGGAGGAGATCAGAAGTTTTCTTGGGTTTGCCGGATATTATAGAATTTTTGTGGAGAACTTCGCTCGAATAGCAGAATCATTGACCAAGCTAACACGAAAGGAGGTACCATTCGTATGGACCGAGAAATGTGCGTCAGCATTCGATGCGTTGAAGCAAAGATTGACCACCGCTTCCATTCTGATAATACCAGATGGTTCCGGAGGACTAGTTATTCACAGCGGCGCATTTGGGAAAAGCTTGGGATGTGTTCTAATGCAGCATGGGAAGGTCATAGCTTATGCGTCGAGACAATTAAAGACTCATGAGAAGAACCACCCAACTCATAATTTAGAGTTAGCAGCAATGATATTTGGTCTGAAGATTTGGAGACACTACTTATTGGGTGAAAGGGTAGAAATATTTACCGATCACAAAAGCCTAAAGTATTTGTTCACACAGAAAGAGCTCAACATGAGGCATCGTAGATGGTTAGAGCTGACGGCTGACTATGATCTTGATCTAAAATACCATCCGGGAAAAGTTAATGTAGTGTCGGATCCTCTAAGTCGGTTGTCTTCATTGCGGATGTTGACTGCACAGAAGGATATTATAGCTGATCTTCAGAGATTCGAATTGGAGATTGTACTACCAAATTCCTTGGAACAGTTAACGCAGTTGCAAGTACAGTCATCCTTGATCGATAACATTAAAGCAGCGCAGTTGTACGATCCAAGATTGCAGAAGTTCAGAGAACCAGTAGAAGCGGGACTTCAAACGGATCTGTTAATTCACGAAGATGGTTCGTTACGATATAGTTGTTGGGGTAAAAATTTACGACCCCGGCTGACCAAGTCAAAATCAAAGTCAACCCCAAGCCAGGTGGGCCCATGCCCGGGTCGAGCCCGAACATGAAGCGGTCGGCCTCCCCCCATGCCAAAATAGAAATTTTTGAAATAAATAATTTTGGTGTATTTCTTTTACTTTATTTTATGAATAAATGTAAGAAAATGGGCATGAAGCCAAATTTTTTTAAAGCTCATGGCTTATGTGCAAAAAGAAGTGGCACATGAGTCATGGGATGGGCAAAATGCCATTTTTGTAAAACCCAAGGGGCTATGTGTAAAGTGTATAACCTATAAAGGCAAAGATAATGAAAATATCTCAACAACTTTTCTCTCTCTCCCAAAACAGAATCCAAATTGTGATCTTTTCTCCTTCCTCAAGGTTCTAAAACCTTCATTTTTCTTTTGAATTAAATCAAGAGTTTAACTCTTCCTTTCTAAAAAAATAAATAGTTCTTCACCACAAAACCCACGAAGAGGGGGCTCGGATCTCCAATCAGATCTCGAAAAGGGGGGACTTTTAAGTCTTACCCCCCTTTTCTCCAAGATCCCGCCGATCAAGAGAAGGAAGATGGAGACCCATCCCCAAAAATCTAACTTTGGACTGACCCAAGGCTCAAAAGAAGAGCCAAAGATTCCTTGGAGTTTAACTCCTTTCTAGATTTGCTGGAGTTTAACTCCATAAATTAATTTCTGTTAGGAGTTCAACTCCTAAAATCCCCTTGGGAGTTCAACTCCCCAACTTAGGAGCTAGGTCCCTTCCCGCGGGCATTTCCCGCGGTCACGTGTGGCCACGTGACCCCGGGCGCCAAGGCGCCCATCTGTCACGTGTGCCCACGTAACCCCGGGCGCCAAGGCGCCCATCGGTCACGTGTGCGCCACGTCACCCCGGGCGCTAAGGCGCCCATCGGTCACGTGTGCGCCACGTGACCCCGGGTGCACCACGTGACCCCGGGCGCTAAGGCGTGCACGTGACCCCGGGACGCCAAGGCGCCCATCGGTCACGTGTGCGTACGTGACCCCGGGGCGCTAAGGCGCCCATCGGTCACGTGTGCCCACGTGACCCCGGGCGCCGGGCACTTAGGCTCCCACATGCACACGTCCTTTGGATGCCATTTGCACCCCCCCCCATTTTACACACACTTCGCACTAAATACATCTCCCCCGATAGAGAATTTTTTCTAACGGGGCGCTGTCCCGCACCCCGCAAAGGGGCTGCTAGCCCCCTTAACCCCCATCCCGCTCTCCGGGTAGAGGGACCCCCGTAAAAACTCTGCGGGGCCCCCGATATATCCAAAACCCCTTCAAAACACAACATTGCACATTGAGTTCGCATGACCAGTTTAACCCGTCAATCGGAGATTCCATCGCTCCAAAGGCGAGGGGTAATTAACGGCAGCTTAGTCCGCGGCTGCCGGAGATTCGGATCCCCACAATCAATAAACCCTAGCCTACCCTAGATAGGGGGAATCTGTAATGCGTCTGACAAGTGCGCGCGTATTCCTATCTCAATGGGGTGATGAAAAACACCCTACAGATTCTGGCACGCCCTGTGGGACCTTTCTCTCCTCCCATATCTCAGGTCAAGTGTTCATGCGAACTCATTTAACATATATGCCGATGTTTGTACTGAAATAATGTTTTTTTTCCGTGCAGCCATCAACTTTCAACGCCAATGTCTCCCAAGACGAATTCAGCTTCCAACGCGACCCCGATCTCGTATGTGGTCAATATCAATGCTCGTGTGGTTCTCCCCGCAAGCCTCAATCGACAGTGGGAGGAACTGCCCCGCCAGTTTGGTTCCATCGTCATCTACCCTGCCGAAAGCACACATCTGGCAGAAAAATCGGCAAAACAGGTGGCCAAGCCGGTCTCAAGGGGAAAGAGGCCGAATGTCGTCATCGCTAAGGCACCACAACCAAAACTTAAGACGGTGTCTGAACAACTCTTTGGTACTCCGGCTGGGGGCAAGACTTCCGGTACAGAGGGCCACAACAAACGTTGCGGACGAGCTCAGGTGATGACTCCAACAAATGTACAATCAGGTGTATCTCCCAAGTCCTCCATCGCCCGGTCTACGGCGGGTTCCCGAAGAGCCGTAACCAGCCAAGTGCTCAAAACAGGAAGGCTGAGACAGAAGCGGCTCAGGTATCGAGCCAACAAGAGGGCCAGGACTTCGGCCATGTGGAATCTTGTGAGGTTCTAAGAGCAGGGTTATTCCACGACGACGGCTGAGTCGGCCATAAAAATCAGCAATTCCTTTGAACCTCTGAAGTGGGTTCAGAAAAATGCTATGACCGCCAGAATCAAGAAGACAGTGGTCCGAACATTGCTATGAAGAGACGTGTCCCGGCCCCAACAGAAAAAGTATGACACTGTCTCTTCAAGAGTCTATCTGGCGTTCTGTGCCGCACGAAAACAGCGGGGCAAAATCAAAAAGGAAGCGTCATCACCATTCAAGAATCCGGCCAGGCCAACCGCCTTCAGTCGACTGCCCGTTACCGAAACAGGAGGGTCAAGACAGCGATCCGTGAAATCAGCCGCCGATAATAAAAAGGCGGTTGTGTATGTTATACATACGGTCTATATGGCGGGTGGGCGCCCCAGCAACAACCTTCGCAGCAAAAGCATGGATGGGGCCACCACATCCCAAGCCCAATCTGGCTTGAATGTGGTTGCCGCTTCCCAAGAACAGCCGCCTCCGCTGGATGATGAGAACCCTCTCGATGAGGATGACAGGCAGAAAGACCCCTCAGTCCATGTGGAGTCAAGCTCAGTCAGTGAGGAAGAGCCGACTTTCCGCCCCAGGACCGCGGAGTAAGAGCTGCTTCAAGAGCTTTGAAAAAAGCTCAAGCAAAGATAAAGAGATGGCCAAGCTCTATTCGAAAATTGACAACCTAACAAACGCTGTGATGCAGCTTACGGCTCAAATTGCTCGAGCGCCTCCCAATCAAGCATATGTCGCTACTCATGAGCCGGATGATGGCAATCCGAAGCGGCCGATGCATGTCCCTTTGGGTCCAAGATTCGTCGAGCCGCACGAAAGCCGACCACATTCCGCTTCTGGGGATGCCTTGGCCCCAGATAACACCATCCCGCTAACACAAGATCGGATAATGGATTTGGTCACCAGCAAGGTTAAAAAATTGGTGGCCGAAGCTGAAGCTCAGAAAGAAATTGGCAGTAGTGGGCGGCCATACCCCGCACAGTACGATCTGATCGAGTTCCCGAGCGGCTACGTCATTCCTAAGTTCGGAAGATTTGACGGGACAGGAAATGCAAATCAGCACGTCACCCAGTTTAAAGTATCGTGCGGAAACACAGGGGGCAATGATGCACTCCTTCTTCGTCAGTTTATCAACAGCCTGACCGGTGTCGCTTTCGACGGGTACGTGAGTATACCAGATGGGTCTGTCATTACCTTTGCCCAAATGGAATCTCTGTTTCAGCAAAGGTTCATGAGTGTCAGTGATAAAATCTCTATTTCTGACCTTGTGAGGACCAAGCCGGGGAAGAATGAAAGTAACACCGACTTTATCGCCCAATGGCGTAATCTCACAGTCAAGTGCGAACTGCCGCTGGAGCAGGACCAGTCCGTCAGCCTTCTCATTGGGAACCTCAGCAATTGGATGGTCCCATTTTTGTGTACAGCAAGCCTCAAGACATTTCAAGAGCTAACCAAGAAAGTCCAAATGCTGGAACGCTCGAAGCAAGAGTCCACCCCGGACTCTCAGAGAGACAAGACTTGGAAAAGCAAGCGGGACGACAACCGTAGAAGTGGGAGTTCCAGCAGTACCAATGTCTTCAATGCGTCCGACAATGAAGAAAAGCGAAGGGCGGGTGAATCCAAAACCAAGCGGTCTCGAAAGCCATTGCTGGGAGGAGATGGGCCTTCCCTAGAGGAGAAAAAGAACAAGGTTTACTCTTTCAGAAGGGACAAGGTCCGCAAGATATTCAAAGATGCCTTGAACAACGGTCTACAATTGTCGGAGTCGAAAAGACCTCAAGAAGCAAAAATGACCGACAATCCTCTGTATTGCCCGTACCACCGAGTAGTGAGCCATGCGATCGAGGATTGCTATATCTTCAAGGACTGGGTCGAGAAGCAGTACGAGGCTGGAGAGATCGAGCTGTCCAAAAGTGTGTTGGTGAACAATCAAGTTGCAACCACCAACTTTATACAGACAGGGGGCAGACAGACGAACCCGCTACCCTGAGAAATGAAACGGACTCACCGCAGCCTCCGTGGAGTACGCATATATCTAATATGATGAAGAAGATGATAAAGCTGCTCCGGAAAGAGCCTAGGACAGAATGGGAAGGGCAGAAGAAACCTACCTTTCCAGCTGCCAATGCGGCTCCATCAGGCTCAAAATCCAAAAAGCGCAAGAAGAAGAAAAGTGCAGCTCGGCGCGAAAAGGAGTCTGTAGGGAGATCGACCATTCAAAAATATATCGATTCCCTCGAAGAATATGAACAGAAGGAAAGAACTCTAATTCAATTGAAGGAGTTCCTCCATGTACGAGCGGCTGAAATTCTGGAGGAGTTAGAAGAAAACTCTAATGAAGAGATCCCAGTAGTGACCTGCTACGCCATCCATCTTGGCAACGAATCTGAGGAGGAGCTCTGTTTTCTCGAAGAGGACGAGGAGCTCGCCACAAAGGCCAACTAAATCCAGCTTAGAAGCGGCAGGGCTCTACCGCCAAATCAGGGCAACGCCCCAAAAGGGAAGGAAAAACAAGTTGCTAATGAAGAAGATGCCAGAGAACTTGCTCATGAAGATTCGAGTCCTTCCCCAGTAGACTATAATGTCTTGGCTCACCTTCGAAAGCTTCTGTCTCTCCTTAGCATCTACGATGCCTTTGTTCAATCTTAAGAGCTTAGAGATGTTCTCATTCATACTCTACAAAACCATGAGCGGTATCAGGCTCGCTTTGCGGAAATTAATATGAAAGAAGCTCAGTACACTTTGCAAGCCGTCGCAGTCACGTTTAAGGATGAATACTTGCTACTGGGAACGGCTGAGCATAATCTGCCGCTTTACGTGACCGGGTACAGCGACGGAGATCGGATTAATCGCATATTGATTGATCCGGGGTCCTCAGTGAACATCATGAACTTGCGGACACTGAAGAGTTTGTAAATGGACGTTCGACACCTATCAAGGGAAATGATTGTCATTCAAGACTTCAATCAAAACTGTCAGCAAGTTCTGGGGTCTATAGCTTTGCCAATCAAATTCGGGGATTTGCAAACTGAAGCTAAGATATACGTGATAGATGCCGACACGTCCTATAAGATTCTCTTGGTACGGCCGTGGCTCTATGATTACGGCATCGTTCCGTCAACTCTCCATCAATCCATGAAGTATACTAAAAATGGCGAAGAAAGACGCATTGACGGAGACATCCAGCCGTTCGGTGTGCATGAAGTCCGATATGAAGATTTTCGGTACTTTATGAACCACCAAAATGCTAAGCCACAACTGACTGGGGATAGAGCGGCCCCAAGACTCAAAAGCAAATCCGAGCCGGCTGTCACTTTCAAAGGCAAAAACGCCCAAGTGTGCCCGCGTTTCGGTAGCGACACTGATGGGTCCAACGCTGGAGTCCGTCCTTCCGTAAAACTCGCCCTCGTTTCGGTAGCGATACGGACGAATCTGATACCGAATGCCCATCTAGCAGCAAAGTTCGCCCTCATCTTGGCAGTGACACTGAAGAGTCGGAGGAAGAGGACCCGCCGTGCAACAGTTGTGCAGATTGGACCCCTATGCAACAAACAAAACTATGAGAGACCTTCGAAATTGCAGAAGGGCCCCTAGCCGTCACAAGGGTGCCAGAGCAGATGTGCAAAGAGCTCGATGCATTGTCAGTCTCCACCGTGGACCAGCTGAAAACTTTCTACGTTCCCGGAAGAAAAAATGGACAAAAGGGCATCCAGTTTTATGGGTCAAACCCTGTTGTGCATCCGGACGATTTGTCTGTCGCATGCCTTCCCTATGAGAGAGGCATAAGGGCCGTCCTCAATCCCAGATACTATGCGTCCGAGATGAGGGAATATTTCAAAAGGTGCGGATGCCGGTTATATCAAACGGAGTCCAAAGTAAAGTTTTATGAAGGGCTATGGCATCCGCCTCAGGTCCGAGCGCTCATCGATGGGCGAATTCCAGATAGACGGGGCATAGGTTTCGTTCAACCTGATTCCAAGGTATGTTACATGATCCATGTTGGTGAAGCGAGCGAAAGATCAAATGATGACGACGAGATAGCCGAGCGAGAAGAAGCTCCTCAAGAGCTCGAAGATGGCGGACAAGCAACTTTTGACGAGCTAACCGAAATTGACTTAGGAACGCCCGATAATCCAAGGCCGACCTACATCAGCTCACTCTTGTCAGAGGGAATGAAGGCGCAGATAATCTCCCTGCTGTACGAGTTCATCGACTGCTTCGCGTGGGCGTACAAAGAAATGCCTGGCCTTTCCCCTGAAGTGGTCGTGCATAAGATGGCTATATCTCTTGATGCTAAGCCAGTCAAACAAGCCCCTCGAAGAATGAGAAGGGAACTAGAAGAAAAGGTCATCGAGGAAACCAAGAAGCTCATCGTTGCCGGCTTCATCAGGGAAGAGAAATATGTGGATTGGATCGCATGCATAGTCCCAGTGAAGAAGAAAAATGGGCAGATCTGAGTTTGTGTCGATTTCAGGGACCTCAACAAGGCATGTCCTAAGGACGACTTCCCGCTACCGATCATGGAAATGATGGTCGATGACACCTCAAATTATGAGCTGTTCACCTTTATGGATGGCTCGTCTGGGTATAACCAGATCAAGATGTCGCCTAAGGATAAGAAGCACACAGCATTTCGAACCCCGATCGGAATATACCGCTACAAAGTGATGTCGTTCGGACTGAAGAACGCAGGGGCTACATATCAAAGGGCAATGAACAATATCTTTGATGACCTAATTCATAAAGTCGTCGAATGTTAAGTTGATGATCTGGTCGTCAAGACTAAAGCCAAGGCCGATCACATCCAGGATCTTAGGACCGTTCTCACGAGACTGAGGGAATACGATCTGAAGATGAATCCTCTAAAGTGCGCTTTTGGCGTGTCATCGGGAAAGTTCCTGGGCTTCATAGTCCGACATTGAGGGATTGAAGTTGACCCATCCAAGATAAAGGCCATCATGGAGATACCCCCTCCGAAGAATCTGACACAGCTAAGATCTTTTCAAGGTAAGCTTGCTTATATACGAAGGTTTATCTCAAATTTATCGGGAAGATGTAGGCCCTTCTCAAAACTCATGAAGAAAGGAGCTCCTTTTGTCTGGGATGCCGAATGTCAAGAAGCATTCGAAGGCATCAAGCAGTACTTGTTGCACCCTCTAGTGATGGCCGCTCCCATTCCAAATAAACCGCTGGTTCTCTACACCGCCGCGCTAGATGAATCACTCGGTGCGCTCCTTACTCAGAACAACGAGGAGGGAAACGAAAATGCCCTCTACTACCTCAGTCGAACTTTAGTTGGGGAGGAACACAATTATTCCCTGATTGAAAAGCAATGCCTGGCCCTGATATTCACTGTGAAGAAGCTGCGGCACTATCTGCTTGCTCATCGGTTTATGCTGATCTCTAGGGTCGACCCACCCAAACACCTAATGACCAAAGCAAGCCTAGCCGGTAGAATGTCGGGATGGGCTATCATGCTACTTGAGTTTGACATAGTTTATACTCCTCAGAAAGAAGTAAAAGGGCAAGCTCTTGCGGAATTTCTTGCTGCTCATCCCATACCGGAAGGGTCACCGCTCAATTGCGAGCTACCCGATGAACAAATATTGCACCTCGAGGATAGCAAACCATGTTGGGATCTCTACTTCGATGGGGCCTCATCAATAAGGACCTCCAGTAAATCAAGCGTCCCGGAGATAAAAGCAGGGATAGGATTGGTGTTCATCACACCATCGATGGGAACCCTACGGCGTTCTTTTGCTCTCACTGGGCCTCGAACAAACAATGAAGCTGAGTATGAAGCTCTGATAGCGGGTCTGGAGCTCGCCATAGAAATGGAAATCCTTCAGCTACGGGTTTACGGTGACTCCGAGCTTGTCGTCAACCAAGTAAGAGGAGACTATAAGATATACAAACCCGAGTTAGCTCGGTACAGAAGCCGAGTGGTGGAACTCATGAAACGGTTCACTCACATTGAACTAATGAGAGTCCCTAGAGCGTTGAATGGAAAGACTGACGTACTTGCTCGCTTAGCCAAGGAGCTGGCTGATCCTGACATAGACGAAATTCTGATCACAGTCAGGAGCCGGCAAATTCTACCCCCAGTCTTTCTACGAGAGGAGGAAAGCGCGGAACATAAGAGCAGTCCTGCCGAAGAAGCATCGATCATCCAAGACGAGCCCGATTGGAGAGAACCCTTCATAGAGTACCTCCGATATGACAAGCTGGCCGAAGGAAAATCTGCAATGATTCAGCAGAAGAAGAGAGCTCTACGATACGTGTTTGTAAATGACACGCTATACCGCAGGTCATATGACCAACTCTGGCTTAGGTGCCTATCATCGGCCGAAGCCCAAAAGGTTATGAAAGAAGTTCACTCAGGTGTCTGCGGTGCTCACCAGTCCGGCCCCAAGATGCGGCTTCAGATCAAACGGCTTGGATATTAATGGCCCACCACGATAAGGGATTGCGAAGAGCATGCAAAGAAATGTCATCTCTGCCAAATCCATGGTAATTTCATTCACAAGCATCCTAATCCGTTGCATCCTACGGTGGCGTCGTGGCCCTTCGAAATTTGGGGCACCGACATAGTTGGTCCAATTGATCCTCCGTCATCTAAATGCCACCGGTTCATACTGGCTGCAACAGACTGCTTTTCCAGATGGGCTGAAGCTGTCCCGCTAAAAGAAGTCAAGACAGAAGATATTCTGACATTCTTCCAGCATAATATTCTATACCACTTCAGTACGCTAAGAAAAATCATTTCTGACAACGGGCCTTCTTTCAAGAGCTTCAAAGTCTCGAGGTTCGCTCCTCAGCACAAGATAGACTGGAGATATTCCTCCATCTATAACCCAAGAGCCAATGGGCTAGCCGAAGCCTTCAATAAGACTCTATGCAAGCTCCTGAGGAAAAATGCTTCATCCAACAAGAGAGACTGGAATCTCAAGCTTCACGAGGCGTTGTGGGCATATCATACCACGCACCATACTCCAACTCAGTCCACTCCATACTCATTGCTCTTTGGAGTGGATGCGGTCCTCCCCCTCGAAGTCGAAGTTCCAAGCTTAAGAATGGCCGTTCGGCACGAATTGACGGAGGAGGAAAACGTGCTCCTTCGGCTGGAAGAGCTTGACGCCCTTGAAAAAAAGAGGCTCGCGGTGCAGCAAAATCTGGAGCTATACCGAGCCTAAATGTCACGGGCCTATAACAAGATGACTCATCTCCGCACTTTGTTCATATCATAATTTTGCATTATTATATTCCCCATTCTTATTCATTTTATAAATAAATAAGTGCTTTTGATCCATGTCTGCTACATAGTTGCAGGTTACAGGTTCTCGGAACAAAAAACAGTGAAAATGATGAAAAGACGATATAAAAGTGAGACTACGACCAACAAATGGAAAGATCTTGATCATGTCTACAGTTTGAAGAATAAACGAAGATCAATGGACAATTTCACAAGGTACAAAGGCAGCGCAAGGTTCAAGACTTCGATACGAAGCAAATGGTAAAAGTCCACGTCATTATGCACTGTGGAAATCTGGAAGAAAACTAGAAGACAATCTGAGAAACCAAGTGAAGAAACAAGAAGGCAAATGCAACCAGAAGCAGCCCAGGGAAATTCAGCCAACAAGACCACCAAATGGCCGCGGATCCGCGACCAAACAGGGTATATGGTCGCGGATCTGCGGCCGTGCTAGGCACGTGTCGGTGCGAACTTTGACGGTGTGGCGGTGCGTTGACTAGGCTTCTTTAGGATAAATTGTAAATGCAGATATGAATCGAATGTAACCCTAGGGTTTCTATGATCTATAAATAGAAACCCTAAACCTCTTTTTTAAGGTATGCCTCTTTTTATTAAAAAAAATTCAGAATCTATTGTAATGCTTTGAAGAGTGCATCGAATAAAGTAAGTAGATTTTTTTACCTTGCCCTAGTTCTTAAATTCTTTTCTGCCCTAATATAGATTTTATTATCTGCCCTAGTTAATTAGCTTAGCACTTTTTATTCATCTGCCGTAGCTTAGATAATTAGGTTATTGAATTGAAAACTCATAAAAAATGTCTTTTATCAATCCCCTAATGTGTGAGTAGTTCCTCACTTGTTAGGGTTAGGAATAGGAAAGATTTGAGAGATGAAAATCTCTCACCCCTTTCTTTCCCATCGCATATTATTCATAGGACTCCATGCATACATACACACATCGCTCACTACGGCACCCTACCCCACGAGGTAGCGGTGATACCGTAGTATAAAAGACCGGTTGTTCATGTTTTCCATGGAGGTTAGGGTAAGAGTTAAGAAAGGACGGACAAGGACCTAGAGCAAGAAACATCGTTTCTTCCCGATCGTGCTAATCCCCTTTATTAATTATTACCATAACACCTAAATAGATCTAAATTAAGGCATTGAAACCGGTGAGAAATCTTAAATTTCCAAACTTAACATAAACCTAACCCTAGCAAGGTTTTAATCCTAGTCTAAATCAACTTTAGTTTTTAGTGATAATCAATCCAACACCATTTGGAATTAACTCGTTAGAACAAATTGAGAATACACAAAATCCCTGTAGACCGACCCGTACTCACCGGCTAGCTACCAAGCGACGCCATTCTTAATTGCGGTAATTAATTCTTTGATCACAAAAAACATCGTACAAATCAAATGGCGCCGTTGCCGGGGATGGCGTAGTTATTTTCTTTTTGCAATTTCGGGTTAATATAAAATCATAAACTTCATAAAAACTGAAAAATTAAAAAAATATATATAAAAATTTTATCATCTTGTTATTTTTTGAAGGGTGTTTTGTTTGAATTGTGCAGGATCGACGAAAGAATTCAGATCTGGAAAAATCCAGAGATCAAAACAGAAAACGGCAGATCTGAACAATAGAGGAAAATCAGAACAGAGGAGCAGAAGAAATTTCGGGAACTGAACTGAATATTCAACCGCGGAACCGCCGCTAAAAGGTGCTTCTGACCGCGGAAACGCGGCTGGGTGCTGATGTCAGCAGGTGGAAACCCCTCTGTAAGCCTCTTCTTCTTCTCTGTAACCCCATTATCTCCTCTGTAAAAATTTCCTGTAGGGTTCTTTGCGCAAAAACTTCTCCCCCTTCTCGATAACTTGATCTTGTGCAGGATTCTTTGCGCCGCAAAATAAAAAAAAAGTGTTTACAAGTGTTTGATTGTGTTTACTGCTTTGTATATTTAAATTGACTTTAAGGGGCTTGAACACCAATCCAGATTGGGTGGGGATTTCATTACCCTTTCCAGGACCCCAAAAATCATATAAAGCATATTGCATTGACCATCAAGTTAATTAAAAAAGATTAGACTCAGCCCTAAGGACTTCGCGCTCAATAGGACTAAGGAATAGTTGTAGACATCGACTGTTGATCTAAACCTGACTTTGTGGTGCCTAGGCTAGACAGGTAGGGAAAGGTAACTTTAAAAGGCCCGTCTCATGGTGATTCGTGAGCGGATCCCTCCTTTCTCTACTTGTGCTTACCTGGCCACAATTGGCGGTGAAGAGGCGGTTTGAGGTCCTCACATCTTGCCCTTTGGAACAGTTAGGAGCAGTCTAGCTGACTTAGGTGACCCTAGATCTAGGCTTGATTGTGCATTTGTGATTGATTGAAAGTGTGTCTAAGCCTTTTATTGAAAATCTTTTTTTTGCAAAAAGCTCCTTATAAAAAAAACACAAAAAGAAAAAAAAGATTTTTTTTTACAAAAACTTGCAACTTGTCGCTAAGAAATCCATTGCACCCCACTTACACCCAATTTCCTCTCATTGACGTTTTCTTACCCCCACCTTCTATTTTTCACCTTTTTGACTACATTACCTCTTTAGTGTATGTTCGGTTGGACTAGGGACACTAGTGCCTGATTAGTCCGTGTCTCGTTGGTGCCGACTGACGACGCTTTCGACTCCAAAGTCGAAATTCCTTCCACTTCCTTACCTTCATCATCATATTCTTCGTCTTCTAAGGAGATGTCGGGATTTGATCCTAACAACCCCTTACCCGCGGGACTGACTCCACCTCCGCTAGATGCGAATAACCCACAACACCAACCTGTTGAAGCGGCTCAACGAATCACGCTCCAGGATCTTTTCTACCCTATCCCCACCGCTTTACCCACTTGTCTTTCACTCCCACCGGCAAATGGGGATAACTTTGAGATTAAACCCCACTTCATCAACATGTTGCCAAAATTTCACGGACTGGAATCCGAAGATGCCTATATCTTCATAAACAAATTCCAGAATGTTTGTGCAATGATGAAGACAACACAACTTTCAGATGATGCTATAAGGCTACGTGTCATTCCATTCACTTTATGCGACCTAGCCGAGAAATGGTTGTATAGCACAGCATCACACTCGATTAAAAATTGGGAAGAGTTTGTTAAAACTTTTCTTAAAAAGTTTTACCCACATCACAAGACCGCGAGAATTCGCAATGAGATTATTCAATTTTCCCAGCTTCTTTCCGAACCCTTTTGGAAGTGTTTTGAAAAATTTAAAGACCTACTTGTTCATTGCTCTCACCATGGTATCGAAAATTGGCAACTTTGCCAAACTTTATACGAAGGATTGAACCCAGCAACTAAGCAGTTGTTGGAAACCATTTGTCAAGGTCACTTTTTAACAAAATCTAGCGAGAAAGCTTGGCAGTTTCTCGACGATCTTGCTGAACAAACACTTCAGTGGGAAAGCACTAAGACCACGTCATCTTCTTCAACAATTCAGTTTAGGGCAGGCATACATCAACTAGATATGTCGATTTCAATGAAGGCCGAAATGGCCGCACTTACGAAAACGCTAGAAGCAATTGAGACCAAAATCTCATCGCCTTCTCCTGCCCCTGCTTTACCCCCACGAACTGTGTGTGCTTGTTGTTCGGATCCATCCCATCTTACTATAGAGTGTCCTTACAATCCACCTGTTCAAGGACAAGATCAAGTCAATGTTGCCTTTCAGCAAAGACAAAGAAATGATCCATACTCTTCGACTTATAATCCTGGTTGGAGGAGCCACCCAAATTTCGCTTGGAATCAAAATCAACAATTCCAATGCAATAAAAACTTTCAAAGGCCTCCTCCTCCACAACAACAAGCATCTCAACAAACTCAATACCATCAACTTTTCCAACCATAACCTTACCCAAACCAAATGAACAATTTTGTGCCCAACAACTCTTATCCTCAAAACAATTTTGTTCAACCGAATAATGATAAGATTACCTCGCTAGAAAGAAGTCTAGATGCGTTTCTAAAACAATCTACACAATCCGCAGCATGGTTGGAAACTTCCATTCAATCTTTGATGCAAAACAGTGCTTCACATGATCAAAGCATCAAATCAATTGAGGCCCAAATTGCACAACTAAATGTTGCGTTGAGCGAGCGAGAAAAGGGAAAGCTTCCATCTCAACCATTGCCAAATCCCGGTCACACACACAACGCACATGTTGCATATGAACAACAAAATCATAATGTAAATGCTGTGACCACGTTGAGATCTGGAAAAGTGTTGCACAATAACGTGGGTATTAGTGATGACTCCCCTCCCGGTGTTTCTTCTTCTTCATCTTCATCTTCTTCGTTAGAGCCTATTCTTCATTCTTCACAAGGCTCTACTTCTTCTAACTCAAATGGACCCACTTCTCACTTCACGAACACACCAACACGGGGACCCGTTCCAACTCCGCAATCTACTCTACAGACATTGGACTCAACAAACTTTCAAAATGTTCCCTTTCCAAACAGGTTGAGATCCAATAAACCAACTCCACAAATGGAGAAGATTATAGAGTTGTTCAAACAGGTTAGCATAAACATACCTCTCTTGGATGCAATCCAACAAGTCCCTTCTTATGCAAAAATCTTAAAGGACTTATGCACCAAGAAGAGGAAGTCACAAGTACCAAAGAAAGTTTTCGTGGCTAGTGCTGTTAGTGATGCTCTTGTCCAATCTTTACCCCAAAAACATAAGGACCCCGGCTGTCCTACAATTTCGATAACAATTGGGGATAAGAACATCAATAGAGCATTTTTAGATCTTGGTGCTAGTGTCAATTTGCTACCCTATTCAGTATATGAACAATTAGGCGTTGGTGAGCTTAAACCCACTCATTGTACTCTCCAAATGGCCGACCGATCCATCACCCATCCTAGGGGTGAGTTAGAGGATGTGTTGATCAAAGTAGGGGACTTCATTTTTCCCGTTGATTTCATTTTATGGATACACAGCCTGTAGCTAACCCCCGGAGTCAAATTCCGGTGATACTCGGTCGACCATTCCTTGCGACTTCTAATGCGGTGATCAATTGTCGTAATGGTTCAATGAACCTATCTTTTGGAAATATGACGATTGAACTCAACATTTTTAAGTTGGGGAATCAGCCCTCCGAACCTAATTCTAGTATACTTGATATTTGCTCGATCCATGAGATCACACAGGAGGACTGTGAGCTCGAAAAATTTCTGTTCGATCACAGCAGTTTTGACGCCACTAGTGCGTTCCTCCTAGAAGCTGACACAGCTTTCACGCCGGAAAACGATTACGAGTGTTTCACCTTTTTAGACGATTTTGAAGACTCACCACCCGAGTTTGAGTCTTTTGATTTTTCGGATGAGTTGGTTGAATCATCCGACTCGGTTGCTTACACTCGATTTGAACCATTGTTGGAATCCTTCGAGTTCGAGACAGTTTCACCAATGTTGCCATCAATTGTTTCACCTCCAAAACTCGAACTCAAGCTTTTGCTGTCTCACCTTAAATATGCTTACCTAGGTGAGAATGAGACCCTTCCCGTTATCATATCTGCCTCTCTAGCTCTCGAGCAAGAGAAAGCCCTTTTAATGGTCTTACAAAATAACCGGCAAGCTTTTAGCTGGACTATGGTGGACATCAAGGGGATTAGTCCCCTCATAGTTGAACATCATATATATATGATGGATGATACCAAGCCAGTAAGGGATCCACAAAAATGCTTCAAACCCATAATGAAAGAGGCTGTCAAGAAGGAGATTGTCAAATGTCTTGATAGTGGTATCATTTATCCTATCTCGGATAGCCAGTGGGTTAGCCCCATTCATGTTGTCCCAAAGAAATCGGGCATAACGGTCATAACCAATGAGGCAAATGAGTTAATACCTACTCGCACCCAAACTGGATGGCGAGTTTGCATCGACTATAGGAAACTCAACGCCGCGACAAGGAAAGACCACTTTCCTCTACCTTTTATTGACCAAATGCTAGAACGATTGGCTGGGCACGAATTTTATTGCTTTTTGGATGGCTATTCCGGCTATAATCAAGTCCCCATCGCCGAAAACGATCAAGACAAGACCACATTTACTTGTCCTTTCGGTACTTTCGCCTACCGTCGCATGCCCTTTGGGTTATGCAATACACCCGCTACATTTCAGTGGTGTATGATGGGGATCTTTTCAGACATGGTGGAGAAATTTTTGGAGATTTTTATGGATGATTTCTCCATTTTTGGCGACTCCTTTGATGAGTGTTTGCTACACTTAGACACAGTTCTTACCCGCTGTAGGGATAAGAAGCTCACTTTAAATTGGGAGAAGTGCCACTTTATGGTACGATAGGGTATTGTCTTAGTACATGTCATCTCGCAAAATGGCATAGAGGTTGATAAAGCCAAGATTGAAGTCATTTCCAATCTTCCTCCTCCTAAATGTGTCAAAGACATCCGAGCCTTTCTTGGCCATGCCGGTTTTTATAGACAGTTCATCAAGGATTCTAACAAGATAGCTAGACCCTTAACTCTTTTATTGGCCAAGGACACAACATTTGATTTTGACTCAACTTGGATGGAAGCGTTCGAGTCATTAAAACACTCACTCATTTTTGCGCCCATTCTTTCATCTCCCGACTGGACGCATCCTTTTGAAATTATATGCGATGCATCTGATTTCGCCATTGGTGCTGTTCTTGGACAGCGCATTAATAAGATACCGCACGTAATTTATTACGCTAGCCGAACATTAAATGAGGCCCAATTGAATTACACAACAACAGAAAAAGAATTTTTAGCCGTTGTGTTTGCACTTGAAAAATTCTGGCCCTATTTAATCGGCTCTCCAGTGATTGTTTACACGAACCATTTAGCTCTTCGCCACCTTTTTGCGAAGAAGGATGCTAAATCGCGGCTAATACGTTGGATACTCTTGCTACAAGAGTTTGACCTTGTCATAAGAAACAAAAGAGAATGTGAAAATGTAGTTGCCGACCACCTTTCACGACTTCCTTCTTCACCCACATTTGACATTCCTATTAAAGATGTTTTTCCTGATGAGCAACTCTTAACCGTGTCATGCGAACCTTGGTTCGCTGATATAGTAAACTACTTAGCCACCGGACTGATACCAAAATATTGGTGGAAACAGGACAAACTCCGATTCCCGTCCCAAATAAAACATTTTTACTAGGATGAACCGTATCTCTTTAAATACTGTTCCGACCAAATCATTCGTCGGTGTGTCCCCGAAAACGAGTTTAAGAGTGTCCTGTCTTTTTGCCACGATCAAGCGTGCAGCGGGCATTTTGGCCCCAAGAAGACAGCAGAAAAGATCTTGCAGTGTGGTTTCTACTGGCCACGACTTTTTAAAGATGCATACGAATACTACAAAACATGCTCCCGATGCTAACACTTGGGCTGGATATCGCGGAGAAATGAAATGCTGCTCCAACCAATTTTGGTTGTGGATATTATTGATGTTTGGGGAATAGACTTCATGGGACCATTTCCCAATTCCTTTGGGAATATGTATATTCTTTTAGCTGTTGACTATGTGTCAAAATGGGTCGAGGCCGTGCCCAGTCGAAGTAATGACAACAAGGCTGTCGTAAGATTTCTTAAAGAAAATATCTTTTCTCGGTTTGGGCATCCTCGAGCGATTATAAGTGATAATGGATCTCATTTCTGTAATAGGACTTTTGAGTCCTTAATGCGCAAATACTCCATTACTCACAAATTGTCAACACCATATCATCCCCAAACGTGTGGGTAAGCCGAAGTGTCGAATCGGAAGATTAAACAAATCTTGGAGAAAACGGTTACTAAAAACCGTAAAGATTGGTCATACAAACTGATTGATGCACTATGGGCATTCCGTACTGCTTACAAGACCGATCTTGGTATGTCTCCATACTGGCTTGTTTATGGGAAGGCTTGCCACCTTCCTGTTGAAATTGAGCACAAGGCATTTTGGACGACTAAAGAGTTGAACTTATCGATGGGAGATGCGGGCGGCAATAGAAGGCTGCAACTGAATGAATTAGATGAGCTGCGGGATGAGGCCTACGAAAATACAGTAATTGTTAAAAACCGAACGAAAGTGTTCCATGACAAACACCTTATGCGCAAAACTTTTAAACCTGGCCAACAGGTTTTGCTTCATGACACTCGGTTACACTTCCATCCCGGCAAGCTCAAATCTAGATGGAAAGGACCGTTTTTGGTACGCACCGTATATCCGCACGGTGTGGTAGATCTTGAAAACCCGGAGGACGGTACAATGTTTAAATTAAACGGACATCGACTCAAATCGTTCCTCACTGCGGACCCGTCGGAGGAGCTCCTATTTTTGCAGGAGCCGATTTACACTGACTGATCTTCCTCCATTTTACCCCCAAATTTTCGATCATCTAGCCAAAACTTTATTTCAAACAAGTTTGGGGGTATGTATCATTTGTAAATATATAAATACAAAATAACATAAAAAATAAAAATAAAAATTGAAAATAAAATTTTTTGGGGTATTTTTTGTAAATTTACAGATTAAATAAATAAATAAAAATTTTATTTGCAAATAATTTCCTCTTTTTAGAGGGGTTTGTTTGCAAATTTCCATCACTCTCCCCCTATATAAAGACCCCGACCCCTCTCTCTGATCTTAACCCTAATTTTTACATCTCTGAAAAAACCCTAGCCGCCGCCTCGAATTTCTGCAGCGAGATCCCATCATCGCGCCGCCGAACCGTCGCTGGAACCCGCTCCCGGCCGTGTTTCCGCCGCGCTTCTTTCTCTTCACCCTCTGAAATTTTCAGAGGAGATACGATCACTGAAAACCTCTCTGTTTTTAAATTTCTAGATCTGTAGAACACCTGATGGCACACAACATGCAACTTGAACGCGATTTTTCGCAAATTTTTTCACACGAGGTGTACGGTAGTTACTTTACGAACGAGATAGCGCGTAGGGGTTGGAACTTTCTGATTTATAATCACCCTAACGCTTTTGCACTGCCGGAATTAGTCACTCGTTTTTACGAGTGTATGGAAGATGGGCGCCTCACCCAATTCGGCTTTATTAAACTGCAGTGGGGTGATAGGGAAATTATCATCGATAGGGACATTATACACAAAGTCACATTAATCCCTTTTATACCCGCTCATGACCAACCTTTACAATTTGAGGATTACATGCCCTTGTTGGGCAATGATTGCTCAAGGGAGCCGCGAAAGGGGATCCAAGCAAGAACCCTTTTTGCCAATGTCTTAACTGTGTGCCGATGGGCACAAAATAATATTTTCGGTAGCTCTCATAACACTACATTTTTTACACCCTCATTGCATATTGTGCATACCCTCATGACAAGAAACCCCCGTTTCAACATGTGCACAGTTTTGCTAAACTCTATAGGTGCGGGAAAACGAGCCGCAAATTACCCTTGTCTCATGCTTGTTACACAACTCTGTCGATATTTCCTCCCCATGGAGGAGTTCGAATTTTACATGCATGGAGGCATACCTGTCCGGCCTCTTATTGAGGGCGTTTCTACGTCCTATTCACGATTGATAGATGTATGGTCGAGGACTGAACCGGCGGAGCACGTGCTCGCCCGAACACCTAGCTCTAGCTCTACCGCGAGCGAAGGAGAAATGACCCCTTTAGAACATGCACATTTGATGCGAAGAGATGTTAGGGGCATAGAGGAGTTGAGGGCGACATCAAGGGAGCATGATAGGCGGTTGACGGAGGTAGAGCAGGGGATTCGAACCCTGCTAGGTAGGGCTGAGTGTTCCCGTTCACGCTCAAGAGCACGGCGTGGGGCCGAGCAGTGAGGGCACTGCTTGTGATAAGTTTGGGGGAGTTGGTGGTTGTATATAGTTATCTTTTGCATTGCATATTTTTTTTAATTTTTGTATATATTTTTTCTTTTTCTTTTGCATGTTTAAATTCTGCATTGCATCCTTATAAAAAAATCATAAAAATTAAAAAATTAAAAATAAAATAAAAAAAATAATAGAAAAATAAAAATCAAATAAAAACTGAAAAACTTTGAAAAATTATAAAAATTAAAACATTCAATTTTGGCCATAATTGACGTGAGTTTGACAAAAATGTTAACTAGCTAGAAACAACTAGATCTTAGACTTAGTAAATTAAAAACCCTAAAAATAACCTTTCTTAAAATTTAACGATAGAAAGTATATGTCTTTGTAGTTTATTTAGAAATAGGCAAATTTCGAGTTCACTTCTTGGGCTAAGTTAAAATAAGGGAAAAGTATTGATATTTTTTATTAAAGTATAAGTCTGAAAAATAATTCCAAAGCTTAAGTCTAAATTCTGAAAATATTTACCCTACAAATTGCACAAACACGAACCTTGAAACTTGGAATAGTAGAAGAGACCTTGAAATGCTCTTGTCTAAAGTCCTTAGTACGAAGAAAAATAAAATAAAAATACAAGTGTGGATAAAGAGATAAAAAAATGAACACTGGTTTTTGTAATTACTTAAGGCTGCATAAATAGAAAAAAAATATTTAGCGAGGGTGTTTTATCACCTAGTGCCTTAGACCAACTGGTTTGGGAGTCACTGCTAAAGCCTTAGGTGTTACAAGACTAGGAATTACGCTTTAATGTGCAAACACATTTTGTAAACGGTCGTTGGTACCTCAAGAAGTATTAACGGTCGCATGAAGGATGTGTGAGCAAATTTCATCTAAAAATTCACCAATTAAGAAGTATTTTGGACGATGGACAAGAGTATAATAGCTTGATTTGAATTTCCAAGTGTAGGGGTGATATATACACACACGTAGGGGTATGTGATTGGGATTTAGATAAGAGATGAGAATGAAAAATAGGACATATATCTTTAGTAGAGATGATAAAAATTCCTAAGTTGAGATGGAACCCTAGAAGGAAAACTCAAAAGATGCTAAAAGCTAAGTAAATCTACAAAACATATATAATCTTAAGTTAAATGATAAGGAAGCGTGAAAAATACGGGTTGATAATTTCTGAGTTGAAGATAATAGAGTTTCTTGTTAGAAAACCTAACTGGAGAATAAAAGTCAATAGGCTGAATTGATAGGATTTTGTGGGTAGTATCCACTGAAAACCCTCAGGAGACAACACTCCTCCTACTAGGGACATCTAGAGGTTTAACGGCTTGTTGCACGAGCTCAGTGCAATCGCGTTTCCCTACGAAAGTGAGGCTAGGTCTTTTTCGAGAATAAAACTAGTTTTGCTCGAGGACGAGCAAAAGATAAATTTGGGGGTATTTGTTCATATTATAATTTTGCATTATTATATTCCCCACTCTTATTCATTTTACAAATAAACAGGTGTTTTTGATCCATGTCTGCTACATAGTTGCAGGTTACAGGTTCTCGGAAGAAAAACAGTGAAAATGATGAAAAGACGATACAAAAGTGAGACTACGACCAACAAATGGAAGGATCTTGATCATGCCTACAGTTTGAAGACTAAACGAAGATTAATGGACAATTTCACAAGGTACAAAGGCAGCGCAAGGTTCAAGACTTCGACACGAAGCAAAGGGTAAAAGTCCACGTCATTATGCGCTATAGAAATCTGGAAGAAAACTAGAAGACAATCTGAGAAACCAAGTGAAGAAACAAGAAGACAAATGTAACCAGAAGCAGCCCAGGGAAATTCAGCCAACAAGACCACCAAATGGCCACGGATCCGCGGCCATGCTAGGCACGTGTCGGTGTGAACTTTGACGGTGTGGCAGTGCGTTGACTAGGCTTCTTTAGGATAAATTGTAAATGCAGATATTGTTAGGTCCACGTTACCTCTCCCGGTACTTACGGGGTTGCGGAAACGGTAAAACAAAAATTTTTCTGGACTTGGCAACATGGACCGTAAAAGCCGGATCTTTGCTAAACAATACACTAGCAACCTAACATGAGATGTTATCTACTCGGTTAGGGGTTATACCTCAACTTGAACTCCTTCACTTCTTGTTGTTGTTCTTCTTTGATGTTCTTCTCTTCTTGTTGTTCTTCTCATTGCTTGCTCAATGGTTGATCCGGACTTCGGTCACCTCCGCGGCCTCCTTGAGTCGAAGACGATCCACCCGAGAGATGTACACCGAGCTCCACCTCAAGCCGAGGTAACTAGGGTAAGGAGATTGCTAATCTAGAAGCCCTAGGTTGTGTAGAGAAGATGTATGGATGTGTTTGTCAAGTAGAATCCTTTTTCTCTCAACACATGAGATCAAAGGAGAAATCAAGAGGAGGAAGAAGAAGGAGTTTTTTTAGCAACCATGGAGCTTCTCATTTTTAGAGAGAGAATGAGAATGAGCAAATGAAAAGCTTAACCAAGAGAAAAGCTAACCATGGTTGCAATAATGCACAAACACTATGATTACTAATCCCATCAAGATAAAGGTGATGGCTACAAATGACATGACCATTATCATAACAAAAGAAAAAGAAAACCAAAGAATACTTTAGATCTTCTAAGAAGATCCAAGTCAACTTTGGTCAAATGGTCAACAAAGTCAAGATGGTCAAATGGTCAATGTAATTAGCCATAACAAAATTATCAATGAAAGGATTAGTAAATAATGTCCCCGGCTCATAATGGTTTTGACCAAACGAACTGTCGAAACCCTAATGAGTCCGCCTCAAAATGGTTTTGACCGAATCAACTGTCAAAACCCTAATGAGCCTGCCACATAGCGGTTTTGGCCGAACCAACTGCCAAAACCCTAATGAGGCACCTCCTCCTTCATCGCTCCGGAAAACTGTGCATACACACCTGCATCTGTATTCCGTAGAATGCGGATGCTCAGAAGACAAAACAAATCCATCCATGCAATACTAGGATCCGGCTTAAACCAAAGCCCACTAGTATTGCCTGCCCGAACACCATACGCACACAAGTGTACGTAAGTGATCGCAGCCCTGCCGTAAAACCATACGGCATCTACACGTTTCGCTCAGTGCAGGGAAACTCTCTGTGTGGGACTCTAAAGACTCGAGACTACGCTGGCAGTGGGTTTAACCACAGACCGCAAGCGGCACTAGCTGTACGTAACGGTCCCCAGGTAGATGTCGATAAGAAGGCCGATGAGGTAAACCCATCCGAACTCCTACTGAGTCTGTATGTGACAATCTCCGTACAGTCCGGTCTGTTCGTCTGATACATCGCATGGCGGGCCTAGGGGGCGGCAAGCGTCAGACCCCTAATAGCGGTACAAGTCGTGTCGGAGTGAAGCCCAGAACACCCTGAGATAACACTGGAACCTACCAGTATATCTCGCTTGCCCTGGCCAGGGACTACTTGTGTAATGGCTCTCCTAGACACAGCGCGATGTCAACCCCCAATACCGGGAGAGACGAATCCTGTCTAACCGTCACTGCCTCCAAGTGCTTCGGGACTGCTTCCCAACTACTACCTGTTTGCACGACTCAGTAGAACCGTGGTAGGGTAGCAATCAAAGAACAGTGGGAACACACTCGAGGCGAAGTGACAGTGTCAAGTCAGCGGACTAAGCTGTACTCATGTCACCTGGGAACTGATAACTGACGATAGGTATAATACCAACCATCAGTTCCCGACGAGTCCTGTCCAGTGTACTCGTAACCTAACGAGCACCCGCATACTATCTCAAGTACGACGTACCGACGGCTGTGGGACAGACCGTCTCCCGTGCTGGGATGAGAAGCGCATACGCTAGTCTACTCCGGAGCATCGATGCCCTATCTCGATACTCCCACGACTAGGGACGTGTATAAGGATGTGCTTGTAGATTACCCAGCCCCCACGAGTGTGATCGCCATCACAACGCCGGTAATCAAGCAAAGATCCTAAGGGCTCTACTAATGCGTATAGGTGATATAAATAAACACACAAGTACACATTAAAGCAGAGACAAACCAAGTAGCATACTACTATATTGAGCAAGATTGTCTGTACAACTGTGAATATCCCAAGCTTCCATCAAGTAATATACATACTAGTATGATACAGTAATGGCCTCTAGGGCATATACACTAACAATCTTCCACTAGCACTAAGGCCATGTACTGGCGTATCGAAGACCTATCATCTCGATCAGCCGCTCGAACTGAGTCTGGGGTAAAGCCTTTGTGAATGGGTCCGCAGTGTTGTCCTTTGTGTCCACTCTCCGCACCTCGATCTCCTGTCGATCAATGATCTCCCTGATCAGGTGATACCGCCTTAAGATGTGCCTGGATTTCTGATGGGACCTTGGTTCCTTCGCTAAAGCTATAGCCCATTGTTATCGCAATACAAAGGTATTGGGTCAACAATGGACGGAACCACCTGAAGTTCACTAATGAACTTCTTTATCCAGACCGCCTCTTTTGCGGCATCGCTTGCAGCAATGTATTCAGCCTCCATCGTCGAGTCTGCGGCGGTATCCTGCTTGGAACTCCTCCAACATACCGCCCCTCCGTTGAGGGTAAACACAAAACCTGAGACGGACTTGCTGTCATCTTTGTCACTCTGGAAGCTTGAATCGGTAAAGGACTCGACCCTGAGGTCTCCATTACCGTAAACCAGGAACATCTCCTTAGTCCTTCTTAGGTACTTGAGAATGTTCTTCACTGCTGTCCAGTGGTCCTCCCCTGGGTCTGACTGATACCGGCTCACCGCGCTCAACGCGTAAGCTACATCTGGTCTTGTACATAGCATCGCATACATTATAGATCCTACCGCCGAAGCGTAGGGTATAGTGCTCATGCGAACCCTCTCCTCGTCAGTCTTAGGAGACATCTTCTTGGAGAGGGTAATTCCGTGCAATGCGGGTATGTTACCGCGCTTGGAACCCTCCATACTAAATCTCTTTAGTACGGTCTCTATGTACCTGGACTGTAAAAGTCCCAATAGTCTCTTGGATCTATCTCTATAGATCTTGATCCCCAGAATGTACGAGGCATCACCCAGGTCCTTCATGGAGAACCTTTGTGACAAAAATAGCTTGACCGATTGTAGCATAGGAACATCATTTCCTATCAAAAGAATGTCGTCCACGTACAAGACTAGGAATACGACAGTTCGTCCTGCAATCTTCTTATATACACAGGGTTCATCTTCATTCTTGATGAAATCAAATTCCTTGATTGCCTCATCAAAACAGATGTTCCAGCTCCGCGATGCCTGCTTTAATCCATAAATGGATTTAAGCAACTTGCACACCCTTCCGCTGCTCCCACTGTCTACGAAACCTTCTGGTTGATCCATGTAAACGCACTCTTCCAAACAACCGTTTAGGAAAGCCGTCTTAACATCCATCTGCCAGATTTCATAGTCATGGAAGGCAGCAATGGCAAGTAGGATCCGAATGGATTTGAGCATAGCCACCGGAGAAAAAGTCTCGTCATAGTCCAAACCAGGTCTTTGACGAAAACCTTTTGCAACGAGTCTAGCTTTATGGTTTCCACCTGCCCATCTACACCAAGTTTCCTTTTGTAGATCCATTTGCATCCAACGGGTTTTACCCCAGGTGGAGCAATATCCAAGGTCCACACTTTATTGGCATACATGGACTCCATTTCGGATTGCATTGCTTCCTGCCACTTATCAGAGTCCCTACTGATAATGGCCTGCCTGAAACTGGTAGGGTCATCTTCTTCCAAGATGCAATCCTCTCGATCCCCATCAATGAGAAAACCGTAGTATCTCTCGGGCGGATGAGAAATCCTACCAGATCTGCGGAGTGGCTGAGGTTCGTCTGGGGTTATTGAATCCTGAGGTTCTGTCAAATTTTCAGTTTCAGTTTGTGGTCGCTGAATTTCTTCCAATTCTACCGTGCTCCCACTAATTTCTTTTGCAAGAAACTCCGTTTCTAAGAAAACGGCCTGCTGAGCAACAAACACCTTCTGTTCCTCGGTGTGGTAGAATAGATATCCATAACCATTCTTTGGATATCCCACAAACTTACATAAAACTGATCGTGCCTCTAGTTTATCCGGTTTATGCGATTTAACATAAGCCGGACAACCCCATATCTTAGATCTTTTAAGATATGGCCTCTTTCCATTCCATATCTCGAACGGAGTCTTAGGCACTGATTTAGACGGAACATCATTCAATAGGTATGCTGCTGTCAATAGTGCATGTCCCCAAAATGAAAGAGGTAACTCGGCATTACTCATCATGGAGCGAACCATATCCAGTAGGGTACGATTCCTCCGCTCCGAAATACCGTTGTGCTGTGGTGTATAAGGAGGAGTAAGCTGAGAGAGAATACCATTCTCTTTTAAGTAATCTAGGAATTCCGTGCTTAAGTACTCCCCTCCCCTGTCAGACCGGAGGATCTTGATACTTTTGTCTGTCTGGTTCTCTTCTTCGTTTCTGAATTCCTTGAATTTCTCAAAAGCTTCAGATTTGTGTTTCATCAGATACACATATCTGAACCTAGAGAGATCGTCAGTGAATGTGATGAAGTACGAGAACCCACCCCTTGCATGTATAGACATCGGACCGCATACATCACTATGTACGAGTCCCAAGAGCTCGGTTGCTCTTTCTCCATGTCCGGTGAACGGAGATTTGGTCATCTTCCCTTTGAGACAAGACTGACAAGTTCCATAAGATGAAAACTCGAACGCATTCAAGAGTCCATCTTTATGCAACTTACTCAGTCTTTTCTCTCCGATATGACTAAGTCTACAATGCCACAAGTAGGATTCATTCGTATCTGAATTCTTCCTCTTGCGTGTGTTTTGTATATTGAGAACTGTATTCTGATTTAGAACGTAGATACCATTACACAGTGTACCCTCTGCAACCAGTACCTTATGAAGGTAAATGTTCATGATATTCTTTTCAAGAACAAAGTTATATCCATCTTTATCGAGTAAAGAAACTGATATGATGTTGCAAACCATGGAGGGTACATAGTAGCAATCGTTCAAAATCATAGTCTTGCCATTTGGCAATACTAGGTGATATTCACCGACGGCTGCCGCATTAACTTGTGCTCCGTTCGCTACTCTGAGCGACATATCACCCGGTGCAACTTTCCTACTTTTTCTCAGTCCTTGCAATAAATTACAGATATGAGATCCTGATCCGGTATTAAGTACCCAGGAGGTAGGGCTGACCGTAAAACAGTTCTCAATTACAAGAACACCTGAAGTAGATGCAAAACCATGCTTCTTCTTCAACTGGGTATTCTGGAAATCCATACAATCCCCTTTCCCATTCTCACACTCATGACTGTCGTCACAAGTTAGAGCTGAACCAACTTTCCCCAGTCCCGAATAAGAATTCGGATCGGTCAAGCGATACATTTTATTATCTTGATTAGGGCGTGAAAAGGTTGCTGCCTGGAGAGAGAGAAAAGAAACACTCAGTGTATGCTCTTGCAAGATTAGATTGGTTTATTAATTTATCTAACCAGGATGTCTCCCACTGTTTACTCAAATTCTTCTTAAAACCTTTTAAAAGAAGAACTAGCCGGGTTTTAATTCACGTCACAATACTTGCTTAACCTTTCAGCCAGGCTAGTGTCGGTACTTCGAGGGAGGTTTTCCAACGCTTTCGCGAAGTTCCTTAATTAAAGAACCTCTTTTCCCTGGGGGCGTAACCCCGCTAACACCTTTCTAGACACCTACTAGGTTTATAGCATTGATCGTTAAGTGAAATAATCTCCCGAGAGTAAACCAACTCATCAGTGGGATCGGGATCCAACTGTCATTGTGTGATAACCTAGATGGAATCCACTCTAGTCACCACACTCCAGAAGGTATGCTAAATCTGCAAGTTTCAGTTCTTTTGAAACTCCCGATGTGGTTTTTGCCCCTAACGGTTCATGACCTTGACTAGGTCAACAAGCCACAAACTGTTAGACAAGTTCTACCCGTCATAATCCTGATTGCATTAGACCCACCCGTACGTGCCCTTGACTAGGTCAACAAGGCCGCACGACTGTCCTAACCAATCACATTTGCAATCCACAGAAAAATATTATTTAGCTACAGTTCACTACGCCTTGACTAGGTCAACAAACGCAGCACGAATACTAACTAATATTAATCCGAAATGACGGAGGGCTACGGCTGGGTTTTTGGCGAAAAACCCGTTAACGTAATGAACTTGATATCGTTGAAGGAACATGATTGCACCCTTTTTGAAAATATAGTGGCGAAAACTTTTGCTAAAGAGGTCACTCCCTGTGAAGGGATCTCGGCTCTTTCCTCGTCGAATGAGGTGCAGGATATTCCAAATTGAATACCTCGATGCAAAGCAAGAATAATCGACTATAGTGAAGTTATTACCCTGACGCAAACTTTTGTCCAAGAGGTCACTCCCGGTGAAGGGATCTCGGCCCTTGCCTCGTCGACTGAGGTGCTGGGCATTCATAACCGAATACCGCGATGCAAAACAAAAATGAACGTCCTTGCAATAACAGCTTTTTGAAAAATTGTTCCAACAACATCTTTTAGGTTTATTTTCTTGCATTAGTTCTTTTAATGCGTCCCATCATTTAAATCGTACCATTGCAGAAAACAACCAAAATATGACGTACGCTTATGCCATTCGCATTCGCCACGGGGCCCCGTCATCACCCGTTAGGTTACTTAACTAACGACAGAGCGGGGGCTGGGCTAGCGCGGCTGTAAAACATAAGCAACGCCTAAATAGTTATTATATATAGCAATACTGCAACGATAGCCAATCCAGATCACAGATGAACACTTTGGATATACTAGGAACCCGCGACTCGTTCAAGCCTGCAACGAAAAGCGGATTACACGGTCGCGATGAATAGCCAATACCCCACCCAAGACCCCTACGGGTGCGGCAAACTACCCGCCAAGTACCCGAAGCGAAGCAACCTCCCTCAATGCTATGAGTAGGCCACTCGGCACTTCGAGATACCCGGTAGTTTGTGCACCCTCTCCATGGGTCTATCCTAGGAGCAAAAACAGTAAAAAGAATTATACAACGACGGCTACAACCCCGACCCGGTTGTGCGGCCATACAAATAATATTACATCAATTTACAAATTTATTACATGAATGAAAGAAAAAGAAACTCTCATCTCACATCCACCCCGGCTATTCATCCGCGACAATCCAACGAGTTCATATACACAAACCATCAACAACAATCACAGATCACAGATATGTATAACCCCGACTAATCGTCATATAGCGATTAGCCGACGTTCAATACATAAGAACATCACAGATATAACCTTTATAGTCAAAGTATATTGAAGTTCGGGAAAAATACGGAATTATAGGCCCCCAAAAAAAAATTTCTATTCTGGAAAATCTGGGCACATATAATATATCTGGAAAATCCTAAAACCAGGTTAGAAACACTCTGCACCAAAAACGATGCAGCAACTCACCAAGTTGGCCGCGGTTCCGCGGCAATAGCTTGCTATTGCCGCGGAAGCGCGGCACTTTGGTGGAGTCGCTGTCTCGTTTTTGGTGGCTTTCTTCTAAAAACCCTGAGATGATTTTTGGACTATAACAAATTTTGTTTTGACCAGAAAAAATTTTAACAGAAACTCAGGTTTTTATAACTTGGTTTTTTCGATTTTTCCGTTTCGAACTTCGATACACTTTACTACCAAGCTAGTTTATGTTTAGTTAGGCTCTGATACCACTGTTAGGTCCACGTTACCTCTCCCGGTACTTACGGGGTTGCGGAAACGGTAAAACAAAAATTTTTCTGGACTTGGCAACATGGACCGTAAAAGCCGGATCTTTGCTAAACAATACACTAGCAACCTAACATGAGATGTTATCTACTCGGTTAGGGGTTATACCTCAACTTGAACTCCTTCACTTCTTGTTGTTGTTCTTCTTTGATGTTCTTCTCTTCTTGTTGTTCTTCTCATTGCTTGCTCAATGGTTGATCCGGACTTCGGTCACCTCCGCGGCCTCCTTGAGTCGAAGACGATCCACCCGAGAGATGTACACCGAGCTCCACCTCAAGCCGAGGTAACTAGGGCAAGGAGATTGCTAATCTAGAAGCCCTAGGTTGTGTAGAGAAGATGTATGGATGTGTTTGTCAAGTAGAATCCTTTTTCTCTCAACACATGAGATCAAAGGAGAAATCAAGAGAAGGAAGAAGAAGGAGTTTTTTTAGCAACCATGGAGCTTCTCAATTTTAGAGAGAGAATGAGAATGAGCAAATGAAAAGCTTAACCAAGAGAAAAGCTAACCATGGTTGCAATAATGCACAAACACTATGATTACTAATCCCATCAAGATAAAGGTGATGGCTACAAATGACATGACCATTATCATAACAAAAGAAAAAGAAAACCAAAGAATACTTTAGATCTTCTAAGAAGATCCAAGTCAACTTTGGTCAAATGGTCAACAAAGTCAAGATGGTCAAATGGTCAATGTAATTAGCCATAACAAAATTATCAATGAAAGGATTAGTAAATAATGTCCCCGGCTCATAATGGTTTTGACCAAACGAACTGTCGAAACCCTAATGAGTCCGCCTCAAAATGGTTTTGACCGAATCAACTGTCAAAACCCTAATGAGCCTGCCACATAGCGGTTTTGGCCGAACCAACTGCCAAAACCCTAATGAGGCACCTCCTCCTTCATCGCTCCGGAAAACTGTGCATACACACCTGCATCCGTATTCCGTAGAATGCGGATGCACAGAAGACAAAACAAATCCATCCATGCTATACTAGGATCCGGCTTAAACCAAAGCCCACTAGTATTGCCTGCCCGAACACCATACGCACACAAGTGTACGTAAGTGATCGCAGCCCTGCCGTAAAACCATACGGCATCTACACGTTTCGCTCAGTGCAGGGAAACTCTCTGTGTGGGACTCTAAAGACTCGACACTACGCTGGCAGTGGGTTTAACCACAGACCGCAAGCGGCACTAGCTGTACGTAACGGTCCCCAGGTAGATGTCGATAAGAAGGCCGATGAGGTAAACCCATCCGAACTCCTACTGAGTCTGTATGTGACAATCTCCGTACAGTCCGGTCTGTTCGTCTGATACATCGCATGGCGGGCCTAGGGGGCGGCAAGCGTCAGACCCCTAATAGCGGTACAAGTCGTGTCGGAGTGAAGCCCAGAACACCCTAAGATAACACTGGAACCTACCAGTATATCTCGCTTGCCCTGGCCAGGGACTACTTGTGTAATGGCTCTCCTAGACACAGCGTGATGTCAACCCCCAATACCGGGAGAGACGAATCCTGTCTAACCGTCACTGCCTCCAAGTGCTTCGGGACTGCTCCCAACTACTACCTGTTTGCACGACTCAGTAGAGACGTGGTAGGGTAGCAATCAAAGAACAGTGGGAACACACTCGAGGCGAAGTGACAGTGTCAAGTCAGCGGACTAAGCTGTACTCATGTCACCTGGGAACTGATAACTGACGATAGGTATAATACCAACCATCAGTTCCCGACGAGTCCTGTCCAGTGTACTCGTAACCTAACGAGCACCCGCATACTATCTCAAGTACGACGTACCGACGGCTGTGGGACAGACCGTCTCCCGTGCTGGGATGAGAAGCGCATACGCTAGTCTACTCCGGAGCATCGATGCCCTATCTCGATACTCCCACGACTAGGGACGTGTATAAGGATGTGCTTGTAGATTACCCAGCCCCCACGAGTGTGATCGCCATCACAACGCCGGTAATCAAGCAAAGATCCTAAGGGCTCTACTAATGTGTATAGGTGATATAAATAAACACACAAGTACACATTAAAGCAGAGACAAACCAAGTAGCATACTACTATATTGAGCAAGATTGTCTGTACAACTGTGAATATCCCAAGCTTCCATCAAGTAATATACATACTAGTATGATACAGTAATGGCCTCTAGGGCATATACACTAACAGATATGAATCGAATGTAACCCTAGGGTTTCTATGATCTATAAATGGAAACCCTAAACCTCTTTTTTGAGGTATGACTCTTTTTATTAAAAAAAATTCAGAATCTATTGTAATACTTTGAAGAGTGCATCGAATAAAGTAAGTAGATTTTTTTACCTTGCCCTAGTTCTTAAATTCTTTTCTGCTCTAGTATAGATTTTATTATCTGCCCTAGTTAATTAGCTTAGCACTTTTTATTCATCTGCCGTAGCTTAGATAATTAGGTTATTGAATTGAAAACTCATAAAAAATGTCTTTTATCAATCCCCTAATGTGTGAGTAGTTCCTCACTTGTTAGGATTAGGAATAGGAAATGTTTGAGAGATGAAAATCTCTCACCCCTTTCTTGCCTATCGCATATTATTCATAGGACTCCATGCATATACACACACCGCTCACTACGGCACCTTACCCCATGAGGTAGCGGTGATACCGTAGTATAAAAGACCGGTTGTGTATGTTTTCCATGGAGGTTAGGGTAAGAGTTAAGAAAGGACGGACAAGGACCTAGAGGAAGAAACATCGTTTCTTCCCGATCGTGCTAATCCCCTTTATTAATTATTACCATAACACCTAAATAGATCTAAATTAGGGCATTGAAAGCGGTGAGAAATCTTAAATTTCCAAACTTAACCTAAACCTAACCCTAGCAAGGTTTTAATCCTAGTCTAAATCAACTTTAGTTTTTAGTGATAATCAATCCAACACCATTTGGAATTAACTCGTTAGAACAAATTGAGAATACACAAAATCCCTGTGGACCGACCCGTACTCACCGGCTAGCTACCAAGCGACGCCGTTCTTAATTACAGTAATTAATTCTTTTATCACAAAAAACATCGTACAAATCACGCTTTTAAGAAAGGTGAATTGGTGTTAGTCCTCAAAAGACCGATCATCCCCAATCGACATGCAAAAGGAAAATTCGATCCAAACTAGGAAGGACCATACGTCATCGAGAAAGTGTTTGATGGAGGATCTTACCAACTAATAAGTGCCGAGAGAGAAAGGCACATGCCACCTATCAATGGCCGATATCTCAAGAAATATTACGCGTGAATGCTCCAAGTCATAGGCGAATTGAGCACACCGGCCCTACGGTCTGGATCATACATCATGCAAAACCGTATACAATCCACGGGTGTAAACGACCTTATCTCTCCCAAGTCCTGCCGGTGAGACTTCTTCTAAAGTCCCACCAGCGGAAAAAAAAAGGTATGTCCACAAGCAAAACGGGCACGGATGAAAACCCGAAAGGGCTCCGTGAGTAAAAACAGCAGGACTGCCGGCGAGTTTGTGAAGACCCGAAAGGGCGCAAACTCGTGAAAAGAGATAAAACGCACTCACAAAGTCCTCTCGACCTTGTGAGGAGAAAATCCCTGCGTGAGATCCTTATGACTCATAAAGGGGCAACACACTTAGGAATTCTCACGATTCCTAAGGAGAATATACACCTGCGGGATCCTCTCGACTCGTAGGGAGAAAATGCTTTTATGAGACCCTTACGGCTTATAAAATTGAAAAGCCTTAGCTGATAGGGACCCAAACATGTCTCTTAAGCCATTGTTCCCCAACGGGCAACGGCAAATGATGAGTCGCTCCTGGCATTTCGCTTCAGTGTTAGTGGTGCTGATGCCGACCAAAAACCCAAATCTCAAGTCCTCTCGAGGCAAATGATGAGTTGCTCCTGGCATTATTCCAGTGCAGCAATGCTGATGCCAAACAAGATCCAAATTCCAAGTCCCCAAACGGCGAATGATGAGTCGCTCCTGATATCATATTCCAGTGCAGCGATGCAGACGCCAACCAAAATCCAATTTCCTAAAATTCTTACGGCCGTACGGTTAGTCCCCAAATTGACTGCCGTATACAATCCACGGGCTCAAATAATTCTCATCATACCTATACCCCACCGCAATCACCAGTCCAGTGGCCGGTCTCCGTCCTTGGAATTATGCTCCATTTGGGAAAACCCACTCATGCGTCCTCACGACGCATGAGGAGAACAAACCTTATGAGATCTTCACGACTCGTAAGAAAATGCCTTCGTGGGATCCTTACGACTCACAAAGGAAAAACACACTTGGGAGTCCCCACGACTCCTAAGGAGAAAGTACACATACGAGATCCTTTCGACTCGTAGGGAGAAAATGCTTTTATGGGACCCTTACGGCTCATAAAATTGAAAAGTCTTAGGTGATAGGGACCAAAACATATCTCCTAAGCAATCGCTTCCCAACAGGAAAAGGCAAATGATGAATTGCTCCTGGCACGTGTGCTTCAGTGTTAGCAATGCTGATGCCTACCCTAACCCCAAAATCCCAAAACTCCAATCCAATAAACCCCTAAGTCTTTAAACTGGGAACAGATGACCTCTAAGTCGTTAAACTGGGAACAGATGACCCCTAAGTCATTAAACTGGGAATGAGGGAAATCGCCTCATGACAAATGATGATTCGCTCCTGGCACCATATTCCAGTGCAGCGGTGCTGACGTCAACCCAAATCACATTGAATCAGCAAGTCAACTTCAACCCTGACACCGCAAGAAGCGGAGCAAGTCAAATCAAGCACCGACCGTCCAAGTCGCAAAAAGGGCAGAACCGACCGTCCACGTCGCTAAAAGGGCAGCACCGACCGTCCACGTCGCTAAAAGGGCAGCACCGACCGTCCACGTCACTAAAGTGGCAGCATCGACCGTCCACATCGCAAAAAGGGTATCACCGACCGTCCAAGTCGCTAAAAGGGCAGAATCGACCGTCCACGTCGCAAAAAGGGCAGCACCGACCGTCCAAGTCGTTAAAAGGGCAGAACCGATCGTCCACGTCGCTAAAAAGGCAGCACCGACTGTCCAAATCGCTAAAAGGGCAGAACCTACCGTCCACGTCACTAAAAGGGCAGCACCGACTGTCCAAGTCGCAAAAAGGGCAGAACCAACCGTCCACGTCGCAGAAAGGGCAGCACCGATCGTCCACGTCGTAAAAAGGGCAGCACCAACCGTCCAAGTCGCTAAAATGGCAACACCGACCGTCCACGTCGCTAAAAGGGCAGCACCGACCGTCCAAGTCGCTAAAAGGGCAGCACCGACCGTCCACGTCGCTAAAGTGGCAGCATCGACCGTCCACGTCGCAAAAAGGGCAGTACCGACCGCCCAAGTTATAAAAGGGCAGCATCGACCGTCCACGTCGCAAAAAGGGCAGCACCGACCGTCCAAGTCGCTAAAAGGGCAGCATTGACCGTCCACGTCGCAAAAAGTGCAGCACCGACCGTCCACGTCGCTAAAGTGGCAGTATCGACCATCCAAGTCGCTAAAAGGGCAGCACCGACCGTCCACGTCGCTAAAAAGGCAGCAACGACCTCCTCGTCGGAATTATGCTCCGCCTTGGAATCAAGTCAACCAGACACTCCATCTCGGAGACACGTCAAGCATGGACCGTCCATGTCATAAAAAGGGCAGTGCCAGCTTCCCAAAAAGCGGGAACCGAATCAAGTCGCTTCCACGTGAAAGAAGATCCATCAATTTCATGCACACGACCCACATATGCTGTGTGCATTTATTGATGGGGGGCAATTTGTTGGGGTAAAAATTTACACCCCGGTTTACCAAGTCAAAATCAAAGTCAACCCCAAGCCAGGTGGGCCCAAGCCCAGATCAAGTGGGCCCATACCCGGGTCGAGCCCGAACATGAAGCGGCCGGCCTCCCGCCATGCCAAAATAGAAATTTTTGTAATAAATAATTTTGGTGTATTTCTTTTACTTAATTTTATGAATAAATGTAAGAAAATGGGCATGAAGCCAAATTTTTGTAAATCCCATGGCTTATGTGCAAAAAGAAGTGGCACATGAGCCATGGGATGGGCAAAATGCTATTTTTGTAAAGCCCAAGAGGCTATGTGTAAAGTGTGCAGCCTATAAAGGCAAAGATAATGAAAACATCTCAATAACTTTTTTCTCTCTCCCAAAAAAGAATCCAGATCTGTGATCTTTTCTCCTTCCTCAAGGTTCTAAAACCTTCCTTTTTCTTTTGAATTAAATCAAGAGTTTAACCTTCCTTTCTAAAAAAAAAATAGTTCTTCACCACAAAACCCACGAAGGGGAGCTCGAATCTCCAATCAGATCTCGAAAAGGGAGGACTTTTAAGTCTTACCCCCCTTTTATTTAAGATCCCGCCGATCAAGAGAAGGAAAAAGGAGACCCATCCTCAAAAATCTAACTTTGGACTGATCCAAGGCTCAAAAGAAGAGCCAAAGATTCGTAGGAGTTTAACTCCTTTCTAGATTTGCGGGAGTTTAGCTCCATAAATTAATTTATGTTAGGAGTTCAACTCCTAAAATCCCCTTGGGAGTTCAACTCCCCAACCCAGGAGCTAGGTCCCTTCCCGTGGGCGTTTCCCGCGGTCACGTATGCCCACGTGACCCCGGGCGTCAAGGCACACATCTGTCACGTGTGCCCACGTGACCCCGGGCGCCAAGGCGCCCATCTGTCACGTGTGCCCACGTGACCCCAGGCGCCAAAGCGCCCATCGGTCACGTGTGCCTACGTGACCCGGGCGCCAAGGCGTCCATCGGTCACGTGTGTGCCACGTGACCCTGGGCGCTAAGGAGCCCAATGGTCGCGTGCGCGCACGTGACCCCGGGGCGCCAAGGCGCCCATCGGTCACGTGTGCCCACGTGCCCCCGGGACGCCAAGGCACCCATCGGTCACGTGTGAGCACGTGACCCCGGGCACTTAGGCGCCCGCGTGCACGCGTCCTTTGGATGCCATTTTCCCCCCATTTTACACACACTCCGCACTAAATACATCTCCCCCGTTAGATAAATTTTTCTAACGGGGCGCTGTCCCGCACCCCGCAAGGGGGCTGCTAGCCCTCTTGAACCCCAGCCCGCTATCCGGATAGCGGGACCCCCGTAAAAATTCTGTTGGGCCCCCGATATATCCAAAACCCCTTCAAAATACAACATTACACATTGAGTTCACATGACCAGTTTAACCCGTCAATCGGAGGTTCCATCGCTCCAAAGGCGAGGTGTAATTAACGGCAGCTTAGTCCGCGGCTGCCGGATATTCGGATCCCCACAATCAATAAACCCTAGCCTACCCTAGGCAGGGGGAATCTGTAATGCGCCTGACATGTGCGCGCGCATTCCCATCTCAATAGGGTGACGAAAATCACCCTACAATGGTAGTCGTCTATATGTGCCTAAAGGAGATGTTTGTGAAGAAGTCATGAAGGAGGCTCATAGTTCCGCGTATTCCGTACATCCGGGAGGCATGAAGATGTATAGAGATCTACGACAACATTTCTGGTGGAAAGGCATGAAAAGGAAGATTGCTCGCTACGTATCGAAGTGCTTGGTGTGTCAGCAAGTCAAGGCTGAACATTAAAGGGTGGTTGGTTTGTTGCAACCACTTTCGATTTCTCAATGAAAGTGGGAACATATAACCATGGATTTCGTGACAGCTTTACTACGGAGTCCAAAGGGCAATAATGCAGTTTGGGTCATTGTTGATCGATTGACCAAGGCAGCTCATTTTATACCGTTTTGAGTTGGTCAGTCGACGGAGACTTTGGCAGAACGGTATATGCAGGAGATTGTGAGATTGCATGGAGTACCCATGAGCATCGTTTCTGATCGTGATACTTGAATTCTATCACACTTTTGGAGGAGTCTACAGGAAAGTTTGGGAACCCGCATAAACTTTAGTACAACCTATCATCCTCAGACAGATGGCCAGTCTGAAAGAACGATCCAAACTCTTGAACATATGTTGAGAGCATGCATGTTAGAATTCAAGGGTTCATGGGAGGATCATTTGCACTTGGTGGAGTTTTCTTATAATAACAGTTTTCAGGAGACTATACAGAGGCTCCATTTGAAATATTATATGGTCGTAAGTCGCTCTCCTGTCTGTTGGGAAGATATTGGAGAAAGAAGATTGTTGGGAACAGATTTTATTGTGCAAACAGTGGAGAAAATTAACGTTCGAAATCATATGAAGGCGGCACAAGATCGACAGAAAAGTTGCGCTGATACTGGACGAAGACCTCTGGAGTTCGCAGTTGGTGATCTTGTATTCTTGAAGATGTCACCGACCAGAAGAGTGATACGATTTGGTCCTCGATTCAAGCTTAGTCCTCGATTCGTAGGGCCTTTTAGTATTATTGAGCGTGTTGGAGAGGTAGCTTATCGATTGGCTTTACCACCAGCCTTGGCGGACGTTCATGATGTGTTTCATGTATCTCAACTCCGCAAGTATATTCGAGATGAGACGCACGTCCTAAATCACTCGGAACTGACAGTAAGGGAAGATTTAACATATGAAGAGCGGCGATTGTGGATCGACGAGAAAAAGTCCTCAAGAATAATGTTATCCTGCTAGTACTCATTTCATGAGGGAATCGTTCGCACGGAGAATCTATTTGGGAACGTGAAGACGAGATTCGACAGAAGTTTCCATACCTCTTTTCTTAGATCCGTGTTTTCTTGTCTTTTCTTGTTCCGGAAATTTCGAGGACGAAATTCTTTGTAGTTGGGTATAATGTAACACCCTAGTGCATGTATACTATATTTTATTTGGGGTATTTCAAATCTTGCGGTAAATTTCTTTATTATTATTGCTTTTGGGTTCCGGATAGTGCATTTAGCAGCTGTGGTTATTATCCGACCCGACCCGAATGTTTGAAACCCATCATGGTTCAAGATTACATTAAATATTCGTTGGTACAGAGGATCAATGCAAATCTAGATTTCATACATATATATATAATATATTCCACATATCTTTTAATAATATAAAATAAAAATCAAATAACATATTTTCACATCTACCCTTGCATGTCATCAAACCCCATATCATGTGGTTGCACCCATATATCTTGTTCATACCCTAATTGTTAAAACAGACTCGTAATCGATCGCTACGTATATTTACGTAGATCCGTACTTGGGGGTATACATTTTTATTGACAGGATATCACATTATGATTTAAACTCTTACGTATATTCTCCATATTGAAAAACTAGATATTTAGAAGGGACCCGGATAATATTCGGAGAAATCTGGTATTAGCTGTAAAATCCTATATATATATATAATATTCTATATAACTAAAATGTTAATTATATATTATTAATATAAAATATAACTTTCTCTCTGGCTTTCTCTCTCTCTGACCTTTTCTCTCTCTTTATCTCTAATATATATATATATATATATATATATATATATATATATATATATATAATATTAAACTAAACCTAATAATTCCCTATCTTATCTTTCTCTCTCGTCTCTCTCTCCGTGTGTCTCTCTCTTCTCTCTCTCTATAATATATATATATATAAAATAAAATTATAACACCCTCTTCTCCCTCCTCTGCTCTTCTCCCGATCACCTTTCACCCCTTACGGCCACGATGACCTCGCCGCAGACGACTACGCTTTGTCACCGTCGTCTCGTCGCCACCATCCCCTCTTTCCATCCCCGGAACTCCAGAACCTCAACAAACCCCCAACATCAATTTCTTCTTCTTCTTTTCTTGTTATTTACTTTCTTGATTTTTCCGGCCGTTTCGCTGGAGTTGCGCACGTCGACGATGATCCAGACGACCCAGGCACCGTCGTCGTCTAGCTGGTCACCATGTCACGTCACTGCTCATCCAGGTCCAGTCCTACGCACGTAAGTTTGCATCGGACGTTATTCCGACGTCGGACTTGGTATCCGTATCTCGACGTGAGATCCGATCAGGCAAGTTTTTAAACTTGTAACATGCTATGTTATTATATCAATATTTATTTAATAAATTACAATGCATGTGTTTTACTATCTAGCAGAAATTACTGATTGACAGCCATAATGTGACTATGGAGGGATTATTCCTAGCAATAGGTAGCATGGATGGCTCTGTCACGTGCCGTATTTACTTATTTTGGGAAGCGGGGCGCGACAGGTTCTGAGATGGCGAGGATAGAGGAGAAGTGGCGAGGTGAAGTGGGTTTGACGGCGACGAGGTGCTGCCGTCGGCGATGGCTGCAAGTTTGTGAGGTGACCGAGGAAGGTGACGAGGGTGTGGTGCTGGTGATCTGGGGTGTCGGGGAGAGGAGAGGGAGGCAAGGAGTAGTCGGTGGTGGCGAAGAGAAGGCGGTGAGACGAGGGAGCCGGCGGTGGGGTGTGGTTTCTTGGGTTGGTGTCGGGGTTGTGCCGGGTGGTCGGGAAGAGAAGAAGGAGAGAGGAGGTGGAGGCGAAGATGATGAGGACGAGGGCGGTGATGGTGAGGTGAGGTCAGGAGTGAACGACGATGAGGGTGCGGCGAGGGCGTGGGTTGGGTTCTTGGGTTCTTGGGTTCTCGCGGCGGGAAGAAGAAAAGAAAGAGAGGAAGAGAGAGAAAGGTTAGATTATTATAATAGATTATATAATACACACACACATATTGAGGGAGGAAGTGGGGACGAGATTTACCAGGGGAGAGAGAGAGACAGAGAGAGAGAGAGAGACTGAGGCGTAAGGAAGATAGAGAAACCTGAGAAGTGAGAGAGAGAATAGTTTATATAAGTATATTATATATGTGTGTGTAACAGTGAGTATATATGTTTAGTTATATAGGAATATTATAATATATATTATAGGATTATACAACTACTACCAGATTACTCTGAATATTACCCTGGTCCCTTAAAAAATTCTAGTTTTTAAATATAGAGAAACTACGTAAAAATTTAAACCATGATACGATGCCCTGCCAATAAAAATGCATATCCCCAAGTACTGATCTACGTAAATATACGTAGCGATTCAAAACGAGTCTGTTTTAACAATTAGGGTACGAACGTGATATATGGATGCAACCGCATGATATGGGGTGTGGTTACATGCAAAGCTAAATATGAAAATATGTTATTTGATTTTTATTTTGTATTATTAAAAGATATGCGGATACTAAAATATATTATATATGTGTATAGAATCTAGATGTGCATGGATTCTCTGTACTAGAAAATATTTGATGTAATCTCGAACCATATTGGGTTTCACCCATACGGGTCTGGTCGGATAATAACCACAACTACCAATTGCACTATCCGCAACCCAAAGCAACAATAATAAAGAATTTTACCGCAGGATTTGAAATACCCCAAATATATAGTATAACAGTGCTAGGGTGTTACATTATACCCAACTACAAAAGAATTTCGTCCTCGAAATTCCCGGAACAAGAAAGATAAGAAAATATGGATCTAAAGAAAGAGGTGTGGAAACTTCTGTCAGATCTTGTCTTCATGTTCCCAAGTAGATTCTCCGTGCGAACGATTCCTCCATGAAACAAGTACTAGAGGAATAACTTTATTTTTGAGTACTTTTTCTCGTCGATCCACAATCGCCATTGGTCGCTCTTCATATGTTAAATCTTCCCTTACTGTCAATTCCGAGAGATTTAGGACGTGTTCCTCATCTCGAACATACTTGCGGAGTTGAGATACATGAAACGCGTTATGAACACCCGTCAATGATGGTGGTAAAACCAATTGATAAGCTACCTCTCCAATACGCTTGATAATACCGAAAGGTCCCACGAATCGAGGACTAAGCTTGTCTCGACTACCAAATCGGATCATTCCTCGGGTCGGTGATATCTTCAAGAATACAAGATCACCAACTGCGAACTCCAGAGGTCTTTGTCCAGTATCAGCCCAACTTTTCTGTCGATCTTGCGCCACCTTTATATGATAACGGATCATATTAACTTTCTCCACCGTTTGCACAATAATATGTGGTCCTAATAATCTTCTTTCTCCAATATAGTCCTAACAGATAGGCGAGCAATACTTACGACCGTACAATACTTCGAATGGAGTCATCTGTATAGTCACCTGAAAAATGTTATTATATGAAAACTCCACCAAGTGCAAATGATCCTCCCATGAACTCTTGAAACCTAACATGCATGCTCTCAACATATCTTCAAGAGTTTGGATCGTCCTTTCAGACTGGCCATCTGTTTGAGAATGATAGGTTGTGCTAAAATTCAAGCGAGTTCCCAAACTTTCTTGTAGACTCCTCCAAAAGTGTGATAAAAAGCGAGTATCACGATTGGAAACAATGCTCACGGGTACTTCATGCAATCTCACAATCTCCTGCATGTACCGCTCTTCCAAAGCCTCCGTCGACTGACCAACATGAAACGGTATAAAATGAGCTGCCTTGGTCAATCGATCAATAATCACCCAAACTGCGTTATTTCCCTTTGGACTCCGTGTTAATGCTGTCACGAAACCCATGGTCACTTTCGACTGACTTTAGAAGGCCTTACCCGGCACGAGTTCCCACTTCCATTAAGGAATCGGAAGTGGTTACAACAAACCAGCTACCCTTTGATGTTCAGCCTTGACTTGCTGACACACAAAGCACCTCGATACATAGCGAGCAATCTCCCTTGTCATGCCTTCCCACCAGAAATGTTGTTGTAGATCTCTGTACATCTTTGTGCCTTCCGGATGTACGAAATACGCGGAACTATGAGTCCCCTTCATGACTTCTTCACGAACATTTCCTTTAGACACATACAAATGACTACCATATCGTAACGAACCATCTTCATGAATTAGAAAGTCCGTTCGAAATCCCGCTTCTACTTGTTCTCGAAACTTTTGTAATCTTGGATCGTGCGACTGTGCTGCTTTAATTTTATCGATCAAGAATGACTGTACTTGTAACTGCATCAACTGTCCCGAGGAATTCGGTAGTACAATCTCTAACTCGAACCTTTGAAGATCAGCTATAATCTCTTTCTATGCAGTCAACATCCGTATCGCCGGCAACCGACTTAGAGCATCCGGTACTACATTAACTTTACCCGGATGATATTTGAGATCAAGATTATAGTCAGCCATCAGCTCTAACTATCTTCGCTGCCTCATGTTGAGCTCTTTCTGTGTGAACACATACTTTAGACTTTTGTGATCGGTAAATACTTCTACCCTTTCATCTAATAAGTAGCGTCTTCAAATCTTTAGAGCAAAAATCACTGCTGCTAACTCCAGATCATGAGTTGGGCAGTTTTTCTCATGAGTTTTCAATTTTCTTGACGCATAACCTATGACCTTCCCATACTGCATTAGAACACATCCCAATCCCTTCCCAGAGACGTCGCTGTGAATAACTAGTCCTCCGGAACCATCTGGTACTGTCAGAATAGGAGCGGTGGTCAATATTTGCTTCAATGCTTCAAAAGCTGACGCACATTTCTCGGTCCATACGAACGGTACCCCTTTTCATGTTATATTGGTCAATAGTTCTGCTATTCTAGTGAAGTTCTCCACAAACCTTCTATAGTATCCGGCAAGTCCAAGAAAACTTCTGATCTCCCCTACGTTCTTTGGAATTGGCCAATCATGAACAACTGCAATCTTTTCAGGGTCTACGGCAATTCCATCTCCGGATACAACATGACACAAGAACTACACTTCTTCGAGCTAAAACTCCCACTTCCTCATCTTAGCATATAATTTTTCTTGTCTCAACGTTTGCAGTGCAAACCTCTAGTGTTTTGTATGCTCTTCTTTGCTCCTTAAATAGACTAGAATATCTTTAATGAATATCACCACGAACTGATTTAGAAATGGTGAAAAGATTCGGTTCATCAAGTCCATAAATATTGCCGGTGCGTTCGTAACTCCAAATGGCATCACTAAGTACTCGTAATGCCCATATTGAATTCGGAACGCTGTCTTGCAAATTTCTTCTGATTTTACCCGAACTTGATGATATCCGGATCGCAAATCCAACTTTGAGAATACTCTCGCGGCACTGAGTTGATCAAATAATTCGTCGATGCGGGAGATTGGGTACTTGTTCTTAAAAGTCACCCGATTTAATTCTCGATAGTCAATGAACATACTCCGCGTGCCATCCTTCTTCCTGACTAAAAGAACCGGAGCTCCCCATGGTGAATCGTTGCTACGAATCCAACCCTTCTCCAGTAATTCGGCAACTTGTTTCTTTACCTCTTTCAGTTCCACCGGCGCCATTGGATAACAAACCTTTGAAATCGGCACTGTTCCAGGAATAAAATTAATCGCGAACTCCACATCTCGTTTACATGGTAAACTCGAGATGTCCTTGAACACATCCATGAAATCCCGAACTGCTATCAGCGTTACATCTGCAACTTGTTTACGAACTTCACCCTTCAGTAAACGGTTCCATTCATCATGAATTTGCAGGTTTGTTCTAAGACTTGTGGGTTATCAGCCCACCACTCTTCCGCTGCGCTACTATGATAATTTGAGGCGGGTTTGTCAACTTCTTCCGTCAAACATCTTATATATGATCGTCCTTGAAGCGGTCTGTACCAGCTCCCGCTGGGGTTAATTTCGAACTACTGCAATCATCAAAAGTTTCTCCTGTGTTTCTCCTTATTCTTCGAAACGCAAACGGATTGGTTCTCACAGGATGAGAGGAAAGATATAACTTAGTTGGTGGAATTAAGCTCGCAATAAGGCATAAACTCGTAAGCAATGACGCCAAGAGAAAATAAGATAATACAACGACCATATGTCAAGAAAAAGGATCAAAATAGGACTCCAGATTATCTAAATAGAGTACTGCATTGTAACCATACCGCGGTACATACTTACAATCACATAACTCTATCCAAGTCGCCCAAATCCTATTATCAAAATCGAGAAATAAGAGGGAGAAACAATAAGGAATCAAGAGGATTCCAAGTTGAGGTCCAATATTATTTTCATATCGTCAAAATAAAAGAGTTAAGAGAAAGATAAGATTTAAAAATTTAAATGACAAGACAATAATGTGGCAGGACATGTTCCTAAAATTCTGGGTTTCCTGGTTAGTGTATTGGGTCCAATACCCAACTACAAAAGAACCAAACCCGACTAACCCTAAATCCTCTGGATCTATCGGCATTAGCAATAAGATCTAAGTAACAAGTCTGGTAGTGGGTCGTGAACATGCCATCTAATATATATCAACCCAAATAGATGCCAATGTGAAACTGTAATCAATATTGAAACACAATTACTGCCAGGATGTATATGTATCTATCTGTAATAACCGTTATACATCCATTACCATATATGATGCAAACTAGATAACATATTGTACTATTATAGTAGTATAATGATATCATGATATTCCGGTATGCAACTAGATATACTATTATCGGTACGGATACAGACGGACACTGTAAAACCGTAAATCTGTAGTATTTGCTGAATAATAAAACACATGCACTATTCTTATTCATATAATTATCGATATAATAATATAGCATGTTGCAAGTTTAAAACTTTCCTGATTGGATCTCACGACGGGATACGGATGCCACGTCCGACGTCGGAATAATGTCGCGATGCAAAACTTACGTGCACAGGACTGGACCTGGCTGAGTAGTGACGTGACGTGGTGGCTGGGATGGATAATGACGTTGACTGGGTTGTCCGGATCGTCGGTGACGTGCGCGGCTCCGGCGAGACGGCCAGTATATCAAGAAAAGAAAGAAGAAGAAAGAAAAATGGGTGGTTTCTAGTGTTGGGTTCTGGGGTGGCGAGGATAGAGAAGAAGTGGCGAGGTGACGGGGGTTTGACGGCGACGAGGTGCTGCCATCGGCGATGGCTGCGAGTTTGTAAGGTGATCGGGGAAGGTGACGAAGGTGTGGTGCTGGTGATCTGGGTGTCGGGGAGAGGAGAGGGAGGCGAGGAGTGGTCGGTGGTGGCGCCGAGAAGGCGGTGCGACGAGGGTGCTGGCGGTAGGGGTGTGGTTTCTTGGGTTGGCGTCGGGGTTGTGCCGGGTGGTCTGGAACAGGAGAAGGAGAGAGGAGGTGGAGGCGGAGGTGATGAGGACAAGGGCGGTGATGGTGAGGTGAGGTTGGGAGTGAACGGCGACAAGGGAGCGGCGAGGGCATGGGTAGGGTTCTTGGGTACTCACGGCGGGAAGAAGAAAAGATAGAGAGGAAAAGAGAGAGAGGTGTTAAATTATATATATAGAGAGAGAGAGGTTAATGGAGGAAAGAAGCCATAGGAGAGAATTTCCTCCTATGGCGTCGAAAAAATACACCCCTCCCTTATTTTTTCCGACGATCGGCACCCATCATATTCATCGTTAATCATCTAAGATATGGGTACACCAAATTTCATATGATTCTACAACTTTTTCACCGTTGATTTAGTGGGTTCAAAATTAACGGTTTACCGACAATATAATTTTTTACATTGCTAAATCAACGGTGAAAAGGTTGTAGAATCACATGAAATTTGGTGTACCCACATCTTAGATGATAACGATGAAGATGGTGGGTGCCGATCGACGGAAAAAAATGAGGGAGGGTATATTTTTTCGACGCCATAGGAGGAAATTCCCTCCTATGGCATCTTTCCTCCATTATATATATATATATATATATATATATATATATATAGAGAGAGAGAGAGAGAGAGAGAGAGAGAGAGAGAGAGAGAGGTGTTAATGCATATATATATATATAGACAGAGAGAGAGGGGTTAATGGAGGAAAGATGCCATATGAGGGAATTTCCTCCTATGGCGTCGAAAAAATACACCCTCCCTTATTTTTTCCGATGATCGGCACCCACCATCTTCATCGTTATCATCTAAGATGTGGGTACACTAAATTTCATGTGATTCTACAACCTTTTCACCGTTGATTAGTGGGTTCAAAATTAACGGTTTACCGACAATAGAACTTTTTACATTGTTAAATCAACGGCGAAATGGTTATAGAATCACATGAAATTTGGTGTACCCACATCTTAGATGATAACGATGAAGAAGGTGGGTGCCGATCGTCGGAAAATGAGGGAGAGTATTTTTTCGACGCCATAGGAGGAAATTCCCTTCTACGGTATCTTTCCTCCATTTTCTATATATATATATATATATATATATAATGGAAGAAAGATGCCGGAGGGATTTCCTCCTATGGCGTCGGAAAAACACACTCTCCATCGTGTATTCCGACGATCGGAATGCATCATCTTCATCGTTATCATCTAAGATATGTGTACATTAAATTTCATGTGATTCTACAACTTTTTCACCTTTGAATTAGTGGGTTCAAATTAACGGTTTACCGACAATAGAACTTTTTACATTGCTAAATCAACGGAGAAAAAGTTGTAGAATCACATGAAATTTGGTGTACCCAAATCTTAGATGATAACGATAAAGATGATGCATTCCGATCGTCGGAAAACACTAAGGAATGTATGTGTTGAGAGAGAATAGTTTATATATATATATATAATATATATATATATATATATATATATAGTTATATAAGAATATTATAATATATATTATAGGATTATATAGGTGATACTAGATTATTCCGAATATTATTCGGGTCCCTTCCAAAAATCTAGTTTTTAAATATGAAGAAAATACGTAAAAGTTATACGATGTCCTGTCAATAAAAATGCATACCCCTAAGTACGGATCTACGTAAATATATGCAGCGATTCAAAACGAGTCTGTTTTAACAATTAGGGTACAAACATGATATATGAGTGCAATCACATGATATGGGGTGTGATGACATGCAAGACTGGATATGAAAATATGTTATTTGACTTTTATTTTGTATTATTAAAAGATACGTGGATACTAAAATATATTATATATGTGTATAGAATCTAGATGTACATGGATCCTCTGTATTAGAAAATATTTGATGCAATATCGAACCATGTTGGGTTTGACCCATGCGGGTCGGGTCGAATAATAACCACAACTACCAATTGCACTATTCTCAACCCAAAGCAACAATAATAAATAATTTTACCGTAGGATTTGAAATACCCCAAATATATAGTGTAACAGTGACAGAGTGTTACAAGTAATGTTCTATCTCCAAATTAAATAGATCCATCTCTACTCTCTCCCCCGACCAAGTTTTTGTAAATTTTAAATATATATTTTTATATTTTAAAGAAAATTTATATATTTCGACATCCAACATATGTATATGCAAGTTTTTTTTATGTGCATCTCAGGTGTGAAAAACTTGTTCTGTAGATTGGAGAGGCTCTACTGGTAAATATGATGAATTGAGGGGGCTAAAAGCAAACCCAACCATCAACAAACAAAACTTTAAAAAATTGAATTCTGCTTCTTTCAAAAAAACCTGGCTGAAGAACACCATTGCTCATTTTCTCTGTAGGCTTTTCCTAAATCCCTAAATTTATTGAAATGATTACTACTCTCTTTAAAATCCCCATCAAATATTTGCTCCTTAACAAACAATCAATTCTAATTCATTTCAGATTTCTCCACAATCAAACCTCGAACAACTTCACAATCTCTTATTTGATAAACTCATGCGGCCTCTGTCCTCAATCCGTCCTTTCAATCTCCCAAAAAATCAAAATCAAACCCACTCAAAACCCTAACTTTTTGATCCAATTCCTCGAATCCAATGAATACTCCAATACTCAGATCGCAAATCTCATCAGAAAATGCCCGTCGCTTCTTCAATCCAATGTAGACAAGACCCTAAAGCCCAAATTTGACTCTCTTCAATCTGCCGGGCTTTCGAAACTCGAGCTTGCATCCATTGTTTCTTCAGTTCCTCAGATTCTAACTTCTAGCTTAGATAACAGGCTCAAACCCAACTTTGAGTTGATCACCTCTTTCATCGGCAACAACCGAAAACTCGCTTCTGCGGTGAAGCAAAACTGGGGTTTGCTTCAGGGGAATCTTGAAAAGGATTTCTTGCCCGATGTCGAGATTTTTAAAATTTTATGGAGTCCCGAGACCGAACATTGCGAAGTTAGTTGCAAACCATCCTAGAGTTGTTATGCTCCCATATGAGAGATTTTCGGCGATGGTTAGATTGATCAGGGATACGGGGTTCAACCCTTTATCGATGATGTTTATTCATGGAGTAGCCGTTCTTTCGCCGTTGGTCCCTTCTACATGGGAGAAGAAAATGTCGGTTTTTAAAAGCTTAGGGTGGTCAGAGGATACCTGAGGTGCTTGAGGCCTACAAGGGAAATCTGGAATTTGCAGGAGTTCATGGGCGATGAGCCATGTATCATTGTGTGTTCCTTTACCTGTCATAATTTTAAATTATTGGCATAGTCATGTTTGTTTGTTTGTTTTTTAGATAATAGGTGGGATAAATTAGCCACCCCTCATTAATGGAGAAACCTGGGCTTGATCCCCGGTCTCTTCGGATGGGCAACTCCAAGCCTCACCAATGGGCTACTCCAATTCCTTATGTGTCATTGTTTGTCCCTTCGCATGTATCATTGTTTGTTCCTTCGCTTGTGACGAATTTTAAATTATCGGCCTTTTTATTGCAATCACTCTAGACCAACTATGGCTCCAAATTGTGTTACTCCTTTAGAGAGTATCTCAGTACTTGGTCACCTATAATGGTTATTCTTGTGTTAGATTTTGGCCTAGAACTAGTTATTCTCATGTAGAGAAGCTGATATTTTAAGATTGGTAGTACTTTTCACTTGAATTATCCAGGCGGTTTATTCCTCTACTATGATGCCTGCTCCTATGGACCAACCTATGTCATTATTAGGAGGTTGCGTTACGGGATCCTGATTATTAGGCGGCTCAGTGAGGTATTTTTTTTCCTCTTTCAAAGTTAAACAGAGTTAGAAATGCATTTTACATAGTAAATTTGCTTCGTATTTAAGTGATACTTGTTGCATTTTTCTATTATGTTGCTGATTTGATTAAAGATACAGGTGCAAGTTGTTTACTAGAATCACTAGTGCCTTCTGTGCTTATAAATTTTTAATGTATACATGTTTCCCGTAATCTTTTTGACCAGCTGTTATCTAACTTTAGTTACGCCATTATAACAGATAAATATGGATTTCCTTCGTGATATAAAGTTTTATTTGGATCCATTTGTTATTACAGCGTACATGATTAAACATCTACTATATCACTTTATCATAAACCTTTTCTTATGATTGATCTTATAGGTCATCATCGGGAGTCAAAAGCAAGATTTAGGAGGCACTAACTGCAGTTCACAAATTCTGCTAGTAACTCAAAATGATGTAAAGTTATTTTCTTAGTCATATATGAATTCATCATGTCATTGTGTTTCTCTACCAAATATCCATACATATACCTAAATTTGTTATTTACTTTGTGTAATTTTATCTTTTTCAAATTTTAAATCTTTTATGCTAGGCAAGTAACTGTAAAGTGCAGCTAAGCACCAGCAGGTACATAATGATGTCAATAACGGAAGATTTATTACTGGAGTCAAGTGGAAGTTGGCCACCTTATATATCAGCTAAAGCTGCATTTGATATATTTCATTACGATGGCAAATAAGAGTTCATATGAGCATTGACTCACGTGCAGCCATGCACACGTGCACACAGTTGTGACTCTGTATCGGCACATGAATGCTCTTTAGTTTTGACAAGAAAATAGTTCATTCATGCCTAGTTTCAAGTTATAGCAGATAATGGTCTGTCGATGTGAAGCTTAATATCCTCTCTCATCTATGCAGGTAAGCCAGGGCAAATTTACAAGTTGGAATTTTTGACATGAGTAGCCATTTTCAGGTTTATCAGGGAATTAATCAGTTCGCTAGTTTTCAATCAACATGAATTATAAGCATGGTGTTGTAAGAGTTCTACTCTTCCTACTATTCTCAAGGTTTATGCAGTACCTTTGTTTGCGGTGTTATTCTTTTAGCTTACCACATCAATATGCTTTTCTTTCAGTTATTACTGTTTTGTTTGCAGTTGAGCCTTAGCTCATTCCTTTATGTTTATGCAAACCAATCCTTTTGAACTTCTTTTTGTTCTCTGTTATGAATATAATTAGTTATTAGATATTAGTTATTAGTTTTAGTCCCACATCAGTTATTATTGTAGAGATGGTCTATATGACCCTTCATATATATTTGTATGTAGAGACTTGTAATTTGTTAAGCGAATAAATTATTTCCTCTTATTCTTTTTATGGTATAAGAGCTTTGAAAAGAATTGAGAGAAAATCCTATCTCCCAAACTCTAACCCTAATTTCCCTAGCCGCCCCCTCCTTTGCCCACACCAGCAGCCGCAGACCTGCCCTAGCCGCCCTCCTCTCCTCCTCTGCCCTGCACCACACATCAGCAACCCTGCCATGCATTAGCCCTGCACCATCCTACACTACCCTGCGTCACGCCTCCAGCCCTGAACCACGCATCAGCAACCTTGACACGCATTAGCCCTGCACCACGCCTCCAGCCCTGCACCATGCATCAGCAACCCTGTCACGCATCAGCCCTGCACCACGCATCAACCACACACCACCCTGCACCACGCATCAGCCATGCACTACGCACCAGCTCTGCACCACCCTGCACCACGCATCAGCAACCCGCACCACAACCCGCACCACACATCAGCAACCCTACACCACAACCCGCAGCACAACCCTGCACCACGCATCAGCAACAGCACCACGATTGCACTTCTGCAACCTCGCTACTCTTATAACCCTAGCCACTCTTAAAACCCTAGCCGTCTCCATGATTTATTAGATCATCTTGCTTCTTGTACTTGTTGTGGGTTAGGCAGCCTCTCTCTCTCTCTCTCTCTCTCTCTCTCTCTCTCTCTCTACTTTTATGTCCATCATAGATTCTGGTGATAATAAAGTTAACTCGGCCTTCCATTGATTACAAGACCGATCTTCGTTTGACTACGATATTCCTTTCCGGTGCAAAGAACTATCTCCAATGGTCCAGTGTTGTTGAACGAGCCTTGAACAGCAAAGGCCTTCACCGCCACTTGACGGATGCTCCTCTTAATTCCAACGATCTCCACTATGATACCTGGTTCCAGAACGATAACAAGGTAAATTATTTTGTCGTCTAACTCTATGGATTCTTGCTGGTATACGTCTATTATGTCTATGAAAACAGCTAAGAAAGTTTGGACATACCCTCGTTTTTTGTACTGGTATGAAGATAACTTGCAGAAACTCTATGATATCTTCCATGCCTTTTACTTTAGTAGAAGATATTCAGAATTTAGGTACCCTATTCGGTGGGCTTCTTATCAGTGGAACGCCTATCAGCCTATCTCCACTGACCATGTTGTTACTCGCTAACAACGCGAGCCTCTTGTTGGCACGTTGCTCTTGGCCCGACTACCACCCAGTTTAGCATTCGCTCTCTCATTCTTTCTTAGAGTGGCTCTCCATCATTGACGAGCATTCTGTCGAGCATTTATCATATGTCCACGGTCTCTTTCCCATCTAGTGAGCCTATCTCGATTGCACTTGTTACTCGAGACCGTGGGCGAGGGACCTAGACTCAATCTGGACATGGCCCCTCTGATTCTGTCTCTGGTGGCCGTAGGGTATCGCGTGGTCGCCCATCTCTGACTGCTCGTGGTCGTGGTTCTCGTGGATGCGGTCGTGGCCAAGCCAACCTTTATTGTGCTTATTGCGGCGGCACTAATCGTCGCGAAGACTGGTGTTGGGAGAAGTATGGATATCCTGATGATACATCTATAGTTCGCCAGACATCCACACCAGCAGCTACTGATCAACCTTTCTCATCTGCCGGTCAGGTACCGTTATCCAGTGATGAGTGGTGCTAGTTGCGTCGTATCCTCTCTTCTGTAGCTTCTGCCAATATTTCCACTCCGTCAGGTATATTTTTCTGATTCGTTGATAGACGATTTCGGCGCCTCAAATCACATGTTTCGTGATGGACCATCTTACTTTTAGTCTTCACAAGTTTATTTTCATGGCTGATGGTAATACTACACATGTTTCTGGCTCTGCTGATTTATTTCTTACTTCATCTTTACACTTGAAAAATACTTTAATTGTTCCATCTTTAAAACAACACTTACTTTTTATTCGTCGGCTTACAAATGATTCCAACTGTTCCGTAACTTGTTATTCATCTTACTCTGTGATACAGGATTTTCTGACGAAACAACAGATTGGTGGAGGGCATGAGCAGGATGGATTGTATTATGTTGGTCATCTTGCCAGTATGTCTGCAGTTGTTTCTACTATTCAGTGGCATCGGAGACTTGGTCATCTTTCCCTTTCTGCGTATTATGTTACCTTCTTTTAGTTTATCAGAATTTAGTTATGAATCTTGTATTCTTGGGAAGTATCATCACTCTTTTTTTCCAGTTAATACGGAACATGATTTACTTTTTGTTTTAGTTCAATCCGATATTTGGGGTCCTTTCAAATTCCTAGTGTGTTTGGTTATAAATATTTTGTGATATTTATTGATGATCATTCATGCATGACTAGACTGTATCTTCTGCATAATAGATATGAACTTTTGTCTATTTTTAAAATCTTTGTTGCTGAGATTACTAATCAATTTGGTGTTTCAGTTAAGATTCTTCGTTTAGATAATACTAAGGAGTAAATTAGCATGCAGTTTACTGCATTTTGCAAGACACGTGGAATATTGCACCAAATTTCATGTTCTTATATTCTTCGGCAAAATGGGATTGCTGAACGAAAGAACCGGTATTTACTTAAGATATCTCATTCTTTTCTTTTACATATGCATGTTCCGAAACGATTGTGGAATTTTGCGGTTTTAGCTGTCTGTTTTTATATCAATCGTATGCCTTCTCCGGTCTTAAGCAACCGGTCTCCTTTCTCTATTTTGTTTCCACAGGGCAGGTCTTTTCATGTTTCTCCTAACGTGTTTGGCTACCTATGTTATCCTTATATTCTAGATCCTCATATTGACAAGCTCGATCTCAGAGCTTTCTCCATGGTGTTTGTAGGTTACTTATGATCCCAGAAAAGGTATGTTTGTTTTGATCCCGCCATATCTAAAATTTGTATTTCATGTGATGTGACCTTCTTAGAATATCAAACTTATTTTCCACCATTTGTTAAGGACCCTACTCTTATTATTCTTGTTCTTCACCTACTTCCTCAGTGTTCAACCTTTGTGCCTTAGTTTTCAGCATGTAGCCCCTTAGCCACGGGTGTATCACCGTCGTAAGAAAGTTGTCTCATCCCCTTCCACCAATGATTCTTCTAACGATTCTTCTGCATGTATTCCTATACAGTCCACTGTTCCTGATTTTCCACCGCCGCTACCTTCAACTAAAGATCTCTCTTCTTATTGCCTTTAAGCGTTTCTGTACTACTGCACATCCAATTTCTATATTTGTTTCATATTATAGACTGATTCCATCTACTTGTCAGTTTGTTTCTTTTTTATTTGCCATCAGTCTTCCATCCTTTGATCAGGAAGCTCTTCAGCATCCAGATTGGCATGCAGCTATGTTAGAAGAGATTGCCGTACTACGCTCTAATCAGACTTGAAAATTGGTACATCCGTTTTCAGCTTTCAGATAAGAAAGTTGTCGGCTGTCAATGGGTCTTTGTTGTCAAGCATAATCTAGATGGGAGGATTGACCGTCTCAAAACTCGATTAGTGGCCAAAGATTTTACTCAGCGGTATGGTTTGGATTATGTTGAGACGCTTTCGCCAGTTGCCAAATTGATCTCGGTTTGTGTTCTTATATCCTTGGCTGTTTCTAAGGCATGGCCTCTTTACCAGCTTGATGTGAATAATGCTTTTCTTAATGGCGATTTTTCGAAGACTATTTATATGCAGCAGCCTCCTGGTTTTAAACTACCGGGGGAGTTTATGGTTTGTCTTCTACAAAAATCATTATACAGATTAAAGCCGTCACCGCATGTCTGGTTTGAAAGGTTTAGTGTGATTTTATGACAGATTGATTTCAAACGCAGTTGCGCCGACACATCTCTTTTTCCACATAATCGTTCTTCGGGCAGAGTAATTGTGCTGGTGTATGTTGATGATATTATCATTACTGGATATAATTCTACTGATATCTCCAAGATGAGAATATTTGGCTTCACACTTCCATACCAAGAACCTTGGGCCGTTTAGATACCTCTTTGGAATTGAAGTATCACGGAATTCTGGTAGATTACAGCTCTTTTGGCGCAAGTATACATTTGATCTTCTATCTGAGACATGATTTCTGGGATGTAGACCAGCAAACACTCTTATGGATTTCTTGGTCAAGCTATCTCGATTGAGCTCTCTCTCGGATTCTCCACTACCCGAACCAGGACAATATCGACGTCTAATTAGGAAGCTTATTTACCTCACTGTCATTCGTCCTAACATTACCTTTGCCGTGAGCACAGTGACTCAGTATATGCAGAATCTTTTGATCTCTCATCTTAAGACAGTTGAACATATTCTCAGATATATCAAAGATTCTCCAGAACAAGGTCTTCTTTACAAACCATCATCTATATTGTCGCTCATAGCCTTTGCGGATGCTGACCTTGCTGGATCCATTGATGATTGTTGTTCTACTAGTGGCTACTGTGTTTTCTTGGAAGGAACTTGGTTTTTTGGAGAAATAAGAAGCAGAATGTAGTGGCTTGTTTTTCTGCTGAAACTTAGTATAGATCTATGGCGTATACAGTTACTGAGTCGGTATATCTTACCTCGCTCCTGACAGATTTTTGTGTTCTTTCTTCTCTTCCAACTACACTTTTCTGTGATTACAAGGCCGTTATCCACGTTGTTGAGGATTCAGTTTTTCATGAGCGGACCAAGCATATCGAAATAGATTGCCACTTCATTTGTAACAAGGTGACATATAAGATGGTTGCACTCCAATATATTTAATTTTCTGCTCAACTAGCAGATATCCTTACCAAATCTCTTTCTCGACTGGCTTTCGCTCGTTATCTGTCCAAGCTTGGCATGATCAACATCTACACTCCAGCTTGTGGGGAGTGTTATGAATATAATTAGTGATTAGATATATAATTAGTTATTAGGTTTAGTCTCACATCGGCTATTATTATAGAGGTGGCCTATGACCCTCTATATATATTTGTATGTAGAGACTCATAATTTCTTAAGCCAACAAATTATTTTCTCTGGTTCTTTTCATTCTCCATTAAGTTTTAAGCTGTAACTGCTAAATGACCTGCATCATGCTGAACACAAAAGAAACTTTGATACAATTATTTTGAAGTCGAAGTACAATCACAACAGTGCCATCTTTATTCTTGTCCCAGGTATAACACATCTGTGCACAATCACACATTATGAAAAAGAGCAGGGTCAATCTTACTTACCGGTGGCTGGTTGTAATTTGTGATTTGGAAAAGTCGATGGGGAAAGGTGGCTGGTTGTAATTTGTGATTTGGAAAAGTCGATGGGGAAAGAAAAAGATGAACGTTACTAAATTTTGAAGGAAACTTTTGAACCATGTAGATATAGTTTTCAGTCTATGAATTTTTGCATGCTTGGTATCATTGAGGAAATTGCACGTCACTTTTCTACTCATCACCATTTATGTCATTTATGGATCCCAAGAACTCTCAAACACAACATTTTATGCCATTCAACCAACCGCAAAAACTTAACCATTAAAAAAACATAAAAAAACCAAAGACAGAGACTCTCTCTGTTGTCTTTACAAGCCCTTTCCGACTTTGAACGCTTTCATATCTTAGTGTGCATAGTGTGTGAGACTGTCTCACCTGCGTGGGCTCGAGTTGGTTGGTAGCTTAAGAGAGGGCGTCTTTCCTACTTTATCTTTAGCCGACGAAGCTTTTGTAGCTGAAAAGGGCTCTTCCCAGCGAGTTGCCGAGGTAGCGAAACTGGGTAACTCTTCCAAGAGCCGGCTCAAAAATATGGTAACAGCATTATGACTTAGGCTGGTCGGTCAGTGTCCTTAGTCTAGCACTATAGAAGTTAATCTAGTAGCTCGTCCTCGGATCACGGCCTTCGCCAAAGCTTAGGTTGAAAGGTCTTTTTCTTTCAAAACAAGGTGTTAAAAGCCCCGACACTCCCCACTGACTGAATAGCTTAAGTAGGAGCAAACGTACCCTAAAAAACCGCATCCGACTTATAGGAAGAGAAAATTGGAAGCAAGCGACATAGGAAAAGGGATTGCATTTTTCAGTGAGAATAAAAGCGAGACGAGGGACATCCTTCTTTAGTGTAGCAAATAAGATGAGGTGAGTGTTGGCACGGCATTTTTCAGTGAGAACAAAATCGTACCGAACACGATAAGGCATGCACTTTGTACGCCAACAGAGTCTCGAAGTAAGTGAACAAAAGCATCTTGAAATATGCATGTTCGAATAATCAGCAAGTCCTGAATGGAATTCTCTCCAGCCGATTTTACTCGAGATACTAAATCATGATTAACAAAAGGACGCGAGACACGAACGACAAATCTTCTTGGCTCACATCCGATCAAGACCAAGGTCAACACCGAAAGGAGATGATGTCTCGACAGAAACTTCGAAGATGAAATATGCCATATGATTAATGTAACAATCCAGAATCGCACCCAACGCGATAACAAATGCAGCACCGAAAAGATAAGATACTGAAGGGATATTAGACCGCCACAGAGGTATGACCGAGTTGTCGAAACAGGGCCTATTTGGTGATAAGAATACGACGAAGCTAGAGTTTTGTAAACATTGCGTTTTTGGGAAACAGAAACGTGTTAGCTTCAGTTCGGCGGTGCACAACACAAAAAGTACTCTTGATTATATCCATTCGGATTTATAAGAACCCTCTCTAGTTGCTTCTAAAGGAAGCGGTGCCAAGTCTGCTTATCTTCATTGATGATTTTTCGAGGAAGATTTGGGTCTGCTTCTTGAAACACAAAAGTGATATGCTGTCCCGCTTATGCACATTGCCGTGAAGGCAAATTGGATTCTCGAGCGAAAAAATGTATATTTCTCGATTATGCTACCGGCATTAAGGGTTATAGGTTGTGGTATTCGGATTCAAAGTCGCCTAAAGTTATGATTAGCAGAGATGCGATTTTTGATGAACTGCTATGTTGAAGTCGAACAATAAAGAATCTCCAGTTGAAGACGATTCGAAGAAGGACAAGCCGATGGTTGGTATTAAGATAGCTTTTGTTAATTAAAGAGAACCTATTGATAATTGTGAGAGGTCTAGGGTTTGAGAGGGATTTGTATTCTTCATCGATTTGTACTCCTCCGGATATTTGATTATTAATAAAGCTTCGCCTTCGTCTATTTGTTTTGTGGTTAGTACCCGTAATTCTATCTTGCATGTGCTTTGCTCTCTTTTCTATATCGTTTGGTTTTTGCTTTGTGATTGTCTTGTATACGCAACATACAAGTAGACGCACTATTATCCTTGGATTGACCTCTCATTTCTGCAGACAACCTAGAGGGAATTCTTTTCATTAAAAAAATAAGAGGGAAAAAGTTAACTAGGGAAATTCTTAAGTAAGAATTTTCGCCAAGAGTAGCCATCTACATGGTTGTTGGAAAAAACTTTCTATTATCACTGAAATCTTTTTGGTGTTTGTTTAGCTCTCTACTCTCCATCTTATTTTCAAGATAAAGACAATGCCTATATTGGCATATGTGATGGGTTTAGCATAGCACATCGATATGTTCGTTTATGTCTATTATTCTTTTGAAGCCTCGGTTCATTCTTTTCTGGGAAACTAATATTTTCTTTTGAATTTCTTTCTATTACCACTGTAGAAATATTTAATCAAATATTTTAAAATTGTAAGTATCTTCAACCACTATAATGATATCTTTATTCTTGTCTCAGATACAACACATAACGTGTACAACCACACATTATGCTGGAGAGCAGAGTCAATCTAGTAATTTGGAGAAGCTGATGGAAAAGGAATGATCCTAATTTCTGAAGGCAGCAATATTCTTGTATGTGTAATTTTCAGTTTCTTGATTCCTAAATGATGTCAGTTCTACACAAGTACATATCAACTATTTATTTTGCAGCCAATGAGCAATGGCTACGTTGGTACGGCGCATCCTCTGGGGAGAGTGCGGGGTTTAATTCGTGATTCCATGGGTGTGCGTGCGTGCTTATGTGTAGATGTGTTGTGTCACCGTGTGCATAAGCTAGAGCTTAGGGGCTAATGCAAAAAAAAAAAGAAACTATTTATTTTGCTGATCAAACTTGAGATCTCAAGGGTTCCCAAACACAACATTTTAGTCTATTCAACCAACTATAAAAGCTTAACCATTAAGATACCATAAAACCAAAGACAAAGCCTCTTTGTTGTCTTCAGTCTTTACAAGCCCTTTCCTACCTTTAGCTTTTCTAAAACCCTAATCCTCAAGCAAAACTAACCAACACTACCAAACACAACCAACACAAAAACTACAACCTCTTGCAATGATACCATTTTTTTTTCAAGAACAGATACTGATAGCGAAGGGGTAAGAACCAGAATTCACTTCAGGAGCAGCACCCTCAGCGACGTCCTCGCCCATCTCTCCAAAAACACCGTCGACCTTCTCCGGATTATTCAGAATGCCACCGCCACTGTAATCAGCAGTGGAAGCAGATGCAGAACCAGCGGTAGCAGCATTGACGCTCACATCACATCCAAAAGTCCCACACTCATCAAATATATTCTCCATATTGTCCGTGAATCCGTCATTTTCGAAGAAATTGTAAAGATCATTAGCACGATTGATCTCGATGTTAGTGTACTCATTGAAGCATGTGGTCGGGCACATGTTCCAATTTGGCTCAAAGTAGTTTTCGAAGACTATGGGGTCCGCGACGATCTGAGAGCCGAATCCTTGAGTTATGATAGGTTGTTCATTTGTTACAGGCAAAGGAGCGAGCTCTCGCTGCGGCTCGGTTTGCTGAACCAGCAGGTGATTGAAGAGCCGAGGGTGTTGCTGGGTTTGGCTTTGGGGTGGGGGATTGAAGAGTCGAGGGTGTTGTGGGGTTTGACTTTGGGGCGGGCGCCGATTGATGTAGCGGCTGATTTCAAAGTTGGTGACGGCGTTGGGGCCTCGAAATTCTAGTGCTGCGAGGTCGTAGGCTGTTGCCGCTTCCTCTTGTGTATCTGAAAATTAATTTGGAACGGAAATGCATGATTAGGATTTGATTTTTTTTTGGTATTATTTTGAGTACTACCAGCAAAAGGAATTTTTCTTTATAGCATCGTTATGTACATGAATGTTGATATTTATTATCAGGAGATGTTTAGATTACTAGATATGTGTTCTCTTTTTGTCCTTTTTTTTATTCATGTATGAGATAAACACCAGGAGCCTCATGAATAGCATTAGTGTCTAAATGATGTGAACGTCGTAAGGGCATTCAGAATGGATAGATAAAGTATTTCTCGATGAATAAGCTCACGTGCAAAGCACACACGTGCGGTGCCATCCATGCGAGCCTAACAAAAGGGCAAGATCACACGGGACACGTGCCCCTACCAGAAACGGAATGGACAAACAACCAACAAACTCTGTTCATTTCAGGCAATTAGTGTAACAGACTCATGCTAAAATGCAAATAAGATTTAAATTTTTGAGTGCGTTCTATCCACAGGAATCCTATGAGAAAAAGTGGTTGCAAATTAACGCTTTCGCAGCAAATTCATGGGTCCCCTGAACGCGTGTATATTGTGTGTGGTGTATGCTTAGATTAGTACTTACGGGGCAGTGTCCAAAAAAATAAGATATAAAATTTTGAAATTAATGCGTTTGGAACCAATAGAAGAAGTGGGAAAACTTAATAATGACAAAACTAATTCAGAAAAAGAAGAACATCATACCAAATGTTCCCAAGTAGAGGTACTTGTTGCCGTAAACACGCCCAATCCTCGCCTCCCAACGTCCGTTGTGGTGGTGTCTGCAAATTTATAACAATTATATTCACTTTCGATAGTAAAGAGTCTATTTTCAATCATATAGTTTGATAATTCTTCGGACAATTTTCTTTCTCTTTAGGAAATTTTAATTAGAATGGTTAAATGCCTAGATTCTAGAAATAGATGATTTTGAATTTTCAAAGATTTTGAATGAAAAAGAAAAGAAAAATTATACTTGGCCACCCCGCGATACTTAGAGGCCCCTCTTGAGAATCCACTGCTTCTGCGACGCAAGCTGGCCATATACTCCTCCTTCGACAAGTTTTGCATCTCTTGATACTCATTCGTGTATGTACTCACCTGCAGACATTTAAATCAATTACATAAACAAATGCCACATTCACAATCTCTCTCTCTCTATCTCTCTCTCTCTCTCTCTCTATATATATATATAAATAATATTTTCGATAAAATTTTCTAGCCTTTTTTAACGGAATTTTTCGTCCAAAATACTTCCGAATTTTGCAGCGAAAAACTAATTGAAAAATTAGTTTAAGGCTTACAGGGAAATTCAGAATAGTTTCAGGCCCCCAGTACTTCAAAGCAGCTAAATCATAAGTGTGAGCAGCAGCCTTTTCATCATCATAAGCTCCTGAATCAGCAAATCATCAACTTAAATTAGATACACATAATACATAGAAGAGAAAAAAAAACATAAAATTTTAAGACCCAAAAGAAAAAGAAAAAAAAAATCCAGGTTAAAATTATGCAGCAGCTGGGTAAACTTTGGGAAATGAAAACCACATGGGGTCACATTATAGTTATCAGACTTATAAGCTTTACCAGAACAAGGCTAGGGAGCAGAGACATACCCAAATAAACTAGGCAGCAGAAAGCAATGTCATTAATCAACACATCACCAACATCAACAACAACAAAAAAAGTCAGGAAAAAAAAGGAAATGTTTGTATTGATAGAAATATATTGTTCATTTATTGCGATAAAATGTGTCTGCTGCAAACCGCAGGCGAATGTTTTGCTATATGGGGTTAACCGCAGACTCATTCATCCAATATTTTTTGTAATTCTATCACCTTGTCTTCCTTTTTTGTGTTGGATGGGATTCCAGCAGTGTTTATCCCAGAGGTGAGCTTCATACCTCCCAGTCCATCTATGCCTTCCCACATGCATCAAAAGTTACCATCATTATAAATAAATAAATAAAAAGATATAACAAAAATGGAAAAAAGAAAGGGAAAAAAAACCCCAAAAGGATAGAAGAAATATACTTGGTGACTCCTCTATAGATAGAGCTTCTCTTAGGTTGAGCCTCATCTTGATTTTGAGCTCTTCGGGTTCGACTAACCCTTGGCTTAAGCCTCTTGTTGATGAGCTTGGCATTACAGGATGAAGGAGGAGAAAGCCTCTCCATTTTGTTGTTGTTGTTGGAGGAGAGGAAATCAATGGGCGTTTGGCTAAGGAAGTGGAACTCAGAGGGAGAGACCATTGTTGTTGTTGTTTTTTTTCCTTTGCTTGGGTTGCCTACAACTCTCAATGGTGGTTTACCAATGGGGAGAAATTTGGTTATTTATAGAGGGAGGAGGGGGGAAGAATTAATTGATTCTTGTGCAGTTTAGCTTTGTTTGGTTCTTTGTGTGGGGTCCTCTTGAGGTTTAAAGTTGAGGGTTTAATGGGGGGTTAAATAGTCTTTTACTAGAGTCCAAACTGGTGTAGGGTTGGTAACTGTGAGGGGAGTAACACCTGACTCAAAGTCCCTCCATGCTCACAATAAGACTCGCTGTGTCAGCCTCTCTCTCTCTCCAAAAACTTGTTCTCCTCCTTGTCATATTTTCTATTTTCTCCTACCAAGTGATGACTTAGTTTGGTTAATATCCACACACACACACGCACACACACACACAAAATTATTTCTCATCTTATTAGTTAGGAGGCTAATGGATTAGAAAAGAATTGTAAAAGAAATTGATTTAATTTGTCATAAAATGTGATTGTTATGGCATGCCATTGCAGGTCAATGGTTGTATATCTATAAATTTAGAAAGCGGTTGTGATCTTCCTAATATGACATGTAGAAAAGTAAGATGTTGGGTATTCGTTGGTTTGTCGTGTATCTGAGCGAAGGGTGTCATGTGTTTTTGGCATGCAAAAGCACTTAAGTGCCAGTCTGTCTTCAGCGGTCTTTTTGTACTCTTGTTATTGGTCAGTCATTCCTGTCTGTATGCGTTATGGATTGTAGTGGGGAATATTTCCAAACAGGTCATCATTATTTCAAAGCAATTGTTTAAGCGCACACGCTGTGCACATACGTGCTGTTGTTTCACACTATAATATAAGCGTAATACGACAAAAATCAATAATCAGGATATTTTCTTTTTTCTATCAACAAGCAGATTTATTTTTAATTACTGACCTATTTTCATTTATATATTAACATATTCAATAATTAAAATAATATTTTTTTCCGCCAAAGCAGTAATGCGGTTTACCTAGGAACCATTTTACTTTCATTTCGCTCCCCAATAGCATTAAGTCTTTAGTTTTTCCATTAAAACGATATCTCTCTCTGTTTCTCAAACAAATCACTCACATTCTTTTCAAACTAGACCACAATTCCTTTTCAAGCTAAAAAATTCGGCATCTAAAGTTCTCTTTTGCCTAGCAAAATATCTTAGGTAAATCTTCCTAAGCGATGGTTTTTAAAACTATCTAAAGCAACAAAGAAGAAAAAAGAGATGAATACAGCGTATCTCATTCATGTGAGTGAGTCTTAAGATCTCTATTTTTTCCTTCTTACTTGGGAGTTGTTTTGGAAGACGTGCCAAGACCTCTCTTTGTCCATTACCCTTCAATAAAACCCTAAAATTGATAACCCCTTTTATTTGCTTTAATCTTGCATTGTGGCGTACTGTGTCATAAAGATACCAACTCATAGCATAAAAAGAAAAACAAATAATAAAATGGGAATTCATTGCGTAAAATAAAAGTAATTAACTTACAAAACTCTAGATCTATTCAAAAAAGTAGATCAAAATCCTAAATAATAATACAGCGGTATATATAGACTCTCTAACCGATTACAAGTGATGGAAATAAATCTTTTTAAAATCATGAGACGCACGTGAAATTTCAAGACCTAGCTCGCCAAGGAGGCCACGAATCGCCGGCTTATCAAGTCCAATTGGCTTCATCTTTGGTCTGTTGCCTTATCTCTCTGAATTGATTCGTTTGGCTATTTGCTTGGTTCGTTGGCTCGACTTTCATATCAGTTTCTTAATTAAATTTTCTTTATTAAATTGTTACATCCAATACACATCCAATACACGTAAGTTCGTCTTTTGTGTACTTTAGTATTTGAAACCTTACAATCTGCATTTATTCATAAAATAGACCTCGAGTAGTATTAAATAGATAAAATAAGGTAAATACGGATATAAAAATGTGCAATAAATTATACCAATTAAATACCCCACACTTACCTTTTCCTAGTCCTCGAGTAAAACAAAAATTAAAAACTAAGAAAAATCAAAACAACCTAACGTCTACCTGATGTGCTCATTTCCGCAGGTGTTGCAATTGCACTTAACACGCGTAACAAGTCATTAAACCCCAAGGTTACTTAAGTGGACAAGTGTTATCTTGTGAGGGTTTTCAGCGGATACTACCCATAAAATCCCAAAAAGAAAAGAAAAGAAAAAGAAAAAGGAAATGTAGAATCTCGCTAGAATCACATGCTCCTATTAAACACGCTCCATCTGAATATCTACACAATATCTATATGATTTGGTTATCTTTTCGGTCTGAATTTCAATGTGTTCGACATTTTGCACGTACAAGGCAAAAGCGTGCTCCTCGAACAAAATACGGTAGATATGTGTCACATAATGGTGAGTATTCCCGTCTGTCACGCGGGTGACCCGGGTTCGATCCCCGGTAACGGCGCAAAAAACTTGATGATTTTCTTAGTCTTAAATTTATTCCGCAAGTATACGGTCAATCGATATAGCACTTATGGGTCGATTAACAGAGAAGATGGCAATTTTAGTTGCATTAAACGAATTAAAAGAAATCTTTGAGTTTTAGGAAATTATACCAATTAAATAAATTGCAGAAATTTAAGATAATCAAATGCAAGATTGATAAAAATTTGAATAGAGAAAAACATAGGGTTTCGAATTCACCAAATCTATTCATGGTAAAAAAGGAAAAACAAATAATAAAAAGGAAACTCATCACATAAAATAAAAATTACAAACTTTTGATCCTCTCAAACTCTCGACGGCTATCAAAAAGAGAAGATAAAAAAAAACCCTAAATAACAATACTGCAGTATATATAGGCTCTCTGGGAGATTGTAAGAGATGGAAATAAATCCTTTTAAAACCTTGAGACGCACATTGAATTTCAAGACCTAACTCGCCAAGGAGGCCGCGAATCGCCGACCTTGGACCACGTTTCGCCGGGTTTTCAAGCCCAATTGGTTCCATCTTTGGTCTGCTGTCTTATCTTTCTAAGTTGATTCACCTGGCTATTTGTTTGGTTCGTTGGCTCGACTCTTATATCAGTTTATTCATTAAATTATTTATGTCCAATGCACGTAAGTTTGTATTTTGTGTACTTTTGCACTTGAGACCCTATAATCTACATTTATTTATAAAACATATCTCGAGCAGTATTAAATAGATAAAATAAGATAAATACAGATATAAAAATTTGCGATGAATTACACCAATCAATAATCCCATTTGCGGGGATATCCGAGACAGAAAGTCTCCTTACGGGGATTTTCGGGGGCGGAAAGTCCCCTTGCAAGGGTTTCTGCGGGTGCATTGCTATGACTTTCATCGGGTTTCTCGCTCGGAGGTTCATGTTCGGCGACGGTGCTAATCTCGGCTATGTTTGCTCGGGGTGAAAGCTATCATCCCGAGAGATCTTCTCACTTTTCTTCAAGTTTGATGAAAAAAGTTCGCTCATTTACTTGATTTGGATCTTGGATCTTGAGCTTTTAGGGTGAGGTTTTCCTTAAAGAGATGGTGTTCACGGCTAAATTGCCAACTCAAGAGCTTAATCTCATGACTCTGGCGTTGGCGCAAGCAGCGTCAGATGTATCTTGGCGCTGCACCACGTGCAAGGCATGCGGCGCCAGTGCCAAACTTTTGAAGTGCTTGCTTCAGATAGAGTTTAAGCTTTGTTTTGGAAAATATTTCCCCATATCTTTCTAAAACTGAAAGATATTCTCTTGTTAACAAAAAAATTGCCCTGGATTTATGATCCAACGGTGTTTAAGCACTCCGGTTAATCTTAAGATCAATTTGAAAGATCTCAGATGAGAGATCTTCTCTACCTGCCTAACCATCCACTCTCCTATAAATAGGAGAGGAGGGTGAAGGCATCAATATGCAGAATTCTCCGCATAAGGTGAAGAAAAAGAGATTTAAGCCTCTACAAGTTCTTCTCCTTCCTCTAAAATCCTTGGTAAGGAGATTAATTTTCTTTAAAAAGAAGTTTAAGCTTCAAAAATAACTTAAGTTCTTCCTCTGAATCAAAGATCCTTAAGTCAAATCTTCTCCATGTCGAAAACTTAAATTCTCATAGAGAGATTTTCGATCTTAAAATCTCGGATTTGAAGGAAAACTTAAGAATCCCTCCTCCAAAAAGATGCAAAATCATCGAGATCCTAAAGATCACCATGAAACTGAAATTTAAACTTCATAAGACCGTAAGTCCTCATAATGAAATATGAACAAACAAAATCCAAGATCATAAAGAATTGATCTTTATGATTTTAATGGCCAAAAGATCATTAAACAGAAACTTAAGCTTCATAAAACTTATATTTCTGAAAGACCAAACTTTCTGTGGAGTTAACTCCAAAAGACCCTAGCGCTACATCACACATGTCATGCACGTGGTGCCAGCACTGTAACGACTCTGAAATGTTTGTATAGAAATTTTCCTGTTAATATACAAGAAAAGAGTATTACAGCCTGAGTTTGAGTTATAAATTATTTTTATTAAATAAAAGCAAGAAACCACTTGTAGCTCACTGGTAAAGCCTTTGCACTGCTGTGACGTAACCTGTGTGTTCGATTCCCATCGGACATAATTTTTTTTCTGATTTTTCTTTTTAACTTTTTGGAAGCGCAAAAGATTGCACGTGCAATATACGGGGAAATGAAAAGTTCAGAAAAATCAAATATGTGGAAAATGGTGTAAATACAGAGTTGATCTGGTGGGACGAATCTCGAGGCATTTGCTTCAGGATCGACCGGCCAAATGTGCCCTAGGGCCGGCGGGGACGGGTCAGATGAGTCCAATGAACTCCGTGCTTTACACACTCGTCTCTTCAACTACCCCCAACTCCTCTGCACTGTTTGATTTATCTGCAATCAAACAGAGACCCTTCATTTCACCATTTAACATCATTTTAATGTTTTTTAATCCACACTTTTAATTCCCAAACCCTAATTCTCCACTATAAATACCACCCCATGCCCTAACTCTTCACCATTCTGAAAATTCTAGCAAAGAGTTTCTAAGTGCAAGTGGAGTAAAGTGGAGTTAGCGAGCGAACTTCTTCCGTAGAAGATCGAAGCTGATTCCTGAGCTCCCGCGACGCCACGATGACACTCTTCCCTTCCTCACCTTCTTCTTAAGTTTTTCAAACCGTAAGTCCCTTCCAAACTCTCTTTCTCTTCATTGAAATTCAATTTTAAAACTTATATCGATAAGTGGAGTTATTACCGATATCTTTTTTCTATACCCTAGAAACTCCCTTTCCCTTTATATATTGATCAATCTAAGTTTACCACAATTCTTGTAATCTTAAATATCAATGTTTAGAATCAAGTTTAACCTAGAATCTCATATGAAACATCCATAATTAAACGTTTTCATTAAAATACCTTGAACTTTAATATCACTCTTTTTTTAAAACTATATCTTTAGGAAAAACTTCACGGGGTAACGACCTACCCCACACGTACACCTTGGTTTCATAGCACGATGTCTATTTGTATGTATGTTTGTTTCGCAGAATAATCTTTACAATATAATACCACATATTTTAAAACCGGGTTTCTTTTAAAACGGTATTTCGTATTCCTTTGCAATTATACATCACAACCCTTGTTAGGGGACCCGCTAATGGATGGTGCGGATTATCGCATATTCTGAGGATAGTAGAATGAGATGCAGCACTCATCGTGGAATATTCGATCTCGAAAAGATATAAATACGGTTTTTAAGAAAAACGAATTTTCTAAATAAAACCAATTTTTCTAAAAATTATAAATTATATAAAATTATAAATCCATATTTTCATTATATTATGAAGCTATATTTTTATAAAAATGAAAGATTAAAAAATGTCAATAAAATACCATTAAGTTTCTGAAAAGACTGTTTTCACTAAAATACCTTAAACTTTTAAAAGCTAGGTATTCATCATTAAAATACCTCAATACTTAAAACACATGCTCATGAAAACTCTAAGTAATACAAATCACTCTCGAGATTTTATTTTTAATCTATATCAAAATATTTTTCATAAAACCCCCTGGAGATATACAAAACAACATTTAAGGACTTTAGAAAATATGGGTTTAGGCGGGATCAATTCTTTTGAGCCCCAAGAAGCCTGAGAAAGTGAGTGCTTACCTATTTAGGTTAGAAAACTTAACAGAAGTTATCAATGACAATTGTCTTGGAAAAAAACACAAATCCTGCCGTGCATGTGCAGCAGTTGCTGATTATTCCCGAACCTAAGAATTCAAGAGTTTAAATCAGTTTACAAGCGTCTGACTCAGTCTGAGTCCAACCTCAAACTTGAATCCAAAATCAAACACGAATACTTGATCATGAACATGAATACTCGAATTCAAACATCAATACCAAACATGTATACTTGATTTGATTTGACCGAACCATGGTTATAACTTGACATGACTACTTGAATACATGATTACATTCTGAACATGAATACTTGAACATTTTGTATCCATGGTTTCGGCAAGACTTGTAAACATAATTTATACAATACATTACGAGGGGATAAAGGGGTGGATTGGTATGGATCGTATATCGTGGCACGAGAGGTCACTTAAAAAATACCTAAATGGATTATCGTGCCGTTGTCCCGTGGGTTATAACGGGGACTTGTACTACATGTTACCACAGTCCATGGAGTAAGATGAACTCCTCTCGTACACATGAATATTTTCTTTACCAAACTACAAACAACCACGTTATAATATCTATCATATACCAGTAATCGGTCATATACTTTACCTGTTCATTTCACTTTATATATTATCTTCTCTTTCTTTTTTTGGAACTTACCGAGCGTTAGTTCACTGACTACATTCCTTTCTGTTTCTTTCTTTGGAATATTCGTTAGGAAGACCGGACTCTGAGGAGATAGAGCCGAGCCAGGAGGACTTGGACCAGCTTACCGCTCAGCCTGACTAATAGTTCCTCTGCACTTACTTTCACTATGCCATTGTTTAGGCATTTGCTTTTGATTATTGTACCTTTTATTTCAAACAGTTGTATGTAAAGTCGAATGTAAATAAATTTGATCTTATCATTCTTGTTCATTTTTATATATTGCTTAATTACGCTAACGTATTTATTTCATAGTAAATACGTTGCGGCTTACCACGTCACCGTTTCCGTCTACTGGGAAGCGGGGCATGACGGATTTTGTTGGCGGCCCATGCAGGTCAGTTCTGTATGAATTCTTAAGCAATATATCATAAGAATTATAAGAATCAGCAACTATACATTCCTTATATTTCTAATTTCTTGAATCTATCATAACCATTCCTTTTCTATCAAGGTAATGGATTATCCGAACAACACCAGCACGAACGTCAACGGCAATACCCTACCACCTACTCTACCACCACTACCTATCGTTACAACTCCTATCAATGAGTAAACGGTACTGCTTGAGGCTATTAAGAGCCTTTTGGAGGGTCAGCAGCAGCAGACTGCTATCTTCATGCACCGTCCTGAAGCCGAGGCACCCGGAGTCAAGCAATTTTGGGCACTGCACCCAAAACACTTCTCGGGAAAAGAAAGCCCACTTGAGGCAGAAGAATGGGCTCAAGCAATCGAAGATGATCTGGCAGCCGCTCAAGTGCTAGATATTGCCTGGGTGAGATTTGCTAAGTTGCAACTGACAGACAATGCAAGAGTCTGGTGGAAGGCTGAGGAAAGCCGTCTCACACATCCAATAGAATGGATGACGTTTTGCGATCTGTTCGATGCGAAGTTCTTTCCTGAGACTGCTCGATTTGAGATGGAGCAACAGTTCATCCATCTGCAACAAGATTCTATGTGGGTAAAATCGGTGGATGAATATGATGCCAAATTCATCATGCTCAGCAGGTAAAGAATTTGTATCAAATATTATTCAGTTAAAACACATCACTATCCTGAAATCAACATCTTATTAGGTTCACGGCATATTTGATCCCGACTGATGAGATTCGGGCTAGACGATTTCAATAGGGCTTAGACTCGGAGATTCAGGCGGCGTTAGCCACAGGCGATTACCCGACTCATGAACTCTCCCTTAGGAAGCACGCCGTTATGAAGCTGTAGTGAAGAAGAAGGGTAAGCCCCAAACAGTTGGAATCAAACGCCATGCTGCACAGATGACAAGAGGGGCCTCTTCTAGGCCGACCTTTGCACCCAGGAGACCAGGAGGATCATTTAACCGGTCCAGTCCAGATTTCTGTTTCTACTGCAAGAGGACTGGACACCTGGCGAAGGACTGCAGACGTGCAAATGGCCTGTGTTTGGTTTGTGGCGCATCCACTCACGCCATAGGAACATGTCTATACCATTTCAACATAGCACCAGCACCTAGACCCACAATTACAGTACCGCAGCGGCCAGCCATTCAGGCTTCTGCATCCCACTTAGCTCTCCTTGCACCAGCTCCACGTGGACCTCCTGCACAGCCTCAACGTCAATTCCATCAGGCACAGAGAAACGTGCCTCGGGGACAGAGAAACGGGCTCCAAGGACAGAGGAATGTGCCTCCAGCAAGGAGAAATGTACCACGACTTTAGGCTTTTACAATGACAGTCGAGGAGGCCGAAGCCACAGGACAAGTCATCACTGGTAATTCCCCCAATCCTTTCAATTTTTCAATCTTTGTGTATCACCATACTTTTCCTATATCTAAATCCAACCTCACACAACTTAGGTACTATACTAGTAGCCACCCTTCTTGCATTCGCACTTTTAGACACTGGAGCTTCACACTGCTTTATATCCCAATGATTCGTGAGAACGCATGCGATTCCCGTAAATCTACTCATTTCAAGCTGGAATGTTAGTTCCGGGAATGGAGTCTTGAAAGCAACTATAGGGTTTGATCAGTGTCCAGTTGTAGTTTGCGAACGAGAATTCTACGCAAATTTCAAAGTACTGGACATACCAAATTTCGATATTATGTTGGGAATGAATTGGCTGGGAGTATTCTATGTTACTATTGACTGCTGTCAAAGGAGGATAGTATTTGAGATACCTGATCACCCAGTCTTTTATTTCAAAAGTGAAGATAAAAATTTGGAGCCAGGAAGCAACCGTGCTAAACCGAAAAATGCAGAAGTGTTCTCTCTACCAGCAGAAGAAGAAAAGCCCGAAGTAGTTCGAGAGTTCGAGAATGTGTTTCAGGTTTGCCTCCCGATCAAGCTCTTGAGTTTAGTATTGATTTACAACCTAGTGCACAACCTATAATCAAAGCCCCGTACCGGTTAAGTCCAGAAGGATTGAAGGAGATCAGCATTCAGTTGGACGAACTCTTGAAGAAAGGTTGGATTCGTCCCAGTACTTCAAGCTGGGGATCTCCGGTATTACTCGTGAAGAAGAAAGAAGGTTCATACAGGATGTGTGTGGATTATCGAGTTATGAACGAAGTGACGATTCAGAACAAGTATCCACTACCGCGCATCGATGATCTTTCCAATCAGTTAAATGGGTCTTGTGTATTTTCAAAGCTAGATCTTCGTTCGGGTTATCATCAGGTGAAGGCAAAAAAGTATGACATTCCGAAAACGACATTTATGACTCGATATAGTCATTATGATTATCTCGTAATGCCATTTGGAGTGACCAATGCACCCGCCATCTTTATGAACATGATGAACCAAGTTTTCCGAGAGTACTTAGACATGTTCATTATCATCTTCATCGACTGCATCCTAGAGTATTCAAAGAATCGGAAATAATACGCCGATCACTTACGGATTGTCCTGGAGACATTGCGACAACATCAGCTCTACGCCAAGTACAGCAAGTGTGAATTTTGGTTAGATCAAGTCGGATTTCTCGGAAATATCGTTTCAGGCGAAGGAATATCTGTAGATCCAGCTAAGGTGTCAGCTGTCAGTGAGTGGCCGACACCAAAGACGGTGAAAGATATACGAAGTTTCTTGGGATTAGTAGGATATTACCGACGATTCATTGAAGACTTCTCAAAGATTGCAGCACCCTTGACCAAGCCCACACGTAAAGATGAAGCATTCGTGCAGTCAGAAGCATGTGAAAAAGTTTTTGTAGAACTCAAGTCAAGATTAATCTCTGCTCCTATCGTCGTAATACCGGATCAATATGGAGGATTCTTTGTGCATTGTGATGCATCCAGTAAAGGATTGGGATGTGTTCTACACCAACATGGAAAAGTTGTAGTTTTTGCATCAAGATAACTGAAGGTTCATGAGCGCAACTATCCAACACATGATCTGGAGTTAGCAGCCGTCATTTTCGCACTTAAGATTTGGCGTTGTTCCCCTCCGAATGGCGGCGACGACGTGAGGACGTCTTGCCTGAGATTCGGGGCAGATGCTATTTGGTTTTATCCGTCTACCTCTCCGAAGATGCCAAGTTGATTTATGGCACCATGTATCGGAGGTTTAGACGGATGCGGCTGATGTAGCAGACTTCGTCAGATTCCCCCTCATTTGAGGGGTTTTTTGATTGTGGGGACGCTCTTCCCTGCAGGCGCAAGCCCCTGCAGTTAATTACGCTACCGCATCGCGGTAGCCACTTTCTCCTTCTCCGGAATTTCACTTCGTGTCGTGTGTGTTTGTTTTGTTTGTGGATGCCCGTGGATTGTATACGGAGACTAAGTTATGCCGTCGCCCGTAGGACGTGGATTAGTCCAAATCCGTATTTACTTAGATTTGGGTTTGGTGTTTTAGTTTAAGGATACGTTAGCCATATTGAGGCTAAGATCAACTTAAACGGGATCGTTTGGATCCGACAAAAGAGCATTTGGGGGCTCTATTGTTCCAGTTTAGGGACGTAGTGGTCCATAGGTAGTTTAAGGACATTTCGGTCCGTATTCCAGTTTAGGGACATGGTGGTCCATAGGTAGTTTAAGGACGCATAAGTCCGTGGGTATAAAGACCCCACAGTCCGTGTCTTAGTTTAAGGACGCATAAGTCCGCGGGTTTAAGGACCCCACAGTCCGTGTTTTGGTTTAAGGACGCATAAGTCCATAAGTTTAAGGACCCCACAGTTCGTGTTGATGTATGGTTGTCAGGACCCGTCACCTCTCTGACATCGTTGAAGGATTACAACGATAGGAGTCAGAGGAGTTCAGAGATGTACCCTCGAACCGGATGTAAATTGATTTAAGAGAGCAGCTGTGCTCGGTCAATTTAATTTGAGGACTTACGGCCATGATTGGGCTAAGTCCAGTTTAGAAATGTTTAACATCTTATTTGTCTTTGGCCTATTAGGCCTGTGCTAGGGCTTTGCCCCTTTTTAAATAATGCACTGCATTTCTTATTTTGTTTGGGCTCTGCCCTTTTATAAATGATGCAGAGCATCAATTTTGTTTGGGCTCTGCCCCTTTTATTGCATTTTTATTTTTGTTTGGGCTCTGCCCTTTTATAAATGATGCAAAGTATCAATGTTGTTTGGGCTCTGCCCTTTTATTGCTTTGCAATTTATCTTGGCCTATTAGGCCTTTTTGATTTGGGCCTGGCCCTTTAGTAAACAATGCAGTGCATTTGTCAGGCGCTTTGCGCCAATCACTGAGCGCGAGCGCTTATGGTGATGACACGTGTCACGCAAGCGCAGTGCGCTACGCCAGTGCTCTGCGCTTACGCTGCTGACACGTGGCGCGCTCTGGTAAGTTGCGCCAATTTCAGAGAGCAAGGCTCTATCTTAAAAGCGCATAGCGCATGTGGTTCAGGTGCTGACACGTGGCGCTCTCTAGTGGCTTGCGCCCACCCAAGAGCGCAACAGTGCAAATTTCACAAGTGCAAGGCACTGTTTAATTTCTTGATCCAATTTAGATCAAAGAAAACAAGTTTTTCTTGTTTTCAGAGAACCAGTGGTTCATAAAAAGTGCAAGACACTATTATTATTTGTTTTTTTATTGAAGATCATTGATCTTCTTCTTAGATCAGTGATCTATTAGAAGAAATTCTTCTATTTTATAAAGGTTTTTACCTTTTTCTTGAATTTTCTTCAGAGTTCTCTCTGTTTTGAAGTTCTTGATCTCTCACAATGTTGATGATTTGAATTGGGGTCTAGGGGTCTTTATATAGTGCCCATAGGTTTGTTAAGTTTGTTAAAGAGATCATTCTCTGAGTGATTTGGGGAATTTTCCCCACCGTTGGATCTTTGATCCAAGGGCTTCTGTTTTACAGAAGACAATCTTCTTGTTTTAACAAGAACAGAAGGATCTTTCTAGAATTTAATTCTGTTTGGCGCAAACGCCCCAGCGCGTGACATGTGTCGCGCAGCGCAGAGCGCAGCGCAACTGCATTTGCGCTGACACGTGTCGCGCAGCGCAGTGCTTGCGCAACTACGCTGACACGTGTCGCGCAGCGCAGCGCTTGCGCAACTGAAGCGTTGCTTCCTTTAATTTTTGTTTTAAATAGAGCCTTGCTCTGATTGGACGCGCTGCCTTGGGCGCTGCGCTGACGTATCAGTTTTTGACACGTGGCGCGTTGCGCGCAACGCAAGGAATTTGAAGCGTTGCTTCGAATTTTGAATTTTTGAAATTCAAACAAAGCTTTGCTCTGATTGGGGGAAACATGCGCCACTATCTTTTGGGTGAACGGATGGATATATACACCGATCACAAGAGTCTGAAGTATTTATTTAATCAGAAGGAATTAAACATGAGGAAGAGAAGATGGCTAGAACTCATGGCGGACTTCGACATCAATCTACAGTATCATCTTGGGAAGGTGAACGTAGTTCCTGATGCACTTAGTTGCCAGTCATTAGCAATGAATCTCACCGCTCAATGGAAGCTATAGCAAGAATTGCACGGATTGGCGATCGAAGTAGTTACACCAGGTAACGCTTCATATTTGATGAACTTACAAGTCCAGTCCACTCTTATCAATTAGATAAAGACAGCTCAAGCAAATGATGCCAAGCTAAAAAAGATCCGAGAACAAGTAGAAAGTGGAAGTCGAACTGACTTCATCATCCACGAAGATGGATCTTTTAGATATGGAAGTCGATTATGTATGCCAATCGGCCCTGTGCGAGAAGAGTTGATGAAAAAAGCTCACAGCTCTACTTATTCTGTACACCCCGGTGGCACGAAAATGTACAAGGATCAACAGCAACACTACTGGTGGAATGGAATGAAGCGCGAAGCAGCTAGAAGCGTAGCCAAGTGTTTGGTATGTCAGCAAGTGAAGGCTGAACATCACAGAACTGCTGATCTACTTCAACCGTTACCAATCCCAGAATGAAAATGGCAGCACATTACCACGGACTTCGTGACTGCCCTTCATCGCAGCACAAAGGGTAACGATGCAATATGGATTATTGTGGATCGACTCACCAAGTCGGTTCACTTTATTCCATTTCGAGTTGGCCAATCAATCGAGACGTTAGCAAAGAAGTAAATGGAGGTAAGCATAAATCTAAAGTAAGATTTAAACCTTCAAGATACACCATATTTGATACCCATGAACTCATGCAGGAGATCGTGAGATTACATGGAGTTCCTATTTGCACCGTCTTTGATCTTGATACAAGATTTCGATCACAATTTTGGCAGAGTCTGCAAGCTAGCCTGGGAACGAGTCTAAATATTAGCACGGCTTACCATCCACAAACGGATGGACGATCTGAGCGAACAATTCAGATTCTGGAAGACATGCTAAGAGCCTGTATGTTAGACTTCGGAGGTGTTTACCGCCGAAAGACGTGACCGGGACCTTGGGACGTCTGGCCTGAATTTTGGGGGCAGACGCTATTTGGTTTTATCCATCCACCTCTCCGAAGATACCAAGTTGATTTATGGCACCGTGTATCGGAGGTTTGGACAGATGCAGCCGATGTAGCAAACGTCGTCAGATTCCCTCTCGTTTGCGAGGGGTTTTTGATTGTGGGGATGCTCTTCCCTGCAGGCGCAAGCCCCTGCAATTAATTACGTTACCGCGTAGCGATAACCACTTTCTCCTGCTACAGATGTTCATTTCATGTCGTGTGTGTTTGTTTTGTTTTAGGCTGTCTGTGGATTGTATATGGAGACTAATTTATGTTGTCGTCCGTAGGGTGGGGATTAGTCCAAATCCGTATTTTCTTAGATTTGGGTTTGGTTGATTTAAGGCTCGTTAACCTCATTTGAGATTAAGATCAACTTAAATGTTTATTAATGATACGTTAATCTAATTTTTAGACTAAGATCTACTTAACAAGGTTTCAGGATCATTTAGATCCAACAAAAGAGCATTTGGGCTCTATTGCTTTAGTTTAGGAACGTTTCGGTTCGTCGAGTTTAAGGACATCATAGTCTGTAGAGTTTAGTTTAGGGACGTTGCGGTCCATTGGGTTTAAGGACATCATAGTCCATGGAGTTTAAGGACATCATAGTCCATAGAGTTTAGTTTAAGGACGTTGCGGTCCATTGGGTTTAAGGACATCATAATCCATAGAGTTTAGTTTAGGGACGTTGCGGTCCATTGGGTTTAAGGACATCATAATCCATAGAGTTTAGTTTTGGGACGTTGCGGTCAATAGAGTTTAAGGACATCATATTCCATCATTAGTTTATGGACATTGCGGTCCATAGAGTTTAGTTTAGGGACGTTTCGGTGCTTCGAGTTTAAGGACATCATAATCCGTAGAGTTTAGTTTAGGGACGTTGTGGTCCATTGAGTTTAAGGACATCATAGTCCATAGAGTTTAGTTTAGGGACGTTGCGGTCCATAAAGTTTAAGAACATCATAGTCCATAGAGTTTAAGGACATCATAGTCCATCATTAGTTTAAGGACATTGCGGTTCATAGAGTTTTAAGGACATCATAGTCCATAGAGTTTAAGGACATCATAGTCCATTATGAGTTTAAGGACATTGCGGTCCATAGAGTTTAGCTTAGGGACGTTTCGGTCCGTAGAGTTTAAGGACATCATAGTCCATGGAGTTTAAGGGCATCATAGTCCATAGAGTTTAGTTTAGGGACGTTGCGGTCCATTAGGTTTAAGGACATCATAGTCCATGGAGTTTAAGGACATCATAGTCCATAGAGTTTTGGGTTATTGGTTTGGGGGTGCACCAAGAGTTATTGGTTATTGGGAGCTCCATTTCTCTGAAGATGTTGGAGAATTACAACGACATATATCAGTGGCGTGGAGAGATGTACCCTTGAACCAGATTCCAAATCGAGAAGTTATCGGTTCTGAGCATAGAGGCTCGGTTTTTTTGGAGATTTAATCTCAGAAGGAACTTAACTGATTTGAGGTTGGAGTTGGTTCCTTATAGTGTTAAACACTAATGTATTTTTAGTGCTCACGTGCTCCCACGTGATGCTACGAGGCAGTGTTAAACACTGGAATTTGAGAGCGCTCACGTGTCCCACGTGATGCTTTTAAAGATGGTGTTGTTCGCTTGATTTTATTCCCCATCTTTATATAAGTGTTAAACACTTTATCCATGCGGCCATCACGTGTGAGCACGTGAGGACGCCTCAGAGTCAGACATTGTTTCCTTGGGTTTATCCCCTTTTCTTTTAAAAAGTGTCAAGCATTATCAGCGAGGGGGGTTACGTGTGAACACATGATCTATTTCAATCTTTCTTTTGAGTTCATCACAGGTGGTCACTGTTCCCGCCAAAAAATTTCTGCGCAAAAGAGCCCAAGATATCAAATGGCAGCGATATGTTTAAGAAAATGTAAACCAGTATTTTCCAGGCTGTATTTTGACAAACTCCCGACTGTGAAACAGCTAAATTCTGATGGAATCGAAAGCATCTTGAAAATTCCTTCGATTTGATATATGATGGGCCTCATAATTCATCCGGGATCAAAAGTTATGAGCAAATATGCTATGCACATGTAATCTAAGGAAGAAAATGCGAACCAGTATTTTCCGGGCTGTATTTTGACAAATACCCGAATGAGAAACAGCTAAATTCTGATGGTATCGAAAGTGTCTCGAAAAATCCTTCGATTTGATATATTATGGGCCTCATAATTCATTCGGGATCAAAAGTTATGAGACATCACGTGCCCACACGTGACCGGGCATCACGTGCCCACACGTGATCGGGCATCACGTGCAGACACGTGACCATTTACAGGCAAAACCTGTAGGCACTGAATAAAATAAATAATTGGAAATAATTAATTAGTGAGGGCACGTTCCAACACGTGATAGGCTCTTAAACTCTTTGAAACAATAGAATTAAATTCTAATTAAATAATTAATCAGTGGTAGATGGGTTCCTGAGCTCTCTAAACCAATAGAATTAAATTATAATTAATTGCTTAATCAGAAGGTCACGTGCCAACACGTGACAGGCTCTTATGCCTTCTGAACTAATAGAATTCAATTCTAATTAAGAGGGAAATCAAAATCCCTAATATTTCCCTAGATCTTTCCAAACAAAAAGATTACGCTCTGTAAAATGGAGCACCATTGGATTAAAAATCCAATGGTGATTAAAAATCACCAATTTATAGAAAGATTCTATACAAGGAGATATTTCCTTGAAATTTGCCAGGAATAACAGACAAAATATCTTTTGGATTAAAAATCCAATGATGAATAAAATTCACTGAGTGATCTAAAAGATCATGTTGGTTACAAAATCAATCAAAATCTTTCAATGAAAGATTGACTAAACAAACTGATATTTTTCCTTCTCCTATAAATAGGAGCCAAGAAAAAAAAAGATACAACAACAACAATAGAGAGAAAAAAGAAGAGAATTTAATTCTTCAGAGAAAAAAGAAGATTTCCTCAAAAGAGAAGGAAACCCTAGGTGAGAAAGGGAAAGAGATCATATGCTCCACAAAACAAAAAGAGAATTTAATTCTCAAATTAAGAGTTTAACTCTTCTGAATAAGAACTTAGTTCTTCCTTTGGTTGAAAATCTGCAGAAGCAGATCTCCCCACAAGTTTAGAATTTAATTCTCATCGAGGAGATTCTGCCATGCAGATCCAAAACTTAGAGGGAGAATTGAGTTTAGGGAATTTAATTCCTCCAAATACTTAGGAATTTAATTCCAATAAATAAATTAGGGTTTAACCCTACAAAAGAATTTAATTCTTCCAAATACATAGGAATTTAATTCCTCTAAATAAAATTAGGGTTTAACCCTACAAAAGAATTTAATTCTTAAACAAGGGATCTAACGCTCCATGCACGTAAAAGAAATCAGTATCCAACCTGATCACGTATGTCCACGTGACTCCCCTCATCAGTGATCAAAAGAGAACGAATGAAGTTGGGTCACGTGCTCCCACGTGACCCCTAACAAACACCATTTTAAAGATGGGGTAAAGCTGAAAGATTAAATATCCAACGCATGGGCGCCCTCACGTGACCCCTAGCAAATCCTTTCAATATCCAGTGCATGGATACCCATCACGTGCCCACACATGATGGCCGTGAAGACTAAAATTGTTTAACACTTATTTAAATATTCTGAGAATAAGATAAGGGAAGTTTGGGCCCAACACTCAAGAGCCTCACGTGACCCCACGTGAGCGCTTCCCTTTTTAGTGTTTAACACTATTTTGGGCGCTGTATCCCTAGTGTTTAACACTATTCTGAGCGCATCATGTGGGAGCATGTGATAGTTGAGTTTACTCTAGTGTTTAACACTATATCCAAGCCAATCTTAGCTTGAACTAGCCAAGTCTTCCAAACCCAAGATTCCCCTTTTGACTGAACCTCAAACAACACTTTTGTCTTCCAAAATTGGTCATCTCATATGACATTCAAAATAATTCCCAGAGCCCTTTCAATTAACTTTGGTTCGAGGGTATATCTCTTCACACCTCTAATATTTATCGTTATAATTCTTCAACGTCTTCAGAGAGGTGGTGGGTCCCGATGACCAATAACTATTTGGTGCATTTCCAAACCCATGCGTGCATCTGAACTTGGACCGCAATAGAGCACAAATGCTATTTTGTTGGATCTAAATGATCCTGTTAAGTAGATCTTAGTCTAAAATTAGACTAACGTATCCTTAACAAACGTTTAAGTTGATCTTGGTCTCAAACGAGATTAACGATCCTTAAATCAATCCAATTACAGATTTCCTAACAAATATTGGTTCAAGGGTACATCTCTTCACTCCTCTGATATATGTCGTTGTAATCCTTCAACGTCTTCAGAGAGGTGACGGGTCCCGACAACCAGATTTTACATGGACTATGATGTCCTTAACCTTGGACTGTGGGGTCCTTAAACCTATGGACTATGATGTCCTTAACCTTGGACTGTGGGGTCCTTAAACTCATGGACTATGACGACCTTAAACTTTATGGACTTTGGGGTCCTTAAACTCATGGACTATGATGTCCTTAAACTTTACAGACTATGATGTCTCTAAACTAGACTATAATGTCTTTAAACTTCACGGACTATGACGTCCTTAAACTTATAGAGCCCAAATGCTCTTTTGTTGGATCTAAATGATCCTGTTAAGTAGATCTTAGTCTAAAATTAGACTAACGTATTCTTAACAAATGGTTAAGTAGATCTTAGTCTAAAATTAGACTAACGTATCCTTAACAAATGTTTAAGTTGATCTTAGTCTAAAAACTAGACTAACGTATCCTTAAAAATGTTTAAGTTGATCTTAGTTTCAAATGAGACTAACGTATCCTTAAACCCAAACCAAAACCCAAATCTAAGAAAATACGGATTTGGACTAATCCACGCTCTACGGGCGACAACATAAATTAGTCTCCGTATACAATCCACGGACAACCAAAAACAAAATAAACACACACGACACGAAGTGACCATCTGGAGAAGGAAAAATTGGTTACCGCGATGCGGTAGCGTAATTAACTGCAGGGGCTTGCGCCTGCAGGGAAGAGCGTCCCCACAATCAAAAACCCCTCAACGAGGGGGAATCTGACAAAGTCTGCTACATCGGTCGCATCCGTCTAAATCTCCAATACATGGTGTCATAAATCAACTTGGCATTTTCGGAGAGGTGGACGGATAGCAACAATTAGCATCTGCCGCCAAATTCAGGCAACACGAACCTACGCGGTCGCATCTCTGTGTTCGGCGGAGAACAATCACATGTGAACACGTGACCATCAATATGCATGGAATTCTTCCTCTGAGTGTTAAAAATCTCAAATCCCTTATTTTATATATATATATATATATATATATATATATTTATAAGGATTTAATTCCTTGAACTTAATTCTTCCCTTAGGTTTTGGATCTTCATGGCAGAGTCTCCCCGATGAGAATTAAATTCTCAACTTGTGGGGGAGATCTGCTTCTGCAGATCTTTCACCAGAAGGGAGAACTAAGTTCTTATATGAAGGGTTAAACCCTAGCTTTATCAGAGGAATTAAATTCATATATGCCTTTTGGGAGAATTAAATTCTCTGAACTTAGATCTTCCCCTAGGTTTTGGATCTGCATGGCAGAATCTCCCCAATGAGAATTAAATTCTCAACTTGTGGGAAGATCTGTTTCTGCAGATCTTTTACCAGAAGAAAGAACTAAGTTCTTTGGAAGAGTTAAACTCTTGTGGAGACGAAGAAGAAGTAAGATGTTCTATATGTTTTGTTCCATCTTATCTATGGTTTCTTTTTTTCTTTTGAACTTGCAGTTTATGGGAGGGTTCTTCTGTGCAAGACTTGAAGTCTTGGGTCTTTTATATAGGGGAGACTGATTTGTTGATTCAGTTAAGGAAATCTTTCCTTGAGAGATTTTTTAATTGATTTGGAGAATTTATCCGCCATTGGATCTTTGATTCAAGGACTTCTGTTTTACAGAAGACATTTTTCTTGTTTTTAACAAGATTAGGAAAATATTTTCTCACATAGAACGTATTCTGTATCTTGGTGATTTTTAATCACCATTGGATCTTTGATCCAACGGTGCTCTGATTTACAGAGCACAATCTTTCTTGTTTAGAAAGATTCGAGGAGTATTTTCTCAATCAGAATTTAATTCTGTATTTTGGTGATTTTTAATCACCATTGGATGTTTGATCCAATGGTGCTCTGATTTACCGAGCACAATCTTTCTTGTTTAGAAAGATTGGGGAAAATATTTCAAAATAGGGTTCTTAACCCTTTTATATAGAATTTAATTCTATTGGGTCAGAAGATATTAGGAATCCTCACGTGTAGCACGTGACCCAGTGACACTAGGCCGGTTTGCCTATATGCAGCAGTTCCAGAGAAGAGCGTCACGTGTTGGCACGTGATGCGCCTTCTGGTCTGCTATTTGTTTTATAAAGGCGCGTATATACTTCGTATATAGGTGCTCACGTGTGGCACGTGAAGCCCAACTTCAGTCCCATTTGTTAAGTGTAATGCTTGTAATTTTGGCTCCAAAGCGCATCACGTGTGGGCATATGATGCTCTCTTTGGGGAATTTTCCCATTTCCTTTTCATTTATTATTTATTTATTTTTCCAAAGGGAACAAATGCCCCAACAGCGTTGTTCTCACGTGTCTTGCACGCGAGTACAACGCTGTCACCTTTACAGGCGTTGGATTGCCTAAGGGAACGGGGAGATGAACCGCCCTTGTCATGTCTTATAAATACAAGGGTTTGGTCTTTAGGCAGACACCGCTCTTTCATCTTCTTCTTTCTGTGTTTTCTTTGAAAATTTAATTCTCCTCTTCAGAACTTAGTTCTCTGGCACTGCAATTCCAGAGTTAAACTCTTTTGGAAAAAGAAACCCTTTTAGGTAAAGATCTTGAACATTTAGAGAAACCCCTTTCTTTAAAGAAAACTTCTGGATTTTAAATCCATTATGAGAGCTTTGCTCTCCTCTAAAACCCCTCTCTTAGAGATGCAATGATATGATTTTTGAGTAATAACTCTCCATGCTTCGAGCATTCCTCCTCTGACTTTTATGGCATTTAATTTTTTAATTTCCCCTCTTATGGGGTTTCTGGAATTTAATTCCATTACATAAAAGGAATTTTATTTCTCGCCGAAGAACTTAGCTCTGAAAGATCAAGAGGGCCATTCGGGAATTTGATTCCCCTGTGTTCTTGAAAATCTTTTCAAGGGATTTTTCCTTTATTTTTACTTATTTGACAGAGTTTGTACTGGGTGTTCTTTTGTGAGGATGTCCCAAGTCGTTTGAACTCCAATGTGTATTTATTGAGAATCTTTTTTTTATTCTCACAATGATTACCCTGCCTCGTGATTGGAGAGCCGTCAAACTGATTTTGTGGGGTCCATTATTTTTGCAATCAATGGTCCCATGGAATAAACTTCTTGTCGTTTTCTTCTGCTGTCTACACACACACACGTATAAGTTGCATTAATAGTTTTTCCTCCCTTTATTTCAGGAACAATGGCTTCTCTTCCCTACTTTCCTTTTACTCGCTCAGACGCTGCTTTTCCACAATTGTCGTTGGACGAAGAAGCAATGGTGATGATCAGGGCCCATGACAGGGACTATACCAGTTTGCTCTTATGGGGAACTTGGTATGGACATATTATCCGGGGCCACCGCAGCTTTATCTGCGAAGTGCCAACAGAGCCTCTTCGTCCAATTTCGCCGATGGAGCGTTCGCAGACTGCTTTTGCGGTGGAGGCGGATGATTGGACTCCTATAAGCTGGCTTGAGCCGTCAACAGCTGAGATACCCAACCAGCCTTTGCCGGCCATAGACATTTTGGGGCATCGCATTTGTCAGGGTGAAGCCCAACCCTGGGGACAAATTTATAAGATAAGGCTTACCCCTCGCCACCCAACAGGCTATCTTTCCTGGGCTTGATATGTTATGTCCGCCCATCGTGCGCGATTGCAGAAGGTCAGGCTCTATCAGGCGGTGTATGCGTCCCTTTTTCATTATCAGTCCCCTCATGTCTGGTGGGTTAAGGCTTTTGTGAACCAGTGAAATCTTCCCACCAATACCTTCTTGCTAGGGGATCGCGGGGTCTCTATTTTATTGGAAGAGTTTCGCGAGGTTTCGAGACTACCAATCAGGGGAGAGCATTATGAAGAGTTGCTGCCTCCCGATGAGTATGTGTTTGAGACGATACCGGCTTCACTTGACGGTTTGACGACTGAAAACGCCGTCCGCCATAAGAACCCTAGCTTAATCAAGGTTTTAGTTATTTTTGAGAAACTGTTCGCGGCGTCGGAAGGTCATGGCGTCACTTTTGAGAGCTTCATTGCCTGCTTTATCCGCGAAGACATTTTGTCCAAGACAGCTCCAAAGTTTGCGAACGTTAACGACCCTTTTGGGTTTGGGGTAAATAAACTGCCAAAATAGGAAGGTCATGGCAACACTCAACACTGAACACTATTCGCACCCAAAACACAGTAAATCAAGAAACTACCATAAATAATGAAATACTTGACTAGAACTGGTATAAATGAACTAGGGTGTTACAACTCTTGTAAGATCCTTACGACTTACAAGAGAAAGCCCGCTTAGGAACCCTTATGACTCCTAAGGAGAAAACATACCTATGAGATCCTCAAGACTCATAAGGAGAAAACAACTTTGTGAAACCATTACGGCTCATGAAGATTGAAAAAACCTTAGATGGCAAGGACCTAAACCTATCTTTTAAGCCACCATTGTCCAACGAACAACGGCAGATGATGAGTCGCTCATGGCACTATGTTTTAGTGTTAGTAGTGCTGATGTCGTCCAAAAATCTAAATTCCAAGTTTCCCCAGGTAGATGATGAATTGCTCCTGATATACGTGCTTCAATGTTAGCAATACCGATGCCAACCTAAAGTCCAAAATCTCGACCCCTAAGTCATTAAACCGGGAAAGAAAAAAATAGCTGAAATGATTGGGTAACTCGTAATAAAAATCAGTAAGTGAAAATAAAAAGAAATAGTCGAAATGATTGGGCAACTCGCAATAAAAATCAGTGAGTAAAGAAAAGAAATAGCCAAAATGATTGGGCACCCACGAATAAATAACGGAAATGATAAGGCAATCGCGATTTTTGCGATAAGAAAAACTGAAATGATAGAGCAATCGCAGTATATATATAAAAATTTTGCCCTACAAGCAGATCAATACTGACCCTTGTATACAATCCACGGGCCCAAACAAATAAAAATGAGCAATGTGCTCCATCAAACATTGTAATTGCTCGGAGGTCGAGAAGTTCGACCCTAAAGCAAAGTACAGTGTGACGACATCGGCCTAACACTAAGTCTGGACGGCAATGCATGCAGCCTAGAAACTATATGGATGTTTACCCATACTTTAGCAAACTATCAGCATGACATCATGGAGGCTCAAAGGAGTCAAAGCAAAGTAGAGTGACATCAAATTCCTAGCTCCGGGTCTCGATGGCAGTGCATACGTACCCAAAGACCCTTGGATGTCATCTCACCTCAGAAGGGTGTAGTTATGACTTCCCTAGGACTCAAGGAGTCTGACCCCAAAGTAAAGCACCACGGTGACGCCCAATGCTAAATCTCTGATGGAAAACTATACATACCATCCTAAGAAGATTACTCGAGACGCCGCGTCTCGCCTAAGAAGGGATTGGATATACGGCAAAGGCGTGGCTACTCGAAACGCGATCCGAGGGATGCAAATCGAGAAGAAGTCAACTAACGCAACGGTGCGACGGACTACACCTAATACCACAAACCTGACGGACACTTATACTAACGGGAATATGTTAATGTCATTATGAGTTTATCCACGCCTAAAAAGAGGATAAACTGAACGCTCCGAGAAGAGTAAATAAACTAAGTAAAAATATTTCAGCACAATCAGAAAGAAGAGAAGTGTGAACCAAAACAATATCTTTTATTCATATATCAAAATTGAAGAAAAGATACAATATGCACTGAACAAAAGGGGTACAATAAAAGTCACTAAGGGGGTGGAGTTTGGCATAAAGCTATAATGCGCTCCCTCTCCTCCTGGAGTTCTTCACGCTCCATCAGTGCGACCAAGAGTGCTTCGGCCGTGATCCTGACACTACAGCCCTGACGTGCAAGGCATGTAGGAGTTGTGGCGGGGGCACTTGTTTACGGCTAAATTGACTGCTCAAGAGCTCAAGTTCATGACTCTGGCGCTGGCGCAAGTAGCGCCAGATGCTTCTTAGCGCTACACTACGTGGCGCCAGTGCCAAACTTTTGAAGCGCTTGTTTCAGATAGAGCTTAATCTCTATTTTGGAAAATATTTTCCCATATCTTTCTAAAGCAGAAAGATATTCTCTTGTTAACAAGAAATTTCCTTGGATCTATGATCCAACGGTGCTTAAGTACCCTGGTTGATCTTAAAATCAATTTGAGAGATCTTAAATAAGAGAGCTTCTCTACCTGCCTAACCATCCACTCTCCTATAAATAGGAGAGAAGGGAGAAGGTATCGATATATAGAATTCTCCCCATAAGGTGATAAAAATAGACTTAAACCTCTGCAAGTTCTTCAATCATAGGTAAGGAGATTAATCCCTATTAAAAAGAAGCTTAAGCTTTAAAATGAACTTAAGCTCTTCCTCTGGATCAAAGATCCTTAAGTTAAATCTCTTTCTTATCGAAAACTTAAGTTCTCGTGGAGAGATTTTCGATCTTAAGATTTAGGGTTTCAAGGAAAACTTAAAAATTCCTCCACTAAAAAGAAGCAAAATCATTGAGATCTTAAAAATCACCATGAAACCAAAGTTTAAACTTCACAAGACCATAAATCCTAACCATGAAATATGAACAAACAAAATCCAAGATCATAAAGAATTGATCTTAATGATTTCAATGACCAAAAGACCATTATACAAAAGCTTAAGTTTCATAAAGCTTAAGTTTCTGAAAGACCAAATTTTCCGTGGAGTTAACTCCAAAAGACCCCAACGCTTCATCACACGTGCCATGCATGTGGCACCGGCGCCAGAAAGTTCACCAAAAGATGGCGCCAGAGCTTAAGCTCTTTATTTGGCTGCGCTAAGCCGACCAAGTCGCGCCAGCGCCAAGAGCAAGCGCCAAGCCCAAACCCATATTACCATATGCGCCACGTGTAAAGCATGTGAACATGCGTTCGAGCCGCGCCAAGCGCCAAGTGCCAAACTATGTCAAGCAGACCCAATCCTTAGCCCAAATTAGCTAAGTCTTGAAGATTAAGATTCATTGATATTAAGATCAATTGAGCCCATATGCTCAAAATATCTAAGTTGATCTTAGCCTCAAATAAGACTAACGACCCTTAGATAAAGCCCAAGTTTTCCGTGAACTGATAGACCTCACAAATGTAAGAAATGCAATCTAAGTTCGCTCCCGTTGGCAAAATAAGATACCAACGTGGACCCAAATCATGTAATATATAAACATAAACTACAGATTTGGACTAATCCGCGCCCTATGAGCAACGATAAAGTTAGTCTCCGTATACAATCCAGGGGCAACCTAAAGCAAACAAACCAAAATACGACACACGAAGATAAAAACCTGGAGTGCAGAAAGTTGTTATCATTCGTGATAACGTAATTAACTACAGGGAATTGCGCCTACAGGAAAAATGCGTCCTCACAATTAATAAACTTCTCATCCTGATAGGGAATCTGAAGTCAGTTATATCGGTCGCATTTATCCAAACCTCTGATATATGGCACTATAAATCAACTTAGTGTTTTCGAAGAGGTGGATGGATCAAATCTATACATCTGCCTCCAAATTCAGGTTAGACGTTCCCTCGTCTCCAATCCTCGTTTTCGGCGGTAAATAGATGGGTTGTCATGCCTCGCTTCCTAAGATATGAGAGCGAAGACACAACAAGGCCCGCGACGTAGCCATGCCGAGAGAGAGAAACTCAACTCGATACAATTACGTTAAGCGTATAGTATGCAGGAAAATATACAAAAGCAAGTAAAATAAAAACGATGTTTTATTCATTAACCAACATTTATTAGAAACTAGGTTCACATCAAAGGTTTTATTACATTAATTGGCAATCCCTAAAATAGGTGGGCGAAAGAAAAAGGAAACAAAAGTTCTAATCGTGGGTCGAGAGTTGAGTGTTGCCTTCTTCTCTAGTTTCGACTTCAGCCGAGCCTTCTTCTAGCCCTAACAAACATTTCGGGAGAGGGAAAGAGAGAAAGAAAAATGTCCGTCGGCGAGATAAACTCTAGTGGGATTTCTCAAGATAGAGTGAGTGAAATAAAGCAATAAAAAGTATGGTGACAGTCACAAATGTTAGTATGAGTATATGTAAATGGATGTTTCATATAGGTTAAGTAAGAGAAAGATAACTAAAGCGTGCAATATAAATGATGTCATATGTGTATTGTGTAAATTAAGGATATCATGTATTAACTAAGCGTTGTGCATGTTCTAGTTTGGTTAGATAAGGGTACCGGGTACTCGAGATTATTCCGTTAGGCCATAGAACAACAGCAAATCGGATGTGTGTGTGTGTGTGGCATTCTATTTCACCCCATAATCCACAGTTAACTATAAGGGGAATCCGAGACCCTTAATACAACCTTACGTAAGCCAAACTATCCTATTCCAGTCTCGTTTAGAAGTATATAGGTATAGATAGGTGTTAACATGTGGTTCTACTAGGCATGGAATTTCCGTAGTAATAAAGTCATCCTTATATTAGAATCTTTAATAGATAAGGTCTTCCGTATATCAGAATATTTAATAGATTAGGTTATTCGTATATCGGAATCTTCAATAGTATTCCATACCTAGGTTCACGTGTCTAACCATAACTGTACCAGGTAACATGTCAGATAGATTTCTTTATATAAGGTTGTTCCCACCTAAAATTTGGACATTCATGTCAATTTCAAGCCCAACATACAAGCAAAAAAAAAATACAAAAGAGCCTCAAAGTATCAAGTGGTCTCAATATATTCAAGAGAATGTAAAGCAGATTTTTCCAGACTCTATTTTACCGTACTCCCAAATGAGAATTAGGAAGATTAAGATGGCATCGAAAGCTTCTTAAAAAGAGCTTCGATTCGATATATTATGAGCCTCATAATTCCTCCGGAATCAGAAGTTACGAGCAAACGTGTGATGCTAGGATAGGTCAAGCAAAGCTCTTTCACAAGGGGGTGTATTTTAGTCTCACGTCAGCCACACGAAAGAATTGAGAAGTGTTTATATGACACTTCCATATTTTATTGCATTAAGACCAATGAAAGAGAATATGGTGAAATCACATATGTGCGCCGCCGCTGTGCCGTGCCGAGCGAGCGAGCCCTGTGTGCCTGCACCTGTAGACACGAATGCCGCTCCGATTCCAGTTCACAAAGTCTTGAGCATTCCTTTTGCAGAAAATTAATAAAAAATATTTTATTAAAATATTCAACAAGTGCGCAATGCACGTGCACACTATCTTAAAGTGGGCATTCGCCCAAACAAAACAGATACTGTCACGCTCCGTTTCCCAAAATACGTAAATACAGCATGTGGCAGAGCCAACCATACTGCCTATGGCTAGAAATAATCCCTTCATACTCACATTACGGCTGTCAATCGGATATCAAAAACAATAAATAATATCTAGCTAATACATGTCCATCAGCCACAATAAATAACATCTAGCTAATACATGTCCATCTGCCACAATAAATAAAATTAAGAAATGCATATAGCGGAAATGAATCAAGATCCAATAAAAATAATATCTGAAACACGTCCCTTATGGGATCACATCGATAAAATAAAACTGCGGAAATAAAATAAACTAAGCATCTCTAAAACTAAACATCTAGCTCCTCATTGCTCGGCTTGCTTGCTAAAATACTCCTGATCTGCCTGAGATAATGTCAGAGAAACTGGGCCATGCAAAACTCAGATGTTAGTGCGTCATAAATATCAAAATAATAGTAATAACCAGAATAGGATGCTATGATTAAACATGAGTGTAAATAATAAACACAGGTGTAAAACAGTGAGATATATGTATGTGATGTGTATCCTATAGTCTGTGCTTCTAGGCTATCTATTCTACAAGTCTTTGAAATCAATTAAATGAAATCGTCGATGTAACTCAATAGTATCCCGTGCGTGCCCGGGGCCACAGTCAAGGCTCTCAGAGCTGAATCCGAGACATGCCGCTAAGCAGTAAAACATGTATAATGTACAGACGAATGATGTCAGTAGCATCATTCCGAGGCCGGCCAAGCCCGTATAGACTGATCTGTATCTGGAAGTATCGAACTGTTGAGTTACAGGTCATGTTTCATTATTGATTCCCCTTACCCCAGGTTTTGTGTTCAAGTCGGGTATTGGTGATATAAATCTAATACCAACGCAGGATCAAGCAGGTACATGTCTTGTCTATGTAGACAATAAGTCACGTCCGTCAGGACAATAAATCAGGATTGTCGGCATTAGTAAAAGATCCAAGTAACAAGTCTGGTAATGGGTCATGAACATGCCATGCAATGTATTTTAACCAAAATAGACGTCAAATGTAAAACTGTAACCAATATTGTCACGCCCCGCTTCCCAGTAGATGGAAGCAGGTACGTGACGATGCCCGCAACGTATTTATTTCGAGAAGGTCATTTTCCGGAATAAAAATGCTAAGCGTAAAATAAGCAATATAAAATAACAAGAAATAAACATGAGATTGAAGATTTAACAACTTTATTTACATTCAAATTGATTCATTTATAATACATGAGTTCAACTGAAAGAAAATACAAGAACAGAAATGCCTGAACAGGTGGCATACATAAACTGAGAAAAAGATAACTTGCCTAGGCCTAGGTCGTGGTCTGATCGTGCTCTTCCTCGGTAGTGTCTACCTCCTCATTATCCACGATATCTGACGAACATTCTAAGAAAACAAAGAAGGGTGGAATGCCCGTCAGCAAACTTTCGCTCGGTAAGTCCCCAATAAATGAAGTGAGTATAAAGTGTAATAATAAAGAAAAATGTATATCATGAACAATTGATTATGAAGTATGATATGTTGGCATGTCGTTTAATATAAACATGGCTTATTTTATTTAGCATGCAGTTATATATATCATGGTAACTAACATGAGCAGAGTATAACATGGTCGTGTAATGTAGGTATAGTGAACATGAAATGAATGTAAATATCTTAACAGGTCTCTACTTGGGTATACTAAGTTAACTTAAGTTCAAGGGTGAATGTCAACTAATCTCAAGAGTGTTATCGAACCCAACAGGCTGTAATCCAGGGGTAAGGAACCACGGGCCCGAATCAAGTGTTAGTAACGAGACTTCAACTTAGTGTCGAAATATTCCAAACTCAATAGGCTGTAATCCAGGAGAAAGAAAACACGAGCCCTCATGATAGCTTACCTGTGTTAGTAGACATGGATTCATGATTTATTGGGACTTCTGAGATTTCGTTGGATTCACACAAGAACTACCCCAACACCCTGTGTATTCTACATTACTGTTAAGATTACCGGTCTTGCTCGAATCCATGAATATATCAAGTTGCAACATTGAGTTCATGTCAATATCATGTATTCATGTCAAGTATTCTTGTATTCATGTCAAGTTATATTCATGGTTCGAGTCAAGTCAGTTTAAATAGCAACCACCGTGTTCTGGTATTCATGTTAAGTTCATGTCCAATTATAACCAAGGTTTGGTCAAATCATGTCAAGTATTCATGTTTGATATTGATGGTTTGAATTCGAATGTTCATGTTCATGTTCAAGTATTCATGTTTGATTTTAGATTCAGGTTTGAATTGGATTCAGGTTTGAATTAGACTCAGACTGAGTTAGACACTTATAAACTGATTTAGATCTTGAATTAGGTTCGAGAATCATCGGTAACTGCTGCACATAGACGGCAAGATTTGTGGTTTTTTCCAAGACAATTACCATTGATAACTCCGTTAAGTTTTCTACCTTAAATAGGAAAGCACTCACTTTCTCCGGCTCCGTGGGGCTCAAGAGAATTGATCCCGCTTAAACCTATATTTACTAAAGTCCTTAAATATTGTTTTATATAACTCGAGGGGGTTTTATGAAAAATATTTTTAATAAAATTTCAAAATAAATCTCGAGTATTTATTTATATTATTTAAGGTTTCATGGATATGAATTTTAAGAATTTGAGATATTTTAGTGATAATTGCTTAGCTTGGAACGTTCATGGTATTTTATTGTAAAACTTGTCTTTTGTTGGTATCTTGATGGTATTTTAGTGAAACTTGGAATTCTTTCATTTTAAAAATGTAAGTTTATTATATTTTGAAAATATATGGATTTTGTAATTTTATATAATTATTACAAAATTAATTTTATTTAATTAGAAAAATTCGTTTTTCTTAAAACCCGTATTTAAAACCTTTCGAGACCGAATGCTCCATGAGGAGGTTTGCATCTTCCTCTACTAGCTCAAGGATGTGTGATAATCCGCACCATCCAATAGTGGATCTCCTAAAGAGAGTTGTACATGCATAATCGCAAAGGTATCAGACTACTGTTTTAAAAAAACGGTTTTTAAAGTAAATGGTATTTTAATGTAATCTTTTCCTTGAAACAAAAATTCATACAAAAGAGCTATCATGCTATGGAATCTTTTCCTTGAAACAAAAATTCATACAATACGTGAGGGGTAGGTCGTTACCACGTGAAGTTTTCCAAAAGGTATGTTTAAGCAAAACTAAAAGAGGTGATATTTAAAGTTCATGGAATTTAAACGAAAAACTTAAATTAAAGTTATTTTGCATGAGAATTCTAGTTTGAAATTTATTCTAAACATTATGGTTTAAGCTTACAAGTGATGTGTACAAGTTAGATTGAACAAAATATTAAAGAGAAGGAGTTTTCTAGGGTTTTGAAGAAGATATCGGTATTAACTCCACTTACCGACAAATGATTTGAAATGGAATTTCAAAGAATAAAAAGAGAGATTGATAGGGACTTACCATTTGATTATACTAAGAAGAGGGGGAGGAAGAGTAGGAAAGATTTGGGGCGCCGCGGAAGCTCTAGATGATGTTTCGATCTTCGCCGGAAGTTGATCGCTTGCTAACTTTTCTTTACTCCACTTGCACCTAGGAACTTTTTTTTTAGAGTTTTGGCTAGAAAATTTCAGAATGTTGAAGGGCTAGGGTATGGGATGGTATTTATAGTGGGGAATTAGGGTTTTAGAATTGAAAATATGGATTAAAAAGCATTAAAATGTGGTTTAATTATGAAATGAAGGGTCTCTATTTGATTGCAGAGAAAGCAAGCAGTGCAGGGAAATTAGGGGTAGGTGAAGGGGTGTGTGTGCAAAGCCCAGGGACATTTAGGCTCATCCAAGCCGTCGGTGCCGGCCAAAATGCAAGATCCGCCGGTCGATTTGAGGAGTTGGGTGTTGAGATTTGTGCCACGTGTTTTTGTCTATGTTTAAACCCTTTTGCACATGTTTGATTTTTCCAACTTTTCATTTTTCTGTGTATTGCACGTGCAAACTTTTGGGCTTTCAAAAAGGTAAAAGAAAAATCAGAAAAAATATAATGTGTATGATGGGGTTCGAACACAGGGGCTACGTCACAGCAGTGCAAAGGCTTTACCAGTAAGCTACAAGTTGTTTCTTGCTGTTATTTAGTAAAAGTAAGTTATAACTCCAACTCAGACTGTGAAACTCTATTATGTATATTAACACAAGAATTTCCGTACTAAGATTTCAGATTCGTTACAAATATTGAAACACGATAAACACAACTAATGCAAAGATGCATATGTATCTATCTGTAATAACTGTTATACGTCCATTACCATGTATATTGCAATCTTGATAACATACTGAATAGATATAGTAGTATGATAATATCGTGATGATCCGGCATGCAACTAGATAACCAATTATCGGTACGAATACAGACTGATAGTATATAAAATTGCAAATCGATAATATTTGCTGAATAGTAAAACATATGTATTATATTTAATCATATAAATATTGATATAACAAAATAGCATGTTGCAAGTTTAGAACTTGCCTGATCGAATCTCATGTCGAGATACGGATATCACGTTCTGACGCCGAATAACGTCACGATGCAAAACACATGTACGCATGACTTGACCTGGCTGAGCAACTGCATGGCGTGGTAACTGGGCTAGATGACGATGGTGACATGCGCAACTCTGGCGAGACAATCGGAAAAGAGAAGAAAAGAAATAAAAAGAAGAAGAAGAGAAGAAGAAGAAAATTATGGCAGGGTTGCTAGTGTTCTGGGGGTAGGCGAGGACAGAAGAAGGAGTAGGTCAGCGACGATGTGACAGGGAGGCCGATAACGATGAGGTGTTGTGGCCGTGAGGGTTGATGATGATCGAGGATGAGAAGGAGGTGCGGTGGTGGTGGTGTGTGGGTGCTCTAGGCTTGTCGACGAGACGAGAAGGTGATGGAAGGTGAGGGTGGTGGTTAGGTTCCGGCGATGAGGTCGACGACGAAGGAGTTTGAAGGTGGGTTCTTGGTGTGGGGTTGGTTCGGTGAGTCTTCAGGAAAGAAGAGGAAGGAGGTGTGGCACATGGTGGTGGTGAGGAGGTAGGGACGACGACGACGAGAGGGGCGGCAACGACGTGGGTTAGGGTTCTGGGGTTGGCGTGCGCGGGAGAGAGAAAGAAAACGAGGGAAGAGAAAGAGAGAGGTTTTTTTTAAAAATTATTATATTAATATTATATGTATATGTATATTATATAGGGAGAGAGAGGTGGGGACAGAGTGAGAGAGAGACACACACAGAGAGAGAGAGAGTCGAGAGAGAGTTTTATTAAAAAACAATTTAATATAATATATATAACTGTAATATATATATATATATATATATATATATATATATATATATAGCTATAAGGAAATATAAAATATATATATGGTAGGATTTTACAGATAATACCAGATTACTCCGAATCTTACTCGTATCTCTCTAAAAATCTAGTTTTTAAATATAAAGAATGTACGTACAGATTTAAATCATAATGCAATATCCTGTAATTAAAAATATATACCCCCAAATAAAAATCTATGTAAATATACGTAGCGATCCAATAATCTATCTGTCTAACTCTTAGAATACGAACATGATATGTGGGCGCAACTACCAGATACGGGGTAATTTTCCATGCAAGGCTAGATGGGAAAAATATTATTTGGTTTTATATTGTATTGTAAAAAGATATGTAGAGTCTAAATATATTATATATGTATCTAATACTCGATTCTCATGGAAACACTGTACTAGAAAATATTTGATATAATCTTGAACTATGTTAGGTTTCAACCATGCGGGTCGGGTCGGATAATAACCACAGCTACTAATTATATCATTCGCAATCCAAAAGTAACAATAGTAAAGAATTTTGCCGCAAGGTTTGAAATACCCAAATATATAGTATAAAAGTGTTAGGGTGTTATAGATACTTCTAAACGAAAGAGCAAAATCTTCTTCATTCAAACAAATTTAACAAATCAAATTAAATTGATTTGGGATTAAAAATCCAACGGTGCGCATGTCACCCTTAATTGATATAAATCGATTAAATCTTTTTAAATCAATTTAAAATCAGATTGGGATCAATACAAATCAAACAAACCCTAATTTTCTCTCTCCTATAATGAGGAGCATCATATGAAGAAATTTAAGGCTGGAAACCCCCATAATCTTAAGAAAAATCTATAATCTTCATCGTCTTCTCTCTTAGAGAACAAATGCTAAAGGTAGAGATAAAAGAGAAAAAAAACTTCTCTTTTCCTCCATTAAAAAGCTTTTGCCTTTATAGAAGCCTTTACTTCTTTATCGAATTTATTGACTCACAAACAAAAGATCAAAAGATCTTAAATTGAAGCTTTTGCTTCTTAGAAAATAAAAGAAGAAGGAAAAGAACAAAAAATAAAAAGAAATAGAAGTCATTGCTTTTCTGTGAAAGCTTTTGCTTTCTGACTCAAACTAATGCGCACTTTACAAGACTGTCCATGGGAAAACCCCTGGAGATGTGCGCACTTGTTGGATGCTGCCTCTGAAGGCATGTGTGACACGCGATATCCACATACGCGCGCTTGTTGAATGTTAACCACATATGTGCAATTGTCATGTGATATGCACGTTGACCTTTAAACACATGTGCACATATATACATGCGCGCATATGATTCTGAAGCAAATGCGAGCCATGTGATATACATGTGCGCAACACACTGACTTGAGACAAGTATGTAACCACATGCAAAGCATGTGCACACTCCCTTTTCAAATCAAAACAAATTCGCATGTGCGTCATATGCACTTGCGCACTTAGACAGTAAGCCATAACTTGACTATTTAGTTAAAATAAACTAAGTATAGAAACTTTCGCTTCTCATACATGATCCATTGATCAACATATCAATGATATCCAAGATGATCTTAGTTCTATATACGACTAATGATCTTTCATCGATATCTCATCTATTGATCTTAGTCTAATATACGACTAACGATCATTCATTCTGACATTATCTTTTCTGTAACGACTCTGAAATTACTGTACAGAAATTTCTTATTATTGTACAGAAATTTCTTATTATTGTACAGAAAAGGGTATTACAGCCTGTGTAAGATTTAAAAGTTATTTTTGTTAAATAAAAGCAAGAAACAACTTGTACCTCACTGGTTAAGGCTCTACACTGCTGCGACATAGCTTGTGTGTTCGAATCCTATCAGACTCAATTATTTTTAGGATTTTTCTTTTTAAATTTTTCGGAAGCCCAAGAGTTGCACGTGTAATTCACAGAGAAACGAAAAATTTCAGAAAAATCAAACAGGTGCAATGAGATGTACACACCCAACTTGACACGTGGCACGAATCTCGAGGCAATGCCTCAAGATCCAACCGCCCGTTTTGACCCTAGGGCCGGTGCCGACGGTCATGATGAGTCCATCTGACTCCGTGCTTTGCACACCCGTCTCTTTAACTCCCCTCAACTTCCCTGCACTGTTTGATTTTTCTGCAATCAAACAGGGACTCTTCAATTCACCATTTAACACCATTTAAATTCTTTTAATCCACATTTTTAATTCCCAAATCTTAATTTTTCACTATAAATACCACCCCATGCCCTAGATCTTTCCTATTCTGAAATTTCAAGCAAAAATTCTCTTAAACTCACAAAATACCAAGTGGAGTTAAGCACCCCAAGTGGAGTAGCAAGCTAAACTCGACGATCGGAGCATTTCCGACAATGCCACGACACCCGAAAGCTTCCTTTCTCTCTTGCTAACCACCGAAATACGTAAGTCCCTTCATCTCTATTCTTTTCCACCTCAAAACAAACTTTTTAAAACAAATCGACAAAAGTGGAGTTATCTCCGATATAATCTTCTTTTTAATTTTTGTATTCCACTTGATAAGCAAATTAGATCAAACTAACATCCTTTACTAATCTTAACCTTATTTTCCATCATTTAGTTTTTAGTATAACAAAAATTTCATGTGAAACAAATATATAACGAACTTTTTCATTAAGATACCATGAAATTTAGTATAACCCCCTTTCAATAATTGTTAAAAAAGATACCTTTAGGAAAACTTCATGGGGTAACGACCTACCCCACACGCACATTATGGTTTCATAGCACGGTATCTTAATTCTATGGTTTATTTAAAGAATAACTTTTACATTAAAACACCACACTTTTACAAAAACAGGTTTCTTTTATTCAGTATTTTGAAATCCTTGGTAATTACGCCTCTACAACCCTTATTAGGGGATCCGCTAATAGATAGTGCAGATTATCTCACATCCTTGGGGTAATAGAGCAAGATACAGAACTTCTCACGGAGTATTCAGACTCGAAAGGAAATAAAAATACGATTTTTAAGAAATGCGACTTTTCTAAACAAAATTAATTTTTGAAAAATTATATAAAAATCATGAATCCGTATTTTCAATAAAAACATATTATGAAACTCTATTCTTTAAAATGAAAAGTTAGAATTCTTAATAAAATACCACTATGTTTCCAAAAGTAGTTTACATAAAAATACCATAAACTTTCAAAAGGTTAGGTTTTATCACCAAAACACCACAACAATTAAAATACATGTTCATGAAAACCTTAAATATTATAAATCACCCTCGAGATTTATTTTTAAACTATATTAAAATATTTTTCATAAAACCCCTTCGAGATATGCAAAACAATATTTTAAGGACTATAGATTAATATAGGCTTAAGCGGTATCATTTATTTTGAGGCTCAGGGAGCCGGAGAAAGTGAGCGCTTGCTTATTCAGGTTAGACAACTTACCAGAGTTATCAATGGCAATTGTCTTAGAAAAAGACACAAATCCTGTCATCCATGTGCAGCAGTTGCCGATTTCTCCCGAACATAAGATTTTTAACAGTGTAAATCAATTCCTATGAAAAACTGTCACGCCCCGCTTCCCGGTATATGGCGAAGGGGACGCGACTGGTCCGCTATGTATTTACTCTGAAGTAAATACGCTAAGCGTATCTAAGCAATATAAAAGTAAATACACAAGAGACAAGATATAATAAAAAAAACAGCAATTTTATTTATTAACATTCTTTTGTACAATGCATGAAAAGTAAATACAACGGAAATAAAAGTGATGCCTAAACAATGACATAACAGGAAATGAAAAGTACTGAATGGAAAATATTCAATGAAACTAGAGCTCTGGTTCTTCAGCAAACTGATCCAAGTCTTCTGCAGATGGCTCAATCTCTGCCGGGTCCAAATCAACTGATGACATTCAAAGAAGAAAGAAATAGAATATCGTCAGCGAACAGGTCGCTCGGTAAGTCCCAAAGATAAGAGAAAAGTAGAATAGACAGAATAAGAATGTATCTTTTAAAGTTGTATTGTCTTGTAGTAATGTTGTATTAACGCTGTTGTTTGTAACTTGGTACAGAAGAATGCCGGTGTATACGAGAGGAGTCTCTATATGCCAGAGACTAGAGGCACGTATAGTACAAGGAATCGTTTATGCCACGATATAACAGCAACTGGATTCATGTTAGGTGTATTAAGTCTTACAGTCTCGTTCCACTTTTAACACATTCCGTACCAATCTACCCCTTAAACCCCATAGTGTTTTATTTATATTGTTTTGTACTGTAAATTGTATTGAATGTATAATTGAAAGACTGACCGAAACCATGATATCAGTAAACGGATGTAACCGTAGAATCATGTAAGTGGAATAACTGGAGAACCATGTAAATGGAATGTATATCCATGGTTCGGTTCAGTCAAGTTGTATAGATTGATAATTGGATTTATGGATTCATGTTGAATTGTAATATTGAAGATTGTAGATTATAGATTGTACTTGAATCATATTCAAGTCAGATTATACAGAGACATCAGACAATTAGCAAGGTAAATTGAAGTCCTGATTATTTTTATTAATTTGTCTACCTTAGATAGGCAAGCACCCACTTCTCCGGCTCCCTGGGGCTCAAGAGATTGGTTCTGCTTAAACCTATGTTTACTAGTGTCCTTAGGGTAATTTATAGAACTTGAGGGGGTTTTATGTAAAAATACTTTTATATACTTTTCAAAATACACCTCAAGTATTTATTATTTGTCTTTAGAGTTGTACTGAATGTGGATTTTATATTGTGATATTTCTAGTGAAAATATTCTAGTTTCATAAATAAAGGTATTTATTTGTAATATTGATTTATTTGGAATTCATGGTATTTTAGTGTAAAATTTATTCTTGTGATTTTTAGAAAAAGTGGAATATTTATATCATAACAAAATAGATATTTTAATGGTAAATATACATATATTTATACAAAAATAATTTTAATATATTTATTATATTCTAAAAATCTCATTTTCTTAAGATGTCGTACTTTAAATCTTTCGAGACCGAATGCTCCTTGCGGAGGTCTGAATCTCGCACTACTAAGCCCGAGAATGTGCGATAATCCGCACCATCCCGAACGGGTTCCCCAAAATGGGTTGTAGCGGCGCTTTGCAAAGATTGTAAAATACTAAATCCTTTAGAAAACGGTTTTATGAAGTAAGTGGTATTTATTTGTAAAGATGTCAATTTTCCGTATTCTTTGTTTTAGGGTCTTCTAAGTCAACTAGACTATTCCTAACTGGTCCAAACGACAAGTTGTGAGATGGCTCAAATCGCCTCTTCGCCGCCAATTGTGGCCAGGTAAGTACAAGTGAAGAAAGGAAGGATCCGCTCACGAATTACCGTGAGACGGGCCTTTTAAAGTTACCTTTCTCACCTGCCTAGCCTAGACACCACAAAGTCAGGTTTAGATAAACGACCGATGTCCACAACTTATCGTATTTTCATAATAAGAGGTATTTATTTAAAAAGTGTAACAATACTAAAACTTTTAGTAATGGTTTTATTAAGTCAATGGTATTTAAATGAAAAATAGTGTTTTCTCGTATTCTAAGTTTTCGATGGTATCGTGTTAGGTTGTATATGAGTGTGTGAGGAGGTAGGTCGTTACCTCGTGCTCTACTTTAAAGGTATAGCAAGTTTAATGGGGTTAAATGTAAAGTTGAAACAATGTGGTATTTAAGTGGAAAAAATACGATAAATTGAACTAGCTATCATTTCATGTGATGAAACTTGATCGATTTGGTTGATTAGTGTTTAATAGTCATCATGAGGAAGTTTAAGTATGATTGTATTAGTGAGAAGTGGAATTTTATAAGAAACCGGATCGGAAATCGGATTTGTTCCGATTCCGTCGGGTTTTGTAAAACCGTATTTTTAGATAGAAGAGATTGGTAGAATTTGGGACTTACGGGTTTTAGATCACACAAGAGAGTGAGAGGGAAGTAGAGAGATCACCGATGTGTTGCGTCGTCGCCGGTAGTTCCTAAAACGATCGCCGAAAGTTCCGCCGGGAATTCGTCGGAGTTTCGCCTCGAGCTTGTTTTCAAAGTACACGATTCTTGGAAATTTTTGAGAGAGTGGGCTCAGAATTTTGGGGTGAGATGGTAGGGGGTAGGGGTGTATTCATAGGTTTAGGCTAGGGTTAGGGTAGGTGTAGGGTTTTTAATAAAAAAAAATTTTAAATGTAGGAAATTCATTAAAAATTGTAGTAAATAGGTGTTAATATGCTCTCTGGAACCGATCCATTTAATTGGAGTGTGCAGGGGAGTTTAGAATGCCAAGAGACACATTTCCTCAGTTGGTGACTCGGCCGAGTCGGGCCGAGTCAAGGCCTTGGGAGGTGGGGGTCGCCAGGGGTAGGCACTGGTGCTTTCAGATTTTTAGGTTCAGTTCAAGTTTTGGGAGTTATCTCAGGTGGACTGTTGGGCTTCCTAAGAATTTAAAACAAAATAATATTAAAAATAATGTGGGGCATGAGATTTGAACTCTGGTGGCTTGGTTCAGCAGTGCAAGGTGTTACCAATAAGCTATAAGCTCCTTCTTGTAATTATTATGTGAAATAAATACTTAAAGTGGTAACAGCAACATTAAATACCCCAAGTATACTTCAAATTTAAATCAAATTTATGTATACTAAAAATGGAGTTGTTACAGTCTACCCTCCTTACAAAAATTTCGTCCTCGAAATTTTCAACTTTTATTTGAGAACTAATTTACAAAGAGGTGAGGATATCTTGCACGCATTTCATCTTCCCTTTCCCAAGTGGACTCTCCTGGAGTGTCTTTCCTCCACATCACTCGGACCAAGTTAACTTCTTTGTTCCTAAGTATCCTCACTTTCCTGTCCAGGATCTCCACAGGCTGTTGCTCACAAGACAAGTCGGGCTGTATAGTGAGTTCGGAATGATCAAGAAATAGCTTCTGAGTTGGGATATGTGGAACACATTATGCACTCCTTCCAATGAGGGTAGAAGCGCTAAGCAGTATGCCACTTCACCGACTCGTTCGAGTATGTCGAACGGTCCAATGTATCTTGGACTTAATTTACCCCGTCTTCCAAATCGGATCACTCCGCGATTCGGAGATTTCTTCAAGAATACATGATCTCCTAGCTGGAACTCCAAGTGTCGTCTCTTTGCATCAACCCAGTGCTTCTTTCTATCTTGGGCTATGTGAATCCTTTCCCTGATAGTACGAACCACATCAAATGTCGCTACTATCATCTCTGGTCCAAGAAGTTCCCTATCTTCGATGTCTTCCCAACTTAATGGCGATCGACACTTCCTTCCATACAATGCTGCAAAAGGTGTCATTCCTATGCTTGCTTGGTTGCTGTTATTGTACGTGAACTCCACAAGATGCAGGTGATCTTCCCATGGTCCTTTGAAGTCTAACATACACGCTATGAGCATATCCTCCAAGATCTGAATAGTTCGCTCAGAATGACCATCTGTTTGTGGATGATAAGCCATGCTGAAGTTCAGACTTGTTTCCAAGCTTGCTTGCAGACTTTGCCAAAATTGCGATCGGAACCTGGTGTCACGATCGGAGACAATGCAGACCGGTACTCCATGAAGTTTCACAATTTCCTGTATGAGTTCATGGGTATCAGAGATAGTATATTATGAAGAGTTTAAATCTTTAAGTAGATTATTACCTCCATGTACTTCTTTGCTAATGTCTCAGTTGATTGGCCAACTCGAAATGGGATGAAGTGAGCCGACTTTGTGAGTCGATTCACAATGACCCATATGGTATCGTTATCCTTTGTGCTGCGAGGAAGAGCAGTCACAAAATCCATCGTGATGTGTTGCCACTTCCATTCTGGGATTGGTAACAGTTGAAGTAGTCCACCCGTCCTGTGATGTTCAGCCTTTACTTGCTGACACACCAAGCATTTTGCGACGCTTCTGGCTACTTCACGCTTCATTCCATGCCACCAATAATTCTGACGTAGATCTTTGTACATTTTGGTACCTCCAGGATGTACTGAGTAGGGAGAGATGTGAGCTTCTTTCATTAACTCTTCCCGTACAGGACCTTTTGGTACACACAATCTGCTGCCGTATCTCAAAAATCCGTCTTCATGGATGATGAAGTCTGTTCTGAGTCCATTCTCCACTTGTTCTCTGATCTTTTACAACTTAGCATCACTTGCTTGAGCTGCTTTGATCTGATTGACAATGGTTGAGTGAACATGTAAATTCATCAAACTTGAAGCGTTACCTGGCATGACTACCTCAATCTCCATCTGATTCAAGTCTTGTTGAAGCTTCCACTGAGCGGTGAGATTCATTGCTAATGGTTGGCGACTAAGAGCATCAGGTACTACATTCACCTTCCCTGGGTGATATTGCAAGTTGATGTCAAAGTCCGCCATGAGTTCTAACTATCTTCTCTGTCGCATATTCAACTCCTTCTGAGTAAACACATACTTCAGACTTTTATGATCTGTGTAGATGTTCACTCGTTCACCAAGTAGATAATGGTGCCAAATCTTAAGAGCAAAGATGACGGCTGCCAACTCCAGGTCATGCGTCAGATAATTGCGCTCATGAGTCTTCAGTTGTCTTGAAGCATAAGCCACAAGCTTACTGTGCTGATGTAGAACACATCCTAATCCCTTACCGGATGCATCACAATGCACTTCGAATCCTCTAGATTGATCCGGTATTACGAGAATAGGTGCTGATGTCAACCTTGAGTTGAGTTCTACGAAAGCTTTTTCGCATGCTTCTGACCACACAAATTCATCATCTTTACGTGTGAGCTTGGTCAGGGGTGTTGCTATCGTCGAAAATCCTTCAATGAACCTTCTGTAATATCCAGCTAAACCCAAGAAACTTCGAATGTCCTTCACTGACTTTGGTGTAGGCCATTCGCTAACTGCTGAAACCTTCGCTGGATCCACCGAGATTCCTTCTCCTGATACGATATGTCCAAGAAAACCAACTTGCTTTAGCCAAAACTCGCACTTGTTGTACTTGGCATAGAGCTGATGTTGTCGAAGAGTTTCTAGGACAATTCATAGGTGCTCTGCATGCTCTTTCCGACTCTTAGAATACACCAGGATGTCGTCGATGAAGATGACAACAAACCTGTCTAAGTACTCCCGGAAAACTTGATTCATTAGGTTCATGAATATTGCTGGTGCATTGGTCACCCCAAATGGCATCACTAGAAATTCGTAATATCCATAGCGAGTTCTGAAAGCTGTTTTGTGAATATCAGCTTCCTTGACTTTCACCTGATGATAACCTGAACGAAGATCCAATTTAGAGAACACACAAGATCCACTTAGCTGATCGAATAAATCATCGATGCGCGGGAGTGGATACTTGTTCTTTATAGTGACTTCGTTCAAGGCTCTATAATCGATGCACATTCTGTACGAACCTTCCTTCTTCTTCACCAGTAGTACAGGTGCTCCCCAACTTGAAGTGCTGGGACGAATCCATCCTTTCGCCAATAATTCGTCCAACTGTGTTCGGACTTCCTTCAAACCTTCCGGACTTAATCTATAAAGTGCTTTGATCACCTGTTGTGCTCCAGGTACTAAATCAATACTGAATTCAAGAGCTCGATTGGGAGGCAAACCTGATATATCGTCAGGAAATACATCATCGAACTCTCGAACCACATCTGTTCTTGATTCTTCCTCCGCTTGAGCTGCTGCAACTACTGCTTCTCTTGGCTTCGCTTTGTAGGTACTTGGCTCCAAGGTACGGTCTCCGCTTCTGAAATAGAAGACCGGATGGTCTGGAATCTCGAATACTACCCTCCTTTGACGACAGTCGATGGTAGCATAAAAAGTCCCAAGCCAATCCATTCCTAGAACCACATCGAAGTTCGGTATGTCCAGTACTTTGAAGTCAGCATAAAACTCTTTGCTGCAGACGACGACTGGACACAAGCTGTATCCCATGGTTGCCTTTACAACGCCATTTCCTGAACTGACATTCCAGCTGTATACAAGCGGTGAGACTGGAATCGCATGGGTTCAGACGAACCATTGTGACATAAAGCAGTGAGATGCTCCAGTATCAAACAGTGCTAGCGCAGGTAGTGAGGCTACTAAGATTGTACCTAAGATATGTGGGATATGTTTTAGGTATAGGGAAAAGTATGTAAATAAGTAGCAAGATTGAAAAGAAAGGTTTGAGAAGAAAAGTTTACCAGTGATGACTTGGCCAGTGGCCTCAGCTTCTTCCACTGTCATAGTGAAAGCCTGGCGCATTGGTACATTCCTCTTGGCCTGAGGAGCATTCCTCGGAACGTTCCTCTGAGCTTGATGGAACTGACGAGGAGGTGGTGCAGCTTGTGGTCCTCTGGGTGGTGCAGGTAGTGCAAGTCTTGGAGCAGGTGCTTGGATGGCTAGGCGCTGTGGGTAATTGTTTGCTGGTCTGGGTGCAGCAATTGGATTTTGTTTATGAGGACAAGACCCAATACCATGAGCAGCTGAGCCGTAGATCAAGCAAAGGTTGTTCGCACGCCGGCAATCTTTCGCCAGATGTTCATTTCTCTTACAGTAGTTACAAAAGGCTGGGCTGGGCCGGTTGATTGGTGCTCCTGGACGTCTTGGCACAAAAGGTGGTCTGGACGAGGCTCCTCCTGCCATCTGGTTGGCAGGGTGCTTAACTCCTGCAGACTGAGGTCTGCCCCTTGCTTTTATCACTGCCTCATAACTGCGGGCAGCTTCTAGAGCATCCTCATGAGTCAGAAATTTCCCTGTGGCTAGTGCAGCCTGAATTTCTGTGTCCAAACCTTGTTGAAAGCGACGGGCTCTGATATCATTCGTCGGTATCAAGTGAGCCGCGAATCTGTTTAAAAGATTGTGTTAGCTGTGTATTATGTGATATTTTAAAATTTTGAAATACTGTGACATATCTTTCCAAATTAGCATAGTGAATTCAGCGTCATACTCATCTACTGACTTGTCCCACATCGAATCTTGTTGTAGATGAATGAACTGTTGTTCCATGGCAAACCTGGAAGTCACGGGGAAGTACTTCGCGTCGAACTTATCGCGAAAAGTCTTCCATTAAATAGGCTGTACAAGACGCCTTTTTCCGCCTTCCACCAGTTGCGGGCATTGTCCGTGAGCTGCAGTTTCGCCACACGGACCCAAGCTATGTCTGGCACTTGTGCTGCCGCCAGATCATCCTCTATGCTTTGTGCCCATTCCTCAGCTTCAAGTGGGCTTCCCTTTCCGGAGAACTGCTTGGGATGTAAAGCCCTGAATTGCTTTACCCCAGGTCCGTCAGTCTCGGGACGGTTCAGGAGTTGTTGCTGTCCCTCAAGGAGGCTGCGGATCGCCTCAAGTAGTACCGTTTGCTCGGTGGGTGGAGCAAGAACAGCAGGTGTGAGAGGTAGTGGTGGAGGTGTGTTGTTGACATTGGTGCTGGTGTTGTTCGGGGAATCCATAACCTTGAAGAAAATTTTGGGTTAGGACAAATTCAAAGTACATGAAATGATAAGATTCAAGAAATATGAAATTGTAAGATTCAAGGAACATGAATTGTAAAAAAAATTTTAGTTGCTGGTTCTTGTGTTATATTGCTTAGATTGTTCACCCAGAACAGAACTGCATAGTATGGTTCTATACCGCTCTGACCTACATGGGCCACCAACAAAACCTGTCACGCCCCGCTTTCCGGTATACGGCGAAGGGGACGCGACTGGTCTGCTACGTATTTACTCTGAAGTAAATACGCTAAGCGTATCTAAGCAATATAAAAGTAAATACACAAGAGACAAGATATAATAAAAAAAACGGCAACTTTATTTATTAACATTCTTTTGTATAATGCATGAGAAGTAAATACAACGGAAATAAAAGCGATGCCTAAACAATGGCATAACAGGAAATGAAAAGTACTGAATGGAAAATGTACAATGAAACTAGAGCTCTGGTTCTTCAGCAAACTGATCCAAGTCTTCTGCAGATGGCTCGATCTCTGCCGGGTCCAAATCACCTGACGATATTCAAAGAAGAAAGAAGTAGAATGTCGTCAGCGAGCAGGTCGTTCGGTAAGTCCCAAAGATAAGAGGAAAGTAGAATAGACAGAATAAGAAGGTATCTTTTAAAGTTGTATTGTCTTGTAGTAATGTTGTATTAACACTGTTGTTTGTAGTTTGGTACAGAAGAATTCTAGTGTATACAAGAAGAGTCTCTATATGCCAGAGACTAGAGGCACGTATAGTACAAGGAACCGTTTATGCCACGGTACAACAACAACTGGATTCATGTTAGGTGTATTAAGTCTTACAGTCTCATGCCACTTTTAACACCTTCCGTACCAATCTACCCCTTAAACCCCGTAGTGTTTTATTTGTATTGTTTTGTACTGTAAATTGTATTGAGTGTATAATTGAAAGACTGACCGAAACCATGATATCAGTAAACGGATGTAACCGTAGAATCATGTAAGTGGAATAACTGGAGAACCATGTAAATGGAATGTATATCCATGGTTCGGTTCAGTCAAGTTGTATAGATTGATAATTAGATTCATGGATTCATGTTGAATTGTAATATTGAAGATTGTAGATTATATATTGTACTTGAATCATATTCAAGTCATATTATACAGAGACTCAAACTAAGTCAAACAATTAGCAAGGTAAATTGAAGTCCTGATTGTTTTTATTAATTTGTCTATCTTAGATAGGCAAGCAGCCACTTCTCCGGCTCCCTGGGGCTCAAGAGATTGGTTCTGCTTAAACCTATGTTTACTAGTGTCCTTAGGGTAATTTATAGAACTTGAGGGGGGTTTATGTAAAAATACTTTTATATACTTTTCAAAATACATCTCAAGTATTTATTATTTGTCTTTAGAGTTGTACTGAATGTGGATTTTATATTGTGATATTTCTAGTGAAAATATCCTAGTTTCATAAATAAAGGTATTTATTTGTAATATTGATTTATTTGGAATTCATGGTATTTTAGTGTAAAATTTATTCTTGTGATTTTTAGAAAAAGCGGAATATTTATATCATAACAAAATGGATATTTTAATATTAAATATACATATATTTATACAAAAATAATTTTAATATATTTATTATATTCTAAAAATCTCATTTTCTTAAGATGTCGTTCTTTAAATCTTTCGAGACCGAATGCTCCTTGCGGAGGTCTGAATCTCGCACTACTAAGCCCGAGGATGTGCGATAATCCACACCATCCCGACGGGTTCCCCAAAATGGGTTGTAGCGGCGCTTTGCAAAGATTGTAAAATACTAAATCCTTTAGAAAACGGTTTTATGAAGTAAGTGGTATTTATTTGTAAAGATGTCAATTTTCCGTATTCTTTGTTTTAAGGTCTCCTAAGTTAACTAGACGATTCCTAACTGGTCCAAACGACAAGTTGTGAGATGCCTCAAATCGCCTCTTCACCGCCAATTATGGCCAGGTAAGTACAAGTGAAGAAAGGAGGGATCCGCTCACGAATTACCGTGAGACGGGCCTTTTAAAGTTACCTTTTTCACCTGCCTAGCCTAGACACCACAATGTCAGGTTTAGATAAATGACCGATGTCCACAACTTATCGTATTTTCATAATAAGAGGTATTTATTTAAAAAGTGTAACAATACTAAAACTTTTAGTAATGGTTTTATTAAGTCAATGGTATTTAAATAAAAAATAGTGTTTTCTCGTATTCTAAGTTTTCGATGGTATCGTGTTAGGTTGTATATGAGTGTGTGAGGAGGTAGGTCGTTACCTCGTGCTCTACTTTAAAGGTATAGCAAGTTTAATGGGGTTAAATGTAAAGTTGAAACAGTGTGGTATTTAAGTGGAAAAAATACGATAAATTGAACTAGCTATCATTTCATGTGATGAAACTTGATCGATTTGGTTGAGTAGTGTTTAATAGTCTTCATGAGGAAGTTTAAGTATGATTGTATTAGTGAGAAGTGGAATTTTATAAGAAACCGAATCAGAAATCGGATTTGTTCCGATTCCGTCGGATTTTGTAAAACCGTATTTTTAGATAGAAGAGATTGGTAGAATTTGGGACTTACGGGTTTTAGATCACACAAGAGAGTAAGAGGGAGGTAGAGGGATCACCGATGTGTTGCGTCGTCGCCGGTAGTTCCTAAAACGATCGCCGGAAGTTCCGCCGGGAATTCGTCGGAGCTTCGCCTCGAGCTTGTTTTCAAAGTACACGATTCTTGGAAATTTTTAAGAGAGTGGTGATTGGTAGTTTTTCCGTTGTGTAGTATGAATCAATTCAAAAGGTCCCCTAAAATGGCACCATTTGATTGATACTGTTTCTTGTGTCGGTAATCAGAAAATTTATAAAGAACTTCACAACCAAAAAATATTTTGACCGCAATCAAACTACGGTGTCAATTGTAGTTCATGAGTGAGTGCAGATCGTCCACAGGGATTGCACGATTCGTTTGTATTATGATAAGCTTGAATTGAAAAGTTAAGCTAAAATAAACGAAAACATGATTCAAGGATTTTGATTTTCAAGTGTCACTATTCTATTCAAGAATCAAGAAAATGATAAACAATCAAGAATCGGTGTATCGAGGTTATTTCCAATCAACAGTCAAGAATCTAAAAGAGGCTCGTAGGAATCGATCGGGTCTATAGACGTGATGTAATCTAAAGATTTCGTGTTCTTGTCCTTCGAAGGATTGATACTAGATCGATGATAATCGACGAGAGTTAGGGCTTTCTCGTGAAACTAGGGTTTCATCTTATCCCTTGTTCTTTTGTCGATATCATTCACATTCTAGCCTCTAGCAATTTCAAGAAACGATCCTAACTCCCCAATTTCGAGCGATATCATTCAAGAAAGCATCGTAACGAAATGGGTTGTCGGTTCTTGAACTTGCTAGGGTTTACAAAACATCGTAGGAATCAAGAATCGATTAAAGCTATGTTACATCATCATTCTATTGACCGTCTCGACTCCTCGACGAGCGGAGTTTTATTCACACATCACCACACAGAAAATATTCACGAATTGTAAAGATGTCATGATGCAGAATTTAAAGAAAACAAGATACAAGAATATCACCTTTATTTATCTCAACAATTTTGATTACATTCGCTTCAAGAACTACAAGAAGAAGAATCTAGATTGTTGATCGGGCGTCGCTCGGCTTCGTGAGTCGTGGATCGGCTCGGATCGCTTGCTCCGTTGAAGATCGGCTCTGCTCCTAAAGGTTGTAGGGCTTCTTGCTTAATGGGTACTCGGGATCTTGATTTTGATAGGAATTAGGGTTAGGGTTTCACACAAGCCCTGTCACTGGACTTGTGGAAGAAAAAGAAGAAAGAGAATGGTTCTAGTTTGATACTAGATTTAGGATTGATAATGGGATTTTTCCAAGATGAATAATAAGTGAGCCTAGGGTCTTATTTATAGAACACCCAAACCCTAGGTTTAGGTTTGAAACTAAAATTCCCTCCAAAAGTTTGTTGAAAGGTTTCTAGAAAGAGTTTGTTAGGCTTAGCTTAGGGTTTAAGCTAGGGTTTAAGAGGAAAGTTCTAGAATGATAGGCTAGTTTAGTGTAGATCAAAGTGTTTGCTGATCTGGTAGAAGTCCCTGGAGTCTTCTGGAAAATGTCATGCTTTTATGAACTGTAGCCACTGAGAGAAACAACTTGGGCCAAATTTGGGAGGCTAATTCTTTGAACCCACCGCGGATCCGCGGCGCAAGCAGGCTCCTGCCGCGGATCCGCGGCTCTTTAGGGGGATTGGGCCTTGGGCTCTCTGTTGTGGTCTTGTGATGGTATTTGGGGCTGCTTCTGATATGTTGATTTGTGATTGCTCCTTTGTAATGATACCAGATTTGAAGTTAGTGAGTTGACGTATCTTTGAGCAGTGTAAATTTGAGCGAGCTTCTCCTTTTCCTGCACAGACTTCGAAACACGGGTTGCGACATATAGAAATATTGCGATGCCATGCAATGCAGTCAATTTCCCTAGAAATGCCGGTTTTAAGGTCTAATACATGTAATCTGATATTTTGCGACCGACTTGCTAATATGTGGAATATGAATGCCGAACACTTCTATATGAATGCAAATGATGAGGAAATTGCCGGTTAAAATATACAATATTTTCGACTGATCGAATACCCCCAAACTTAATTTCGATCGTCTCGAGCGAATGTTTTATTAAAAAGAGAAGGAGAAAATAAAGAAAGAGAAAAACTAACTAGCATACTTTCGTAGGCAACACGATTGCACTGAGCACGTGCAACAAGCCTTTAAACCTCTAGGTGTCCCTAGTAGGAGGAGTGTTGTCTCCTGAGGGTTTTCAGCGGATTGCACCCACAAAATCCAATAATAAAAGGAAGATCATGAATATTACATTTAAAGAAAAGAATTGTAAAAGAAAAGCTTCAAAAATTAGGGTTTCCAACTAAGCTAACTTTTCGGTTGTCATGAGCCCTATCTTAATGGTCATGAAAAGATGTTAGAAATCACGTCCTCCCTCAATAAAACATCGTCTTATTCTTCATTCCTATCTTTATTCCAAATATCGATCATATCATCCTGCGTGTGTGTAAAGAACATCCCTACACCCGGAGAATTCAATTCAAGCTATCATACTCTTGCCCATCAGCCTCAGTACTTTTTGATAAACGAGATTGCTCACACACTTTCATGCGACCGTTAATACTTCTTGAGGTACTAACCGACCGATTACTCCTGTGCTTGCTAACTTGGTGTATTTTCCTTGTCTTGCACCACCTCAGGCATAGCAGTGACTCCCAGACCAGTTGGCCTTAGGGCACTAGGTGAAGAAGCACCCTTGCTATATATTTTTTATTGCCCTCGGTGATAACAAAACCAGTGTCCATTTTTCTCACCACTTTATATTTTCTTCATTTTTTTTTATTTCCTTCATACTTTTGGCTTTAAGACAAGAGCATTTCAAGGTATCCTCTACTATCCCAGGCTTTAAGACGTGTGTAAGTGCGAATAGCAGGGTAGCAACGTTCAAAATGTTTGGCTTCCAGAATAGAAACTATTTTTCAGACTTATTTTTATCCTCAGATTAGTGACGTCTTTCATCTTACTAACCCTTGGGACAACGGCTCATAACTACTTATTACTAGTTCGTATAAGAAAACTTCTAATTTTCTTGGTTTTCTTAAATTTTTCTAATCTCATGGATGTAATTTTTCACTATCTAAACTTTTATTATCTTATTTATGTACAAAAATATTTTTATCTTTTTGAAATTTTTTTAAATTTTTATAGGTTTTCAAAATAATGGTTTGTGCTTATGCAAAGTGATATGCAAATGATGCGAAAATAAGCACAAACCTCCCCCAAACTTGTTTTCAACAGTGTCCTCACTGTTGCCTTCCGCTAAATCTTGAAAAACCTGTAAGCTTGGGAGGAATTTATTAGTGGGGGCAAAATATTTAAGTGAAGAACCTCCCCCAAACTTATTTTTGGCTCAAAATTTTTGTACAAATTTTCTTTTCAAGAGCCAGAAAAAATGCCCCCCCCCTCAAACTTGAGTTATGCAATGTTAATCTTTGAAAATCTCATGAGGGGGTCAAAAATCAGTGGTCGATGCCAAGCTTTGCAAAGACCGAAAGTTAACACCAACCATTCGAAAATTTTATCAATGCAGTGCTCGGGTTGGTGGAAGAAGAAGTGGGGAAAGGGTAAGTGGTGGAATAGAATGTGTGTGCGTCTCATTTTAGAGAGACGATGCAGTGTATGTGATGGATTGCTCGCATTCTTTTTACAGTTCAAAAGAAGGGGTGGAGGTTCAATTTCATTGATTTGGACATGATTCGTCTCAACACCCGTGCTTTTTAGAAATGCGAGTTCATCAGCGAAGATCTCCTCAAAAGTTTCATCTATACCACGAAGAATAATGTCATCACAAGGTGCGGGGTGATCTTTAGACTCTAAAATCAGTTCATAATCAGTGTTAATTGTTGACCCGGACATCTCGGTGGAAGAGTCCGTATGTGTATGATACATAGTTGGGTCAAACAGCAACGTATGAAAAGAGTCAAGATCAGTATCAGGAGGATCATCTAATTCGCTGCTGTCGACATCCATTAAGTCGAAAGAACAGACCTGAGCAGTAGGTTCGGAGGGTACACTTCCTAACTTGTAAATGTTCATCTCAATTGTCCTGTTCCCGAAGGATAAGGTCATAGAACCGTTACGACAATTGATGATAGCATTGGAAGTGGCCAAAAAGGGGCGACCTAAAATCACCGGAATTTGATTCCGTGAGTTCGCTACAGGCTGTGTATCAATTACAATGAAGTCTACAGGGAAGATAAATTCCCCGATTTTTATTAACACATCCTCTAGTTCACCCCTAGGTCTGGTGATTGATCGGTCAGCCATCTGGAGAGTGCAAGGAGATGGTTTCAACTCTCCGATCCCTAACTGCTCATAAACTGATAAAGGAAGCAGGTTAACACTTGCCCCAAGATCTAGTAGAGCACGGTTGATGTGTTTCTCCCCAATAGAGATGGAAATCGTAGGATAACCAGGATCCTTACGTTTCCTCGGTAATTGCTGGGGGAAAGCTTTGTCTACTGTCTTTGCCATGAATATCTTCTTGGGCATTTGTTTCTTCCTCTTTCTAGTGCAAAAGTCTTTAAGAACTTTCGCATATGCAGGGACTTGTTGGATAGCATCTAGAAGAGGGATATTGATGTTAACCTGTTTAAACATCTCAGTGATTTTCTCCATATGTGGACTTGGTGTGTTAGCCCTTAACCGATTAGGATAAGGTCCTTTAGCAATAAGCGCTGGGTCCATCATATGAGAAGGAAGTGTGTGTGGAACCGATCCCAAAATAGAAGTGGGGATCGTCCGTGGAGGGGTAAAAGAGGTGGGCTGTAGTGGCGAGCCATTTGAGAAACGAAGAATAGGCTCGGAAGAAGGTGGTAGGGTAGAAGAACTGGGGTCAGAACTAGAAGTGTGTGTGTGTGGAAAGGTCTCAGCCGGGGTGTTGATATGATTTTCAGTATCATCAACTTCTTCCCCAACATGATTGTCAAGCACTCTTCCAGATCTCAACGTGGTGATTGCATTCACATGATGTGAATAACCAGGATTGGGTAAGGGTTGAGCTGGAAGTTTCCCTTTCTCTCTTGCACTCATTTCGGCTTTTAATCGTGCAATTTCTTCTTCCATCGATTTAATACTCTCGTTTTGGGACGCAGAGTTTTTCTCAATTTTATCGACAGAAGACTTCATTTCAGCCGAAACTTGCATGATATTTGTTAAGACCAAATTCATGTATTGTGCAAAAGAAGAGGATTCATCAGTTCCGGTCAACTGTAAAGGACTAGACAGTGCAGGTGTGTTGACCTGATTTTGAAAATTATGTGCTTGAAAGGGGTGCTGACTTAATTGAAGTTGTGGTTGCTGTTGTGGTGGAGGGACCCTTTGGAAATTGTTTTGGTTTGGAACCGTGTTTTGTGATTGTGATTGGTTCCAAGCAAAATTAGGGTGATTCCTCCAACCCTGATTATATGTGGAAGAAAAAGGATCGTTTCTCGGTCTTTGAAATGTGGCATTGGTATGCTCACGACCTTGAAACGGACATTCTTCCGTCAAGTGAGACGGATCAGAACAGCAGCCACATACAGTTTTGGAAAGTGACATTTGATTAAGGGAGGCAGCTAAAAATTTGTTTTCCATAGTCTCGAGTTTCTTTTGTATAGCTGAAATGTCAGCTCTAACTCCTATGGAAACATCTGATTGGTTGTTGCCACTCCTAAATGATGGACTTTCCCACTGTAAAGACTTTTCCGCGAACTCTTCTAAATATCGCCAAGCTTCCCCATCATCCTTGGACATGAAGGTACCTTGACACATGTTTTCAAGGCTCTGTTTAGTGTTAGGGTTACTGCCCTCATATATGATTCGGCAAAGCTCCCATCTCGGGATGCCGTGATGAGGACATTGAACCAATAGATCCTTGAAACGTTCAAAGCATTTTGAAAATGGTTCGGTAGGGAGCTGGGCAAATTGATTCAGTTCGCTACGGATTCGAGCCGTCTTTTGGATTGGGTAAAATTTCTTAAGGAATGCAGCGATGAATTCTTCCCAATTCGTAATAGAATGTGCGGTAGTGTTATATAGCCACTTCTCGGCTATATCGCACAATGTAAATGGGAGAAGTCGTAGACGCATCGCATCCACAGAAAGTTGTGACGTACCCATCATTGCGCATACGTTTTCAAATTTGGTAATGAAAACGTAAGCGTCCTCAGTCTCGAGTCCGTGGAATTTAGGTAAAAGATTGATATACTGGGGTTTAATTTCAAAGTTATCCCTATTGGCTGGTGGTGTGGATAAGCAGGTCGAAAGAGGACCTCTAAGTGGATAACACCTCTCCTGGAGAGAGATGCGGGGTGGATTCTGCGCACCAACGGACGGCGGCAGATTAGGGTTAAAAAAGTTTGATGGAGGTGGATCCATCGGTGAGGGTGTGGTAGTGGGTAAAGAAAAGGTATATGGAGAAATATCAACTTCGGAGTTGATAAAGGGTACGCGGACTAAACGGGCACTAGAATCCCGTGTCCAGCTTATCTTGTACTAAAAAGGGTTAGTACAAGTGGCAGCGTTGGCTTATAATTAGGGGTAAATGAATGCGGTGTTTGCTTTTGAAAAAGGGACGGATTTTTGAAAATATGATGCAACACAACAAATGCAGCACACAAACCCTAGAATCTAGTGGTCACCTAGGTCCGGCTCTAGACTGCTCCTAACTGCCAAAAGACAAGTCGCGGGATAGAATCCTCCACTGCCTCTTTGTCCCTCTGTGGCCGGATAAGTGCCAGGTAAGTGGGAAGGTACTCTACTACGTAAGTAGTGGGCCTAATTAATAACCACTAGCCTTAGACACACTCGCCTTAGGCACCACAAGAAAACGCGGATAAGCAATGAATTACCCACGGCCCTCTTCTGTCCTAATTGAGCGCGACAGTCCTTAGAGTCATCTCTAGATTTCTTTTAGTTAATGTGGGTCAATGCGGATGCAAGTTTGGTGGTTTTCGGGGCCTAGGAAGGGTAATGAACTCCCCACCTAATTTGGATTCGGCCGTGCCCCTTAATATCCGTATTAATATGCAAACAACCAAGAATCAAAAACACGCACAAATTTAACTTTTGCAATTTGCGAGCTGCGATTATTTGCAAAGAATCCTGCAGCAAAGTATTAGTTGGAGCTAAAAAGAGGAGAGAGGAGAGGGCAAGAAATCACCTGAGAGAAATTTTTTTCAGAGAACCCCCTAAGAGGCCGCGGTTCCGCCGCAGATCCTCTCTATTGCCGCCCTTCCGCGGTCAAATTATGGGAACACTGCTCCAAACTTCTTCAGAGAGTCTCTGTTGACTCCCTTAGTTCTCTGGTATATTCCAAAAAATTTTATCAATTCCCAGCAAGCTCCAGATCTCCTTGCAATGAAACACAACAAATTGTTTAGGGTTTGCACGAATTTTGATCTCAAAATAACAATGGAATAATTCTTTCAATTCAAACTATAAAATGAAACGAATTAGCGCGCGATCCCCGGCAACGGCGCCATTTTGATTGGTAGTTTTTCCGTTGTGTAGTATGAATCAATTCAAAAGGTCCCCTAAAATGGCACCATTTGATTGATACTGTTTCTTGTGTCGGTAATCAGAAAATTTATAAAGAACTTTACAACCAAAAAATATTTTGACCGTAATCAAACTACGGTGTCAATTGTAGTTCATGAGTGAGTGCGGATCGTCCACAGGGATTGCACGATTCGTTTGTATTATGATAAGCTTGAATTGAAAAGTTAAGCTAAAATAAACGAAAACATGATTCAAGGATTTTGATTTTCAAGTGTCACTATTCTATTCAAGAATCAAGAAAATAATAAACAATCAAGAATCGGTGTATCGAGGTTATTTCCAATCAACAGTCAAGAATCTAAAAGAGGCTCGTAGGAATCGATCGGGTCTATAGACGTGATGTAATCTAAAGATTTCGTGTTCTTGTCCTTCGAAGGATTGATACTAGATCGATGATAATCGACGAGAGTTAGGGCTTTCTCGTGAAACTAGGGTTTCATCTTATCCCTTGTTCTTTTGTCGATATCATTCACATTCTAGCCTCTAGCAATTTTAAGAAACGATCCTAACTCCCCAATTTCGAGCGATATCATTCAAGAAAGTATCGTAACGAAATGGGTTGTCGGTTCTTGAACTTGCTAGGGTTTACAAAACATCATAGGAATCAAGAATCGATTAAAGCTATGTTACATCATCATTCTATTGACCGTCTCGACTCCTCGACGAGCGGAGTTTTATTCACACATCACTACACAGAAAATATTCACGAATTGTAAAGATGTCATGATGCAGAATTTAAAGAAAACAAGATACAAGAATATCACCTTTATTTATCTCAACAATTTTGATTACATTCGCTTCAAGAACTACAAGAAGAAGAATCTAGATTGTTGATCGGGCGTCGCTCGGCTTCGTGAGTCGTGGATCGGCTCGGATCGCTTGCTCCGTTGAAGATCGGCTCTGCTCCTAAAGGTTGTAGGGCTTCTTGCTTAATGGGTACTCGGGATCTTGATTTTGATAGGAATTAGGGTTAGGGTTTCACACAAGCCCTGTCACTGGACTTGTGGAAGAAAAAGAAGAAAGAGAATGGTTCTAGTTTGATACTAGATTTAGGATTGATAATGGGATTTTTCCAAGATGAATAATAAGTGAGCCTAGGGTCTTATTTATAGAACACCCAAACCCTAGGTTTAGGTTTGAAACTAAAATTCCCTCCAAAAGTTTGTTGAAAGGTTTCTAGAAAGAGTTTGTTAGGCTTAGCTTAGGGTTTAAGCTAGGGTTTAAGAGGAAAGTTCTAGAATGATAGGCTAGTTTAGTGTAGATCAAAGTGTTTGCTGATCTGGTAGAAGTCCCTGGAGTCTTCTGGAAAATGTCATGCTTTTATGAACTGTAGCCACTGAGAGAAACAACTTGGGCCAAATTTGGGAGGCTAATTCTTTGAACCCACCGCGGATCCGCGGCGCAAGCAGGCTCCTGCCGCGGATCCGCGGCTCTTTAGGGGGATTGGGCCTTGGGCTCTCTGTTGTGGTCTTGTGATGGTATTTGGGGCTGCTTCTGATATGTTGATTTGTGATTGCTCCTTTGTAATGATACCAGATTTGAAGTTAGTGAGTTGACGTATCTTTGAGCAGTGTAAATTTGAGCGAGCTTCTCCTTTTCCTGCACAGACTTCGAAACACGGGTTGCGACATATAGAAATATTGCGATGCCATGCAATGCAGTCAATTTCCCTAGAAATGCCGGTTTTAAGGTCTAATACATGTAATCTGATATTTTGCGACCGACTTGCTAATATGTGGAATATGAATGCCGAACACTTCTATATGAATGCAAATGATGAGGAAATTACCGGTTAAAATATACAATATTTTCGACTGATCAAGTGGGCTTAGAATTTTGGGGTGAGATGGTAGGAGGTAGGGGTGTATTTATAGGGTTAGGCTACGGTTAGGGTAGGTGTAGAGTTTTTAATAAAAAAAATTGTAAAAATATAGGAAATTCATTAAAAATTGTAGTAAATAGTTGTTAATATGCTCTCTGGAACCGATCCATTTAATTGTAGTGTGCAGGGGAGTTTAGAATTCCAAGAGACATATTTCCTCAGTTGGTGACTCGGCCGGCGGCGCCTGCCCGAGTCGACCGGTCCACCGGCCGACTCGGCCGAGTCGGGCCGAGTCAAGGCCTTGGGAGGTGGGGGGTCGCCGAGGGTAGGCACTGGTGCTTTCAGATTTTCAGGTTCAGTTCAAGTTTTGGGAGTTATCTCAAGTGGATTGTTGGGCTTCCTAAGAATTTAAAACAAAATAATATTAAAAATAATTTGGGGCATGGGATTTGAACTCTGGTGGCTTGGTTCAGCAGTGCAAGGTGTTACCAATGAGTTACAAACTCATTCTTGTAATTATTGTGTGAAATAAATATTTAAAGTGGTAACAGCAACATTAAATACCCCAAGTATACTTCAAATTTAAATCAAATTTATGTATACTAAAAATGGAGTTGTTACAGAAAAAGACATGAACTCGAATCCAAACTCTAATCTAAACTTTAACTCGAACTTGAATACAAACTCGAACTCTAACCTTACTCAAAACTAAACTCGAATATGAACTCGAACCCAAACTACTCGAACCAAGATTGCAATTGTCACGACTCGCATATTACTCGACTCATTCGACTATATTCTACACCTTTTGCAATCTATGGTATCGATCAAGATATATTAATCAATCAATCAAACCAATTAAGTATATTAACCAGTTATAATATATTATACTCCAGGTGTTTGGGATAGTTTCTTGTGTGAATGCAACGGAGTTTCAGGAGTCCTGTATTAAGCTCTCTATTTTATTTTACTCGAATATCAGTCGGGTTGACTCATCCACAGCCTAGAGCCCCGATGCTAACACATGAAACGGGCCCGTGTTTCCTTACTCTTGGGTCCCCACACTTGAGCTCGTGAATACTTCTATGGCTGCGTTGCCATTCATACTTGGAACTTAACGTTAACATAGTGACCATATAGAGACCTATAGAATATATTTACCCATGATCATATACTCTTACTCGTTATATAAATATTCTACAATTATCATTTTCTTTACTCTTACCTATCTTTGAGACTTACCGAGCGCTAGTTCGCTGACGGGCATTCCACCAACTTTTCTTCCCCCGGAATGTTCATCAGATACAGTCGAGACAGAGGAAGTGGAAGCTACAGAGGAAAACTTCAACCAGATCACTACTCAGGGCTAGCTTAGCTTCACTTTTCTTCAATTTATCTATGCCACTTTTTTAGCCATTTTCCTTATTGTAATTACTTTCCAGCATAAACTCATGTATTTGTAAATATTAAAAGTTGAATGTAAATAATGATATTTGTTGAAAAATTTTATAGTTTCCATTTATTCTTGTATTGTGTATTATTGTTTCAATACGCTTAGTATATTATTTTAGGGAATGACCTTCTCTGGATAAATATGTCGCGGGCTTGCCACGTTACCGTTTCCATCTACTGGGAAGTGGGGCATGACATTTTCCATAATATATGGGATTTGGTTCAAGGGTATATCTTTCCACGTCTTTGATATATGTCGTTGTAATTTCTCAGCGTCGTCAGAAAGGTGGCAGGTCCCAACAACCGACAACTCTTTTCTCGTCCCAACTTGATGAGAGATATAAAATTTCATCAAGACAGAGAATGCCATTGTTTACCGCCGAAAAAACAGAGACAAACTGGGATTGATCGTCTTGCCTGAATTTGGGGCTAGAACGCCTCTCCGAAGATACCAAGTTAATTTATGGCACCGTATATCGGAGGTTTGGATAGGTGTGACCGTTGTAGCAGATCATCAGATTCCCCCTTATCTTTGAATGGTTTTTTTATTGTGGGGATGCTCTTCCCTGCAGGCACAAACTCCTATAGTTAATTACGTTACCGCATTGCGATAACCACTTTCTCCTTCTCCGGTAGTTCACTTCGTGTCGTGTATTATTTTGTTTGTTAGGGTTGCCCGTGGATTGTATACGGAGACTAGTTTATGTCGTCGCTCATAGGGCACAGATCAATCCAAATCCGTATATTTTAGATTTGGGTTTGGGTTTTGAACTAAGGTTATATGTTCTTTTAGTTCAAAAATGTTTTGTTTGGTTTAAGAATCGTTAATCTAGTTTAAGATTAAGATCAACTTAAACATATGAGCGTTTGGGCTCAACTTATTTTGTAAACTAAGGATACGTTAGTCCTATTTGAGACTAAGATCAACTTAGATATATTTTAGGATCATAAAATTTTATTATGATCCAACAACAGAGCATTTGGGCTTAGATGCTAGAAATTTCAGAGAGACTTTTAGCCAATTTGGGCTTGGTTTGCTCAGTCTTTTCTTCTTTCCTCTTTTTTTATTCAAAAGTGCTAAGCACTTATTTGGGTTATGTTTGCTCAGCCCTTTTTTTATGCAGGAGTGCTAAGCACTTGTTTGGAGCTCTAGTGTTTACATGTGTATCATGTGAAGCACTCAGTCATAGGCGCTGCCCAATAAGTGCTAAGCACTTTAATCATTTTGACTGAATATGTATAGTGCTAAGCACTTTTATATGGCGTCCACATGGGGAGCACGTGAGGCGCTGTCTCATTTATTTTGTTTGGCGCCCAAGTGTGTTTCACGTGAGGTGTCGGGCGCTGCCTAATCAGTGCTAAGAACTCAGCCGTTTTGGTTGCATATGAAGTGCTAAGCACTTTTACTCAGCGCTCACGTGTCTTTCACGTGAAGCGCTGCCCTTTTTATTTTGAGCGCCCATGTGAGAAGCACATGGGGCGCCAAGTTCTTTGTTTGGGGGCGCCCACGTGTGAAGCATGTGAGGCGTTGACTCCTTTGTGAGGCGTTGATTTTTGTTTCTTTTTTAGAGATTGAATCTTTGTTAATGACATTTTGACTATTAATGACCACCAATATCTTTGTTTCCGGGATCGAATTTTCTTTAAAAACTAAGTGCTTATTCTTTTTTTTATAAGAATTAAGTTCTTTTCGTAGGGTTAAACCCTATATTTAGAGAAATTAAATTTCTAGAATATGGGTTCTTTTTCTTTCTCTTTCTTTTTAACCTAGTTCTTTTCCTTTAGATTTTGAGTTCAAAAAACAGAATCTCCCTGATGAGAATTAAATTCTCAACTTATGGGGAGATTTGCTTTGCAAATCTCAAATCAGAGGAAGAACTAAGTTCTTATATGAAAGGTTAAACCCTTATTTCCGTTTATACTAGACAAAGGAGATATTTTGATCTCTTCTTTTTCTTTACCTAGAGTTTGAAAGGAAGGAGATCTTCTTCTTCTTTTGAGAATTAAATTCTCTCTTTTTCTTTTTTTTGTAGAAACTTATGGGGTCAATCTTCAATCCGTCCTCCTCTCTCTTCTTTTGAGATTTGAAGCCTCGGGTCCTTTATATAGTAGAGGCAAATTGTTAATTAGTTTGAGAAAATCTTTCATTTGAGATATACTAATTAATTTAATTGGTCTCAAAATTTGTTTGGGGGATTTTATCCATCGTTGGATCTTTGATTCAGTGATTTTCTATTCTATAGAATATGTTTTCTTGTTTTTAACAAAATTGGGAAAATATTTTCCATATATACAGAATTTTATTCTGTCAAACGGTGATTTCTAATCACCATTGGATTTTAATCCAAGAGCTCTCTGTTTTACAAAGAACAATTTTTCTTTGTTTAAATTTTTTTTGGGAAATATATTCCAAAAAAATAGAATTTAATTCTATCATTGGATTTTTGATCCAACCGAGAATATTTTTCTCACTTAGAAAGATTAGGGAGATATTTTCTCCTAATAGAATTTAATTCTATCATTTGATGATTTATCATTACCACTGGATCTTTGATCTAACGGCTCTGTTTAACAGAGAATATCCCAATTTTCTTAGAGAAATAATTCTTATGTAGAATTTAATTCTACCTGTTTTATTTTGGGCGTCGATGCTCACGCGTTATGCACGTGGACGCCACTTAAGAATTAAATTTTTATTTATGATAGGCAGTCCAATGCCTTGCATATTGGCGCTCGCGTGAACTTCACGTGCGGCGCCACTATGGGATTTAATCCTATAAAACTGGCGCCGGTGCTCTCGTGGAGAGCACGTGAGGCGTTGCATCATTGGAATTTAACAGAGTTTAGCTCTTTTTATTATGTTTAGTTATTAGGGGAGCAGTCACAACCTTCACATTGATGTACCTCCATATTGATGTGCATACCCTCATATTGATACACATCCTATATAGGTGCATACCTCATATTGACATGCATCCCATATAGATGTGCATCTCATATTGAGTCTCGGCTTTATACATATATGTATATTTATATCTTTGAAGGAAACATAAATGCTTTCAAATTGGATCGCACCCCAATATTAGACGCATTCCATGATACCATCGTTTACTTCGCCTCGTAAAATATATACGCGTGCGCAAGATAAATGATGGACCGAAATGTCCCTAAACTAATGTTGGACCATAATGTCCTTAAACTAATGATGGACCGTGATGTCCCTAAACTAACCCTTCGTCTCAAACACGGGAATGTTGGACCGCGATGTTCCTAAACTAGCGCTTCGTCCCAAACACGGGAATATTAGACTGCGATGTCCTTAAACTAATGTTGGACCGTGATATTCTTAAACTAATGCTGGAACGAAATGTCTTTAAACTAGTACGTCGTCCCAAACACGGGAATTCTAGACCAAAATGTCCCTAAACTAATATTGGACCACGATGTTCTTAAACTAATATGTTTGGCCCTATGGCTGGTCTCCATATTGATCCCCGTATACAATCTACGGGCATAAACAAGCTATACTCCAACTAGGTTTCCTATGGGTCGAGATTTCCTTAAACTAATATGTTTTGTCCCACGGACTATCTCCATATTGACTACCGTATACTATCCACGTATGCTCACTGTTTCTAAGTCGATCTTAGTTTGATATACGACTAACAATTCTTAGATCAAACCTATATATCCAATGAACTGATGGACCTCATTTATATGAGATATGTGTCCTAAGTTCAAAACCATAATAAACAATATATATAACACGACACAAAGTGATCTACTGGAGCAGGTGAAAGTTGTTATCGCAATACGATAACATAATTAATTGCAGGGGCTTGTGCCTGCAGGGAAGAGTGTCCCAACAATCAAAAACCCCTCAAAGAAGGGGTGTAACAACCGAGTTCAGTTATACCAATTTCTGTTTCCGTATTTGTTTGTTTGTGGTATTTTATTGATTTATCTTGTTTGGATGCGAATGGTAGTTTACAGTTTACATTGCATCCAACCCGACCCGCTTTCTTGAACTGGTTGATTCATATTTATAGACTACCCCGGCCGGTTAAATAGACACGTGCACCTCATGGATACTGCATATTAACATTTCACCTAGCATCGCGCATTTTATCATATAACATTTTAGATCACGTAAAATTTATTAAAACTGCATTTCATAGCCTGCATGATACCCCTAACCCCGTGGTAGCGTCCGCGCATTGTGTTCTCGTCCCGTTCAGTGAAACGGACGGGTTTGGATAGCTACGCACACGTACGTGCGTCCGTTCTTGGGGGTATGCATTTTAGTTACCTAATCTTTCATTTTAAAATTTGGAAGCTGCATATAATTTTCGTATTTTAAATCTAAATTTTTTTAGGCCGACCCGGGCGCCTTTTGAAATATTTTATATCCCGCTAAAATTTAATTATTTAAATTTTAAATCAATTATAATTTTTTCTTTTAAATCGTTCAGAATATTTTTCCAACCAATATAAATCTTTTTCAATTTTTTTTAACAACCCAGCTCTCTCTTTCTCGTGGGCCCTATCCTCTCTCTTCCTTTCTTTTTCTCTTTCAGCCAATCAGATTATTCCTTCTATTTGCGCCGACCCTACATCTCTCCCTCAATCTCTCTCTTCCTCTTTCTTCCCTTCTCTTTCTCTTTCTTCTTCTCTCTCTCTCCCCCCGCGCGTATCTCTTTCTCTCCCCTCGCTAGAAGCCAAGCTTCTCTCTCCTCTCGCGCTTCTCTCTCCTCTCGCGATCCCTGTTCACCCGGGGATCCGAGCACCTCCCTTCTGAGCTTACGCTCACCTCCCTTCTCCCTAACAAACTCCCATATTCTTTTCTCTTCCTCCTTCGTTTTAAAACCCCGAGCCCTTCTTCCTCAACCCATCATCAACCTCACAACCCTAACCCTAAAAGCTCCCTGCCCTTCACTCAACTACCTCAAAGCCTTCTCTTCTCCTCCTCCACCATCTTCTCCTCTCCCCGAGCCCTGCAACAGCCGCTGCACACACCCAACTCAACCCAAGAACCCACCTTCCCATCGCCGCCGACCATCTCTCATCGCCGCCGCCATCTCCTTCCTCTCCTCTCCCTCTCCTCTGCACCCTCACCTCACCAATATCCCTACACACCTTGCACACCAAACCTAGCCAACAAAAACCGACCCCAAACCCTAAACCTAACCCCAAACACCAAACCCTCATCGCCGGAGCTCCGTTCACCGCCATTGACACCTTCACATCTCCCCTCTGCAACCACAGAACACATCCACAGTAAGCTCTCTCTCATTCTCCCCTTCTTCCATTCCTTTTCTTCATCCTTTCTTTTCTTTCTTTTATGTCTTTACTTCTTGATCACTGTTTTCTTGATTGCCGGAATCCGACCGTGCCGACGACGATCCCGATGACCCAGCGAGCGTACCTGACCCGTGTGATTCCCATGTACGTTGTTTGGATCCGTTCCGTTTATCGTGCGCGCGTCGCGACTTTTTCCACCGACGTGTGACGTTCCGTATACCCGTTTCTTGATCTGTCGAGGCAAGTAAAACTTGCTACATGCTATTCATATTATTTTATACTTATTTAATTACATGTTAAACCTGTAGATTTAATCTAATGTCACATGTTCCATTTTAACATTCGATGTTCCATTATATCATTTTAGATTCAGAACTTGAAACATATCATGTTGCATTTTAGTTTACCATATGTGGTAACCACATCCATGTTTAAATCACATAATAATTATTTGCATAGCCCATAGTACCCTTTAATAGTTTCTACCCTATCGGACACCCGTTTGCATCCATTTAACCTATTTTATATATAATTGCATCTCTAGATCATTTAACCCATAATGATGAGAGTTAACATTCCATATTTGATAAAGTGTATTTAATTAATGTTGGAACTATAACCTTAACCCAAATCGATAATTGTGCATCAATATGCTTTAATCTGTACCTATTTGCATACCACATCACAATGTTCCATTTCTTATTGTTCCGTTAGTACCCCATACTTGTTTTGTATACCCATGCTTATTTTAGTTTGATTATGAGCACCCACGTGACATGTTGTGCACCCCTGACATGACTTGATACACCTATTACTTGACACGACGTGATACCGTGCACTTCTTGACATGACATGATACCTATATACTACCTGACTTGACCTGATGTACCATGGCTTTACCTGTTACCTGATCTTGTTACTAATGCCAACAAACCTGACCTGTTGTCCCTACGGACATTTCCTGTTGTCTATCCAGACAAACCTGTACCTGCCTGATCCTGTGTTGGCATTAGCTCCAGATTATTTAATACCTGACTTGAACATATATAACTTCGGGGTATGGGAAAATCAATGATGAAACCTGACTTGTAACTCGACAGTTCGACACCTTTTCTGATCAGTCTTACGGGCTAGGACAGCCCCGGGGTGATGCTGCTAACATCACCCGTCATTACCTACTACCCTTTTACTGCCTTGCGGCACGTCTCGGATTCAGCCCGAGAGTCATAGACCGTGATCCCGTGCACGCACGGGATACTATTGAGTTACATCGATGATTCATCAAATTGATTTCAAAGACTTGAGAGTAGATGACCCAGTAGACCAGTTTAAGATTACTCACTGCACACTACCCTTCACTGTCCTGATTTATATTGCTGTTACACCTGTTTACCATTTATGATCATACCTGCATGTCTTGTTACCCCTGTTTATATTATTGCTTGATGTTATGACGCACTGACGTCTGGGTTTTGCATGGCCCGGATTCTTTACCTTCGTTACAGGCCGAGCAGGAGTACTTCAGTCAGCAGGCTGAGCAGTGAGGACTTGTTAGTATTTAGTTCTTTTACTTTCGGTATTTTCATTCCTGATGTGAGCCCGCATTATGGGACGTACATTCCAGTTTATTCTTGTATTGGATCTTTTGCTTCCGCATTATTTTATTCTTGACTCGTTTATTTCTGGCTTATGGACATGTGTTAGATAGTTTATTATTGTTCTAGATATCTCTACAGCCATAATGTGACTGTGGAAGGATATTCCTATCCACAGGTAGCATGGTTGGCTATGTCACGTGCCTAGCTTAGCGCACTCTGGGAAGCGGGGCGTGACAGGGGGAATCTGATAAAGTCGCGCTACAACGGTCGCATCTAAATCAACTTGGCATCTTCAGAGAGGTGGACGGATATGTTCTAAATAGCATCTGCCTCCAAATTTAGGCAAGACGTTCTATCTCAGTTCGTCTCTATTTTCGGCAGTAAACAAAGGTTAAGTATCGTATTCAATTTGTGAAGAGGTTGCAAGTCCATATAAAAAAGGGGTAAGTATAAGTTATGTTTACCACCGAAGAATGGACTGAGACGTTGGAAGGACGCGTCTAGCCTGAATCTGGGTGAAGATGCATAAGTTTGTTCTATACACCTCTCCGAAAATACCAAGTTGATTTATGGCACCGTATATCGGAAGTTTGGACAGATACGACCGATGTAAATGACTTCAAATTCCTTCTCACGGATGAAAGGTTTATTGATTGTGGGGATGCTTTTTCCTGCTGGCGCAAGCCCATGCAGTCAATTACGTTATCACGAACGATAACAACTTTCTGTACTCCAGGTCTATTCTTTAATGTGTTGTGTTTTAGTTATTTTGGGTTGCTCTTGGATTGTATACGGAGACTAATTTATGTCGTCGCCTGTAGGGTGCGGATTAGTCCAAATCCGTACATATTAGATTTGGGAGTTTTGGGTCCATGTTGGCATCTTAGTTTACTAACGGGAATGAACTTATGTCACATTTCTCATATCGATGAAGTTCGTCAATTCAGGGGATATTTGAGTTTATCTAAGAATCATTTGTCTCGTTTTAGACTAAGATCAACTTAGATATTGTGAGCATATGAGCTCAAATGATCTTAAGATCAACACTTAACCAATTTGGGCTAGGGGTCGGTCTGTATGACATAGTTTGGCGCATGATATATTGGTGCAACTCACGTGCATATTATGTGAGGCATGGGTTTTGGCGCTGGCATGTCTGGCGTATGCCCACATCTTGGCGCATGGGATTTGGCGCTGGCATGTCTGGCACAGCTTGTCGGCTTGACGCATGCCCACATGCATATCACGTGGCTTATGCCCAAAAGGCATATCCTCTTTCTTTCACTGGTGCCATGTGCGCATGTAACGTTTCAGAAATCGTTTTGCGAATTTTCCCGTTTTTGGGCAAAAATTGTCGGTATTTTCCGTTTTAACCCGATTTCGATCAAACGTCCGTATAAACTTACCGGCACCTTTTTTAGCTAAAATAAAGGTTGTGCGCGAACGTTAGGGGTATTTGGAAGGTTTTGGTTCAGATAGAATTTTTCCCAAATAAAATATTATTTTAAGCGGTATTTGGTGCACGTAAATCGGGAAATTTCTTCTCTTGAGAATAAATTATTTTTTTGTCACTAAAATATTTTGGAAACTTCTTTTTAAATATCTAGATATTTTTTGGAGTGCAAAAGGTTTTATTTTAAAAAGAAAAGAAAATGTGTAAATGTGGCATATAGCATTTATTAGCATTTATTACTCTTTTTCCTAGCATTTTCTTCACAAAAATTCACAAAAAATACCCTCCCCCCTCACCCCCTTGGCCGGCCCTTCCCTTCCCCTTGCTTTCCCTTATCATTCCCACTCTTTTTCAACTCATTTTGCATCAAATAAATAATGAAAAATCCAAATAAAATCACAAAAACTCAAATATATTCATTTTCCTTCATTCTTGAACTCAAAGCTAGCTTGGATCTTCATTCAAAACATCATTTTGGAGGAAAAGATGATGAGTTTGGTTTCTTGGTTTTGATCTTTTGTGGAGGTATAAAACCCTAACCCTAATCCTTTTTGTTCTTTTTAAATTTCTAATTAGTATATTAATTGTTTATTTAAGCTTTTAATTTCATGTTTGAAATTCAAGACTTGATTTTTATGATAATCTAGTTAGGGTAAAACTTGATTTATGTGTTTAATGTTTATTTGAAGTGTTAATTTCTGTTTTGGAGAAGATTAACTTAGTAGAAAATGTTAATTTTTGCTAATGAACACTTTGTTTAATTATGCAATTTTGCTTACTAGGTTTTTGCTAAAATTTATTTAGCAAGTGTTAAAAATATAGAAATATTTTTTATAGCTTAGTTAAGCTATTTTAAGGTGTTTATAATCACTGGGTATGCGTTAGCTTGAAACTAGTGCGTAATATTGCGATAGGTTGCTTACTAGATTTCGGGGGTTTTCCGACGTGGGTTCGATTGGTCGTTGCGAGGTTATATCTTTTGTATTCCTCGTAATTTTTGTGTTGTGTTGCGCGATCGGGACGATCGGGGTCTAGACTTGTGTTTTGTAGTTTAGCGACCCCAATTAGGGTTTTTGGCCGATATCGTGCGCGATAGATGCGCTAAGCGCGCAGTGTAATTTTCAGGGCGTCATTCTTGCGTTTCGATGTCTTTTCGTCGATGTAAGATATTTGCTTATGTGTTGTGTTTGTAAAATTTTAGGTTCGCAAGCGGGGACTTCGGACGCTACGACAAGGGAAAACAGGTGGTAGGCTTCACTTAGCCAGGAGTGTTGATGAGTAGATTTAACATCTACAGGGGAATCGCCCGCATGGCGTTATGCGTCTGGGCTAGAGATGTTATTTATGTCGCATATTCTATGTCATATTTAGAATTGCGCATTTACCCTATTACTTAGATATTGTTGTTCTTGGACTAGTATCCTTAGGACACTGCACATATTATTGACGATTCATGTTGCACGAGCACTGATTGTATACTGCACACACCGTCAATAATTGCCATGTCACGCATAACCCACTTATAGATATAATATTGCTTAGTTAGGGACATTGAGACTTTGATTCATATTTCTTTACGCATTGACTTATAGCATACCTGTATACCTACATGCTTACACATATGTTCTGACATTCTTACATGCTAGTTACCTGTATACCTATAGAGTATTGTACCATTAGTGATAGGTACATGCACACTTTACGACATAGCTACAGGTATACCTTGCACACCTATTTCGCTTATACCCAGGGGGTATACTACATCATTTACTTATAGGTAGATACATATATCTTGCTATATCTTTATGTTGCACATATATCTGGTTATAGCTACATGTTTACCTTTACTTGATGTTATTTTAGAATTGGAGAGATTAGGAACCGCATGATATTATATTAACTTGTTACAGTTAATTGCTGCTTTTCCTTTATATGTTCGCATTTCAGATTTATGATGCGTATATTATATTCATGGATTTTCGCAGTGAGATATGGATTTTTCATGATGTTTTCTGGATTTGGGGACCGTGGGATTCATGAAATTATGCATTATTTGAAAAACCCGGTTTCCCTTGATATGATATTTCAGCAGCCACCATGAGATTTATCGGTTCGGATATATATACCCCACGCGAGGAACGGAGGGGTCCGTGTGCGGGTACATGGTGGGGCCCGGAGGTACCCCGGGGCAAGAGTCGTGGAGTTGACGATGAGTTAATGGGGGAACCATACCATCCAGTGACATTACCAATGACTCAGCAGTTATCATGGGGATACCGACGGGAGTCATGTACGTATAGATACGTCGAGAGGCGAGGGTCAGAGCTAGGCACTCGAGCTTTCGGGATAGCGTATGATACGTACCTATCAGGGTGCCAGTCGTGGTGACAGCACCTGATTGACCTGCATTTCTGTGTCGATGCTTGACACATTGGTTTCATGATATTTCTTTTTACTCCTTTATATATAACAGGGGTTTAGGCCGCTGTTATATATGCCCTTACACAAATATTAGTGGAATGGGACGCTAATATATGTGTATTGACATTAAATTATATACATCATCATATTTATTCATGCAAATATACCTAGAATGTAAAGGACTCATTGACATTGGATTTAGGACATTTGAGAATTTATTTGATATTGATTACAGGATATATGTGAGATCTACTTGATATTGTACATTCGAGGTATGTGAGATATACTTGATATTGTACATACGGGATATGTGAGATCTACTTGATATTGTACATTCGGGGTATGTGAGATATACTTGATATTGTATATACGGGATATGTGAGATCTACTTGATATTGTACATTAAGGATATGTGAGACTTACTTGATATGATAGCCAAATTGGGGGCTGATTTGAGGAAATTGGGATTTGGATTGTCTTGATGGATTTTGATCCTACCACGATGTCAGGATTCCGTGGAAATGACATATTTCATTCCATACTCTACATTTACTGTTTATGCACCGCTTCATGCATTAGTGTACCTGTTAGAGTACCTTCCATGACTGTTGCGTTTACATACCTTTATTTATATCATTTCTTCATGTATTAGTTGTACCTGCTAGTGTACCTTTCATGATTATTGTATTCATATGACTTTTTATTGCTATTAATTATACATGTTAGATTCATGATGTACGTGCATACTCGCGATTATCTGCATATGTTATTTACTATTCACGAGTTGGCAACTCACCCCCGTTGTACCACAGTGTTTGCAGGTGTTCCTCAGGATAGTCAGAGGCAGGCTATCATCACACATCTTATTATCTTTTGCTACGGATACCGCATCAGCTCACAGTGTGCAGTTTTCTTAGGTGGGTTTTGTGGTTATTCGTTGTATTGTATATTCGTTGTATCCATGTACTCTCCATCTAATATTTTCTTGTTGACTTAGAGACTTGGTGAGGACGATATTGTATATTATTTGTGACTTGTTGTCTTTTATACAGTTTCCTTTCTACCGTCTTTTATTTCTTCACTACGGCGTCGTATATTTGTTGTGGTGGTTGTTTTCCGCCTTTGGGAGTGGATTTGCTCCCGTTGGGGATGCTTTACTTTATATTTATGTTGTACCCATTTTTGGGGCTAACTTTTACCAAGGAGGTGCTGCCAAAATTTTAAAGGAAATAAAGTTGAACTTTTAAAGAATTTGGGTTGTGATTTCAAAGACTTTTAAACAATGTTTCTTATTTTTTCTTGTCTTTTACTGGTTTAGATTTCTGGGTTTTGGCTTTCTTTTACCGCGTTACGCCTGTAGACGTTGCGTATTTTTAGGGCCGTCACGTGCCAATTTCGGATCGTGACAAAGTTGGTATCGGAGCGCTAGGTTTTTACCTTACGGAGTGTAGGATGATCTTGATATGATGGAGTAGGTAGCTTAAGCAGAGTAACGTAGTGTGTGTATGTCTGCAGCATACTCACGATGCAATACTCCGCCTAAAGTGACCTAAGTACAATTACTTGAAATTCCTTCCTTGATGATTCATATCCTTGTGATTCGATTTCCGTGTTCATATCGAATCCTATCCCTATTTATAGCCTTTGCCGTCGCCGACTATACGGACTCAGTGAGGTGCAGCGAGGGTCGAGGTCAGAGTTGACTCAGGTGGGTCAAGGACTGACCAGGATGGCACGCTCGTTGCACAGGTGTAGACGGATCCGCCTTCGACAAATAGTATCGCTAGGCTTGTGGCAGAGATGCAGGACATGCACCAGATGATGAGTTCATTGGTTGAGGCCATTCGAGCGCAGCAACAAGAGGTTTTCAACCCTGCTACCCAGTTGTTCCTTGCGATCAGCACACAGTATTCCGTCACCTACATAGCACCAGTGGATGCATCCCCAGTTTACAAGACACGTATTCCAGAGACTCTGAGAGTTCCGGAACAGTGGAGGACTCGTACCGGTGTACCAACCCAGAGACAGAGGACTAGTCGTCGAGATAGGTTTCGTGACCGTTGCAGGAGTAGCAGAGGTTTGGGATGAGGGGATTTGTGTTAGCTAGATCAACCGTTTGTTGTGTTAACTTCTGTCAGCGATTCTTTTGTTGCGCGACACGTATTTCAGTCATATGCCAATCGGTTAGGAGATTCTTCCGTCACTTGATCCTTCTAGAGATGTTGGATTTGACATTCTCCTGGGCATGGACTGGTTAGTTACGTGTTAGGCGTCTGTGGACTACCGCGAGGAAACAGTCAGGTTTGTTTTTCCGGCAAGTCAGTTCTTGTTGTGCAGGGGGACAGTGGTGTCGCCTCTCACTGCTCGAATTCAGCCTTTTTCGCTAGTCGGCTTTTGAGGAGAGGATGTCGAGAATTCTTGGCGTTCATTCGTGATACCGAAGCCACAATGGGTTTGTTAGACCGGGTTCTTATCGTGCGAGAGTTATCCGACGTTGTTCCAGATGAGCCGGCGGAGCTTAGGGAGCTTAAGGATCAGCTGCAGAGTTGTTTGTTGGGGGGATTGTGCGTCTGAGCGTTTCGCATTGGGGAGCTCCTATTTCTGTTCGTCAAGGAGGAAGACGACAGTTTGAGGTTGTGTCTGATGGATCGTCAATTGAACCGGCTTACGGTGCGGACAGGTATCCTTTACCTCGCATTGACGATTTCTTCGATCAGCTCCTAAGTGCGAGACATTTTTTTCTAGGTTTGTTTGGGGATCAGGTCATCATTGTTGCGGGTTCGGAGTGATGACATTCCGAAGACTGCCTTGTGTGTGCTACGGGCTTTGTGTGTGATGGTGTGTCATTGGACTCACCAATGCCCTAGCAACATTCGTAGATGTGATGAACCGGATTTCTTCAAGCGGTTCCTCGACCAGTTATTGTTGTGTTATTTACGACATTCTGGTCTATTTAATGTGTCTTGGGGGACAGGAGCAGCACTTGAGGATTTGATTTGCAGATACTGGGAGAGCCCCAGCGGTTTGCTAGATTCTCGGAGTGTTCCTTCAGGCTTGTTGTGTTGACTCCTAGGTCTGGTAGTTACGGGAGACGGTTTTCGTATGGTTCCGAGGAAGATCGAGGCCATACAGCTTTGGCCCAGACTTGTATACGGGACGGAAGTCCGCAGATTTTGGGCTTAGCAGGTTTTTACCGCCGTTTCATGCAGGATTGCTAGTGTAGTGCTGCACCGTTGACTGGACTGGCCTGAAAGGAGGTTTCTTTTTCTTTGGACTGAGGCATGCGTGCGGAGTTTTTCAGCAGTTGGAGATTCGGTTAACAACTGCACCAGTTCCTCTTGCTTTTTGGTTCGGGCGACTTTGTTATTTTAACTGTGATGTTTCGCGAGTGGGGCTCGATTGTGTACTGAGGTGACACTATAGAGTTATCGCTTTTGCTTCCCTACATTTGGAGGAAGTACTAGCAGGATATTCCACTCACGATCTGGAGATAGCCGCGGTGGTCTTGCGTTGGAGATTTGGAGACACTACTTGTTCGAGAGTCGTGTCAGATTTTCACGGACCATCAGAGCTTAGTGTACACCTTCCTGCAGCAGATTTTGATTGTTGAGATAGTCTTCTGCAGATTCACAGTTCTTGTGCGATCGTGGAGCACAGCTTAGGTCCGTCTCTACTGAGGGGACAGCTTGCTCATGTCCGCGCCCAACTACTTTTCCTTAATCGCTTTCGCCAGACACTGCCCACCGATGCTCGTTCCTCAGAAATACTTGAGCATACTTGGCTGGGTAATGATTCGGAGTCCTTGATTTGTGACAAGGGTGTGATGAGTTTAGGGATGCGTTTGTGTACCTAATACTATTGGGTAGAGATGTGAAATCCTAGAGCAGGCACATCTGTCAACTCTCTGTACTCATTCAAGTTCCACCAGCATTTGACGTGACTTGTGAGATAGTTACGGGTGGGCAAGGATGTAAAGAAAAGTTTCGGATTTCGTTTCAAGGTGTTGTCTTGTTGTGTGTTTTGGTTGAGCATCTGAGACCGGCTGGAGAGTTGCAACCTTAAACCGTTTCGAAGTGGGAATGGGAGCAGATCTCCATGAATATTCGTTATGGCGTATACCCAGGTTTAGTCAGGGTGTGACTCCATTCGGATGCTTGTTGTCCGGTTATACTCAGTTTGCTCAGTTGTTCTTTGTTAAGTTTGTGTGTTGCACGGAGTTCTTTCATGGATCGTATCCAATGAAGGCACCCTGTTCGCTTGCCGTCTTGGGCAGGAGCTTCAGGAAGCCTTGGGTACTGGTTGAGCTTTAGCTCCGTCTTTCCATCCGCAGGATGATGGTTTTGTGAGAGCGGGCTATACCGACTCTAGAGGTTATACTCGTGCATACGTACTAATTGTTGTCGGCAGTTGGGATCGTCACTTGCCATTGTTAGGACTCTCCTTCGATAGCAGTTATCAGGAGACATTCCAATTGGCAACCTTTAAGTTTTGTTTGTTAGGTGGTGTCGATCTCCAGTCTATTTTTCTGACTCTGCGTAGTAGGATTTTTGGACCCCAGCTACTCTAGAGACTTCAGAAATGATCCAGCTGTTTCAGGTGACGATGATGACAGTCCTGTGCGGACAGAGGTCTTATGCCGACCATGGTGATCGCAGGCTCGACTTCGCAGTGGAAGATCATGTATTCCTACGGATTTTTCCGATGAAGGACGTGTTGAGTTTTGGGAAGCTTACCCAGAATTGTAGGCCCTTTCGAGATCCTTAAAGTGAGTTAGTTCCGTTGCCTTTAATTTGGCACTTCCGCCCAGATTATTGAGTATTCACCCCGTATTCCTTGTGTCGATACTTTGCAATTACCTTCATGATCTTTCTCACATGATTCAGCACCAGACCATTTAGCTTGGACGCGATCTTTCATTCACCAGCAGCCAATTGTGTTAATGGCTAGGCGGGTGGAGAAACTTCGGTCAAGGGTCTTGCCATCTGTGAAGGGTTTTTCTTGGACGTAGCCGTATAGTGAGGTAATCACTAGGGAGGCTGCGAACGAGATATGAAAGTTTAGTAATCCTCTCTTTGAAGATACGCTTAGTAAAAAATTTTAACTCGGGGACGAATTTTTATAAGGGGGAGATTGTAACGTTTCAGAAATCGTTTTGCGAATTTTCCCGTTTTTGGGCAAAAATTGTCGGTATTTTCCGTTTTAACCCGATTTCGATCAAACGTCCGTATAAACTTGCTGGCATCTTTTTTAGCTAAAATAAAGCTTGTGCGCGAACTTTAGGGGTATTTGGGAGGTTTTAGTTCAGATAGAATTTTTCCCAAATAAAATATTATTTTAAGCGGTATTTGGTGCACGTAAATCGGGAAATTTCTTCTCTTGAGAATAAATTATTTTTTTGTCACTAGAATATTTTGTAAACTTCTTTTTAAATATCTATATATTTTTTGGAGTGCAAAAGGTTTTATTTTAAAAAGAAAAGAAAATGTGTAAAGGTGGCATATAGCATTTATTAGCATTTATTACTCTTTTTCCTAGCATTTTCTTCACAAAAATTCACAAAAAATACCCCCTCACCCCCTTGGCCGGCCCTTCCCTTCCCCTTGCTGCCCCTTATCATTCCCACTCTTTTTCAACTCATTTTGCATTAAATAAATCATGAAAAATCCAAATAAAATCACAAAAACTCAAATATATTCATTTTCCTTCATTCTTTAACTCAAAGCTAGCTTGGATCTTCATTCAAAACATCATTTTGGAGGAAAAGATGATGAGTTTGGTTTCTTGGTTTTGATCTTTTGTGGAGGTATAAAACCCTAACATTAATCCTTTTTGTTCTTTCTAAATTTCTAATTAGTATATTAATTGTTTATTTAAGCTTTTAATTTCATGTTTGATAAATAATCTAGTTAGGGTAAAACTTGATTTATGTGTTTAATGTTTATTTGAAGTGTTAATTTGTGTTTTGGAGAAGATTAACCTAGTAGAAAATGTTAATTTTTGCTAATGAACACTTTGTTTAATTATGCAATTTTGCTTACTAGGTTTTTGCTAAAATTTATTTAGCAAGTGTTAAAAATATAGAAATGGTTTTTATAGCTTAGTTAAGCTATTTTAAGGTGTTTATAATCGTTGGGTATGCGTTAGCTTGAAACTAGTGCGTAATATTGCGATAGGTTGCTTACTAGATTTCGGGGGTTTTCCGACGTGTGATTGGTCGTTGCGAGGTTATATCTTTTGTATTCCTCGTAATTTTTGTGTTGTGTTGCACGATCGGGACGATCGGGGTCTAGACTTGTGTTTTGTAGTTTAGCGACCTCAATTAGGGTTTTTGGCCGATGTCGTGCGCGATAAATGCGCTAAGCGCGCAGTGTAATTTTCAGGGCGTCATTCTTGCGTTTCGATGTCTTTTCGTCGATGTAGGATATTTGCTTATGTGTTGTGTTTGTGAAATTTTAGGTTCGCAAACGGGGACTTCGGATGCTACGACAAGGGAAAACAGGTGGTAGGCTTCACTTAGCCAGGAGCGTTGGTGAGTAGATTTAACGTCTACAGGGGAATCGCCCGCATGGCGTTATGCGTCTGGGCTAGAGATGTTATTTCTGTCGCATATTATATGTCATATTTAGAATTGCGCATTTACCCTATTACTTAAATATTGTTGTGCTTGGACTAGTATCCTTAGGACACTGCACATATTATTGACGATTCATGTTGCACGAGCACTGATTGTATGCTACACACACCGTCAATAATTGCCATGTCACGCATAACCCACTTATAGATATAATATTGCTTGGTTAGGGACATTGAGACTTTGATTCATATTTCTTTACGCATTGACTTATAGCATACCTATATACCTACATGCTTACACATATGTTCTGACATACTTACATGCTAGTTACCTGTATACCTATAGAGTATTGTACCATTAGTGATAGGTACATGCACACTTTACGACATAGCTACAGGTATACCTTGCACACCTATTTCGCTTATACCCAGGGGGTATACTACATCATTTACTTATAGGTAGATACATATATCTTGCTATACCTTTATGTTGCACATATATCTGGTTATAGCTACATGTTTACCTTTACTTGATGTTATTTTAGAATTTGAGAGATTAGGAACCGCATGATATTATATTAACTTGTTACAGTTAATTGCTGCTTTTCCTTTATATGTTCGCATTTCAGATTTATGATGCGTATATTATATTCATGGATTTTCGCATTGAGATATGGATTTTTCATGATGTTTTCTGGATTTGGGGACCGTGGGAGTTCATGAAATTATGCATTATTTGAAAAACCCGGTTTCCCTTGATATGATATTTCAGCAGCCACCATGAGATTTATCGGTTCGGATATATATACCCCACGCGAGGAACGGAGGGGTCCGTGTGCGGGTACATGGTGGGGCCCGGAGGTACCCCGGGGCAAGAGTCGTGGAGTTGACGATGAGTTAATGGGGGAACCATACAATCCAGTGACATTACCAATGACTCAGCGGTTATCATGGGGATACCGACGGGAGTCATGTACGTATAGATACGTCGAGAGGCGAGGGTCAGAGCTAGGCACTCGAGCTTTCGGGATAGCGTATGATACGTACCTATCAGAGTGCCAGTCGTGGTGACAGCACCTGATAGACCTGCATTTCTGTGTCGATGCTTGACACATTGGTTTCATGATATTTCTTTTTACTCCTTTGTATATATAACAGGGGTTTAGGCCGCTGTTATATGTGCCCTTACACCAATATTAGTGGAATGGGACGCTAATATATGTGTATTGACATTAAATTATATACATCATCATATTTACTCATGCAAATATACCTAGAATGTAAAGGACTCATTGACATTGGATTTAGGACATTTGAGAATTTATTTGATATTGATTACAGGATATATCTGAGATCTACTTGATATTGTACATTCGGTGTATGTGAGATATACTTGATATTTTACATACGGGATATGTAAGATCTACTTGATATTGTACATTAAGGATATGTGAGACTTACTTGATATGATAGCCAAATTGGGGGCTGATTTGAGGAAATTGGGATTTGGATTGTCTTGATGGATTTTGATCCTACCACGATGTCAGGATTCCGTGGAAATGACATATTTCATTCCATACTCTACATTTACTGTTTATGCACCGCTTCATGCATTAGTGTACCTGTTAGAGTACCTTCCATGACTGTTGCGTTTACATACCTTTATTCATATCATTTCTTCATGTATTAGTTGTACCTGCTAGTGTACCTTTCATGATTATTGCATTCATATGACTTTTTATTGCTATTAATTGCACATGTTAGATTCACGCTGTACGTGCATACTCGTGATTACCTGCATATGTTATTTACTATTCACGAGTTGGCAACTCACCCCCGTTGTGCCACAGTATTTGCAGGTGTTCCTCAGGATAGTCAGAGGCAGGCTATCATCACACATCTTATTATCTTTTGCTACGGATACCGCATCAGCTCACAGTGTGCAGTTTGCTTAGGTGGGTTTTGTGGTTATTCGTTGTATTGTATATTCGTTGTATCCCTGTACTCTCCATCTAATATTTTCTTGTTGACTTAGAGACTTGGTGAGGACGATATTGTATATTATTTGTGACTTATTGTCTTTTATGCAGTTTCTTTTCTACCGTCTTTTATTTCTTCGCTACGGCGTCGTATATTTGTTGTGGTGGTTGTTTTCCGCCTTTGGGCGTGGATTTGCTCCCGTTGGGGATGCTTTACTTTATATTTATGTTGTATCCATTTTTGGTGCTAGCTTTTACAAAGGAGGTGCTGCCAAAATTTTAAAGGAAATAAAGTTGGACTTTTAAAGAATTTGGGTTGTGATTTCAAAGACTTTTAAACAATGTTTCTTATCTTTTCTTGTCTTTTACTGGTTTAGATTTCTGGGTTTTGGCTTTCTTTTACTGCGTTACGCATGTAGACGTTGCGTAGTATTAGGGCCGTCACGTGCCAATTTCGGGTCGTGACTGCGCAGCACGTATAGCACAGCGGTTAGGGTTTTCTGAGATTAATCTCTATTTTCTTTGAAACTTAAGTTTCATGAACTTTAAGCTTCCGTCAATGGTCTTTTGGCCATTAGCAATCACCAAAATCAACTTTTTATGATCTTGGATTTTTATCTATGTTCCTTGTTGAGAATTTGGGGTCTTCTGAAGTTTATACTTCATTGTTTTTTATAAGGATCGCTAGGATTTTGATGTTTTGTCATCGTTTCAATGGAGGAATTTTCTTAAGTCCTCCTTCAAATCCCAGATCTTAAGATCGAAAATCCCTTTATGAGAGCTTGAGTTCTCATCAAGGAGATTTGACTTAAGGATCTATGATGCTGGAGGAATTTTTCAAGTGTTATGGGTACACGCGCCTTCTGGTTATATTCCTCCAAAGCGTCAATATACTTCTGTATGTCTGTACGGCTGTCGACATTTTTATTAGGCTGTACGGGCTTCTTGGCCTTCTTCTTCTGCTGCTGCTTTTTAGAAGAGGAAACTGAGGGACTTGAGGGATTTTTCCCTTTATCGTCGGCCTTTGGAGCGGGACGCGGCTTCAACACCCCTTCTATGATTTTGGGCTCCAGCGGGATCTTCCACCAGATTTCCGGACATGCTTGCAGGTCTTTTAGCATCCTCCTCTTTTTCGAAGAAAGAACCATCTCTCACGGAGCTTCCGCCACCGGTGAACTAGATGCCCCCTGCGTATAAGATCTTTTGAGGGTATATTTTTGTGGTGGATCCACTTTCCAGTTGTCCAGCAGCATAAATTTGCCCTGTTTATACTGATCCTCGACCTAGTTTTTGAAAACGTAGTAGTCCTCAATCGGATGGCTTACCACTCGATGGAAAGGACAGTAATTTGGATTGTTGACCTCGTAGGCTTGTGCAGGTTGTCGTGGTTCAGGTAAAATTATCATGTTCGTGACATCCTAGCTGATACCAATAAAACCTTATCACGCCCCGCTTCCCAAGATACCGAAATTTCGGAAACGTAACAAAGCCAACCATGTTACATACGGTAAGGAAACATCCTCCCATAGTCACATTACGGTTGTTAATCAATAATCAAGAATAATAATATAACTATCTATCTTTAAACATGTGCAATAGCAGCAAGAACAATAACAGTAAACAGTAGCGGAAGCAACACAAATCTAAGGGAAAAGAATACCTAACCATCAATAAGAACTATATCGGTGAAATGGCCCTCAAATATCGGCAATCCTGTCGAAGTACTCGCATGCTAAAGTCATGTATATGGGCCATGCAAAACCCAAACGTCAGTGCATATAGATATCATAATATTAGTATAAGCAGTATACGATATAGTATGTCATGTGCAAGATGTCATGAGTATAAGCAACAAGCAGTATTAGTAACATGTGAAGTAAGATATCAACAACAACCATATCATATGTATCTTAAGGGTCCATGTCGCAAGATTATCCGCCCTACAGATATTTGAACCAATTAATGTACTCTTCCATATAACTCAAAAGTATATATCCCGTTACTCTCCGGGACCACGGACGCAAGATATATCCCGTTACCCCCGGGATCACGGATGCAAGATGTATGAATCAAGAATGATTCTGTTCTGTTACCCTCCGGAACCACGGAAACATGTAATATTCTTTCAAGTTACACTTCAGTTACACTTTTGATTTTCCCATTTCCCCAGGTTTTGTTTTCCAAGTCAGGTATGAAGATAATATATACCTAATACCAAAATAGGAACAAGCAGGTGCGTGTTATGTCTATCAAGACAACAGGTCACATCCATCACGACAACAAGTCAGGATTGTTGGTATCGGTAAGTATTACAGTCAAATAGATACTAGCATGATAGCAATAACAGTAATAAGATGGCAGGTTACAAACATGTGTATTAAAATAGATGAAGTATTTATATCGCAATAACATTGCACAAACAAGTCATGATGAATAGCAGGAAATATATTTGTAATAGTTATCTAGATGCAATACATGATGTAACGAAAATGATGTATCAACTATTACTTATGCAATAGATTAGTATGACCGTATTTAAAATAGTGTTGTCAAGATTATCAAGTATTATTATATAAATTATAAATTAAACTATATTGATTGAACTTATCATTATTAATGAAACTTATTATTGTTAATCTAGTTAATGGTATAACGACATTGATCAAATCATCTCCTATCAGTTCATTATATCAGTTTAACCCTATTAAAGTAATCTTTAAACAAGAGAATCACTTTATATTCCAGTTATATATGCACGATTATGAAATGAATTTAATTGATATATTATAATTTTATTTATTTATACGCTAAACTCATAATTAACTATCTATATAAAATGATATGATACTAATAGTAAAAATATTACGGCTTGATAGGAATTTGCCGTAACCAGCATGTCGCAAGTATAAAGATACTTGCCTTGAGACGAACGCGGACACGATGATGACACAAAGATGTAGAACATGACACAAAGCAAGGTCGAAGCTTTGATGCTCGGGTATGGGTCTCAGCCCTGTAGTGCTCGGCCAGAACTAGGCTCAGCTTAGACGATGAAGCGCCGGCGACGGCGAGGGCAACGAAAAGGAGATGATGGTACATGCGTGATCATTTGGGTTACTGGAATTGGGCTCCGGCTACGATGACGTAGGGGTTCTCAGAGAAGATGAAGTCTCGTCGGTGAGATGGGGTTATAGAGATATTGCTCTCGGGTCGATGGTGGGATACAGGCGAGTTGGTTTTCTGGAAAGGAGAAGGACAAGCGGCGATAGCTGTTGGAATAAAAGAGAAGATGATAGGTGCTCGGTTGAGATGGGGAGATGGGTTCGTCGGAGTTGGGCTTGGCTGGAGGCTTCTGAGATGAGGGGATCGAATGATGGTGGTGAGGTCTCGATTGCTGCCGAGTTGAAGAAGACGATGAAAGGAGATGACAATGGAGGCGGTGATGGGGTGTTGCCGAGGGAACATGAAGAAGAAGAAGACGAGGAAGATGAAGGAGTGGAAAAAGGTGAAGGCGACTTAGTGTCAAGGGCTGCAGCTTGACGAAGAGGAAGAAGAAAGCGATGGTGACGGCGGTTGAGGCTTGGTCGATGGCGAGGAGGGTGCTCGGGTGTTTGGTGGTGATCAGAGTTGGGGTCGAGGGTTGGAGCTCGGTGATAGAGGGTGATGGTGGTTGGAGTCATCGAGTGCGAGGTGAGGCGATGATGGTGGTCGTAGGTGGGGACGAGGGAGACGATGAGGTGAGGGTGTCGGCTACGAAGGGGAGAAAGAGAGGAAGAGAGAGATATGAGGGGAAGAAAGAGAAATAGGGTAGAAAGAGAGGAAGAGAGATTTTCTTTTTTTCTTTTTTTATTTATAAAAAGAATATATATATATATATATATATATATATATATATATATATATTATTTTAGGTATAAGTGTGTGTGTGTGTGTAACTAAATAATATTTTCATAAAGATATTATGATCTCCGACCCGTCTTTACTAAATCTCAAAAATATCCGGAGTTATCTACAGATAGGTAGCCCACTTAACCATAAATATAATGGTTAGAAAAATATACTCTAATCTAATATATTATACATGGTATTTTAGAATGTTTAGGATTTACCTGCAATAGATAACCGTCAATAAAATATCATGAGATATTTAAATGGGATAAAGCATACTAAAAATTAATATAAAATACCCATAACGTATGTCTAGAAGAAAATATATATGTATATAGTTTAAATATTGTATATCTATTATTTGAGATTCATATAGATATGGTCTAAGGATGAATATCAATAAAATATACTCTATTTAACTATCAACTCATAACGGATTTCACATAAGCGGGTCGGGTCAAATAACCACACATAATATCCAAACACCAATCACAACCCAAACAATAATAATTAAAAATGCCCAAACATTTATTTAATATAATTTAAATAACGTATGATCATGTTAGGGTGTTACAATGTTGTTTTTCATGGCAAGATCAAACAATTTCTTCATTTTATCGCGAGAAAACAAATATCCACGTCCCATCTTTTCTTTAAGAGTAGGACATGTACGGTTGTTGCTTTGGCGACCGAATTCTTTAGAGGCACTCTGTTGTTGTTGTTGTGTATTGGCGACAAATGCCGCCTTACTTTTGCCTTTAGTATTTTTGGAATCTCCACCCGAAGGGGAAGGGCCATATCCCATTTGATCCAGTTTAGCTAACTTATCGGTGGGTTCTTGAAAAGTAGTCGACTTGAAAAAGGCCATGTATAGTAACACCTTTGAATTTAGGTCCATGGTGCCTACAAACATCCCCACGGCTGGAGCTTCGGTGATGTGTTGTTCACATTTAGACTAAAGGTTCCACCATCGGATTGCATATTGAACCCATATCTCATTTGATCTGACTCTTTCATTGATCAATGCAGTCATGGTAGTGCGTTCACTTGCACTAGCGAACCTCTGTATGAAGAGGAGTTCCATCTCGGCAAAGATCTTGACGGAGTCTTTCGGAAGTTCTGCATACTATTCGAAAGCAGTGTCCGACAGACTACTACCGAATTGATGAAGAAGCAGTATGTTGTTTCCTCCGGTGTTGCCACACTTGACTTTAAACTGCGCGACATGCTTACGAGGATTGCCGATCCCTTTGTATATATGGAACATCAGGATTGTGTATCCTGGAGGATATTACATTTGGTGGTACCATGCTGGATATGGTCGACCGTTCATGACCAGCTTATTCGATACTTCACTGGCCTGGTGAGCTTTGATTTGATGAGCGATATATTCCTCCAGCTTTGCATTGGAGATCATTTCTTCTTTAGCCATTGTTGGGGGTTGTAGAGCATTTGCAGTGTCTCCTTTATCGTCAACGATGACTACTATCTGTTCATCTGCCGGTGGTTCTGATTGAACCATCATCCCAACCATATTTTGGATTAGGAGGGCTATCTTGTTCATCCTAGCAGTCATTTCTGTCGCCTCTTCATCTTTCTTGTTGAGCGTACGTTTCAAGAATTCCACATTAGACTCCTGTCATGTTTGCTCTTCTGGTTCCTTCTCCAAGTTTTCTTTTTATGAAGGACTAGCCAGTGAAGCCGTCTGAACTAGCATTTCTTGTAGCTTTTTTTGCTGCTTTTGGGAAGTAGTAGAGGATCGTATGACGGACCTATGACTGGACGAAGCGTTATTTTCGCTTGAGGAGTTCATCATGTGTACCGTATGAATTATTATGCCCTTATGCCTTGGGCGCTTGAAGTCTTGCCCCCCGGGATTTACTTAGGGTGCTTGGACTATCCTCGGCCTCCGCCTCTTATGAGAAGATGATTTGAAAGTGCCACGACCCACTTCCCGGTGTACGGGGAGGGGACACGGCGAGACTCACTACGTATTTACTCAGAAGTAAACATGCTAAGCGTATCTAAGCAATATAAAGTAAAAATGAACACAGGAGACAGTAATACAAATTAAGAGCAACTTTATTTATTAAATATTCTTTTACAGGTATAACTGGAAATGTAAATACAAGGATGGAATGCAATACCTAAACAATGACATGAATGGAAAATAAAATGGGTACAAGTAAAGTCAATGCTCAGGGTCTTCTGTGAACTGCTCCAAGTGCTCCTGGCTGGTCTCGATCTCTAGTGAGTCCGATCCACCTGACAACATTCCAAAGAAGAAGAGAAATAAGAATGTAGTCAGCGAACAATCGCTCGGTAAGTACCAAAGAAAGAAGAATAGACAGAGAATAGAACAGGTGAAGTAGATAATGTTATATTTGTTATACTAACGCGTAGTTGTTGTAGCTTACAGAATATGCCAGTGTATACGAGAGGGTTCCAATTTACACCGTGGACTTTGGTAACCCATAGTACAAGGATCCGTCGATAATACCACGGAACAACGACATGGATGTAATTACGTCTTTTAGTGACCATCTCGTGCCACTTTTAACATGTTCCGTACCAGTCCACCCCTTTATAAACCCCATTATGTCTATTGTATTGATTGTATTGATTGTGCTGATTGTATTGTATTGTCTTATAGTAAATGGAAGACTTGCCGAAAAACATGATATCAGTAAACGGAATGGATAATCATGTAATCAGAGTATATCCATGGTTCGGTTTGGGCATGTTGTTATAGATTGTATTCTGGCATTCATGAATTCATATTGAAAATGGAGTTATATTTGAATTAAATTCAAGTCAGATTGATTGCATATTTGATCGTGACTCGAACTGAGTCAGACTCTTGAAAAGAAATTGAAGTCCTGAATTAGTTTTGATGTTATCGATAACTGCTGCACATTTGCGGCAGGATTTGTGTCTTTTTCCAAGACAATTACCGTGTTGATAACACCAGTTTAGGTTGTCTACTGTTTACCCCAATCAGAGCAAAGCTCTGTTCAAATTCCAAGGCGGGAAACGAAACAACGCTTCTGTTTCCCCAATAAGAGCAAAGCTCTGTATTGAAAATTAAAATTAAAATAAATGAAGTAACGCTTCAGATCCCCTGCGCTGCGCACAGAGCGCCACGTGTCAAAATCAGACACACCAGCGCAGGGAGTGCAGCGCCCAAGGTAGCGTACTCCATCAGAGCAAAGCTCTAATAAAAAAAATTAAAAAAAAAAAACTTCAGGTGCGCAAGCGCAGCTGCGCTGCGCGACACGTGTCAGCGCAGCTGCGCTGCGCGCTGCGCTGCGCTGCGCGCTGCGCTGCGCTGCGCGACACCTGTCAGCGCAGATGCGTACAAAAAAAAACTTCAGCTGCGCGACACGTGTCAGCGCAGATGCGCAAGCGCAGCTGCGCTGCGCTGTGCGCTGCGCGACACGTGTCACGCTCTGGAGCATTTGCGCCAAGCAGAATTAAAATTCTGAGAAATCTTTTCTGTTCTTGTTAAAAAAAGAAGATTTTCTTCTGTAAAACAGAGGCCTTCGGATCAAAGATCCAACGGTGGGGAAAATTCCCCAAATCACTTAGAGAAAGATCTTTTTAATAAATTTAACTAATTTATGAGCACTATAAAAAGGACCCCAGACCTCAATTCAAAGGCATCAACATTTTCTAAAAAAAAAGAGAGAAAGAGAACTCTGAAGAACTCCTCAATAACAAAAAAGGTAAAGACCTTTAGAAAAAGAGAAAGTTCTCTTATGAACAGATCATAGATCTTTAATAAAAAATAAATAAAATAAAATAAAAATAAAGAATAGTGCTTTGTACTTTTTATGAACCTTTGGTTTCTGAAATAAAAAGAAAAACTTGTTTTTCTTTAATCTAAATTAGATCAAGGAAACGAATAGTGCTTTGCACTCCTTTTATGAACCATTGGTTCTTGAATCTAAAAGATTCTTAAATCATAGTGCCTTGCACTTGCAAACTGTGCTGTTGCGCTACTGGATTGGCGCAAGCCACCAGAGCGCGCCACGTGTCAGCAGCGCAGGCGCAGCGCAGTGCACTGCGCTTGCGCGACACGTGTCAACACTACAAGCGCTTGCGCTCTCTGATTAGCGCAAAGCGCCTGACAAATGCAATGCATTTCCTAAAAGGGCCAGGCCCAAATCAAAAAGACCAAGCAGGCCAAAATAAATTGCAAAGTAATAAAAGGGCAGAGCCCAAATAAAATTGATGATCTGCATCATTTATAAAGAACAGAGCCCAAAACAAATTGATGCTCTGCATCCTTTCTGGGCAAAGCCTAAATGAAAATAAAAAAGAAATGCAATGCAAAAGCAAATAAAATGTTGAACATTTTCAACTGGACTTAGCCCAATTTTGGCCGTAAGTCTTTAAATTAAATTGACTGAGCAAGATTGCTCTCTTAAATCAATTTACTACCGGTTCGAGGGTACATCTCCGAACTCCTCTGACATCTGTCGTTGTAATCCTTCAACGACGTCAGAGAGGTGACGGGTCCCAACGACCACACTTATATGGACTGCGGGGTCCTTAAACTCATGGACCGAAACGTCCCTAAACTAATATCGGACCGAAACGTCCCTAAACTAATATCGGACCGAAACGTCCCTAAACTAATATTGGACCACCACGTTCTTAAACTGGAATATGGACCACCACGTCCCTAAACTGGAATATGGACCACCACGTCCCTAAACTGGAGCATGGACCGCAACGTCCCTAAACTACCTATGGACCGAAACGTCCCTAAACTAATATCGGACCGAAACGTCCCTAAACTAATATCGGACTGAAACGTCCGTACACTGGAATATGGACCACCACGTCCCTAAACTGGAACATGGACCGCAACGTCCCTAAACTACCTATGGACCGAAACGTCCCTAAACTAATATCGGACCGAAACGTCCCTAAACTAATATTGGACCACCATGTCCCTAAACTGGAATATGGACCACCATGTCCCTAAACTGGCAATGGGCCGCAATGTCCTTAAACTACCTATGGACCACTGCGTCCCTAAACTGGAACAATAGAGCCTCCAAATGCTCTTTTGTCGGATCTAAACGATCCCGTTTAAGTTGATCTTAGCCTCAAATATGGCTAACGTATCCTTAAACCTTCAAACAGACTTTAGTCCCAAATTGGACTATAGATCCCCCAATCAACTTTGGTTCAAGGGTACATCTCTGAACTCCTCTGACACCTGTCGTTGTAATCCTTCAACGATGTCAGAGAGGTGATGGGTCCCGACGGCCATACATGCATTGGACCACCATGTCCCTAAACTGGAACAATAAAGCCAAAACGCTCTTTTGTCGGATCTAAACGATCCCGTTAAGTTGATCTTAGTCTCAAATTGGACTAACGTATCCTTAACAAACGATTAAGTTGATCTTAGCCTCAAATATGGCTAACGTGTCCTTAAATCAAACCTTCAAACAAACTTTAGTCCCAAATTGGACTATAGATCTCTCAACCAACTTTGGTTCAAGGGTACATCTCTGAACTCCTCTGATATTTGTCGTTGTAATCCTTCAACGTCGTCAGAGAGGTGACGGGTCCTGACAACCACACATTAATATGGACTGTGGGGTCCTTAAACTCATGGACTTATGCGTCCTTAAACCAATATCCGCCCCCAAAATGGGAATGTTGGACCACCATGTCCCTAAACTGGAACAATAGAGCCCAAACGCTCTTTTGTCGGATCTAAACGATCCCGTTAAGTTGATCTTAGTCTCAAACTGGACTAACCTATCCTTAACGAACGTTTAAGTTGATCTTAGCCTCAAATACGGCTAACGTATCCTTAAACAAAAAACCTCAAACCCAAATCTAAGTAAATACGGATTTGGACTAATCCACGCCCTACGGGCGACGATATAACTCAGTCTCCGTATACAATCCACGGGCAACCAAACACAAATCAAACACACACGACACGAAGTGACCATCTGGAGAAGGAGAAAGTTGTTACCGCAATGCGGTAGCGTAATTAACTGCAGGGGCTTGCGCCTGCAGGGAAGAGCGTCCCCACAATCAAAAACCCCTCAAGCGAGGGGGAATCTGACGAAGTCTGCTACATCGGACGCATCCGTTTAAACATTCGATACATGGTGCCATAAATCAACTTGGCATCTTCAGACAGGTAGACGGATAGCACCAATTAGCATCTGCCCCGAATCTCAGGCAAGACAGTCCATGTCTTGGCCACCATTCGGAGGGGAACAGATTCCGGCACACCCGGTGGGACCTTTTCCTCTTTCCACTCCACACTTTGTGTGTCGTGTTCGCGAGCAAATCGCGGTTTGCTATGGTTGCTTGTGGATTCAAAGTACTAAGATTTGGTGTCTTGCTCCGTGCAGAAAACAAAAGATCGATGGCTTCGAACTGCACCGCCTGCAGCAACAACTCTCGCTCCGTCATTGCTGGAGGAGTGACTTATGGGCCCCAAGCGGCCTCCCTTTTCAAAATACCGGTGGAGCAGGTGGCTCAAGCCACCACTGGACTATTTTTTAGGACCATGCTCCCACCAATGAGCTTCAACACCCCAATGACATTGCAAGAAGCTCCAAAGAAGTCGGTCTTCGATCGACTTATTACTGCCGCGACCCCTCTCAACAGGTCGCCCAACTCCACTGCTTCAGGTTTTAATAGATTAGGCCAGAGCTCCATCGGACCCATAAAGAAGCCTGCCATACCAGAAGGCGTTATCCCGAAGCGGATAGCCATCCCAACTCCCGTTCCTGGCGAAATCACCAAGGTTGCTTCCCATATTCGGAAGTCCGCTTCTGACAGGTTGGCCGTCCCCGTTCAACGGACGTCGATCTTTAAAAGGATGGTACCAGCATATTCTGACCAACACAGGGGGCATGAGGAGGTCACCCCTATGCTGAAACAACTCTATCAGCGCGACATGCTCGACGTCACCACTGACGCCGAGTAAAGAAGGCTGGGGGCAACTTCCCCTCTGGATTTACTCCTCCAGCTCCAACGGTGGGGATCAATACTGTTGTTCCAATCGGGAACAACTTTGAATTGCTGAATACGGTGTGCAGAAATTCTCCTACTGTAATGTTGAAACGAACTCATTCACCTGTAGAGAATACTCCAGAGAAGAAGCTAGAGCTGCCCCCTCAACGGCTGTCCTCTAAAATTTACGAAGTCTGGCGACAGGTCCAAGAGTCGGTGATTGATGAAAACTATCTCCGCCAACGAAAAATGATGAAGGTTCGGCAAGAGAAGGATTACTCCGTCAAGCCCCAAAAACCAATAGTTACCCGGGTGCCCATTACAACGGCCCCTTAACTCCAATCACTCAGAAGAAAAGGAGGCCGCAAAAAGCCCCTGTGAACATGGCGAAACATAAAAGCGCTGAACACAAACGCCCCAAATCTTGGGGGCATGGTGGTGCACACTGTTTATATGGCTTCTGGAAAGGAGGAAAGCCGCACTTCTACGTGCCACCGACCGCTCACCCGATCCGTGACGAAAGCCCAGGAGCAACAACAAAAGCTTCAGGAAATGATGACTACAATGGCTGCACTCACTGAGCCAAAAGAAAGCTCTGAAACGTCTTCGGATGAGCGTCAAGAACAAGAAACCGACGTTGACTTTTTACGCAGAGTCCTCGAAAAGAGGGACAAAGAAGCTGCAGAGCAAGCGGCTAACATAAAACAGATGGCGCTCCTCTTCCAAGATATGGTAGGGATGATGTTACAGCCGGACCCTCCTGCTGAAGATCCTCTGATCGTCCTTGAAGACGACAGGGGAGAAACGTCAAATCCTCCACCGGCTCTGTCAACAGCCAAGGAGGAGGCAATCTCCAAAGCTGAGTTGGACGAATATATAGCTCAGCAGATCCGGGTTCATCAGGTGAATGAAGCGGCTGGGCAAATTGCTGGAACCGGACGACCGTATCCGAGCTGGTACGACCAAATCAGTTACCCGCCGGGATATACGATCCCTAAATTCCACGTATATAAAGGGACAGGGAATCCGCATCAGCATGTCGCTCAATTCAGGGCCTTATACGGCAATACTGGAGGCGATGACAAATTGTTGCTACGTCAATTCGTCAGCAGCTTAGCAGAAACAGCCTTTGAATGGTATTCGGAGCTACCTAACGACTCTGTCAAAACATTTGCGAAGATGGAACTGCTGTTCACACAAAGATTCGCGAGTGCTAGTGAACGCACCCTGATAACAGCACTAATAAATGCCAGAATAAGACCAGGCGAAACGTGGGTCCAATACGCAACACGATGGCGAAACCTATGGTCGAAATGCGAACAACGCATAGAAGAGGCCCCTGCGGTAGGCATGTTTGTGGGCACTCTCGATCCGCAGGCGACCATCTCGCAATTCATGATGTTCTTCAGGCCGACCACCTTCCAGGCCTTGATCGACAAATTAGCCCAAATGGACCAGATAGGCCATGGACCGTCTCCTCCAAAACCAAATTCCCGAAATGAGAAAGGAAAAGGGAGAGCGATCGTCGTCACCAATGCTCAGCAACAGTCGAACAACTCAAAGCCGGTCGTTCGCCAAAACAACGTGCGCCTACGCCCATCCCTCGAAGAGAGGCTAGGACGTCCTTACTCGTTTCCTCAGAATAAAACGAGAAGACTGTTCGAGCTGGCAGTGCGCAACAGACTCATTAATCTGCCGAGTCCAAAGCGTCTGTCACAGCCAGGCGATCTTAATAATCCCAATTATTGCCCTTACCACCAAACGGTAAGTCACCCGATTGAGGATTGTTTCGTCTTTAAGGGATGGATCGATGATCAGTACCTACAAGGCAAGTTCGCGCTGTCGGAAAACTGGAAGGTAAACCCACCACAGCCGCACTCTCCAAAGAAGACGGACACGCCGGGGGCAGCTTGTTCTTTAGTCAAGGATGAAAACGATGGAGAAAACTCATCAGATGAATCTGAAGACTACGTAGTGACTTGTCATGTGATTTCTCACTCACTGGCAGATGATGAAGAAGCTTCTTGCGCCAAGAAACCAATGGCGAACCCCGAACCGGAAATTCTACAGCCATCAGACGAGCTGATCGATGTCTTCCTAAATGAAATTCGTCTGAAAGCAAAAGCCAATCAAGAGCGTGAAATGGCCATACTGGAAAAAGCCAAGGCATCCCGTCAAATCAAATGCCATCCACTGCGGATAAAAACAAATTCAAGACGAGGAAAAGGTTCGCCAAAGCTTTATCAGTAGGAATGAAGCTACCGCCCTTTGAAGAAAATACTCTCGCTGAGGTAGAGATGCACCCTAACTTCTGCTTATATCATCAGAAGATCATACATCCTACCGAAGACTGCGAATCTTTTAACTGTTGGTGGCAAGGGTATGTCGCTCAAAAGCAACACTTCGACAGGACAAAATGTGAATCTTGTAGACGTCGAAAAAATGCGATAGATGATCGCAAAAGAGCCGCCGACGATTGTCATACGGCCGACTCTAAGGTATCGCAAATTATCACCTTTGGAAGCGACTCTGACGAAGAAGCTACCCGCAACCCTACCCTCAGGGAATCTATTTCAAAAATGAGGGAATTGAGGAGCTGCGAGAACGTTCAGCCATGCAATCGCACGCTACTCGAAAAAAATCCCGGCCTCGCAAACAACGGAGCGAACAAAAAGGATAAAGGAAAAGGAAAAACGGCCTTCGTCGCCAGCGCTCAACAACAATTAAGTGACCCTAGACCGGTTGCTCGCCAAAGCAACAAGCGGCAACCCCTCCAGGAAAAGTTGAAACGTCCTTACTCGTTTCCGCAAGATAAAACAAGGGGACTGTTCGAGCTGGCAGTGTGCGACAGACTCATCAATCTGCCGAGTCCAAAACGTCCGTTGCGGCTAGGCGATGTTAATAATCCTAATTATTGCCCTTACCATCAAACGGTAGGTCATCTGATCGAGGATTGTTACGTCTTCAAGAACTAGGTTGAAGACCAATACCAACAAGGCAAGTTCGCGCTGTCCGAAAATTGGAAGGTGAACCCGCCACAACCGCATGCTCCGAGAAAGATGGATACGCCGGGGGCATCATGGTCAGTCACAGAGAAAGACCCATAGACCGAAAAGTCAATAAACTAGATATTCGCCTCAAATACGGCGAAGGCGGACCGAGATGTCCTTAAACTAATGATGGACCGCAATGTCCTAAAACTTGCAAATGACCGAAATGTCTTTAAACTACTACCGCAGCATTCTTAGGCTGACGAGATAAAAAAAATATATAAAAAAATATATATATATAAAGAATAAAAAAAAAGAAATTAAAAAAAAAGTAAAAAATGGTATCTCCATAAGCAAAACGGGCACAGATGAAAACCCGAAAGGGCTCCGTGAGTAAAAACAGCAGGACTACCGGCGAGTGTTCGTGAAAACCCGAAAGGGCGCGACCTCGTAAATAAAAAAAAAAGACGGTATGTCCATAAGCGAAACGGGCACGGATGAAAACCCGAAAGGGCTCCGTGAGTAAAAACAGCAGGGCTACCGGCGAGTGTTCGTGAAAACCCGAAAGGGCACAACCTCGTTAAAAGACACTTATAAGGTCCCCTCGACCTTGTACGAAGAAACCACCCGCGTGAGATCCTTACGACTCACAAAGGGAGCAGCACACTTAGGGATCCCCACGATTCCTAAGGAGAAAATACACTTGCGAGATCCTCACGACTCGTAAGGAGAACTCTCTTATGGGACCCTCACGGCTCATAAGATTTGAAAGTCTTAAGTTACAGAGACCTAAACCTGTGCTTAAGCAACCCCCACAACTTTCGTTATGGCCCTACAAGTGGTCCAATACTGGCTCTTGTATACAATCCACGGGCGTGAATAAACATTTCCCTAACAAAGTCTCATCCGTGACTAGGGATATGCTCGTACAGCAAACAACACTTGTAAGTCCTCTCGATTTACAAGGAGAAAACCCTCTTGTAGGATCCTTACGACTTACCGAGGAACATACACTTAGGAATCCTCATGACTCCTAAGGAGAAAATACACCTACAAGATCCTCACGACTTGTAGGGAGAAATACCTTTGTGAAACCCTTACGGCTCATGAAGTCAAAAGCCTTAGTCAACAGGACCTTAACCCTGTTCGCTAAGCCACCTTTGTTCGACATCGACGGAGGCAGATGATGATTCGCTCCTGGCAATATCCCAGTTGTAGCGATACTGATGCCTAAATCGGTATCAAATTCCAAGTCCTTTCATGGCAGATGATGATTCGCTCCTGGCAATATCCCAGTTGTAGCGATACTGATGCCTAAATCGGTATCAAATTCCAAGTCCTTTCATGGCAGATGATGATTCGCTCCTCGCAATATTCCGGTTGTAGCGATGCTGATGCTGAGATTGGCACCAGATTCCAAGTTCTACGCTCGCGATAAAAATCAGCGAGCTGAAAATGCATATTAAATAGCCGAAATGATGGGGCAACTTGCAACAAAAGCAGCAAGTAAAAACGTATGCACACGAAATAGCCGAAACGATTGGGCAACTCGCAATAAAAAACAGCGAGTAAAAATAAAAAAAATATAGCCGAAATGATTGGGCAACTCGCAATAAAAAACAGCGAGTAAAAATAAAATAAACAGCCGAAATGATTGGGCAACTCGCAATAAAAAGCTGCGAGTAAAAACAAAATAAACAGCCGAAACGATTGGGCACCGCGAAAAATAGCCGAAACGATTGGGCAATCGCGACCTTCGCGATATAAAAGCTGAAATGATAGAGCATCGTGGACATAAAAAAATGATGATAAAACTTTTGCCCTACAGGTTAGATCACATCGATCCCTGTATACAATCCAGGGGCACAAACAAAGAGGGAACCATACCTTCCCAACAGGCTCCATAAAAAAGCAAAGCCAAATCTCGACGGTTCACAGACAACCTAGAGACCATCTAAGCATTCGTCTCGTTACAGCAGACGAGATGTCACCCCAACGTTCGTCTCGACACAGCAGACGCAACATCATCAAACAAACGGAGCCACGGCAAAATCCCAGCTCCACCATGACGTTTGTTTCGATACAGCAGACGAATTGTCACCCCAGCGTTCTTCCTCCTACAGGATTCAGACGTGATAAAGCAAATGAAGCGAAGGCCAAATTCCTAGCTTCAAGGTCTTAACGGCGAGTCATATAAAGCCAGAAAGACAACTGGAGATCGTCTCATGTCAGCATGAAATGGTCACCACCTCGACGTTCGTCTCGACACAGCAGACGCAACATCATCAAACAAGCGGAGATTCAGACGTGGCAAAGCAAGCGAAGTGAAGGCCAAATTCCTAGCTTCAAGGTCTTAACGGCGAGTCATATAAAGCCTGAAAGACAACTGGAGATCATCTCACACCAGTGCGGAATGGTCACCACTTCGACGTTCGTCTCGACACAGCAGACGCAACAATCATCAAACAAATGGAGCCACGGCAAAATCCCTAGTTCCAAAACTCGACAGTTCATCAGCAACCTAGAGACAACCGCGACGTCCGTCTCGATACAGCAGACGAGATGTCACCCCAACGTTCGTCTCGACACAGCAGACGCAACATCATCAAACAAACGGAGCCACGGCAAAATCCCAGCTCCATCCCGACGTTCGTTTCGATACAGCAGACAAGATGTCGCCCCAGCGTTCTTCCCCCAGCAGGGTTCAAACGCGATAATCAAACAAACGGAGCCACGGCAAAATCCCTAGTTCCCACCACGACATTCGTCTCGATACAGTAGACGCAATGCCAGCAAACGAAGCAAAGGCCAAATTCCTAGCTTCAAGGTCTTGACGGCAACTCACATAAAGCCCGAAAGACTATCGGAGATCATCCCCACACCAGCGCAGAGTGGTTATGACTCATCGGGGCTCGCCAAAATGAGCCTAACCTCAAGTAAAAAGCGGCATGGCAAATTCCTAACGCTTGCTCTTCCGAAGGTCAAACTGCCTAGGAAGATTGCTTGAAGACGTCTTGTCCAGCCCCCGAAGGGATCAGAGACACGGCAGTCGCAGGGCTACTCGAACAGCACGATTGCCTATCGAGGACTATATCGGCTTATGCGACGGTACGATGGCCAAAACCATAAGTACCACCAACCTTAACGGGCTTCTGTCGTAAAGAACAGAGGTTAAATGTGACGTTAAGATGTTCTTGCGAGAAACGCTCGATTCGTCTCGACTTGTGAAGAAATTGTTGAGGCGGCTCGACTCGTGAGATAAAGCCTTAGGCAGTAGGCATAAAAGAAGCCTGTTTCCTAAGCACTGGGACCCTACAAGTTGACCCAAAATGGTCTCTTGCATACCATCCACGGGTCTCACTCTTCAAAGTCGAGTTTCGACAGGGAGGGAAACAACCGCTTACGGGTCCTTTCGACTCGTAAGAGGGAAAAATTCTCTTATGAGATCCTTACGACTTATAAGAGAAAACCACACTTAGGAATCCTCACGATTCCTAAGGAAAAAAAACCCACCTACGAGATCCTCTCGATCCGTAGGGAGAAAAGTCTCTATGAGACCCCCACGGCTCATAGAGTTGAAAAGTCTTAGGCGGCAGATCTGAACATGCGGCCTAAGCCATTATTATTGCATGGAGAAATCAAGGTGCTTACCAGCTAATTGTAACAGTATACTGATAATAAGAGAGTGACAGAAAGAACATCCGATTTACACTTGATTAAGCGTTTAAGACATACTCATTCATGCACGTGCAAACGGTTCGGGATGAGGAATAAGACAAGATGAAATGGAAATTTTCTATTCATATCATAAAAAAGGGGGTTCTTACAATCACGGAGAAATAAATAATAACATTATTAAAATGTTTACAAAGGTATGACTTCGGATCCGGGGCACGGATTGAGGAATTCAAAAGTAAGGCCATCCAGAGTTCTCCTGGCCTTTCTGATGATTCTCGTGCGCAGCCTCTCGCGCTCCTGGGTGTCAAGGTCTTCAGCAAGGCCCCCTATCCTTTGATAAGCAGCGATTATCGTCGTCTGCTGGAAGACTTGATGTAGGATGTCGATAAGGCTGTCCCGCCGTTTCTTCGGGATCATCCCTGTCAGGTACACTGAATGCACCTTGTCTTCGGCATCATCCAGCGCATTGAGCGGTAGGGCCTCGTGAAACCCCGGAGTGCTCTCCATATTGCTCCCAGCACGACCTTTAAGAGAGCTGAACGACGAGGAAGCAACTAACCACCACTTGCGTTGAGGCGACCCATGACCTCCGCACGCTGGGCGTCCGTAAACTCCTGGTTCTGTTGATGGCCCTGTACACGGATATCCTCATAAGTGATGAACTCGTGCAAGCTGTATAGACGCACCGCCATAATACCTGAAGAAAACAGTACAGGGAGATTAACAAATAAGAAAATATAGAAACTTAAAAGTTAAACTCCTCGAGAGCAATGCTCTGCAGACAGGAGTGACACCAGTCAAAATCAGCTATGAGGAGAATTTGAGGAAAATTCCCTAAGAACATTGAGAACTCTGCTCTGGGAAAAAATGATATAATAATAATAATAGTATCAAATGCCATGAAGAACTCTTAAGAGTTCTTCTATATGATTTGGAAGGAGCAAAACTCCATTAATTAAGAAAATCCAAGGAAAATCTTTTAGAGAACAGAGCTCTGTTAATGGAAACCTAATAGGGTTCCCTTTAGTTCTCTTTATACCCCCTTAGAGCAAAGCTCTGCTAAGTGAAACCCTAAATGAGTCTTCTTTAGATCAGGGATCTATTGAGAGCAAAGCTCTTAAAATTAATTTAATTTAATCAAAATTAATATTTTTACCTAAAATTCTCTAAAGTTGAAATTTTAAAAGTGTTTAAACAAGAGAGCAGGGCACTGAGTTCTGAAAGTAAAATTGTGAAGATGAAAATCATCTAAAGGACCAAAGGTTCTAGTTATAGGCATCAAATACCCTTTCAACTCCCAAGAGTTACCGCAGCGGTTGGAATTCCACCCCTGTTGCGCTCACGTTTAGAGCCACGTAAGCGCAACGGTGGTGGGGCATTTGTTTACCCCAATCAGAACAAACCTCTGTTCAAATTCCAAGACGGGAAACGAAGCAACGCTTCTGTTTCCCCAATAAGAGCAAAGCTCTGTATTGAAAATTAAAATTAAAATAAATGAAGCAACGCTTCAGATCCCTGCGCTGCACACAGAGCGCCACGTGTCAAAATCAGACACACCAGCGCAGGGAGCGCAGCGCCCAAGGTAGCGTACTCCATCAGAGCAAAGCTCTAAAAAAAACTTCAATTGCGCAAGAGCAGCTGCGCAGCGCTATGCGCGCCGCGTGTCAGCGCAGCTGCGCGACGCGTGTCAGCGCAGCTGCGCACAAAAAAAAATTCAGCTGCGCGACACGTGTCACGCTCTGGAGCATTTGCGCCAAGCAGAATTAAAATTCTGAGAAATCTTTTCTGTTCTTGTTAAAACAAGAAGATTTTCTTCTGTAAAACAGAGGCGTTCGGATCAAAGATCCAACGGTGGGGAAAATTCCCCAAATCACTCAGAGAAAGATCTTTTTAACAAATTTAACTAATTTATGAGCACTATAAAAAGGACCCAGACCTCAATTCAAAGGCATCAACATTTTCTAAAAAAAAAAGAGAAAAAGAGGACTCTGAAGAACTCCTCAAGAACAAAAAAGGTAAAGACCTTTAGAAAAAGAGAAAGTTCTCTTATGAACAGATCATAGATCTTTAATAAAAAAAATAAAAAAATAAAAATAAAAATAAAGAATAGTGCTTTGCACTTTTTATGAACCTTTGGTTCCTGAAATAAAAAGAAAAACTTGTTTTTCTTTGATCTAAATTAGATCAAGGAAACGAATAGTGCTTTGCACTCCTTTTATGAACCATTGGTTCTTGAATCTAAAAGATTCTTAAATCATAGTGCCTTACACTTGCAAACTGCGCTGTTGCGCTCCTGGATTGGCGCAAGCCACCAGAGCGCGCCATGTGTCAGCAGCGCAGGCGCAGCGCATTAGCGCAGTGCACTGCGCTTGCGCGACACGTGTCAACACTACAAGCGCTTGCGCTCTCTGATTGGCACAAAGCGCCTGACAAATGTAATGCATTTCCTAAAAAGGCCAGGCCCAAATCAAAAAGACCAAGCAGGCCAAAATAAATTGCAAAGTAATAAAAGGGCAGAGCCCAAATAAAATTGATGCTCTGCATCATTTATAAAGAACAGAGCCCAAAACAAATTGATACTCTGCATCCTTTCTGGGCAAAGCCTAAATGAAAATAAAAAAGAAATGCAATGCAAAAGCAAATAAAATGTTGAACATTTTCAACTGGACTTAGCCCAATTTTGGCCGTAAGTCCTTAAATTAAATTGACTGAGCAAGATTGCTCTCTTAAATCAATTTACTACTGGTTCGAGGGTACATCTCCGAACTCCTCTGACACCTGTCGTTGTAATCCTTCAACGACGTCAGAGAGGTGATGGGTCCCAACGACCATACGTATATGGACTGCAGGGTCCTTAAACTCGTGGACCGAAACGTCCTTAAACTAATATCGGACCGAAACGTCCTTAAACTAATATCGGACCGAAACGTTCTTAAACTAATATCGGACAGAAACGTCCCTAAACTAATATCGGACCGAAACGTCCCTAAACTAATATTGGACCACCACGTCCTTAAACTGGAATATGGACCACCACGTCCGTAAACTGGAATATGGACCACCACGTCCCTAAACTGGAGCATGGACCGCAACGTCTCTAAACTACCTATGGACCGAAACGTCCCTAAACTAATATCGGACCGAAACGTCCCTAAACTAATATTGGACCCCCACGTCCTTAAACTGGAATATGGACCACCACGTCCCTAAACTGGAGCATGGACCGCAACGTCCCTAAACTACCTATGGACCGAAACGTCCTTAAACTAATATCGGACCGAAACGTCCCTAAACTAATATCGGACCGAAACATCCCTAAACTAATATTGGACCACCATGTCCCTAAACTGGAATATGGACCACCATGTCCCTAAACTGTCAATGGGCCGCAATATCCTTAAACTACCTATGGACCACTACGTCCCTAAACTGGAACAATAGAGCCTCCAAATGCTCTTTTGTTGGATCTAAACGATCCCGTTTAAGTTGATCTTAGCCTCAAATATGGCTAACGTATCCTTAAACCTTCAAACAGACTTTAGTCTCAAATTGGACTATAGATCCCCCAATAAACTTTGGTTCAAGGGTACATCTCTGAACTCCTCTGACACCTGTCGTTGTAATCCTTCAACGACGTCAGAGAGGTGATGGGTCCCGACGGCCATACATGCATTGGACCACCATGTCCCTAAACTGGAACAATAGAGCCCAAACGCTCTTTTGTCGGATCTAAACGATCCCGTTAAGTTGATCTTAGTCTCAAATTGGACTAACGTATCCTTAACAAACGATTAAGTTGATCTTAGCCTCAAATATGGCTAACGTATCCTTAAATCAAACCTTCAAACAAACTTTAGTCCCAAATTGGACTATAGATCTCTCAACCAACTTTGGTTCAAGGGTACATTTCTGAACTCCTCTGATATTTGTCGTTGTAATCCTTCAACGTCGTCAGAGAGGTGACGGGTCCTGACAACCACACATTAATATGGACTGTGGGGTCCTTAAACACATGGACTTATGCGTCCTTAAACCAATATCCGCCCCCAAAATGGGAATGTTGGACCACCATGTCCCTAAACTGGAACAATAGAGCCCAAACGCTCTTTTGTCGGATCTAAACGATCCCGTTAAGTTGATCTTAGTCTCAAACTGGACTAACGTATCCTTAACGAACGTTTAAGTTGATCTTAGCCTCAAATACGGCTAACGTATCCTTAAACAAAAAACCTCAAACCCAAATCTAAGTAAATACGGATTTGGACTAATCCACGCCCTACGGGCGACGATATAACTCAGTCTCCGTATACAATCCACGGGCAACCAAACACAAATCAAACACACACGACACAAAGTGACCATCTGGAGAAGGAGAAAGTTGTTACCGCAATGCGGTAGCGTAATTAACTGCAGGGGCTTGCACCTGCAGGGAAGAGCGTCCCCACAATCAAAAACCTCTCAAGCGAGGGGGAATCTGACGAAGTCTGCTACATCGGACGCATCCGTTTAAACCTTCGATACATGGTGCCATAAATCAACTTGGAATCTTCGGAGAGGTAGACGGATAGCACCAATTAGCATCTGCCCCGAATCTCAGGCAAGACAGTCCATGTCTTGGCCGCCATTCGGAGGGGAACATCTACGTTAGATAGGCAAGCACCCATATTCTCCGGTTCCCTGAGGCTCAAGAGAACTTGTCCCGCTTTAACCTATGTTTACTAGTGTCCTTATTGTAATTTACTATAACTTGAGGGGGTTTTATGTAAAAATAGTTTTGATATATTTTCAAAATACACCTCAAGTATTTAATTATCGTTTTTAGGGTTTTCATAGATGTATATTTTATAAAAGTGAAATTTTCTAGTGAGTAGAACCTAGTTTTCATTGTATATGGTATTTTAGTGTAAACTTGGAATAATATTGAATTGTAAAGGTAGTTTCATGAAATTGTGATTCCTTTGATTTAGAAAACATGGAGTATTTATAATATATTTTAAAATAGATTTTTTGATAATAGTTATAAATATATATTAATAAAAATAAATTTTATTTATTTTGTAGAAATCTCATTTTCTTAAAAACTGCATCATAATTCCATCGAGATCGAATGCTCCATGAGGAGGTCTGTATCTCGCTCTACTAGGTCCGAGGATATACGATAACCCGCACCATCCCGATCGGGGTTCCCCAAAATGGGTTGTAGAGGCGTATTTGCAATGAATTAATTAACACACTTTTTTTTTAATGAAAATGGTTTTGTAAGTTTAGGGTATTTAAATGTAATGTCGTATTTTGTCCCAAAAGAATGATTTACAAACCATCGTACTATGTCAAGATGAGTGTTGTGATGAGGTAGGTCATTACCTCGTGAGTTTTCTAAAGATAATACAAGGAAATATGTTGAATTGTGTTGAAAGTAAAGTATATGGTATTTTACTGTAAAAATGCGATAAAAGTTGTATAATAGATTCTTTTGAGATGAAACTTGTTCTAATGTGTTTGTTTATGATTTCTAAATAATATATTAAAAATTGGTAGGTTTGTTATTAAGAAAGAGCTGGATTTTAAAGAAAACGAATCGGAAGTCGGAATAACTCCGCTTCCCACGAGTTTTGAAAAGTGAAAGTTTTAGACTAGAGATTGAGAAGGAAAGAGGGGACTTACTGTTTATAAAGAAAGAGGGAGATGGAAGAAGCTTTCGGAATCGTCAGGGCATCGTTTCGTCGCCGGAATATTTCCAAAACTTCGCCGGAATCTTTCCGAAACTTCATCGGAATCTTGCCCTTTGCTAACTCCACTTGCACAATTCAGGACTTGGAAATTTCAGAGAGTTTTTGTAATGAAATTCTGAGTGAGGAGGGGTGAAATGTGGTGTGGTATTTGTAGGGAAAATTAGGGTTTAGGGAAATGAAGAATAGAATTAAAATTTGCATTAAAATGTAGATTAATATCCATTTTTAATTCTCTGAAAATGTGCAGAGAAATCAAACAGTATGGGGATAGTGGGGTAGGCCAAGGGATGCCAGGGAAAAAAATGAAGACCATCCCCTACGGGGTCCCGGCGGTGCCGGTCTCAAGTGAAGATCTCACCGGCCAAATTCCGGTGAGTGATGGTGAGATTTTGGTCACATGTCCCCGTCCCTTCAACTGGCCTAATTCATATGTTTGTTTAATCTGTGAATTTTAATGTACATGTAGTGCACGTGTAAACCTTTGGGCTTCTAAAAGATTAAAAGAAAAATCAATTAAAAATATATGTGGTTGGGGGGATTCGATTACAGGGGCTACATCATAGCAGTGCAAGGCTTTACCAATGAGCTACAAGTGCTTTCTTGCTGTTCAAAAGCAAATCAAATTTATAACTTATGCTTAGGCTTAGGTGTTCCTTTCTGTATTTTGGAAAAAATTTGTACAGAATGTTTAGGGGCGTTACATTCTACACTCCTTCTATAAATTTCGTCCTCGAAATTTATAGAAGGAAAGTGTAACAGATTCAAAGAAATTTGGTGATGGTGATGGTGATAGAACTCGTGATAATGCATAAAAATATTTGGAAGAACGAAAGAATGCAAAAGTTTTGGAAAGATGCGAGGGAATTACCATGGTTACCTTGGTCTACAGTCTCGGCTTCTACGGCCGCTAAAGTGAAAGCCTGACGCCAGGGTACATTCCTCCTAGCTGGAAGCACATTCCTCTGTCCTTGGGGCATGTTTCTCTACCCTCGAGGCATGTTCCTCAGTGCCTGATGGAATTAGCGATTAGGCTACGCATGAGGTCCACGTGGAGGTAGAGCTGGAAGAGCTAGTCGTGGAGCAGGTGCCTGGATGGCTGGCCGTTGCGGATAAGTGTTGTGAGTTGGAACTGTATTGCGCCTATAAGAACATATTCCAATTTCATGATTGGATGCGCCACAAACTAAGCACAGGCCTTTTGCATGCTTACAGTCCTTCCACAGGTGTCCATCTCTCTTGTAGTAGAAGCAAAAATCTGGACTTGGCTAGTTATTTGTTTCTTCCGGTCTCCTGGGTTCAAAAGTTGGCCTTGAATAGGCTTCTCCTGCCATCTGAGTGGCAGGGCGCTTCACTCCGGCAGATCGAGGTCTGCCCTTCATCTTCACCACTGCCTCATATCGACGGGCAACTTTCAAAGCCAGGCCGTGGGTTAGGAAATCCCCTGTAGCTAAGGCCGCTTGGATTTCCGGATCTAACCCTTGCTGAAATAGTCTGGACCTGATCTCAGCAGTTAGAATGAGGTGTGCCGCAAACCTTACGGTCTTGTGTTAGCTGTGTAGTATGTGATATTAGAAATCGAATATTGAGACATATCTTACCTACTGAGCATGGTAAACTCAGTATCATACTCCTCCACAGATTTGGTCCACATCGAACCCTGTTGTAGACGGATGAATTGCTGTTTCATGTCAAATCGGGCAGTCTCTGGAAAGTACTTTGCGTCGAATATGTCGCGAAAGGTTTTCCATTCGATCGGCTGTTTAAGACAGCTTTCTTCCGCGTTCCACCAAACTCGGGCATTGTCTGTGAGTTGCAGCTTCGCACTCATACCCAAGAAATCTCTGGCACTTGTGTTGCTGCCAGATCATCCTCAATACTCTGAGCCCATTTTTCAGCTTTCAGAGGGCTCTCTTTTCCCGAAAATTGTTTTGGGTGCAATGCCCGGAATTGCTTTACTTTAGGCGCTTCCGCTTCTGGACGGTTCAGTAATATAGCAGTCTGTTGTTGCTGTCCTTCCAGAAGGCTTCGGATTGCCTCAAGCAGTACCGTCTGCTCATTGATCAGAGTAGCGACGGTAGGTGTAAGCGGTAAAGGTGGTAGTGTGTTGTTGAGGTTGGTGCTGGTGTAGTTTGGAGAATACATAACCTTGAAAGAAAATAGGGTTAGGATAGATTCAAAGAATATGAAATTGTAAGATTCAAGGAATATGAATTGTAAAGAATGATTTTAGTTGCTGATTCTTGTGTTATATTGCTTAGGACTTCATGCAGAATTGATCCACATGTCCATGCAGAACTGACCTAGATGGTAGGGTTCCATGCAGCACTGGAAATGTAAATACAAGGATAGAATGCAATGCCTAAACAATGGCATGAACGGAAAATAAAATGAGTACAAGTAAAGTCAATGCTCAGGGTCTTCTGTGAACTGCTCCAAGTGCTTCTGGCTGGTCTCGATCTCTAGTGAGTCCGATCCACCTGACAACATTCCAAAGAAGAAGAGAAATAGGAATGTCATCAGCGAACAATCGCTCGATAAGTCCCAAAGAAAGAAGAATAGACAGAGAATAGAACATGTGAAGTAAATAATGTTATATTTATTATACTACCGTAGTTGTTGTAGCTTGGTACAGAATATTCCAGTGTATACGAGAGAAGTCCAACTTACACCGTGGACTTTGGTAACCCGTAGTACAAGGCTTCATCAATAATACCACGGAACAACGACATGGATGTAATTACGTCTTTTAGTGACCATCTCGTGCCACTTTTAACATGTTTCGTACCAATCTACCCCTTTATAAACCCCGTAATGTCTATTGTATTGATTGTACTAATTGTATTGTATTGTCTTGTATTGTCTTGTAGTAAATGGAAGACTTGCCGAAAACCATGATATCGGTAAACAGAATGGATATAAATGGATAGTCATGTAATCGGAGTATATCCATGGTCCGGTCATGTTCATGTTGTTATAAATTGTATTCAAGCATTCATGGATTCATATTGAAAATAGAGTTATACTTGAATTAAATTCAAGTCAGATTGATTGCATATTTGATCGTGACGTCAGACTCTTGAAACGAAATTAAAGTCCTGAATTTGTTTTGATGTTATCGGTAACTGCTGCACATGGACGACAGGATTTGTGTCTTTTTCCAAGACAATTACCGTGTTGATAACACCGTTTTTAGATTGTCTACCTTAGATAGGCAAGCATCCATATTCTTCGGCTCCCTGAGGCTCAAGAGAACTGGCCCCGCTTTAACCTATGTTTACTAGGGTCCTTATTGTAATTTAGTATAACTTGAGGGGGTTTTATGTAAAAATAGTTTTGATATATTTTCAAAATACACATCAAGTATTTAATTATCGTATTTGGGGTTTTCATAGATGTATATTTTATAAAAGTGAAATTTTCTAGTGAATAGAACCTAGTTTTCATTGTATATGGTATTTTAGTGTAAACTTGGAATAATATTGAATTGTAAAGGTGGTTTAATGAAATTGTGATTCTTTTGATTTAGAAAACATAGAGTATTTATAATATATCTTAAAATAGATATTTTGATAATAGTTATATATATATATTAATAAAAATAAATTTTATTTATTTTGTAGAAATCTCATTTTCTTAAAAATTGCATCATAATTCCATCGAGATCGAATGCTTCGTGAGGAGATCTGCATCTCGATCTACTAAGCCCGAGAATGTGCGTTAACCCATACCATCCCGATTGGGGTTCTCCAAAATGGGTTGTAGAGGCGTATTTGCAAGGAATTAATTAACATACTTTTTAAAGAAAACGGTTTTGTAAGTTTAGGGTATTTAAATGTAATGTTGTATTTTGTCCCAAAAGAATGATTTACAAACCATCGTGCTATGTCAAGAATGAGTGTTGTGATAAGGTAGGTCATTACCTCGTGAGTTTTCTAAAGGTATTATAAGGAAATATGTTGAATTGTATTGAAAGTAAAGTATATGGTATCTTACCGTAAAAATGCGATAAAAGTTGTATAATAGATTCTTTTGAGATGAAACTAATGTGTTTGTTTATGATTTCTAAACAATATATTAAAATTTGGTTGGTTTGTTATTAAGAAAGAGGTGGATTTTAAAGAAAAGCGAATCGGAAGTCGGAATAACTCCACTTCCGACGAGTTTTGAAAGGTGAAAGTTTTAGACTAGAGATTGAGAAGGGAAGAGGGGACTTACTGGTTATAAAGAAAGAGATGAGATGGAAGAAGCTTTCGGAACCGTCGGGACGTCGTTTAATCGCCGGAATCTTTCCGAAACTTCGCCGGAATCTTGCTCTTTGTTAACTTCACTTGCACAACTTAGGATTTGCAAATTCTAGAGAGTTTTTGTAATGAAATTCTTAGTGAGGAGGGGTGAAATGTGGTGTGGTATTTATAGGAAAAATTAGGGTTTAGGGTAATGAAGAATAGAATTAAAATGTGGATTAATGCCCATTTTAATTCTCTGGGAATGTGCAGAGAAATCAAACAGTATGGGGGTAGTGGGATAGGCCAAGGGGTGCCAGGGGAAAAATGAAGACCATCCCCTATGGGGGTCCTGGCGGTGCCGGTCTCAAGTGAAGATCTCGCCGGCCAAATTCCGGTGAGTGATGGTGAGATTTTGGCTACGTGTCCCCGTCGCTTCAACTAGCCTAATTCACATGTTTGTTTAATCTGTGACTTTTCATTTTATGTGTAGTGCACGTGACCTTTGGGTTTCTAATAGATTAAAAGAAAAATCAATTAAAAATATATATGGTTGAGGGGATTCGATCACAGGGGCTACGTCACAGCAGTGTAAGGCTTTACCAATAAGCTACACGTGCTTTCTTGCTGTTCAAAAGCAAATCAAATTTATAACTTAAGCTCAGGCTTAGGTGTTCCTTTCTGTATTTTGGAAAAAAATTGTACAGAAAGTTTAGGGGTGTTACAGGGAGGAGCTATCTTCGAAAGAGTCACAGTGGGAGGAGGCACCTTCGGTTTAGGAGAAGAGTTGTTAGTATAACTCTTCGATTTCTTGGACCGGGGTAGTCTTTGTTGATGACAGATCCATGTACTTCTTTCCAGACCCTATGTATAGTCGAGGAAAGTTGCTTGAGTGAGCGCGTCGGCTTCGGCTTGCTTGGTATCTCCGCAGGAGGTGGAAACTTCTTCAGCATCGCGGTAGGAGAATTGCGCTTCACTCTCCTTAGCGGATAGAAGTTGTTCCCAGTTGGAACAACAACATAGACAATTGAAGCCGGCGGGGTCAACCCAGATGGGTATCTGCCCCCAGCTTGCCTTACTCGACGCCAATAGCGATGTCGTGCGCCTCGTGAGGCAAGAGCTTCTTCAGACTTGGGAGCTTCTTCAACATGCCACATGTGTCGCTTTGGAGCTTCTTTAAGAGCTAGTCGGTGGAAAACGGATGCCTTCGGTTGAGATGGAGCATGAGTTTGAGGCGCCGATCTGTTGAAGACAGACTTTCGTAGTGGGGAGGCATTCCTTGGTTCCTTCGAAGAAGTAGATGTCACCCTTTTAGTGACTGACTCCTTAGGAATTACCTGGACGATTGAAGCGTCTGGCGCAACAAAGCTCAGCCTCGTAAAGACTGATCTCTTGGGTATGGTGGGCTTCTTAGCGGGCCCACAAAGCTTGTATTTAGCCTATGGAAGACCAAACCTTCAGACACAACAGGCTTCTCGAGAGGGCCTGTATGAGTAGTCGCCAATTTGTCGAAGACTAAATTTCTTTGAGTTTCCTCATTTGGCGTTGGAGCATCAAAAGCAGGAGCTGGGGGCATCGTCCTAAAGAAAAGCCCGCTCATTCCTTCAGTCGTTTGCACTGCAAGGATGCAGAACAACGGGGCTACGAGTGGCCCATATTTGATTCCTTCAGATGAGGCAGAGCTTGAGTTGTAGTGAGTGCAGGTGGAAGTCATGGATCTGCTGGGAGATGAAACACCAGCTTAGTATCCCAGCACCAAGAGAAACCATAAACATATATATACCTCGATTTTGTTCGCGAAACACGATAAACAAAGGTGTGGAGTGGAAAGAGAAAAAGGTCCCACCGGGCGTACCGGAATCTGTTTACTGCCGAAAACCGGACCGAGACGCGGGGAGCGCGTCCAGCCGGAATGCGGAGGTAGATGCTATTTGGAACGTATTCTTCCATCTCTCTAAAAATACCAAGTTGATTTATGGTACCGTATAACGGAGGTTTGGATAGATGCGACCGTTGTTGTTGACTTTCAGATTCCTTTTCATTGATGGAAGGTTTATTGATTATGTGGACGCTTTTTCCTACAGGCGCAAGCCCTGTAGTTAATTACGTTATCGCAAGTGATAACAACTTTCTGCACTCCATGTTTATCCCGTTATGTCATCGTGTTTTAGTTTATTTTGGGTTGTCTTTGGATTGTATACGGAGATTAATTTATGTCGTTGCCCGTAGGGCGCGGATTAGTCTAAATCCGTACGTATTAGATTTATGATTGAACTTAGGTTGCATTTCTCACATGAGTGAGGTCCGTCAATTCAAGGGACATTTGTTTTAAGGATCGTTAATTTTATTTTAGATTAAGAACAATTTAGAGTTTCAATTAAAGGCCATTAGTCCGGTTTAAGACTAAGGTCAACTTAGGACTTTAGCTAAGCATCGTTAGTCTTATATTAGACTAAGATTAACTTGAAGGATTTATAAACATATGGGCCCACCCTAAAGATCATTAGTTTTATATTTGAGTAAGATCAATTTAGATAATAGAGTCTTTTTGATCATTAAATCACATATAGGGAGTATAAGCTTCAACACTTAGTTTATTTGACTAATCTTCAAGCAATGGCTTGTTGTTCATGTTCGCATGCGCATTTGGGGTGCGTATGTGCTTCGCATATGATGCACATGCATCTCCTCTGAAGGAGTGTGCATGTGCATAGCACGGGATGCAACTTTCATCATGGGGCATGTTTTCAACTTGCGCTTACGTATATGGCACGTGATGCGCACTTTTTTATTGATGATATTTTCCACTTGTGTTCACGTATATGGCATGTGATGCGCACATCTTCATAGACAATATTCTTTACTTGCACTCACGTATATAGTACGTGATGCACCGTCTCCATAGATGTTATTTTCCTCTTGCGCTCACGTGTAGGGCATATGCTGCGCGGGTCAATAGAGTGCACCCTGAGTCAGGGTGCGCTGTATTTTAAGGAAAGTTTTGACTTCAAAGTGATCAAAATCTCACTTCTTTTCATTTTTGGAGCGCATTTATACGATGAATCCAATTTTATAGGTATAACTTTCAAAGGAGTTGAAACTCAACAAGAAGCAAAAGCTTCAATATTTTACATGTCGAAACACTTTTATGCAGGTTCTACTCAAATTCCTAGATCTTAGTATTGATCTCTAATAAAAATTGAAACTTTTTATAAGAGAGAGATCAACCCTAAGATCTTTTGATCTTGTGTATGGTGAATCCATAAATTCAAAGAAAAGCGAAAGGTTTTATGAAGATGAGAAATTTTTCTCTTTTCTTTTACTAGTGTTTTTAATAGGGTTTTGGGATTTTGAGAAGAATTTTTTCTTCTTTCGAGAGCTTCGGCTGATGAAGATGATGATTTTGAGAGATATCTCTGTGTATTCTTTTTCTCTTTTGTGAAAGGGGTTCCTATTTATAGGAGATAAAAAGTTAGGCTTTGTTCTTAACAATTAGGTTTGTTTTTATTTTAATTTTATTCTGATTGATTCATATCAATTTAGGGCACATGTGCACCATCTTTTATTCCAAATCAATTTTATTTAATTTGTTGAGTTTGTTAATAATAGAAGATTTTTTTCTAAATAAAGATTTAATTCTTTATTACGAGCGCATGCTTCATCGGGTGCGATTGCGCATCGCAGGGGTATGCACACGTGCTTTGCACAGGTCGCATCGCAGCCTATCAAAGGTTTTCCCTTTGTGCGCGTGCTTAGCATGGGTTTCGCCGCATGCGATGACTTAAGTCATGTGCACGTGTCGCACCACATGTGATGGCTCTTTTAACAAATGCACATCTAATGGGTGCGCATCTAATGCACATCTAAAGTGGTGCGCATGCACAACCAAACATGTGGTTTACACCACGTGCTTTGCACGTAGTGCGCGTGAGGCTTGATGTTTTTATCTTGGCATTTTTTTCTTGCCTTGGTGAAACTTAAGCTTCTTGTGTCAAACTTTTTGTGGGAACACCCCCTAATTTTCATTCAACATCGATTTTTGATTTGCGAAGGTACCTAGAATATTCATTAATTTTCCCAAGTCAATAAATTTTCCTCTACCCACGAAGTAGTTCGTTGATGTGATATAAATTTCGTAATTGGAATCAATTGAATCCCTTTTGGGGGAAATAAAATGGATGCTAACATGACAATCCTTTCAAATACAAAAATGGTAAATTGCAGGAACAAGAAATGCATTTTCCCCATATTTTCGCAACTATCGACTTCTTAATTTCTAATATATGTCTAGGTAAACACAACAACAATAACAAATGAGCCTTTTATCCCAAGCATATGGGTAGGCTATATGAACCAACATGAGAATCACACCGAGTCCAGCACATGAATCTTCCGCCTCTACTCACTCCTATCGAATAATATACTTTCATCGAGGCTTTTGGCAACCATATCTTTTCGTATCACATCCATCCATGTTTTCTTCATTCTTATTTTCGCCCTTTTGAGGTTGCCTATATCGAGAGTATCCATTCGTCGAATCAGTGCTTCCATAGGTCTGCGTTGTACATGACCAAACCATCTTAGCCGGTTTTCCCACATCTTTTCTTCCACAGGTGCTACACCGACTTTTGCATGAATATTCTCATTTCGCACTTTATCTTTTCTTGTATTACCATACATCCAACGAAGCATGTGCATCTTCGTTACGGGCATCTTCTGTGTATGATACTTCTTAGAAGCCCAGCATTATGTACCATATAATAAGGCATGCTGAATAATGCTCTGATAAAACTTTCCTTTCAACCTTAACGGAAAGTTACGATCGCATAAAATCTCTGTTGCACTCCTCCATTTCAACCAACCAGCTTGGATCCTTTCATTTACATCGCTATCGATCTCCTCATCCTTTTGAATGATGGAATCTAGATATCTAAACTGATCGCTCGGTGATATCTCTTGCCTATCCTGTTATACCACCGTGGTCTCGACTTCTCTGTTGCTAAATCTGCAATGCATATATGCTATTTTGGACCTACTCAATCTGAACCCCTGAGATTCCAACGTTTACCTCCATAACTCCAATTTGGCAACCCCTGCTTTCATTTCAATTACTAGAACAATATCATCAGCGAATATCATATACCAAAGTAACTCATCTTGGATAGTTCTAGTAAGCCCATCCATCACGATGGTACAAAGGAATGGACTTAATGTAGATCTTTGATATAAACCAATTATAATCGGAAAATCACTCGTTAGGCCCCGTAAGTTTTGACATTTGCCACTATTCCATCGTACATGTCCTTGATTATATTAATATACTTGACTGGGACCCCCTTCTTCATCATTGTACCCCATAATACCTCTCTAGGTACCTTGTCGTATGCTTTTTCTAAGTCAATAAATATCATATGCAAATCTCTTCTTCTCTCTCGAAAACGCTCGACAAATTGACGAAGCAAATGAATAGTATCTGTTGTCGATCGTCCAGACATGAACCCAAACTGGTTCTTTATTATTTTAACATTTTTCCTTAGCCTGTGTTCAATCGCTCTCTCTCAAAACTTCATGGTGTGACACATAAGTTTTATTCCACGGTAATTTGAGCAGCTTTGAATGTCATCCTTATTCTTATAGATAGATACAATAGTACTTTTCCTCCACTCATTTGGCTTCTATTTGGTCTGCCAAATCTTATTAAATATACCTGTCAGCTATTTAACACCTATCTTTTCTAAGTATCTCCAAAACTTGATAGGAAACTCGTTTGGATCAACCGCTTTTCTTGATTTTATTCTCTTCAAAGCCTCTTTAATCTCGGGCACTCTTATTTTACGCATGAAATCACAGTTTATATCTTGAGATTGAATGACAAGTCCATCTAAATTCTTAGTAAATTTCTCATTGAACAATTTATCAAAATAATTTCTCCACTTTTCCTTGATATTCTCATCTCGAACTAAAACCTTCCGATCTTCATGTTTGACACACCTCACCGTACATAAGTTTTGGTCTTTGTTTCTCGCATCCGAGCAATCCTGTATATATCATTTTCAGCCTCATTAGTGTTCAACTTCTCGTACACCTGCTTGTAGACCTTAGTTTTAGCTTTCCGAACAGTTTTCTTAACTTTCTTTTTAGTAATTTTATACTTCTCAAATCTTTCCGCATCTCTGTTTTTCTTCAAATCTTTATAAGAATCGCTCTTGATTTTAATAGCAGTTTTTATTTTTTCGTTCCACCATGATGTGTCCTTAGATAGTGGAGTACCATCTATCGACTCACCAAGTAGATCTCTAGCTACTCTTTTGCTACAACTAGTCATCTTGTTCCATATTGTGTCTGAATCATTTTTAGACTGCCAATTCACCTCTTGAACTACACGATCTATAAAAATAATTTGTTACCTTCCTTCAGTCGCCACCACTTAATTTTAGGCTTTACCTTATGTCTAATCTTTCTGGGTCCTCTTCTAAATCGAAAATCTAGAACTAAAAGTCTATATTGAGTGGCTACACTCTCACCTGGTACTATTTTACAATCGATACAGCAACGTCTATCTATCATTCTCGTCAGAAAAAAGTCTATTTGACTTGCGCTCTATCTGTTCCTAAAGGTGATAAGGTGAGACTCTCTTTTCCTGAACCAAGTGTTTGCTCAGATCAAATCATAAGGCAAGGCAAAATCTAGAATCGAGCTACCTGCTTCGTTCTTTTGTCTAAAACTAAAACCTCCATGGATAGTATTAAACCCACTACGACTGGTACCTACATGTCCATTGGGATCACCACCAATAAATAACTTCTCCCCACTAGGTATCCTTTGCACCATCTCGTTCTCCCCACTAGGTATCCTTTGCACCATCTCGTCTAAATTCTCTCAGAATAGACGTTTACTAGGGTCATCAAGATTTTTTTGTAGTGTATAAGCACTAATAATATTAAGGATCTCTCCATCCAGAATAAGCTTAGCCAGTAAAATCCTATCACCTTTTCTCCTAATCTCAGCTACATTCTCAAGCAACCGTCTATTTATGATTACACCTACTCCATTACAATTTTTATCTCCATCCGTATACCAAAGCTTATAACCCGAAGGCTCCATGACTCTACTTTTTTCACCTACCCACTTGGTTTGTTGCAAACACATAATACTAACTCTCTTTCTGATCAGCACCTCCACTAATTTTGTTTGTCTACTCGTAAGGGAACCTATGTTTCGAGAAACTAGACGGATTTTTATGAAACCCTCGCTTATTTGTCACTATATCCACGGTCCGATATAGCCCGCCGCTTCCGGACGACGACCTAAAAATCTCTTACATATTTAACATTCTCCTGGGATCTAATACAGCGCGTCCCAGAGTTAGGGAACGCCATAACGATATTCTTATTATGGTTCATGACATAAAAAAAAAACAAAGTTTTACGTTGGCTGTCACAAGCCTACCACAACCCTTATCCTTTCTCATCCGGAATTCGGATCGGCGACGGTGTGTTTATACAGTGCTTTTTTGAATATATCAGGGTAAACACAATAATTGTAAAATGTTGATAAAAAACGACTGAAAATTATACTACTTTTTGGATAGAAAATTATACTCCTTTTTGGATAAAAAATTAAGAGTAAAGGGTTGCTGCGTACCCTGCCACACTATAGGCCGCATGTGTCTTAAAATTTTTTTGAGTAAAGGACTGATTTTTGAAATGCGGGTGTGGGCTTGCTCGACGCCCACACAGTTAAGTGGGGAGCCCGCAGGGTCCTGTGTTCACAAAGGGCTGTGTAACATTCCTTTACAAAAAAATTAATTTTTAAGCACCAACCAAGAAAATGTGCAGGTTCCAAACCCAAGTCCAGGCGAAGGCCCAAGCCCAAGACTAAGTTGCATTAAGATCAGCCCTTCGTCCATCACTAAATTACAAGTACACCCAAGCCTCCACCTCTCCCCTATAAATTTTCATTTTTAGAACTAGGGTTTTTGTGATCGAGAGAGAAAGGGGCGCAAAAAGTCCTAAGCAAAAGAGAGCAGCGTCGCCGCCGCCGATCTTCGAAAAATGGGTAAAAAAACCATCGAAAGTTCTGAAACTTCTTTAGATCATTTGCAGTAAAAATCAAATCTGTAATGGCTTTCCTTCTCTCATTGCAGGTATCTCTCGTGATTCCATGCACAAGAGGAGGGCCACTGGAGGCAAGAAGAAGGCATGGAGGAAAAAGCGAAAGTAAGCGATCTCATCGTTTCTTTTCCACTTTTCGAGTGCATTAGATCTGTTAGGGTTTCCGATTATCTATTCGTTGATACTTGTTATTGGATTCGTACATTAGAGGATGTGAAACATAGATCCATTTGTGAAAAAAGCGACTTTTGTGCTGATTTATATGCAAATTTGTTCCTTTAGATGATATGTTAGGTCGAGTCTACATTTTCAACGTGTATTGTAAATATGATAATTGGTTTCTCCTAAAATTTTGTTATGCTATTCGCTGATGGAAGCATATATTTGATACTAGTTACATCACCATTAATTTGTGTTGTTTTTTCTTTAAGAATTGGCATCTATTATTGTGATTGAGATCGGCATTGTATTCTATTATTTATTGTATTATTATATCCTTAAAGTCATAAATTGGAATTTGGAATCATGGGGAATTGATAATAGCTATAGTATTAAGAACTTTAGCTCTAAGGAAAAGTGAATATGACCTATAATAAATTTTAGTGTAAGAAAGCCAAAACTGGAATTGTTAGCATTATTGTTGTTTCCGTCACCAATTTTAATTATCATGTTACTGGTGATATTTTTCTCAGATGATTGTACTATTTGTTAACAAGTACTGTGTAATACCGGATTAGTCGGCTAATAATCCCAATGCTTATTGCCAAGTATCCTATTTTATTTAACACTGTTGTTTATCTAGAAATACAAGCGGTTTCATGCTAATTTCTATCTTTATTTCCTAACTTTTTGCCTCATTAATGACGGTTTCTTTTTCCTCTCTCCTTTGAAAGGTACGAATTGGGTCGCCAGCCCGCTAACACTAAGCTCTCTAGCAACAAGACAGTTAGGAGGGTCCGTGTTAGAGGAGGAAATGTCAAGTGGAGGGCACTCGATTGGACACAGGAAACTACTCTTGGGGAAGTGAGGCTGTGACAAGAAAGACCCGTCTTCTTGATGTTGTGTATAATGCCTCAAACAATGAGCTTGTGAGGACACAGACCCTTGTCAAGAGTGCTATTGTTCAGGTTGATGCTGCTCCATTCAAGCAGTGGTACCTCCAACACTATGGTGTTGAGATTGGAAGGAAGAAGAAGGCTCCTGCCGCCAAGAAGGAAACAACCGAGGTGAATTTCATCCTATTTTATGCATTACTCACAGTTTTGGTTGTTCACTAATCCTATTCTATGTTTTTTTCATTGTTGTGTGTTTGATAACTTTGATTGTTTTGTAGAAAACATTAACTAAAAGTAGGCATTAATTTTTTAAAATAAATTAACATTATTAGGTAGCAAAAGTTTTTTTCTCTTTGATGTTCAGGTCGGACACCAGGTGAATTGCCGTTGACATATATGTTGATATTACTGATCCCATTATGCGCATCCAGTCAGCTGCCAGTATGGCTTTAATGTGGATTTCCTTTACTTCATTCGTCCTCTGCGGTATAGGAAAATTTCTTTCATCATGTTGACAATTTGCCAACTAGTTGGCATCTCTCGTCTTTCTTCCACTTCTGCTATAGTTTCATCCTACTATTTTTAGTAGGATTTAATCATTTCGGGGAGTATCCATTTAACTCCTGTGTATACTAGATATTATCCATAGTTGGATCCCATCCAGTTTTACTGTTTATGTATTTCTTGCATTAATCATCCGGCACCCAACTACTTTAACTTAAATTAAAGTCTGTCAAAATGTCTTTTCTTGCTATATATACCGGCCTTTGTTGGATTCCCATCCAAAATTTTCTGTTCTTTCATTTCTTTTATCATCTGATCAATCATTTTCTGTAGCTTTATAGGCCAAGAATTGTTTGTCCATAATTTACAATAATAATTCCTCTGATCTGCAAGTTAATCTACCTCGTTGTATACATTAAGAAGTTCCTTTTGTATGCAAGAGAGAGAGAGAGAGAGAGAGAGAGGATAATGGAGGAAAGATGCAATAGGAGGGAATTTCCTCCTATGGCGTCGAAAAAATATATTCACTATTTTTTCGGCGATCGGCATCCATTATCATCGTCTTTATCATATAAATGTGGATACACCAAATTTCATGTGATTCCATTACCTTTTCACCGTTGATTTAGTGGGTGCAAAATTAGATGGCTACTGACAATAGGACTTTTTACATTGTTAATTTACGGTGAAAAAGTGGTGGAATCAAATGAAATTTGGTGTATCCACATCTTACATGACAAAGATGATGATGAAGGGTGCCGATTGTTGAAAAAATCGTGGAGGATATAGATTTTTGACGCTACCTAACGAAAAAGCCTCATGATCTCTTTTCTTCATTATTCTTATATACATGGGAGATCCATTGCAATACGGTCCGCGTTTTCAAAAACGGGAAATCTCGGTCTACGACATATTTGAACGATTCGACCCATTCAAGTTGATCATCCTATCCTCAAATATACGTGTATGAAAAATCAAAGGATTTAAAGACCTCTAATATATGCATCGATGGTTGCAAAAAGGAACCTCTTCGATAATGTAACGTAAAGTTTATCCGATGCATATGTTAGAGGTTTTTAATTCCATTGATTTTTCATACACGTATATTTGAGTGTAGGGTGATCAACTTAAACGGATCGGATCGGATCATTCAATTATGTCGTAGACCGAGAGTTCCCGCTTTTAAAAAACGCATACCGGTTTGTAATGGATCACTCCTATATATATATATATAGATATATAATGGAGGAAAGGTGTCATAGGAGAGATTTCCTCCTATGGCGTCGGAAAAATACACTTTCCATAATTTTTTTCGACGATCGACATCTATCACTTCCAACTTTATCATCAAGATGTGGATACACAAAATTTCATGTGATTCTACTAATTTTTCACCCTTGATTTAGTGGGTGCAAAATTAACGGTTTACTGACAATGGAAATTTTTACATTGCTAATTCAACGGTAAAAAAGTTGTGGAATCACATGAAATTTTGTGCATCCACATCTTACATGATTATGATAAGTGCCGATCGTCAGAAAAATGGAGGGTGTATTTTTTCGACGCCATAGGATGAAATTCTCTTATGGCCTCTTTCCTTCATTATTTTCATATATATATATAAGCAAATCCTTCCTCAAAAATGTCTTTATGCTTCTTTATTATTGTCCATTATAGATGAATGTGTGGAAAAATATTACTTTAGATGAGATGATACAATATCAAATGGAAAAGTTGATTTTGCCAGGTACATTTTTTGGTTGCCAACTGATATTTCCAACTTTGGAACCTCAAAACTGTAAAGTCTTCACCAAAAACAAGTAAATAAATTCCCCCTGTTGTTGCCATACAGGATTGTTGTCGGTGTGATTTACACTTTTAACTGTGACTTTGATGTTAACATACACTTTCTTTTACCTGTAGTGGGGCCTTTCTCTTTGTACACTTGATCTTATAATTTTATTTTTGCTAAACAATATTCATCGTAGTTTGTATTCTTTATATTTATGACTTCATTCTGCACAAGTAGGGATATTAACATAATACTAATAACACAAGAATGGTACTGTCAGAATGTTAGTGTTCCTATTCGTAACTTTGTTGATCTACAAGACGTCCTGCTTTGTCCATTTTAAATTTCTGCTTGGGTGAAATGGAATGTATTTAAGCTTTTGGCTCTAAAAAGCCACGCATGTAGATACTTGTGAGTAAATCTGCAAGTCAAAATCCTCTAAGTTCTTCATCAGATGGTGTACTTTTTGTTACGCTAAAACTGGTTTGACCTCACATTTCTTTTCTTTTCTTTCCTTTTTTTTGCTTTTTTGCTTCTGCATTTTTTATTCTGAAAACACCTCTGATGATACTATGATATGGTTAAAAGCAACATTTATTCATGGAGATTTCGGGAAAATTAATAAAGTTACGAATCAAAGATAAATGTCTGTTGAAATATGGACAAAGTGTCTCTTTCTCAATGACTGGGCTATCTTACCATGTAATGCTTACTGATTTCTTTGATCTTGATGTTACTTGTTATGTTTTACATTCTTCTCGCCCATTGCTTTATTTTGATGATATTTTTCTTTTTTAGGAGGGTGAAGCAGCAGCAGCAGCAGCAGAGGAAGCAAAGAAGAGCAACCATGTATTGAGGAAGCTTGAGAAGCGTCAGCAGGGCGAACCCTTGACCCACACATTGAGGAGCAATTTGGAGGAGGGAGACTGTTGGCTGCCATCTCATCTCGTCCAGGCCAATGTGGCCGAGCTGATGGGTAAGCACCCAAACTAACTTCATTTATGTAATTTTATTTTTCGTTTAATTACTTAAAACCACCTGCATTATTAGGGTCTGAGTTCTTGTTCCACGTGAACTGTCGTAATTGGCATTTACACCCCCTCAGTTTAAATTAATTTCCTAATTCCATCGTTGCCCCTTTCGTCTTCTTCTACCTACCCCACATAATCCATCTTCATTCCTAACTCAAAACTTAATGATCTTATGCTAGTCTTCAATCGCTTGTCTTTTAATATCCTAAATCATTCTTATGCTTAGATTGCCTCTACATATTGAGACAAGGCGATTTTTTTATATTGAGACAAGACAACCCAAAACTTACTTTCTTGGATATGGTTTACGAGCCTAATAAGGATATCGAAGAAAAAGAAAGGATTTATGTAGGAATTAAAATACTCTTAGCCATGAGTAGTAAATGCCTATCATTGATAGTTCCAGATATGAAATAAAATGCTAGTTCCCAATAGTACAGGGGTTATCATGTGTAGCTAAATTTTATTTTTGGTTTATCATCCTTCAACAACGTTTTGCATTATACATTAACAGATATATATTGGAGGGGAAAGAGCTGGAGTTTTACATGAAGAAGATTCAGAAGAGGAAGGGCAAGGGTGCCGCTGCTTAAGTATTGACTGTTTCTTTCACTTTCACCTGCATGCAACTTTTCTTAATTAAGAAAGGGACTTCGATTTTATAGGAACTCCTATTTTTCAGAATTTTGCCATGTTTTGTACCTGATAATATATGAACCAGTCACTATCGGTTGTGTGCTGCTGTTAGTGTTAGAATCTGCGTTTTGCTGTTAGACTTGAATGAAATGTTTTAATATTTCTGTGATAAATTTTTTTTTATAGCTGTCTTAAAGTTTTAGCTGATTCTGTGATTACTTGGATATGTATCTATCCTAGATTACTATGAAATATTACCATGTTTGTTTAGGTGTAAACGGTATTTCCGTGAATATAGGATTATCATGGTACTCAAATGATGATAATTCTATTCCAACCAAAACATTTGTATCTTAAATTACCACGAAATATTTCTGTCAAACATGAAAAGTGTCGTGACCATAAGCCGCCGGCCTCCTTTGCCATTTGCATGCCGGTTGGTCCTGACGTCCATCGTTGGTCATCTACCGACCCACCGCCGATCAGCCGTTCGTCGCTGATCGGTTGTTGGTCATTGCAGATTGCTCACCGGCAGGACCGCCGCCGATTGTACGTTCGCCGTTAGCTGGCCGTACTCCGTCGCCTGTCAGCCCTGTCAACCTCTCGCTTGCGGAGCCCGCCGCCGATTAGCCATTTGTCGCCGTCATTCACCGATCCTTTCTTGACCGCCACCGGTCGATACTTGTACATACATATACAGGAAATGATTAAAATGTACCAAGCATGTTAATGCAAGATTCCTTAAAATTAGATTAACGGTCATCCCGATCTCTGGAATGCAAGGTTTTTCGGTAATTTTCTATTTTATGTACCAAGCGCAATCTCGTGTCTATGTATGTACTTCAGGCGTTAATTTGATGCAATTATATGAAGATTCTGTTGATTTCAGTCCTCCATCAAAACTTTCAACAGGCATAATTCCTTGGAATTTCTGGCTGTAACCCTTTTCGTAATGCACAGTATCATAGGAAGCTATGGGACTGAAGTAACAGAATATTTTTGATGTTAAGGGTTTAGAATATGGTAGTGCCTTCTTTTATTTAGTATTCAACAAGCCCAAAAGGTCGAGCTTTAGGTTGTTTGTTTTCATTTAATTATTTAAGTGAGATAAAATACTTGTTCAAGCTTGGTTTGCTTATCATATGCTGCGAGAGCCTATAGAAAAAATCACATAGATAGTAGACTAGAAAGAAATATGCCTGTTATAGTTAGATAAACGACATTAAATTTCAATAAATCTATAATTTAATTATACAAATATTGAACCTTTAATATTGCAGCATAACAATATTTGTTTGTTTAAACGAGTTAGTAAACATGATCTAAATATAGATACGGTAATTACTTTATTATTACTACTACATACTAGCTACTAGCTATAAATTATCGAGCCAATATGAGCTTCAAACGAGTCTGAACACCGCAAAGCTTGAATAGGTTATTTTCATGTTCAATATACCATTTATTTTAAGTGAGCTTCAATTAATGTTTGAGCTCCGCTTGTTTAATTGTTAAATGAGATGAGCTTTTATCAAGCCATTTCGAGCCGAAGATTCCGAGCTTTGAGCTTCTTTTAACAGCCTTGACCATACCTTTTTGATTCGATGTTTAAATTGCCAGGCCTTACCATAATCTAAATACCTAATGCTACAAATAGTATGCTCAAACTTGAAAACATTTTAAAAAAAGTTCAGTAGATATCATTAAAGATGGGAAAAGATCTCTACAATTTTAATTCAAAAGGAAAATGATTCTTCAAATTACAATTGCTAGGATGACATTTTGTTAGAAAATATCTCATAGTTGAGTGGGGAAATCATTAAAGGAATACCATTTTAAATCTTCTCAAATTCTTCAAATCTCTACTAAAAAGCTATAAATCTTTATCATTTAAACTAATTTTTAATTTTTTTTTAATCTTGCCCATATTTGCACTACTTTTACTTAGTAATTTGCATGTGCGATGCATGCATATATCAAATTTCAATCACTCTATTTGTGCTTTTTGTTTTTCATTAATAACTATAATATAACCCAGGCAATTTTACGTGAAGTTGGTTTTTTTTATAATAAGTGTTGGGGTTGGTAGCAGTTGGATCTTTTAATGTTTTTTTATTCATTTTTCTTGAGGAATGAAAAAGCCAATTAATCAATCAATTTCAAAAGAAAAAGAACCCTTCCTTTTTGCACTATAATAGCATGCACTATATATAATCGCAGATCATTAGAGAAAAGAAGGAATTTACATTTCAAACGTCTGAATTTAATACTTGATGGAGCTCTGGATCTCCTTCAGATGTTGTCCTCCGTTAATCTGCTGCAAGGGCTGATGGACGACTGAGATTGAGTTGGAGGGTTGACCCCTGAAGAGTGTGGATCTCAATGGGTTTTGAGTGGTTATGGCCGAGCTACCTGCAAGGAAGTCCCGGGGTGGTTGTGACACCGAGGACCCTCCGACGATCAAGTTAGTGGTGCAAGTTGGGCAGAGTAGCGGCTTAGTGGAAAGAATTCCGTACCTCGATCGTCTGAGAGAGGGGTTTATATAGTGGCAGCAATGGGCAGGCAGGCGCGAGAATCACGCCGGCCGTTACGCCCTTGACGTCACTCCCGCGTGATCGACGGGATCCCGCATTAATGGCGAGACAGACTCGTTAATGGGGGATCGTGATGGCGTGGAATGTGGGATCATGGGTGGCGGATATCTCGTGCATGGCGAGATTCGCAGAGCCGTGGCTGAGGCGCCTGCGGGTCGGTCAGGGTGAGACCGAGGAAGATCACCTCGGCGGGAGGCTCGGGCACGAGCGGGAGGCCGAGGCGTCTTGGTTCTGTGATAGCTCGGAGGCGAGCCGGGGGTGGTCTGGAAGGTCACCAAATGTCGGGAAACTCCTCGGCACAAGTGGCCCGAGGTGTGATCCCAACTGAAGTTCTTGATTCCTTCTTGTAGTTCAGGGGCACGTCATCTGCCACGTGTCTGTATCTGGAGGGTCACGATACCGAGCCTCATCATTAGCCCCCTTGCTCTCGTCTCGACCCGCTCCTGGGTCGGGTCAAGAGTGGTCTGATCGATCATCCGAGGTGAGTTCTCGTTCGAAGATATCGTCGGTTGTGCATTCCCGGGCAGAGAGTGGTATTTCCTTGATGGCGTCAGCGGATCAGGGGTGAGATCTCGCATTAAAGGGAAAGCGCCGGATCGTGTGCACTCCCGTCGAAGTGACGGCCCACGTGTCTGGCGTTGGTTGGCTGGTGAGACGCGTCGCAGGCGTCCTTGCGCTCAAAGAGACGCGTCCAATACGAGTGCGACAGGTAGAACGTTGTTGGCCGTTGGTTGCGAAACGTTTTTTTGGTGGGAGTCGATCGGAGCCGTAGGATGCGTACGCCGGCAGCTATAAATAGAGGTGGGATCCCCATCAGGGCCCATACCTCTTCATAATTTCCTCGTCCTTAGTCGTGTTATCTCGACGCTCTTCTCCTCAGTCCGGATTCCATGCTATCAATCTCCTGGGGATACCTTTCTTCGATCAGGTTAGATGTCTTCTTCAGAGGAGTCTGTAGATGTAGTGCGGGTAGAGTCTAGGGGGTCTTCTGAAGCTTCCTCTTCTACTTCTTCCTCTTATACTTATTTCTCTTCCCCCTCTGAGCTGGAGTTCACCCGAGAAGATAGGGTGGTCCCCAGAGTTCAGGCCGCGGGTGTTCTTGGCGTGCGATCCTCGCTGAGGCGTGCGGAGGAGCACGCTAACATCAAGACCCGTTTCTTCATTCCTCCCGGCTATTCGCTTCGTCTGGCCGAGGAGGGGGAGAGGGCAAACCAGGTACGGGTCAAGGAGATTGCCTTGTACCCGGAGGCCTTTTGGGCCGGGGTACGTCTGCCCCTCTCCCCTGGGGTGAGCGAGGCGTTGAGTTATTTTGGGTTAGCTCCGGGCCAGCTAGTGCCGAACTCTTAGAAAATCCTCCTCGGGTTCTTGGTCCTGTTGAAATTGTGTCAGATCCCTTTCAACCCGAACCTTCTCTTCTCTTCTCTTTGCTACAAAAACCACCCAGGCGCTTGTAGGGGCGAGCCGAGCTGGGTATATCTCTCCTTTAGAAGGCAACGGGGGGACGCCCCCGGGTCGGGGGTCATCGTAGTACCTTCTTTCATTCACGAATGGAAGAAGAAGTTTTTCTTTATCTCCCCGCCCGAGGGTGAGGATTGGCCTGTGCCCACCCAGTGGCAAAGGGCCGGCTGTCCGCGGATGAGTCGGTCGAAAGATCCCGACGCGGTGGCGGTGTCAGAGTGGGAGCTCTTTCCTCGGGCTGATGTGTTGCTGTCTGAGCGGGCCCTCAGTTGGGCCGGGCTCAGCCCCGCCCAGTACGCTGGTAAGTTAGGAATTTTCGGTCGGCTTGTTTTAGACTTGAGCACTCTTTTACTTTCCTGACGTCGCTGACTCCCCTGTATTTTGTCTTTCGCAGCACCCATGGACCTAAACAAGTTCCGGGCGGTAGTGGTTGATGTGAAGAAGGGGAAGAAGGCCGGAGGCGCTGGCTCTTCTCTCCCGACGTCGGCTCCGGCCCCGCCGGTATCATCCCCGCCGGCGACAGGTCCATCCAGGCGCCCAAGCGCTCATCGGGCCCCCGAGTCTAGCCGAGCGCCGGTCCGTAAGCGTGCTCGGGAGCAGGAGACCAGGGCTCCCGAGGTGGGAGCCGAGACTGGTTCCCCCGCGTTGCTTCTCAAAAGGTTCCACAGGACGGAGCCCCGCTCCCCGGCTTCCCCCATCCTCGTGTACGATGGGGAGCTTTGCTTCGAAGTGCCCTCGGGGCTTTCCGTCGCTGACAGCTTGCTCTCTGAGATGGAGAGATCGGCCGGGGGCAGAATCCCTCGAGGGACCCTCTGGGCCCAAATGGCGGCCATAGCTCAAGAGGCCGTGCAGGTTAGTGTTTGCACTCCACCTGGTTCTTTATTCAGCATTTTCGTTCGTGCGATCGGGTGACTCCCTTTCCTCTTTAACCCTCTTCCTTTTCTTCAGGTCCTCCAGCACGTTGCCCTCGTCGTCAATATGGAGGATGAGGAGATAGCTCCGGCGATATAGGCCGCAGGCCACGAGGAGAGCTCAAGGCAGGAGCTGGAGGCGGCGAGGGAGAGGATTGCCGCCCTCGAAGACCGGGCGGCGGCCGCGAATCGGGAGATCGCCAGGTGTCGAGAGGCTGCCCGAGCCAGAGTCTCAGTTGGAGGATTCCAAGGTGCTCGTCGCCACCATGAAGAAGATGGCGAGCACCCGTCGAAAGGAGAACGAGGCGACGAAGGAGGGGGTGAAGCGTGCCGAGCTTCGGGCGTCGAAGGCTAAGCTTCTGGTGTCGAAGGCGGTGGAGAGCTACAAGGGGTCGGACCAGTTCTACGCCGACCTTGCTCAAACCGCTGGCGTTATTTGGCACGACACCCTTGACGCTGTTAAGGCCCAGATGCCGGAGTTCCCCGACGGCAAGCTCCGGGCGGATTACCCTCGTGCGGAAGACGCGCAGGGGAAAGTCCCTGGAAACGTCGCGGGGGAAGGGGCCCCCGGTTGGAGCATAGGGAACAAGTTGGTCGCCCCCGGCCCCTGATGCCGAGGCTCCTGCGGTGGGTGCCGACCCTGAAGGCGCCGTCCCAGTGGTCGAAGTGGACGCTTGGCTCATCGGGGTTCGCCCAATCCCTGAGGCCTGAACTTCTCCGCCTCTTCATTTTCTTTGCGCTAAAATTTTGTAAGGCTGGGGAGCCCATATTACCTTTGTAAATACTCCTGATTTTTGTGAATAGAAAATCCATTTTACAGTTTCTTTGCGTGCGCGTTTTCCTTTTGTTTGTGGTAAACATTTGTACTTGGACAGTACTTCTTTCATCTTTAGGTCGGTATTTCGTCTTGCAATTGCACGTCGAGTTGAATTCAATCATTTGCCAAGTGTGAAAAGACCGGTGAAAGGACGGTATATCCATGGCCCGAAGTCGAGGTGGAGATCGCACAGACATGGACGGACCGCGCAGGGTCGATGCCCGATGCCTCTTGGTGAGGGCTTTGATCCTTGGCGTCGCGGGGTAGAGAACTACCAGTCAGGGATGACCGACCAGGGTAGCTGCTCGGTCGCCTCTTTGGGAGGGCTTTGTTACTTAGCATGGGGGGACCGTTAGGGGCCTGGTAAGGACGGAACGAGCAATGAAGCTTCTCAGTTGCCTCTTGGAGAGGGCTTGGATCCCTGGCATCGTGGGGTAGGGAACTACCAGCTAGGAGAATCGAGCAAGGGAGAGCCCGGTTGCCTCTTGGCGAGGGCTTAGATCCTTAAGGATGGGCCGAGCAGGGTTGCTGCCCGGTGCCTCTTGGCGAGGGCTTTGATCCTTAGCGCGGGAGAGGCCGTAAGAGGCATGGTAAGGACGGGCCGAGCAGGGTTACTGCCCGGTGCCTCTTGGCGAGGGCTTAGATCCTTAAGGACAGGCCAAGAAGGGTTGCTGCCTGATGCCTCTTGGCGAGGGCTTTGATCCTTAGCGCGGGAGGGGCTGTAAGAGGCCTGCTAAGAACGGGCCGAGCAGGGTTACTGCCCGGTGCCTCTTGGCGAGGGCTTAGATCCCTGGCGTCGTGGAGGTAGGGAACTACCAGCCAGGGATAATCGATCAGGGTAGCTGCCCGGTTGCCTCTTGGCGAGGGCTTCGATCCTTAGCGCGGGAGGGGCCAAAAGTGGCCTGCTAAGAATAGGCAGGGCAGGGTTGCTGCTCGGTGCCTCTTGGCGAGGTCTTAGATCCCTGGCATCGTGGAGGTAGGGAACTACCAGCCAGGGATAACCGAGCAGGGTAGCTGCCCGGTTGCCTCTTGGCGAGGGCTTCGATCCTTAGCGCGGGAAGGGCTGGAAGTGGCTTGCTAAGGATGGACCGAGCAGTGAATCTGCTTTGTTGAGTCGTGTGGTTCTGTCCGATCTTCCACAGCGTTCAAACATCGGGAAGAGTGACCGTCGTGGTCGATACGTGTCATTAACGCGTGGGGGGTGGCGGAGCGTAAGAGTCGCGTCGTTCCGATTTCGCCGAGAAAGGCGAGACGCCCGCCGCGTGGCGGTACAATTGTGGAAGGCACAAGCGACTGTTGGACTCTTGAGGGCGAGTGGGGCTATAAAGCGGAGGGCTTGTTGAGCACTCCTTTCTCCATCTCTAAAACGTAAGAATGGACACTTTCCCTTTCACCATCCCCGATATCATAGCTTTCCTGGACGTGTACTTGTATGACCAGAACTGCACCGAGGATACGGTACAGCTAGTTATAGGCCGCATAGAGGATCACTCTGGCTGACTGCTTCCCCGACACTCACCCCTCCTCCAGTTGTTGATGTACTCAATCTGGAGGGTGTCGCCAGGGCTGTACAACCCCTTGTCCTAGCAGCTGAAGGACGAGGCGGTCAGTAAGCTGAGGTCTTTGTGCCGCTTCGGTCTGATCTCGGTGGGTCGGCGGGATCACTCGGTAGCATTCGTCCTCGAGTGCTACCAACTGAGTCACCACGCAGACGTTCGTGGGCGGCATCCGAGGCAAAGGTTCGAGGCGGCGAGGGCTCGGCTGGTGGAAATATGCTCGGAGTACCATGAGCAATGTTTCTTGCACCCCTTTCCCCCGCTATTGTAATTTTCTTTTATTTCAATGTACGGCTGAGGAGCCCATAGTACCCTTTGGAATAAATAAAACTCTTCTTTTATGCAATGTCTTATTGTTCCCTTCTTATTATATGAACAGAAAGAACTTGAGAAAAGTTTACATTGCTTTAGTAAAAGAAGTGCACGCTAGTAGATGCCCTTTTTATTGGTATAGCTTGAGTTTCTCGGCGTTGTAGGGCCGTAGAAACTTACGTCCTTCCGCGTCTTGTAAACAGCAGACTCCGCCGGGCAGTACCTTGGAGACGAGGAAAGGACCGTCCCATTTTGAGGAAAACTTATGCAGCCTGTTTTGGTCGACGAACTCGTTCCGCCTTAGGACTAAATCTCCGGCCTTGAAGAGGCGACGCTTGACTCGCGCATTGTAGTAGCGGGTGGTCTATTGTTGATAGGCGGTAGTTTTGATCTGAGCCCGGTCTCGTTTCTCTAACAAGATGTCCAGGTTGGTTCGTAGTGCCGAGGTGTTTGCTTCATCGTCGAAGTGTTCAACCCGGTGACTGGGTAGCTCGATCTCCACTGGGACCATTGTCTCGGTCCCGTAACAGAGTCTGAAAGGGGTTTCCACGGTGGGGGTCTTATTTGACGTGCGCAGGGCCCATAGGACCCGGGGCAATTCCTCGACCCAACTGCCTTGGCGTCCTTCTAGGCGTGTCCGAAGATCTCGGAGGACGTCCCGATTAGAGACTTCGGCTTGCCCATTGCATTGGGGATACGCGACAACGACAAACTTTATGAGGATATGATATTCATTGCAGAATTCCTTCACTTTTTCGTTTTCAAAGTCCGTCCCGTGGTCGGTGATGATACACCTCGGGATGCCGAACCGGAATATCACGTTGTTCTGCAGAAACTTGATTGTTGTGGTCGCACCCGATTTCCTGATGGGGATGGCCTCGATCCACTTCGTGAAGTAATCCACTGTGACGAGGACGTACTTTTGCCCACCCGTGCCGGTAGGGAACTGGCCTATCATGTCCATTCCCCACTGGGCGAACGGCCACGGTGAGGTTAGGGCGGTCAGATCGGTAGCCGGAAGGCGAGGTACGCTTCCGTGGAGTTGGCAACTTTTGCATCTCCTGACGAGCTTCTGGGCGTCTTGGTGAATAGTTGGCCAGTAGTACCCCTGGAGAAATGCCTTCTGGATTAAGGTGTGGGCCCCTTGTTGTGCGCCGCTGACCCCTTCGTGGATCTCACGGAGGACGTAGTCGGCTTCGTGGGGGTCGACGCACCGGAGCAAGGGCTGAGTGAAGGACTTCTTATAGAGGTTCGCATTGCTCCAGACGAAGTTACGGGCTTTGGCTCGGAGACGGCGGGCTTCTCCCGATCTTCTGGGAGCATACCCTCCCTTAGGAATTCAACGAGGGGCTTCCTCTAGTCCTGGTCTTCTTATTGGGCTGTGTATACATGGAGTGTTGTTGCCCCGTCTTCTATGCTAGGTCGTGCCAAAATCTCAAAGAGGATAGACCGCTTGTTGTTGGCCGAGTAGGATGAAGCCAGCTTATGTTAGTGTTTATGCCCTAGAAGGCCATTACTGTATCATACTAGCTTGTATATTACTTAATGGAAGCTTGGGATATTCACATGTATATAACAGTCTTGCTAAACATGGTAGTATGCTACTTGGTTTTTCTATCTTAATATGTGAGTGTACGTATTGATAGAGCTCTTAGGATCTTGCTTGTCTACCAGCGTTGTGATGGCAGTCACACTAGTGGGGGCTGGGTAGTCTACAAGCACATCCTTATTCAGGTCCCTGGTCGTTGGATTATCGAGACAGAGCATCGATACTCCGGAGTAGACTAGTGTGTACGCTTCTCATCCCAGTTGGGGAGATGGTCTGTCCCACAGCCGTCAGTACGTCGTACTGGAGATAGTATACAGGTGCTCGTTAGGTTACGGGTACACCGGACAGGACTCACAGGGAACTGTTGGTTGGTTTGATACCAGTCGTCAGTAAACAGTTCCCAGGTGACATGAGTACAGCGTAGTCTGCAGACTTGACACTGCTACTTCGCCTCGAGTGTGTCCCACTGTTCTTAGATTGCTACCCTACCACGGCTCAAAGGAGTCGTGCAAACAGGTGGCAGTTGGGTGCAGTCCCGAGCACTTGGAGGCAGTGGCGGTTAGACAGGATTCGTCCCTCCCGGTATTGGGAGTAGATATCGTGCTGTGTCAGAGAGCCATTACGCAAAGTCCCTGGCCAGGGCAAGCGAGATTTGCTGGTAGGTTCCAGTAGTTTCTCAGGGTGTAATGGGCTTTACTCCAACACGACTTATACCGCTATTACGGGACTGACGCTTGCCGCCCCCCTAGGCCCGATATGCGATAGTCTTGGACGAACGGACCGGACTGTATGGAGATTGTCACATCAGACTCAGTAGGAGTTCGGATGGGTTTACTCATCGGCCTTCTTATCGACAACTACCTGGGGACCGTTACGTACAGCTAGTGCCGCTTGCGGTCTGTGGTTAAACCCACTGCCAGCGTAGTAGTCGAGTCTCTAGAGTCCCACACAGAGAGTTTCCTACTCCAGGCGAAACGATATAGAGGTTGCATGGTTTTGCGACAAAGGGTTCGGACGCATACGTGCGTTTACGCGCGTACGACTTTCGGACAGTTTTTACCAGTCGGCTTTGGTTTAAGCCAGTTACTGGTATCCGGTTATTGGATTTTTACAGTCTAAAGTTTTTCCGTATTTTTGCGGATCGGAGGGGCGTTCTCGTAATTGTACGAGAAGCTTCTAGATGATGTGACTAAGGAGGTTTCTTTTGGATGAGGTTGTGAGTCATGGTGGTGATTCATTCATTTCATTAATGCACATTTATTGCTTAATGACTCATGCTAATGAATCACCACTAGATATTTTATGAAGCATGCTTATTCATTTCTTTTATTCATTATTGAAAAATAAGAATGCTTCATAATATTATGATACACTCTCTCTCTTCTCTCATTATCTCATCTCACATTCTCTCTCCTCAAGCTCTCATCTTCAAACCCTAATCCTTAATCCTCATGTGTTGAGATCAAAGGATTAGTTAGACTAAACAATCCATAACCTACACTCTACATCATCCTTTCATCTTTGATTAGCCATCAAAGTTGATTAGTTACCTCAAGTTAGAGGTTTAGCTTGGAGTTTCGCTCTCGGGTGGATCGTCTACTACCTAGAGAAGGCCGAGGAGAACAAAGGAGGACACAAAGACGAAGGACTAGTTTCGATCGGTATAATCCCTTAACACTATAGTTTAGTATAGCTATGTGTTTGGTTATTATTTGTTTAGCTTCGATTTAAGCGGTTAGTCGATGTTCGTTGTTTAAACTTGATCGTTTTTGAAAATTCCGCCTCCCCATAAGTACTGGGGTGTACTACATCGACTTACAGTGGTATCAGAGCCTCGCTAAACAATAAATAACTTAATTGCAAATTTGTACGAATTTCGAACGGAAAAACAAAGCCGCAAAACCCTAATTCTGTCAAGTTTCTGTCGAAGTTAAAATCAAGTCAGAAAATTTTTCAGGTGTGTTCAGAGAGCTTGACATGACCACAGGAGAACACCCAAAAAATTTGGGCTTCTGATTCGTCTACAGTGCCGCGGAAGGGCGGCGGATCCCACCGATCCGCCGCGCAACCGCGGCCGAGTTGACGAGTCAGCAACTCGTTTTTTTGGGTGGGTCCCCTGTGGTGTTTTGGGTTTTCTGGAATATTTAATTATTGCTCAGGTTACTGTTTAACAGAGCAGATTTTGGAGCAATATTGATGTTGTTTATTCGATCGAATTGTACAGTATTTGCGTATTGGATTATATCTGTGATTGTTTAATGTGTTCGTAAACCTCCCCTAACTGCTAGTATGTCGGTTGGCAGGGGGTTGCACATTTCTGAAATGGTTATATCTGTTTGTGCATATAAACTGTATTGGACTGTTGTGGTGTATAGCCGGGGTTAGCAATGGGTTATAGTTTAATTCATTTGTTGTAAATGTAATTTGTTGTAATATTATTTTCGCGGGGCACTTCCAGGTTGCGGTTGTAGCCACCGTTGTATTATTTCATTTTACTGTTTTTGCTCCTAGGACTGACCCAAGGTGGGGTACACAGACTGCCGGGTGGGTAGTTTGCCGTACCCGTAGGGGTCGAGGGTGGGGTAACGGCTATTCATCACAACTGTGTAATCTGTCTTTTCTTGCAGGCTCAAAAGAAATACAGATTGCTTGCAAATCCAATATTGTTTATCTGTGTTCTGGAATGAATATCATTGCGTCAGACGAATGTAAAATATCTATATTTATTGTAGCTATTTAGACGTCACTTATGTTTTACACCCGCGCTAGCCCAGCCCCCGCTCTGTCGTTAGTTAAGTAACCTAACGGGTGATGACGGGACCCAGTGGCGAATGCGGATGGCATAAGAGGACGTTGTATTTTCGTTGTTTTCTGCAATGATAGGTTAATGATGGGACGCATTATCTATAATGCAAAGTAAAACAAACCAAAGTTTAAATCGTTGGAACAATTTAAAAGAAACCACTCGGTTATTTTTAAAACAGATATTTTTTAAATGCGGAGTCTTAACCACTCCTTTTAAAAGCTATCAGGTTCCTTCGGTTATATCAAGTTCACTACGTTCACGGTTTCGCCAAAACCATTCGTAGCCCTCCGTCATTTCATCTGGGTATTCAGTAGTATTCAAGCTATGTATTTTGACCTAACGCCAAGGCATAGTGTTTGGTAGCTGCTGGATATTCATTTGTTGCATAGATAGATGAGTTAGTTTGGGACAGTCGTATTATCATTTTGGCCGAACGTCAAGGATATATACGGATGGGTTCAAATTGACAAGATAATGATGGGTAGAACTTGACATGTGACTTATGACATTTTGACCTAACGCCAAGGTCATAAGAGCATGGGGCAAAAACTTATATCGGGAATTTCTAAAGAAACTGAAATTTGCAAAGAGATGCATACCATTTGGAGTTTGATGAATGTTGGTAGGATTCCTTCAACATTATCATACGATGATATTTGGATCCCGATCCTACTGTGAGTATATGCTACTTATCAGGATATTCGTCACTTAACGATCAATGCTATAAACCTAGTAGGTGTCCAGAAAAGTGTCAGCGGGGTTACGCCCCCAGAGAAAAGAGGTTACTTAATTAAGGAACTTCGCGAAAGCGTTGGAAAACCTCCCTCGAAGTATCGACACCGGCCTGGCTGAACGGTTAAGCAAGTATTGTACGGTGAGAATAGTCTTGGCTAATTCTTCTTTTATGGTTTGAGGAAGGATTCGAGAAACAGTGGGAGCCATCCAGTTTAGATAAACTAAAAACCACTCTAAACTTGCAAGAGCATCATGCTAAAGAGTTTTCTTCTCTCTCTCCTAATTGCAGCGACCCTGAAAATGACTGGACTTAAGTTACTTTTAGAGAAAAATATACTGACGGGGCCAAACTATAAAGATTGGCTGCGGAATGTCAAGATGGCTTTGACCTATGACAAACTGGGGTACGTCCTCACCGCTACGGCACCTGCTGTCCCTGGTCCCAAATCCAGCAATGCGGATAAGGAAATCCGTAAAACCTGGGATTTAGATTGCGCGAGAGCCAAGTGCATCGTGCTTGCCTCGATGAATAATGAACATCAGAGGAGGCACGAGGATATGTCCCTAGATGGCATATTTCTCCATACAAAGGAACTTTATGGAGAGCAATCTCGTATAGCAAGATACGAGACCTCTAAGAAATTGTTTCGAGCGAGGTTGGCTGTCGGGTCATCGGTAGGTGAACATGTCCTACAGATGATTGGCTATATAGAAGAGCTCGCAGACCTTGGGACGACTTTGGATAATGAGCTCTATACAGACCTTGTTCTCCAGTCCCTTCCTCCCACCTACGCCCAATTTATCCTCAACTTCAATCTTCAAGGAAAAGAAGTTGAACTTGCGGAACTCCTGAACATGTTAAGGAGTGCGGAGGGCACCTTGCAGAAGGCAAGGGAAACACCCGATATGTTTGTTGGCGGTTCATCTTCTTCCGGGTCCAAGGCTAGGGCCAAAGGAAGGAAGAAGAAGGCCGCACCCAGACCTAGAGGAGGTGTTAGTAAGGTGGGAGGGAAGGGAAAGAAAAAGAAAGCAGTACCGATAGTTGGTCAGGATGAGTGCTTCCATTGTCACAGGAAAGGGCACTGGAAGAAGGATTGCAAGGCGTGGAACGCCAAGAACCAGGAACCGAAGCAAGCTGTGGCTTCGACTTCAGGTGTGTTTGTAATTGAGAATTGTCTGTCGATCAACTCTACTTCCTGGGTATTGGATACCGGATCAGGATCTCATATTTGCAATTCATTGCAGGCACTGAGAAACCGTAGAGTGCTGAAGGAAGGTGATATGATCCTCAGGGTTGCTAACGGAGCTAGCGTGGGAGCTGCGTCCGTCGGGGATTATCACCTAGGATTGACGAGTGGACACATTTTGGTTTTACATAACTGTTATTTTGTACCCAGCTTAACGTGTAATATCATATCAGTTTCCTTGTTATCAAATAAAGGTTATGATTTCACGTTTGTAAGAGATGTTGTCAACATCCACCTTAATCATGGTTTGATTGGGTCCGGTACTCTAAATAACGGCATATATGTGTTAAACCAACTCCAAATTTTCAATGTCCAGAACACACTAAAAGGAAAGTCTCCAGATTTAAATAAAGCTTTCTTATGGCATTGTAGACTGGGTCACATCAATGAGAGAAGGTTGACTAAGTTGCATAGAGAAGGATATTTGGACACGTTCGAATATCAAACTTATGACACTTGTCAATCTTGTCTCAAAGGAAAGATGACAAAGACTCCATTCACTGGACAAGGAGTAAGAGCGAGCGAGCTCTTAGGACTCATACACAGTGATGTATGCGGTCCAATGTCTACACATGCGAGAGGTGGTTTTTCCTATTTCATTACTTTCACGGATGATTACTCAAGATACGGATTCATTTATCTAATGAAACATAAATCCGAGGCTTTTGAGAAATTCCAAGAGTATAAGAATGAAGTAGAAAACCAAACCGGCAAAAGTATAAAGACACTTAGATCTGATCGAGGTGGTGAATACTTGAGTGCCGAGTTCCTAGGTTACCTAAAAGAGAAAGGAATTCTCTCTCAGCTTACTCCTCCGTACACTCCACAGCATAACGGTGTATCGGAGAGACGGAATCGAACCCTATTGGATATGGTACGATCCATGATGAGTAATGCTGAGTTACCGCGATCTTTCTGGGGACATGCGCTAGAATCAGCGGCATATCTTTTGAACATGGTACCTACCAAGACTGTGCCTACCACTCCATATCAGATGTGGAGTGGGAAGAAACCCCATCTACAGTATATAAAAATTTGGGGATGTCCAGCTTTTGTTAAAAAGCAGCATGTGGACAAGCTCGAGGCACGATCAGTAAAGTGTTTGTTTGTGGGATATCCAAAGCACTCCAGGGGATATCTATTCTATTACGCAGAGGAACAGAAGATATTTGTTTCTCGTAATGCCCATTTTCTAGAACATCAGTTTTTAGAAAAGGAATCAAGTGGGAGCGAAATAGAACTGGAAGAAATTCCAGAACCACAAACTGCTACTGAAAGTTTGGTAGAACCAGAGGTTCAAGAAGAACAGAACATTCCCGCACCCCTCCGCAGGAGTAGTAGGCCGTCTCGTCCGCCTGAGAGATACTACGGTTTTCTCATAGACGGTGATAGAGAGGATTGCATCATAGATGATGATGAACCTACTGACTTCCAGCAGGCCATCCAGAGCGGCGACTCGGTACGATGGCTAGATGCAATGCGGACCGAGATGGAGTCCATGTACACCAACAAAGTATGGACTTTGGACTTTGCTCCAGATGGGGTAAAACCCATAGGATGCAAATGGATCTTCAAGAAAAAGATTGGTGTAGATGGACAGGTGGAAACCTATAAGGCTAGACTTGTTGCAAAGGGTTTTCGTCAAAGACCTGGTTTGGACTATGACGAAACTTTTTCTCCAGTGGCTATGCTCAAATCCATTCGGGTCCTTCTTGCTATTGCTGCCTTCCATGATTATGAAATCTGGCAGATGGACGTAAAGACGGCTTTTCTGAATGGAAATTTAGAAGAGAGCGTCTATATGGATCAGCCAGAGGGTTTCAATCAGAGTGGGAGCAGCGGGAAAGTATGCAAGCTGCTTAAGTCCATTTACGGACTAAAGCAGGCATCGCGGAGTTGGAACATCTGTTTTGACGAGACAGTCAAAGAATATGACTTTATCAAAAATCCAGATGAACCGTGCATATATAGTAAAGTTGTGGCCAGAAGTGTCGTATTCCTCGTCTTGTACGTGGATGACATTCTATTGATAGGAAATGACATTCCTATGCTACAATCTGTCAAAGGATTCTTGTCACACAGGTTCTCCATGAAAGACCTGGGTGATGCCTCTTACATTCTGGGGATCCGGATCTATCGTGATAGATCCAAGAGGATGTTGGGACTTTCGCAGTCCAGGTATATCGACACTGTACTGAAAAGATTCAGTATGGAAGATTCTAAGCGCGGTAATCTACCGGCTTGTCACGGAATCACCCTCTCCAAAGAGATGTCTCCCAAGACTGATTTGGAAAGGGAACGCATGTCTATTATACCCTACGCTTCTGCGGTAGGCTCTATAATGTATGCGATGTTGTGTACCAGACCAGATGTAGCTTACGCACTAAGCGTGGTAAGCCGGTATCAGTCAGACCCAGGGGAGAAACACTGGATAGCAGTAAAGAACATTCTCAAGTACCTGAGGAGGACTAAGGGGATGTTCTTGGTTTACGGCGGAAAAGACCTCAGGTTGGAGGCCTTTGCTGATTCCGGCTTCCAGAGTGATAAGGACGATTCCAAGTCCATGTCGGGTTATGTCTTTACCCTCAATGGAGGGGCGGTGTGCTGGAAGAGCTCCAAGCAGGACACCGTTGCTGACTCGACGATGGAAGCGGAGTATATAGCTGCTTGCGATGCCGCAAAAGAAGCAGTCTGGATGAAGAAGTTCCTAACAGAACTTCAGGTGGTTCCTACCATAGTTGATCCAATACCTCTGTATTGCGACAACAACGGAGCTATAGCTTTAGCGAAGGAACCAAGGTCCCATCAGAAGTCCAGACACATCTTGAGGCGGTATCACCTGATCAGGGAGATCATTGATCGTCAGGAGATCGAGGTTCGGAGAGTTGCTTCAGAAGAGAACATTGCTGATCCATTCACGAAGGCCCTTCCTCAGATTCAGTTCGAGAGGCTGCTCGAGATCATTGGTCTGCGATATGCCAGTACATGGCCCTAGTGCAAGTGGGAGATTGTTAGTGTTTATGCCCTAGAAGGCCATTACTGTATCATACTAGCTTGTATATTACTTAATGGAAGCTTGGGATATTCACATGTATATAACAGTCTTGCTAAACATGGTAGTATGCTACTTGGTTTTTCTATCTTAATATGTGAGTGTACGTATTGATAGAGCTCTTAGGATCTTGCTTGTCTACCAGCGTTGTGATGGCAGTCACACTAGTGGGGGCTGGGTAGTCTACAAGCACATCCTTATTCAGGTCCCTGGTCGTTGGATTATCGAGACAGAGCATCGATACTCCGGAGTAGACTAGTGTGTACGCTTCTCATCCCAGTTGGGGAGATGGTCTGTCCCACAGCCGTCAGTACGTCGTACTGGAGATAGTATACAGGTGCTCGTTAGGTTACGGGTACACCGGACAGGACTCACAGGGAACTGTTGGTTGGTTTGATACCAGTCGTCAGTAAACAGTTCCCAGGTGACATGAGTACAGCGTAGTCCGCAGACTTGACACTGCTACTTCGCCTCGAGTGTGTCCCACTGTTCTTAGATTGCTACCCTACCACGGCTCAAAGGAGTCGTGCAAACAGGTGGCAGTTGGGTGCAGTCCCGAGCACTTGGAGGCAGTGGCGGTTAGACAGGATTCGTCCCTCCCGGTATTGGGAGTAGATATCGTGCTGTGTCAGAGAGCCATTACGCAAAGTCCCTGGCCAGGGCAAGCGAGATTTGCTGGTAGGTTCCAGTAGTTTCTCAGGGTGTAATGGGCTTTACTCCGACACGACTTATACCGCTATTAGGGGACTGACGCTTGCCACCCCCCTAGGCCCGATATGCGATAGTCTTGGACGAACGGACCGGACTGTATGGAGATTGTCACATCAGACTCAGTAGGAGTTCGGATGGGTTTACTCATCGGCCTTCTTATCGACAACTACCTGGGGACCGTTACGTACAGCTAGTGCCGCTTGCGGTCTGTGGTTAAACCCACTGCCAGCGTAGTAGTCGAGTCTCTAGAGTCCCACACAGAGAGTTTCCTACTCCAGGCGAAACGATATAGAGGTTGCATGGTTTTGCGACAAAGGGTTCGGACGCATACGTGCGTTTACGCGCGTACGACTTTCGGACAGTTTTTACCAGTCGGCTTTGGTTTAAGCCAGTTACTGGTATCCGGTTATTGGATTTTTACAGTCTAAAGTTTTTCCGTATTTTTGCGGATCGGAGGGGCGTTCTCGTAATTGTACGAGAAGCTTCTAGATGATGTGACTAAGGAGGTTTCTTTTGGATGAGGTTGTGAGTCATGGTGGTGATTCATTCATTTCATTAATGCACATTTATTGCTTAATGACTCATGCTAATGAATCACCACTAGATATTTTATGAAGCATGCTTATTCATTTCTTTTATTCATTATTGAAAAATAAGAATGCTTCATAATATTATGATACACTCTCTCTCTTCTCTCATTATCTCATCTCACATTCTCTCTCCTCAAGCTCTCATCTTCAAACCCTAATCCTTAATCCTCATGTGTTGAGATCAAAGGATTAGTTAGACTAAACAATCCATAACCTACACTCTACATCATCCTTTCATCTTTGATTAGCAATCAAAGTTGATTAGTTACCTCAAGTTAGAGGTTTAGCTTGGAGTTTCGCTCTCGGGTGGATCGTCTACTACCTAGAGAAGGCCGAGGAGAACAAAGGAGGACACAAAGACGAAGGACTAGTTTCGATCGGTATAATCCCTTAACACTATAGTTTAGTATAGCTATGTGTTTGGTTATTATTTGTTTAGCTTCGATTTAAGCGGTTAGTCGATGTTCGTTGTTTAAACTTGATCGTTTTTGAAAATTCCGCCTCCCCATAAGTACTGGGGTGTACTACATCGACTTACAGCTTACTCAGGGCATCGGCTTGGGCGTTGAGCTGTCTGGGGATCTGCTCTACCTGGACTTCGTCGAAGTTCTTTCGAAGTTTTCTTACCTTGGCCAGATACTTCACCATCATAGGTTCCCGAGCCTCGAAATGACCGGTCACTTGGCCAGTGACTAGGGCTGAGTCGCTACGGATCCGAATTGTTTTCAGCCCCAGCCCGGAGGCTATGCGCAGTCCGGCCAGCAGGGCCTCGTATTCCGCCACGTTATTTGAGGCCTTGAACCCGAGCTTCAAAGAGTACTCCATTTCTGCATTGTTCGGGCCCCGAATGATGAGGCCGGCACCACAACCTTCCTCGGTCGAGGACCTGTTGACATAAAGGATCCAATTAGGGACTGGGTCGGGCTTCCCATCGACAGAGGGCTGAGCTGCGGGGGCCGGCGTTTCCTCCGGCTCCTTGCTGAGGATAGTTCACTCGACGACAAAATCGACCAGGGCTTTTGCTTTGATGGCCTGCCTCGGGCGGTATTTTATGTCGAACTGGGACAAGTCCCACCTCCACTTCTCCAAGCGGCCAGAGGACTCGGGTGAGGCGAGGATAGCCTCCAAGGGATGCTCGGTAAAAACAAGGATGGTGTGCGCCTGGAAATAGTGCCGCAGTTTCCTTGAGGCCATGATGAGTGCCAAGACGATTTTCTCTATCGCTGGGTAACTCGTTTCTGCGTCTTTGAAGACGTGGCTCACATAGTATACCGGCCTCTGGACTCCGTCGATTTCACGGACGAGCACTACGCCCGTTGCTTGGTCGGATACTTCCAGATACAGCGATAGCTCGTCCCCTTCCACTGGTCGGGTGAGCAGAGGTGGAGTTGCAAGGTGCCTCTTTAATTGGTCAAAGGCGGTCTGGCACTCCACCGACCACTCGAACCTTGGAATTTTCCTTAGAGCCTTGAAGAATGGGAGGCACTTGTCGCCAGACCTCGACATGAAACGTGACAGAGCGGCTACTCGTCTTGTCAGCCGCACGATCTTGACGTTAGTCTTGGGCACGACCATGTTGAGGATGGAGTTGATTTTCTCCGGGTTAGCTTCGATCCCGCGGTGAGTGACCATGAAACCGAGGAACTTCCCCCGGTGACCCCGAATGCGCACTTGGCGGGGTTCAGTTTCATCTTGAACTTGCGGAGTACTTCGAAGGCCTCACCGAGATCTTTGGCGTGGTCGACCAACGAGACCGATTTGACGAGCATATCGTCGACGTAAACTTCCATGTTCCTGCCGATCTGCGGCTTGAACATGCGATTGACCAAGCTTTGGTATGTAGCTCCGGCGTTTTTGAGGCCGGAGGGCATTACCTTGTAACAGTATACCCCGCGGTCCGTTGTGAATGCGGTGAGATCTTCGTCTGCCAGATTCATACGGATCTGATTGTAGCCGGAGAAGGCATCCATGAAGCTAAGTAGCTCGTCGCCTGCCGAGCTGTCGACGAGCTGATCTATCCGAGGGAAGGGATAGTTGTCTTTTGGGTAGGCCTTGTTGAGGTCGGTGAAGTCGAGGCACATGGGCCACTTCCCGCTTGACTTTTTCACCATGACCACGTTTGCCAACCATTCAGAGTAAGGCACATTCCGAATGAAGTTGGTGGCGAGGAGCCTGTCTACCTCGTCCTCGATTGCCTTCTGCTTGACCGGGGCAAAGCTTCGCTTCTTCTGCCTGACAGGTCGGGCCGTAGGATCTACCCCGATCTTATGAGATATGATTTTGGGGTCGATCCCAGGAATGTCAGTAGGAGCCCAGGCAAAGACGCCGGCATTGTTTCTAAGGAAGCCAACTAGGTCGTCTTGCTGAGCCCCTGTCAGAAGCAACCCGATCTGAACGGTATGTGTAGGGTGTTTTTCGTCATCCCATTGAGATGGGAATACGCGTGCGCTTGTCAGGCGCATTACAGATTCCCCCTGCCTAGGGTAGGCTGGGATTTATTGATTGTGGGGATATGAATCTCCGGCAGCCGCGGACTAAACTGCCGTTAATTACCCCCGCCGTTGGAGCGAGGGAACCTCCGATTAACGGGTTAAACTGGTCATGCGAACTCAATATGCAGTGTTGTATTTTGAAGGGTTTTTTTGGATGTATCGGGGGCCTCGCAGAGTTTTTACGGGGGTCCCGCTACCCGGATAGCGGGCTGGGGGTCACGGGGGCTAGCAGCCCCTTGCGGGTAGAAATTTTTTCTAACGGGGGAGACACATTTAGTGTGGAGTGCACACAAAAAGGAAGGGAAAAAGTGTCTTAAAGACGCGTGAGTAGCATGTGGGCGCATGGTGCCCGGGGTCACGTGGCGCACACGTGACCATTGGGCGCCTCAGTGCTCGGGGTCACATGGCGCACACGTGACCTTTAGGCACCTTAGCGCCCCGGGGACACGTGGCGCACACGTGACCGATGGGCGCCTTAGCGCCCAGGGTCACGTGGCGCACGCGTGACCGATGGGCGCCTTAGCGCCCGGGGTCACGTGGCGCACGCGTGACCGCGGGAAACCCCCGTGGGAAGGGCCTAGCCCCTAGGCTGGGGAGTTGAACTCCTAAGAAGTTTTTGGAGTTGAACTCCTAACATAAACTAATTTATGGAGTTAAACTCCCATAGATCTAGAAAGGAGTTAAACTCCTGGGGATTTAGTGCTCTTCTTTTGAGCCTTGGATCTGTTCAAACTTAGATTTTTGGAGATGGGTCTCCTTCTTCCTTCTCTTGATCGGCGGGATCTTGGAGAAAAGGGGACGAGACTTAAAAGTCTCCCCTTTTCGAAATCTGATTGGAGATCCGAGCTCCCCTCTGTGGGTTTTGTGGTGAAAAACTATTTATTTTTTAGAAAGGAAGAGTTAAACTCTTGATTTAATTCAAAGAAGGAAGAGGGTTTTAGACCCTTGAGAGAGGGGAAGGAAGCACAAACCCTAGTTTTTTTTGAGGGGAATGAAAAGTATATATCTTATTCATCATCATGTTGCCTCTTATAGGCTTACACATTTACATGTAGCCCCTTGGGCTTTACAAAATGGCATTTTGCTCATCCCATGTCTCATGTGCTATTTCATTTTTGCACATAAGCCACGGGCTTACAAAAATTTGGCTTTATGCCCATTTTACTTACATTCATGCATAAAAAATTACATCAAAATTATTTATTACATGACTTTTTATTTTGGCATGGAGGAGGGCCGGCCGCTTCATGTTTGGACTCGACCTGGGCATGGGCCCACTTGATCTGGGCTTGGGCCCACCTGGCTTGGGGTTGACCTTGACTTTGACTTGGTCAACCGGGGTGCAAATTTTGACTTCAACAAAGTGCCCCCCATCAATAAATGCACACCACACATGTGAGTCGTGTGCATGAAATTGATGGATCTTCTTTCGCGTGGAGGCAACTTGCTTTGGTTCCCACTTTTTGGGATGCACTGCCCTTTTTACTACATGGACGGTCGAGGCTTGACGCGTCTCCGAGGCGGAGTGTCCGTGGTAGACGTTTTCCTGGTCTGGAGTGATTTGGTAGACGTGCCCTTGGCATGGAGCGTCGCTGATCGACTTGTCCCCGGCACGGAGTGTCGCTGTTCGACTTGTTCCCGGCATGGAGTGTCGCGGATCGACTTGTCCCCGGCGCGGAGTGTCGCTGGTCGACTTGTCCCCGACACGGAGTGTCGCTGGTCGACTTTTCCCCGTCTCGGAGTGTCGCTGATGTTCGACTTGTCCCTGGCACGGAGTGTCGTTGATCGACTTGTCCCCGACACGGAGTGTCGCTGTTCGACTTGTTCCCGTCTCGAAGTGTCGCTGTTCGACTTGTCCCCGGCATGGAGTGTTGCTGATCAACTTATCCCCGGCACGGAGTGTCGCTGGTCGACTTGTCCCCGGCACGGAGTGTCGCTGTTCGACTTGTTCCCGGCACGGAGTGTCGCTGTTCGACTTGTCCCCGGCACGGAGTGTCGCTGATGTTCGACTTGTCCCCGGCACGGAGTGTCCCTGGTCGACTTGTCCCCGGCACGGAGTGTCGCTGCTGGTCGACTTGTCCCCGGCACGGAGTGTCGCTGCTGGTCGACTTGTCCTCGGCATGGAGTGTCGCTGATCGACTTTTCCCCGGCACGGAGTGTCGCTGATCGACTTTTCCCCGGCACGGAGTGTCGCTGTTCGACTTGTCCCCGGCACGGAGTGTCGGTGATCGACTTGTCCCCGGCACAGAGTGTCGCTGATCGAATTTTCCCCGGCACGGAGTGTCGCTGCTCGACTTGTCCCCGGCACGGAGTGTCGCTGGTCGACTTGTCCCCGGCACGGAGTGTCGCTGATGTTTGACTTGTCCCCGGCACGGAGTGTCACTGATCGACTTTTCCCCGGCACGGAGTGTCGCTGTTCGACTTGTCCCCGGCACGGAGTGTCGCTGATCGACTTGTCCCCGGCACGGGGTGTCGCTGTTCGACTTGTCCCCGGCACGGAGTGTCGTTGATCGACTTTTCCCCGGCATGGAGTGTCGCTGATGTTCGACTTGTCCCCGGCACGGAGTGTCGCTGATCGACTTTTTCCCGGCACGGAGTGTCGCTGTTCGACTTGTCCTCGGCACGGGGTGTCGCCGGTTGATTCCGAGTCGAAGCATAATTCCGACAGGGAAGGCAGATACGCCAAGGCGAAGCATGATTTCGACACGGGGTATATTCTGGGACGAAGCATGATTCCGCCGCAGAGATTGTTGGTTTGATTTGGGTTGGCATTAGCATCGCCATACTGGAATATGGTACCAGAAGCGAATCATTATTTTCCATGAGAGGAATTAGGGATTTTGTTTTGGTTTGGCATCAACATTGCTGCACTGGAATAATGCCAGGAGCAACTCATCATTTGCCCCGAGAGGATTTGGGAATTGGTTTTTTCTTGGCATCAGTATCGCTACACTGGAATATGGTACCAGGAGCGAATCATCATTTGCGCTTGCTTATCAGGAAGCGATGGATTAGGAGACAGGTTTTAGGTCCCTATCACCTAAGCCTTTTCAATTTTTGTGAGCCGTAAGGGTCTCATAAAGCATTTTCTCCCTACGGGTCGTAAGGATCCCGTAGGTGTATTTTTTCCTTAGGAGTCGTGAGGACCCCCAAGTGTGTTGCTCCTTTGTGAGTCGTAAGGATCTCACGCGGGAATTTTCTCCTCACAAAATCGAGAGGACTTTGCGAGCGCATTTCATCTCTTTTTCACGAGTTTGCGCCCTTTCTGGTTTTCACAAACTCGCCTGCAGTCCTGCTGTTTTTACTCACGGAGCCCTTTCGGGTTTTCATCCATGCCCGTTTTGCTTGTGGACATACCGTTTTTTTGCGCTGGTAGGACTTTAAAGGTAGTCTCACCGGCAGGACTTGGGAGAGATTGAGATCGTTTTACGCCCGTGGATTGTATACGGTTTTGCAGGATGTATGATCCAGACCGCGGGGTCGGAAAAATTTCGGGACTTTGTTGGCGTCTGCATCGCTGCACTGGAATATGGTACCAGGAGCGACTCATCATTCGCCGTTGGGGTATAGAATTTGGAATTTGGTTGGCGTCTGCATCGCTATACTGGATATGGTACCAGGAGCGACTCATCATTCGCCATTTGAGAGTTTGGGTTTGGTTGGCGTCTGCATCGCTATACTGGAATATGGTACCAGGAGCGACTCATCATTCGCCACTTGAGGATTGGGGAGCGATGGCTTAGGAGACAGGTTTAGATCCCAATCGTCTAAGGCTTTTCAATTTTATGGGCTGTGAGGGTCCCATAAAAGCATTTTCTCCCTACGAGTCGTAAGGATCCCGCAGGTGTATTTTCTCTTTAGGAGTCATGAGGACTCCTAAGTGTGTTTTTCCTTTATGAGTCGTAAGGATCCCATAAAGGTTTGTTCTCCTCATGTATCGTGAGGACACATGAGTGGGTCTTCTCAATGGAGCATGATTCCAAAGGCGGAGACCAGCCGCGTAACTGGTGATTGTGGTGGGGCATGGGTATGAAGAGAATTATTTGAGCCCGTGGATTGTATACGGCAGTCAATTTGGGGACTGGCCGTAGGGCCGGAAGAATTTTGGGAGACTGGATTTTGGTTGGCGTCTGCATCGCTGCACTGGAATATGGTACCAGAAGCGACTCATCATTCGCCGTTGTTTTGTTTTTTTGTTTGTTGTTTTTCTTTTGTTTTTGTTTTTGTTTTTGTTGTTTTTTTTACCGCGATTTCTCTATCATTTCAGCTTTTCTTATCGCGAAGGTCGCGATTGCCCTATCATTTCGGCTTTACTCTCGGTTGCCCCATCATTTCGGCTTTATTTTCATCTTTATTTTACTCGCTGATTTTTATTGCGGTTGCTCCATCATTTCGGCTTTTCTTTATTTTTCTTTTATTTACACATTTTTTTGTTTATTTACTGTAACAACCGAGTTCAGTTATACCAATTTCTGTTGCCGTATGTGTTGTGTGTGGTGTTTATTTCATTTACCCTATTTGGTTGTGAATGGTAGTTTACTTGATATTCGACCCGCTTGCTTGAGCTCGTTGTTTCCTAGTTATAGATTACCCTAATATTTCATATTCTTGCATATAACCATTTAAGTCACTTAAAATAATTTAAAAATACATGACATGGCTTGCTTGTTACCCCTAACCCTGTGGTAGAGTTCTTGCATCGTGGTTTCGTCCCGTTCAGTGAAACGGACGTGTTTGGATAGCTATGCGCACGTGCGTGCGTCCGTTTTTGAGGGTATGCATTTCTGTTACAAAATCCTTCATTTTAATTTTTGGAACTTGCTAATAATTTTCATATTTCAAATTCAAAATTTTGGACCCGACCCGGACGCAATTCTGAAATATTTTGTATCCCGCCAAATCCTATTTATTTTTAAAATTTCTTAGATCAGTTCAAAAAAATATTTTAAAGCCTACAATATTTATTATACGGCTAACCTCAGATTTCTGGTAACAAATAAAATCTTTTTGATTTTTTTCAAAACCTTTCCACATATCTTTTTCCCACGAGCCAATCAAAGCTCTTGGTTTGCACTGGGCCCCACCATCGAATCTCTCCCTCTCTTCTATCTTTTCTTCTATTTTTCCAACCGATCAGAAATTTTCCCCTTAAGTCACCGGGCCCCACGGTTTTCTCCTCTCTCCTTTCCCTTCCTCCTTCTCTCTCCTCTGGAGCTCTCTCTCTCTCTCTTCTCTTTCTCTCTCTTCTCGCGCCCACTCTCTCACCTATCGCGAATACTGTGCATTCCTCGATTCTCGTCACCTCCCGTGTGGATCTCGTCACCTCCCTCTGCATCTCTTCCTTCTTCTTCTTCGTCTGTTTTCTTTAACAGCCCATGCATCCTCGTTACGAGAAACCCACCAAAGATAAACCCTAACTCCTTTTCCCCGCTCCTCAGCCCTCGTCGACATCCCTCTCACCTCCTCATCGCCCTTATCTCCATTTTGTTCTCCTTCTCTCTTTCTTCCCGAGTCTCTCTCCCCTGCACACACACCTGACGCGAACCAGGGAACCCAACGCCGCCTTCCATCGCTGTCGACCATCCCTATCGCCATCGCCATGTCCTCCCTCTCCTCTGCTCTTCCTCCAGCACCCAAAACCTTGCACACAAACCCCAACAACCTCAAACCCGAGCCCAAAACCCTAACCAAACCCTAACTCTTCAACACCCTTCGCCAGCGCCCCTCACCGCCGTTGCCTCGCCGCCATCACCAGCTCACCCTTCTACAACCCAGTAAGCAATCTTAGCCTCATTCCTCTTCTTTCCTTTCCCTTCTTCTCTTCTTGTTTCTTTGTGCATTTTTCTATTCTCTTTTGTTCATTGTGCTTCTTGATTGCCGGAATCCAACACTGCCGACGACGATCCCGACGACTCAGCGAAGACCTCTGACCCGTGTGATCCCACTGTTCATCGTTTGGACTCATTCCGTGTACCGTGCGCGCGTCGCGACTTTTCCCGCCGACGCGAGACGTTCCGTTTACCGTATCGTGATCCGTCGAGGCAAGTGAAACTTGCTACATGCTATTCATACTATTCCTATATTTATTTATCTAATTTCATATTAAATCTATAGATAGAATCTAAAGTCTTGAATTCCAAGTTAACAGTGCGATGTCCCGTTTACATATTTTAGATTCAAAACTTGAAACCTAACTCTTGCATTTAGTTGACTATACCTAGTAACCACAGTTACATTTTAATCACATAATAACTATCGTACATAATCTATGATACCCTTTCTATAGTTTTACTCTATCAGGACATCCGTGTGCATCTTTAACCGTTTTTAGTTATAATTGCATCCATTGAACATATTATACATATAATTGCATCCCTAGATTACTTAATACTTATTAACATGATTTGAACATCCATATTTATCATACTGTATTCATGTAATGTTGAAACTATCTCTTAAACACAAACTGGTAACCGTACAACTAAGTAGTTTAATCTGCACATATTGCTTATCATGTTACATGTGCCAGTTTATTGTTCTGATAGTACCCATGCTTGTTGATTCATAACCATGATTATGCTAGTTGATTATGAGCACCCACATGATATCTTGTACACCCGGACATGACTTGCTACACATATTACTTGACCCGACATGGTACCGTACAACTCTTGGCATAACGTGCCACCTTTATATTACCTGGCATGACCTGATGTACCGTGGTCTTACCTGTTACCTGATCTTGTGTCTAATGCCAACAAACCTGACCTGTTGTCCTTACGGACCGTTCCTATTGTCTATCCAGACAAACCTGCACCTGCCTGATCCTGTGTTGGCATTAGCTCTAGATTATTTAATACATGACTTGACCACATATAACTTGGGGGTATGGGGAAATCAATGATGAAACCTGACTTGTAACTCGACATTTGCTTGCTTTTACTGATCAGTTTTAGTGGTTAGACCAGCCTCGGGATGCTGCTGCTGACATCGTTCGTCTTTACATATTTCCTGTTTTAGTGCCTAGCGGCATGTCTCGGTTTCAGCTCGAGAGTCTTAGACCGTGGTCTCGGGCATGCACGGGATACTATTGAGTTACATCGATGATTCATCAAATTGATTTCAAAGACGTGAGAGTAGATAACCCAATAGACCAGTTTAGTTTACTCACTGCACACTACCCTTCACTGCCCTGATTTATATTGCTGTTACACCTGCTTTACCATTTATGATTATACTTGTATGTCTTGTTACCCTGTTTATATTTTTATTGCTTGATGACATGACGCGCTGACGTCTGGGTTTTGCATGGCCCAGATTCCGTACCTTTGCTGCAGTCCGAGCAGGAGTACTTCAGCCAGCAGGCTGAGCAGTGAGGACTCAGTAGTAGTTAGTTCTTTTACTGTTCAGCATTTTATTTCTGATGTGAGCCCGCATTACGGGACATACATTCCAGTTATTCTTGTATTGGATCTCTTGCTTCCACATTATTTTTTTCTTGACTCATTTTATTCTGGCTTATGGACATGTGCTAGATAGCTTTATTTTTGTTCTTGATATCTCTACAGCCGTAATGTGACTGTGGATGGATACTTCCTACCCACAGGTAGCATGGTTGGCTATGTCACGTGCCCATCTTAGCGTACTCTGGAAAGCGGGGCGTGGCATGGTTCTTTTGGTATTAGAGCCATAGGTTAATCGGGTTGATTCTTTTGTAGTTAGGTATTGTACCCAATACACGAATCAGAATACTCGTGATTAGGAAATATGTCCTGCCACCTTGCCGTTTTACCGTTCTTGAATCTTAACCTCCTCCTGATTATACGTTTACGATATGCAAACCTTCTTTGCATATCGACTCGAAACCCGATTCCTTGTTTATCTCTAGAACTTAGGCGACTTGGGTGGAGTTATGTAATTGTAGCTATGATACCGCGGCATGGTTACAATGCGGTACCCTATTTAAGTAACTCGGAGTTCTAGCCTTGATCTAGATTTGAATCTGTTATCATGCTAATCCTTGGGTGTTTTGATTTCAGGAACATGGCAGACAAGAATCTGAAGACATACCAAAGGCATGTTGACGAAGCTGCTATGCTTGGAATAATACGGGGGATGTTGGAGAACCAAAAGCGGTAGACCGAACTGATCCAGCAGCAAGCTGAATCTTTTCAGGAAGGTTTGCGGACCCTTCAGCAGTCCGTGAATAATGTTGTGGCCAGACCAGTGGATCGTGTGGGAACTGTAGCGGATTTCAGAAGACTGGGTCCGTCCGTCTTTACTGGTTTAGAGGAGCCGTTGCCAGCGGAGCAGTGGCTGGTTAACACGGAGAATTTACTCATTGCAGCATAGATCCCAGATGATAAGAGGGTGGATGTGGTACGCATCCAGTTAGTGGATTACGCCCGTGAATGGTGGCTTGTAGAGGAGACCCGCTTGCCCAAACCGATCAAGTAGGCGGATTTTTCAAAGAGTTTCCTGGAGAAGTTCTTCCCGCGGACTGCACGGGAGGAAATGGAAGAGAAGTTTATCAGTCTAAAGCAGAACGGTGCACCTGTAGATGTACATGCAGCGGAGTGGACGCGGCTCAGTAGATTCGCTGGACCGTTGGTTTCCGATGATGCTGATTGGGCAAGAAGATTCATGCGCAGTTTGGATGTGGACATCCAGAGGCATATTGTCTCCCTGGGTTTGACCACTTTCTCACAGGTACTTACGGCAGCCCGAGAACAACAGAGCTTATCTGGAAAGACTGAGAGTTCACAGCAGATAGCAATTACAGTAAGGAAGCCGGCATTTGCACCAAACCGAGCTCATGGACGTAGAGGTATTCCAGTGAACCGTCGTGGTGTACCACCGATGAAGAAGCCTGCCGTCGTTGATCAGAGAAAGAGCGTGATTTGTAACTACTGCCATTTACCCGGACATTTGCAAAGGGAATGTCGCAGGATGCGGGGACTCTGTTTGGTTTGTGGATCGGCGGATCATACTATTAACTCTTGTCCGTCGAAGCTTCGCACAAGGGATGATGTTCAGAAGCCACCGCTGAAACCGTTTCAGGGACAGAAGCAGCTGACTCAAGGACCCAATCAGGCTCGAGCATTTACCCTGACGGCTGAGGAAGCCAAGGCTTCAGGAGAAGTTGTTTCAGGTATTCTACTTGTTCATGGTTTTCCCGCATTAGCGTTATTTGATTCTGGTGCATCCCATTGTTTTATGTCGTCCAAGTTTGTAGCTACACACTCGATTACCTGCACAACCCTGTCTAGTTTCTGGGACATACACACTGGGAATGGGAAAATCATATCTAGTAGGGAGTGTAAAGATTGCGCAGTTGTTGTTTGCGTGACGGGAGCTTTTTGCAGATTTATTGGTAATTGATACGGGCAGCTATGAAGTCGTCTTGGGAATGGATTTTCTCGGCACTTTCCATGCCCACATTGACTGTAGGGCAAAGAAAGTAATTTTCCAGATTCCCGGACATCCCGAGTTTATCTTCACTGGAGGAAGCAGTTCTGTCGGGCCAGTCGAATTTAGGGCTAGGCCGACAGCTAATATTCTTGCATCAATGGAGGTTGCTCAAGATGAAACGCCAGCTGTTGTTCGAGATTTCATGGACGTGTTCGAGGACATATCGGGTTTACCGCCGAAGCGAGACGTGGAGTTCGCAATTGATCTTGTTCCTGGTGCAGCGCCAGTTTCCAAAGCATATTATCCTATGACACCAGTGGAGTTAGAAGAAGTTAAAAAGCATGTTACTGAATTACTTGAGAAGGGTTTGATTCGAAGCAGTAACTCGCCTTGGGGAGCTCCAGTTCTTCTAGTCAAGAAGAAAGATGGCACAAGAAGGATGTGCATCGACTATCAAGAATTAAACCGGGTGACTATTAAGAACAAGTACCCGATCTCTCGAATTGGCGAATTATTTGAGCAGCTTAGTGGCGCGAGGGTATTCTCGAAGCTGGATTTGCGATCCGGATATCATCAGGTCCGAGTGAAAACTGAAGATATTTGCAAGACGGCGTTCCGAACTCGGTATGGACATTACGAGTATTTGGTGATGCCTTTCGGAGTAAAGAATGCACCGGCGATATTCATGGACTTGATGAACCGAATCTTTTCACCATTCTTGGACCAGTTTATTGTGGTGTTCATTGATGATATTCTGGTCTACTCGAAGAGTATTGAGAAGCATGCTGAACATTTGAAGATCGCACTGCAGACGTTGAGACAAGAGAAATTATATGTGAAGATGAGCAAGTGCGAGTTTTGGCTGGAAGAAGTAAAGTTTTTGGGGCATGTTATGTCTGGTGATGGAATCGCCGTCGATCCCGAAAAGATTGCAGCAGTTCGAGATTGGTCGATTCCGAAGAATGTTGCGGAGATAAGAAGCTTCCTTGGACTCGCCGGGTATTATAGAAGATTTGTGGGGAACTTTGCTCGTGTGGCGGAGCCCTTGACCAAGCTTACGCGTAAGGAGGTACCTTTTGTGTGGACGGATAGGTGTGTGTCAGCTTTCGAGGCGTTGAAGCAGAAATTGATAACCGCTCCTATTCTGACCGTGCCAGACAGTTCCGGAGGATTGGTGATTCACAGCGACGCATCTGGGAAAGGATTGGGATGTGTTTTGATGCAACATGGGAAGGTTATAGCATACGCATCAAGACAGTTGAAGACCCATGAGAAGAATTACCCAACTCATGACTTGGAGCTTGCGGCTGTGATCTTCGCTTTGAAGATTTGGAGACACTACCTTTTGGGCGAAAGGGTCGAGATTTTCATTGATCATAAAAGCTTAAAGTATGTGTTCACGCAGAAGGAGCTTAATATGAGGCAACGTAAATGGTTGGAGTTGATGGCTGACTACGATCTTGATCTTAAGTACCATCTGGGGAAGGTTAATGTTGTGCCGGATGCGCTTAGTCGGTTACCAACAATTCAGACGTTGACGGCACAGAAGGAACTCATTGAAGACTTTCGGAGGTTTGATTTGGAGGTTGTGCTACCGCATTCTTCGGGACAGTTGATGCAGCTGCAGGTACATTCGTCGTTGATTGAGAATATTAAAGCAGCACAATCATAAGACCCTAGATTGCAAAAGTTTCGAGAACAGGTTGAAGCTGGACTTCGAACTGACTTATTGATCCATGATGATGATTCGTTGAGATATGGTAGCCGTTTGTGTGTGCCGAAGGGAGATATTCGCGAAGAACTTATGAAGGTACATCCAGGAGGCACGAAGATGTACCAAGACATACGACAGCATTTCTGGTGGGAAGGTATGAAATGGGAGATTGCCCGCTTTGTGGCAAAATGCTTGGTGTGTCAGCAAGTTAAGGCTGAACATCAAAAGGTTGCTGGTTTATTGCAACCACTTCCGATTCCTCAGTGGAAGTGGGAACATATAACCATGGATTTCGTGACAGCTCTACCGCGGAGTCCAAAAGGCAACAATGCAGTTTGGGTGATTGTTGATCGTTTGACCAAGGCAGCTCATTTCATTCCTTTTCGGGTTGGTCAATCAACAGAAACTTTGGCAGAACGGTACATGCAGGAGATTGTAAGATTGCATGGAGTACCAGTGAGCATCGTGTCCGACCGTGACACTCGTTTCTTATCACACTTTTGGAGGAGCTTACAGGAAAGTTTGGGGACTCGATTGAAGTTTAGCACGGCTTATCATCCTCAAATAGATGGCCAGTCGGAGAGAACGATCCAAACTCTTGAAGATATGTTGAGAGCTTGCATGTTGGACTTCAAGGGTTCATGGGAGGATCATCTACATTTGGTAGAGTTTTCTTACAATAACAGTTTCCAGGCAACCATTCAGATGGCTCCATTCCAAGCGTTGTATGGTCGCAAGTGTCGTTCACCTGTTTGTTGGGATGATGTCGGTGAACGAAGATTGTTGGAACCAGATTTGATTGTGCAAACAGTCGAGAAAGTTAATGCAATTCGGAATCATATGAAAGCAGCACAAGACAGACAGAAGAGTTGGGCAGATACGTCGAGAAGACCTCTAGAGTTCGCTGTGGGTGATTTGGTATTCTTGAAGATATCACCGACTAGAGGGGTGATTCGTTTCGGAAGTCGAGGAAAGCTCAGCCCTCGATTCGTCTGACCTTTCGAGATCTTGGAGCGTGTTGGCGATGTAGCGTATCGATTGGCGTTACCGCAATCCTTGGCGAATGTTCATGATGTGTTTCATGTATCTCAACTCCGTAAGTATGTTCGAGATGAAACACATGTGTTGGATCATTCGGAACTGACTGTACGAGAAGACCTAACTTTTGAGGAGCGACCGATTGTAATTGTGGATCGAAGGGAAAAGGTTCTTAAGAACAAGGTTATCCCTCTTGTACTCGTCTCTTGGGGAAATCGCTCACATGGAGAGTCGACTTGGGAACGGAAAGATGAAATCCGGCAGAAGTTTCCCCATCTTTACTTGTAGTTTGATTGATTGTTTATCCTTTCTTGTTTTGGAATTTCGAGGACGAAATTCTTTTGTAGTTGGGTATAATGTAACAACCGAGTCCAGTTATACCAATTTCTGTTGTCGTATGTGTTGTGTGTGGTGTTTATTTCATTTACCCTATTTGGTTACGAATGGTAGTTTACTTGATATTTGACCCGCTTGCTTGAGCTCGTTATTTCCTAGTTGTAGATTACCCTAACATTTCATATTCTTGCATATAACCATTTAAGTCACTTAAAATAATTTAAAAATACATGACATGGCCTGCTTGTTACCACTAACCCTGTGGTAGCGTTCTTGCATCGTGGTTTCGTCCCATTCAGTGAAACGGACGTGTTTGGATAGCTACGCGCATGTGCGTGCGTCCGTTCTTGAGGGTATGCATTTCTGTTACAAAATCCTTCATTTTAATTTTTGGAACTTGCTAATAATTTTCATATTTCAAATTCAAAATTTTGGACCCGACCCGGGCGCAATTCTGAAATATTTTGTATCCCGCCAAATCCTATTTATTTTTAAAATTTCTTAAATCAGTTCAAAAAAATATTTTAAAGCCTACAATATTTATTATACGGCTAACTTCAGATTTCTGGTAACAATAAAATCTTTTTGATTTTTTTCAAAACCTTTCCCCATATCTTTTTCCCACGAGCCAATCAGAGCTCTTGGTTTGCACTGGGCCCCACCATCGAATCTCTCCCTCTCTTCTATCTTTTCTTCTATTTTTCCAACCAATCAGAAATTTTCCCCTTAAGTCACCGGGTCCCACGGTTTTCTCCTCTCTCCTTTCCCTTCCTCCTTCTCTCTCCTCCGCAGCTCTCTCTCTCTCTTCTCTTTCTCTCTCCTCTCGCGCCCACCCTCTCACCTATCGCGAATACTATGCATTCCTCGATTCTCGTCACCTCCCGCGAGGATCTCGTCACCTCCCTCTGCATTTCTTCCTTCTTCTTCTTCGTCTGTTTTCTTTAACAGCCCATGCATCCTCGTTACGAGAAACCCACCAAAGATAAACCCTAACTCCTTTTCCCCGCTCCTCAGCCCTCGTCGACATCCCTCTCGCCTCCTCATCGCCCTCATCTCCATTTTATTCTCCTTCTCTCTTTCTTCCCGAGTCTCTCTCCCCTGCACACACACCCGACGAGAACCAGGGAACCCAACGCCGCCTTCCATCGCTGTCGACCATCCCCATTGCCATCGCCATCTCCTCCCTCTCCTCTGCTCTCCCTCCAGTACCCAAAACCTTGCACACAAACCCCAACAACCTCAAACCCGAGCCCAAAACCCTAACCAAACCCTAACTCTTCAACACCCTTCGCCGGCGCCCCTCACCGCCGTTGCCTCGCCGCCATCACCAGCTCACCCTTCTACAACCCAGTAAGCAATCTTAGCCTCATTCCTCTTTTTTCCTTTCCCTTCTTCTCTGCTTGTTTCTTTGTGCATTTTGCTATTCTCTTTTGTTCACTGTGTTTCTTGATTGCCGGAATCCGACACTGCCGACGACGATCCCGACGACTCAGCGAAGACCTCTGACCCGTGTGATCCCACCGTTCGTCGTTTGGACTCATTCCGTGTACCGTGCGCGTGTCGCAACTTTTCCCGCCGACGCGAGACGTTCCGTTTACCGTATCGCGATCCGTCGAGGCAAGTGAAACTTGCTACATGCTATTCATACTATTCCTATATTTATTTATCTAATTTCATATTAAATCTATAGATAGAATCTAAAGTCTTGAATTCCAAGTTAACAGTGCGATGTCCCGTTTACATATTTTAGATTCAAAACTTGAAACCTAACTATTGCATTTAGTTGACTATACCTAGTAACCACAGTTACATTTTAATCACATAATAACTATCGTACATAATCTATGATACCCTTTCTATAGTTTTACTCTATCAGGACATCCGTGTGCATCTTTAACCGTTTTTAGTTATAATTGCATCCATTGAACATATTATACATATCATTGCATCCCTAGATTACTTAATACTTATTAACATGATTTTAACATCCATATTTGTCATACTGTATTCATGTAATGTTGAAACTATCTCTTAAACACAAACTAGTAACCGTACAACTAAGTAGTTTAATCTGCACATATTGCTTATCATGTTACATGTGCCAGTTTATTGTTCTGATAGTACCCATGCTTGTTGATTCATAACCATGATTATGCTAGTTTATTATGAGCACCCACATGATATCTTGTACACCCGGACATGACTTGCTACACATATTACTTGACCCGACATGGTACCGTACAACTCTTGGCATAACGTGCCACCTTTATATTACCTGGCATGACCTGATGTACCATGGTCTTACCTGTTACCTGATCTTGTGTCTAATGCCAACAAACCTGACCTGTTGCTACACATATTACTTGACTCGCCGGGTATCACAGAAGATTTGTGGAGAACTTTGCTCGTCTGGCGGAGCCGTTGACCAAGCTTACGCGCAAGGAGGTACCTTTTGCGTGACCGATGGGCGCCTTAGCGCCCGGGGTCACGTGGCAGCGGGAAACACCCACGGGAAGGGCCTAGCCCCTAGGCTGGGGAGTTGAACTCCCAAGAAGTTTTTGGAGTTGAACTCCTAACAGAAACTAATTTATGGAGTTAAACTCCCACAGATCTAGAAAGGAGTTAAACTCCTTGAGATTTAGTGCTCTTCTTTTGAGCCTTGGATCTGTCCAAAGTTAGATTTTTGGAGATGGGTCTCCTTCTTCCTTCTCTTGATCGGCGAGATCTTGGAGAAAAGGGGACGAGACTTAAAAGTCTCCCCTTTTCGAAATCTGATTGGAGATCCGAGCTCCCCTCTGTGGGTTTTGTGGTGAAAAACTATTTATTTTTGAGAAAGGAAGAGTAAAACTCTTGATTTAATTCAAAGAAGGAAGAGGGTTTTAGACCCTTGAGAGAGGGGAAGGAGGCACAAACCCTAGTTTTTTTTTAAGAATGAAAAGTATATATCTTATTCATCATTATGTTGCCTCTTATACGCTTACACATTTACATGTAGCCCCTTAGGCTTTACAAAATGGTATTTTGCCCTTCCCATGTCTCATGTGCTATTTCTTTTTTGCACATAAGCCACGGGCTTACAAAAATTTGGCTTTATGCCCATTTTACTTACATTTATGCATAAAAAATTACATCAAAATTATTTATTACATGACTTTTTATTTTGGCATGGAGGAGGGCCGGCCGCTTCATGTTCGGACTCGACCTGGGCATGGGCCCACTTGATCTGGGCTTGGGCCCACCTGGCTTGGGGTTGACCTTGACTTTGACTTGGTCAACCGGGGTGCAAATTTTGACTTCAACAGTATGTGCAACGTTCCCTTCTACGTGGGGGACCTCTGTCAATGGCTCCACCGGGGTTCCTCGGACTTCCTTTTGCTCGTCCCGATTGTCCAGAAAACCCCTGATTTCACTCTCGGCCTCAACATCGTTGTTCGCCCATTCAGACGAAGATGCCGCGGTGAAGCAAACCTTCGCATTGTGCTGGTCTCCATAGGCCCGACTTATCCCGCCTTGGTCGAGCGGGAATTTCATAGCCAATGTTCCCCTCCGAATGGCGGCGCGCAAGACTGCGAGGTCCTGACGCTGAGGTTCGGGGCAGATGCTATTTGGTTTTACCCATCCACCTCTCCGAAGATGCCTAGTTGATTTATGGCACCGTGTATCGGAGGTTTAGACGGATGCGGCCGATGTAGCAAACTTCGTCAGATTCCCCTCGCTTGAGGGGTTTTTGATTGTGGGGATGCTCTTCCCTGCAGGCGCAAGCCCCTGTAGTTAATTATGCTACCGCATCGCGATAACAACTTTCTCCTTCTTCAGAATTTCACTTCATGTCGTGGGTGTTTGTTTTGTTTGTGGTTGCCCGTGGATTGTATACGGAGACTAAGCGATGCCGTCGCCCGTAGGACGTGGATTAGTCCAAATCCGTATTTACTTAGATTTGGGTTTGGTGTTTTAGTTTAAGCATGTGTTAGCCATATTTAGGTTAAGATCGACTTTTTCAAACCTTCCGTATAATATCTGGGAAGACGGATAGGCTGAAGCCTGTCGAGCGTAGGATCCGCGCCATGCCAGATTTCTTTCTCCACTTTGGTTTCTTCAGAGCGGTAGAATAGAATTGCTTTTTCGCTTTCTCGTCTGGGAGGGATATAGAACGTCTGCAGCTCTTCTACATTGTAGATATCAAGTGCATCCAGTTCTTTACGGTGTTTAAGCGGCACCATGGCGACTTGTAGACTTTGTTCTTCGTCAGCGGACATTTGTATTGAAGGTCGAGCAGGGAATACAGCATGGACCTCATCTTCCGAGTCGCTACCAAAGATCAACGTAGGAGCAGATGGCCCTGGCTTGTTGTATTGGGGCGGACCCGAATAAACTATCTCCTCTTCCTCCTCGGTATCACTCCCGAAAACAGGGATGGTGGCGTTAGCTTTGTTCTCCGGCTTGTGACACCTTTCCGTGTCTTCGAAATTCGGTAAGAAGTATTTGGCATCTTCATATTTGCGGACTTCGTTCACGGAAAATGGATTCAGTTCTCCTGCCACGGTATACTCGAGACCATCCTTAGCGTATTTCATACACTGATGTTGTGTAGAAGGGATGACGTTGTACTCGTGTAACCATGGTCGGCCGAGCAAAGCGTTGTAGCATGTCTTGGCGTCTATGACATGGAACTTAATGTCCGTGACGAGCAGCCCGAAGCGTAGCGTCAGTATCACAGACCCAAGAATTCTTGATGACTGGGAGTCGAACCCGGAGATGGTGATCTTGTCACGAGCAAGGTGCTGGACGCTCATGCAGATTTCTTTTAACACCCGAACATTGAGGAGGTTAACGGAGGATCCATTGTCGATCAGGATTTTGCCTATCTTTATATCGTGGCAGTATCCTGAGACATAGAGGGGGCGATTGTGTTCACACGTCCCAAGGAGAAGGTCTTCATCACCAAAAGCGACATCGGCCGTGTGCACTTCCTCTAATTCATCCTTCATCTTTTCCTCGGTCAGGAAAGCTTGGAATTGCTCCGGATCCTGTAGTGCCTTGATTAACGAATCTCTCGCCTCCTTTGATAGCAAAAGGGCGTCAAGAATGCTGAGCTGCGAGGGTAGTTTCCTCAGATGCGCTAAGACGTTGTAATTCACTTTATTTCTCTTCGGCGGGTCTTTGGCACTTAGCTCCTCCACAACTTGGTCATCTAAGACGATATCTTCAGGGACCTTCTCTTTTCCCTTATCTTTTTTATTTGAGGGTCCGAGATTCTTTTCGGGAAGCGTGCGATTACGTAGCCGGATATTTTCACAGACCTTCGGCTCTTCTTCTTTTCCCGAGGTGGACTCTTTAAAGAGAGGGCCAAGTTCCAGCTCCTCATCAGAATCGCTCCCGAATGTAGGCACCTGTGATCCCCCGGCGTTAACCATGCGACAATTACCGGTAGTTCTATTAAACCCTTTGGTCATATTTTTCCGCTCCCGACGAGTTTTGCGTTTCTTCCGCTTAAAATGTTGTCGATGGGCAACATATCCTTGCCACCATCTATCGAAAGCCTTGCACTCTTCCGTGGGGTGCGAAATCTTCTGATGATATAAGCAATAGGAGGGGTGCATTTCCACTTCATCGGTGATGCTTCCTTCAGAGGATGGTAGCTTCATGCCCATTGATATGGCCTTAGCAAACCTTTTCCTCATCTTGAATTGGCTTTTGTCGGTAGTGGAGGTATTTTGCTCCAGCAGGATCGTCTCAGCTCTTTCATCAAGTCGCCGGCGCTTGGCCCTTTCAAATATAGCCGTCTCGCGTTCTCGAACAGCTTTACTTTTTAAGAGAGCTTCATTGAGGAATGCGTCAATTACTTCATCCGATGGTCCCAGAATTTTTGGTTCAGGATCTGCCCCCAGCGTTTCAGTACAAGAAGTCTCCTCATCGTCCATGAACGAATGGGAAATCACATGACAGCTCGCCACGTATTCTTCAGATTCATCATATAAACTTTCTCCCTCATCTTCCTCTTGAAAGACGTGATTGAGGAACTCTTGGAATGTAATGGGAGTCCGTGCCTTCTGGTTGTATTCCTCCAGCGCGTCAATTTATTTTTGCAAGTCCGTACGCTTGTCGCCAGACTTCACGGGCTTCTTTGATTTCTTTTTCTTCTTCTTTGAAGATTTTGACGGCTGGTTGCGAGTGCTTGGACCACCACCATCGGTCTTTGGAGTTGCACGTAGCTTCAACATCCCCTCAATGACCTGAGGTTCCAACGGGTTTTTCCACCTAATCGCTGGGCACGTTTGAAGATCGTTTAGCATCCTCTTTGTCTTGGCTGATAATACAACCTCCCAAGGAGCTTCTTCAACGACAGAGCATGTTTCCCCCGGCGTATTCATCCCCTTAGAGGTGTGGGGCTACGGGGGATTCACCTTCCATTTGTCAGATAACGCGAACTTGCCCTGTCGGTACTGGTCTTCAAGCCAATTTTTGAAGACATAGCAATCTTCGATCGGATGACCCAGTACTCGATGATAAGGGCAGTAGTTGGGCTCATTGACATCATTTGGTTGCGACGGACGTTTTGGATCCAGCAGATTTATGAGTCGGTTGCGCAACGCCAGCTCGAATAACCTTCTCGTTTTATCTCGGGGGAAGGAGTAAGAACGTCCTAGCCTCTCTTCAAGGGCTACGTACGGACGCATATTACTTTGACGAACAGCCGGCTTTGAGTTGCTCGGTTGTTGTTGAGCATTAGCGACAACGATCGCTTTTCCCTTCCCCTTGTCATTTCGGGAGTCCGTCTTTGGAAGAGGGGGTTTATGGCCCATCTGATCCATTTGCGCTAGCTTGTCAATCAAGGCCTGGAAGGTAGTCGGCTTGAAAAACATCATAAATTGCGAGATGGTTGCTTGCGGATCAAGGGTTCCCACAAACATACCCACCGCGGGAGCTTCTTCAATGAGCTGTTCGCACTTCGACCATAAGTTCCGCCACCGTATAGCATATTGAACCCATGTCTCGCCTGGCTTTACCCTAGCGTTAATCAGTGCCGTCATCGGGGTACGTTCACTAGCGCTTGCAAAACGCTGAGTAAACAATAGCTCCATCTCCGCGAAGGTCTTGATAGAGTCGTTCGGGAGCTCAGAGTACCACTCGAACGCCGTATCTGATAAACTTCCAACAAACTGGCGAAGCAAAAGCTTGTCATCACCGTCGGTGTTGCCGCAGAGTGCCCTGAACTGGGCAACATGCTGGTGAGGATTGCCCGTCCCCTTGTAGACATGGAACTTGGGAATTGTGTAACCGGGCGGGTACTTGATTTGGTCGTACCAACTTGGATATGGCCGTCCCGTTTTTACGACCTGGCCAGCTGCTTCAGTCGCATGATGAACCCGTATTTTCTGGGCTATGTACTCGTCCAAATCGGCTTTGGAGATTGTCTCCTCCTTGGCTGTTGACAGAGCTGGCAGAGGATTTGACGTCTCTCCCCTATCGTCTTCAAGGATGATCGGGGGATCTTCGACCGGAGGATCTTGTTGGATCATCATCCCTACCATGTCTTGGAACAGGAGGCCCATACGCTTTATGTTGGCTGCTTGTTCAGCAGCCTCTTTATCCTTCTTCTCCAATATTCGACGAAGGAATTCGGCGTCGGTTTCTTCCTCCTGGCGTTCATTCGAAGACGTTTCAGGGTTTTCTTTGGGCCCAGTAAGTGCGGCCATAGTGTTCATCATCTCTTGGAGCTTCTGTTGCTGCTCCTGCGCTTTGGTCACTGATCGCGTAAGCGGTCGATGACCCGTAGATATGCGACTGTCCTCTTTACCAGACGCCACGTAGACGGTATGAACTACAATACCCTCTGACTTAGGGCGTTTGGGTTCACCACCTTTGATATTCATCGTCGGCGTAGGGACTTTTTCTGGCCTTCTTCTCTTATGGGCCGTAGAAGTTGAGGGGGCCGTTGCTTTGGGCACCCAAGCGGTCGTCGCCTTTCGTTGCTTGACCGAAGGATTTTCTTCTTCCCGTCCTTTCGACTTCTTCTGTTGGCGAGAGAAATTAGGATCAATGACAGATTCTCGGACTCGTCGCCATGTCTTATAGATCCTGGAGGACAGCGATTGAGGAGACTGCTCTGGCTTTTCTGCTTCCACGGTAGTCTCTACTGGTGGAAGAGATCTTTTGAGCACCGCAGTTGGCGAGTTTCTGCGTACTCTGTTCAGCAGCTCAAAGCTGTTCCCAGTTGGAACAGCAGCGTTAACTTCCACCGTTGGAGCTGGCGGAGTCATCCCAGAAGGGGAGTTACCCCCGGTCTTTCTTACCCGGCGCCAGTGACGTCGTCGGGCGCGACGAGTCGTCGGTATCGGTTCAGAGAAAGAAACAGCTTCTTCTTGCCTCCTGTTAAGGTGTGGGGCTGTTGCTGGCGTCAGCTTGTTGAAGACTGATGTCTTTTGAGCAGCAAGAGCAGGAGTGGGAGTTGGAACAGTCAATCTTGTAAAGACCGATCTCTTAGCAGGAGAAGCCGCCTTGACGACTTCAGGAGCAGGTTTGGCTACTCTTTTTGGAATAACCTTTTCTGGGACTGCAAGCTTCATCGTGGGCCCGCAGGAGTTTTGGCCCAGTTTGGAGAAGACCGAGGCATTGGTGTTGGGCGACCCGTTGAGAGGGGCCGCAGTAACTGAAAGTCGATCGAAGACCGACTTCTTAGGAGCTTCTTGTACGGGCACGGGGGTGCTGAAGCTTGTTGGCGGAAGCATAGTTCCGAAAAACAACCCTGTGGTGGCTTGAGTAATCTGCTCCACGGGCATGGTGAACAAAGAGGCCGCTTGGGGCCTGTAGGTTATGCCCCCAGTTGAGGCCGGACGCGAGCTGGAGCTGCAGTTAGAGCACTTCGAACAGGTAGAGGCCATCGATGCTTGATTTCTGCGCCAGGCAAAAGACCAAATCTTAGTAACTTAAAATCCGAAGGCAACCATTAACAAACCGCGATTCGTTCGCGAAGACGACACACGAAGTGTGGAGTGGAAAGAGGAAAAGGTCCCACCGGACGTGCCAGAATCTTTTCCCCTCCGAATGGCGGCGTACAAGACTGCGAGGTCCTGACGCTGAGGTTCGGGGCAGATGCTATTTAGTTTTACCCGTCCACCTCTCCGAAGATGCCAAGTTGATTTATGGCACCGTGTATCGGAGGTTTAGACGGATGCGGCCGATGTAGCAGACTTCGTCAGATTCCCCCTCGCTTGAGGGGTTTTTGATTGTGGGGACGCTCTTCCCTGCAGGCGCAAGCCCCTGCAGTTAATTACGCTACCGCATCGCGATAACAACTTTCTCCTTCTCCAGAATTTCACTTCGTGTCGTGGGTGTTTGTTTTGTTTGTGGTTGCCCGTGGATTGCATACGGAGACTAAGCGATGCCGTCGCCCATAGGACGTGGATTAGTCCAAATCCGTATTTACTTAGATTTGGGTTTGGTGTTTTAGTTTAAGGATGCGTTAGCCATATTTAGGCTAAGATCGACTTAAACGTTCGTTAAGGATACGTTAGTCCGATTTGAGACTAAGATCAACTTAACGGGATCGTTTGGATCCGACGAAGAGCATTTGGGGGATCTACTGTTCCAATTTAGGGACGTAGTGGTCCATAGGTAGTTTAAGGACATTGCGGTCCATTGGTAGTTTAAGGACATTGCGGTCCGTATTCCAGTTTAGGGACATGGTGGTCCATAGGTAGTTTAAGGACGCTTAAGTCCGTGAGTTTAAGGACCCCACAGTCCATCTTTTAGTTTGAGGACGCTTAAGTCCATGAGTTTAAGGACCCCACAGTCCGTGTTTTAGTTTAAGGACGCTTAATTCCATGAGTTTAAGGACCCCACAGTCCGTATTTTAGTTTAAGGACGCTTAAGTCTATGAGTTTAAGGACCCTACAGTCCGTGTTGATATGTGGTTGTCGGGACCCGTCACCTCTCTGACGTCGTTGAAGGATTACAACGATAGGAGTCAAAGGAGTTCGGAGATGTACCCTCGAACCGGTCGTAAATTGATTTAAGAGAGCAGCCGTGCACAATCAATTTAATTTGAGGACTTACGGCCATGATTGGGCTAAGTCCAGTTTGAAAATGTTTAACATTTTGTTTGTCTTTGGCCTATTAGGCCTGTGCACTGTATTTTTTATTTTGTTTAGGCTCTGCCCTTTTATAAATGATGCAGAGCATCTATTTTGTTTGGGCTCTGCCCTTTTTAATGCATTGCATTTTATTTTAGCCTGCTAGGCCTTTTTGATTTGGGCCTGACCCTTCAGTAAACAATGCAGTGCATTTGTCAGGTGCTTTGCGCCAATCATTGAGCGCAAGCGCTTGTGGTGGTGACACGTGTCATGCAAGCGCAGTGCGCTGCGTTTGCGCTGCTGACACGTGGCGCGCTGAGGTGAGTTGCGCCAGTTTCAGAGAGTAAGGCTCTATCTCAAAAGCGCATAGCGCAAATGGTTCAGATGCCGACACGTGGCGCTCTCTGGTGGCTTGCACCAACCGAAGAGCGCAACAACGCAGTTTTGCAAGTGCAAGGCACTATTAACTTGAGAATCTTTTTGATTCCAGAACCAATGGTTCATAAAAGAAGTGCAAAGCACTGCTTGGTTTCTTGATCTAATTTAGATCAAAGAAAACAAGTGTTTCTTATTTTTGTTGATCACAGAGAACCCATGGTTCATAAGTGCAAAGCACTATTATTATTATTTTTTGGTTTTTTATTGAAGATCATTGATCTTGTTCTTAGATCAATGATCTATTAGAAGAAATTCTTCTATCTAAAAGGTCTTTTACCTTTTTCTTCTCTCTGTTTTGAAATTTCTGATTTTCTCACAAAATGTTGATTCCTTTGAATTGAGGTCTAGGGGCCTTTATATAGTGCCCATAAATTTGTTAAAGAGATCTTTCTCTGAGTGATTTGGGGAATTTTCCCTACCGTTGGATCTTTGATCCAAGAGCTTCTGTTTTACAGAAGGTAATCTTCTTGTTTTAACAAGAACAGAAAAATCTTACTCGAATTTAATTCTGTTTGGCGCAAACGCCCCAGCGTGTGACACGTATCAAGCAGCGCAAAGCGCAGCGCAACTGCGCTGACACGTGTCGCGCAGCGCATAGCGCAGCGCAACTGCGCTGACACGTGTCGCGCAGCGCATAGCGCAGCGCAACTGCGCTTGCGCATCTGCGCTGACACGTGTCGCGCAGCGCAGCGCTTGCGCAACTGAAGCGTTGCTTCCTTTAATTTTGTTTTAAATAGAGCTTTGCTCTGATTGGGCGCGCTGCCTTGGGCGCTGCGCTGATGTATCAGCTTTTGACACGTGGCGCGTTGCGCGCAGCGCAAAGGATCTGAAGCGTTGCTTCATTTATTAAAATTTAAAATTTTAAAGTAGAGCTTTTCTCTGATTGGGGGAAGATGAAGCGTTTCTTCCTCTCCCGTTTTGGAATTTGAACAGAGCTTTGCTCTGATTGGGGGAAACAGCCAAGTGGAAGGTCGATATCTAGGCCCTGAGGGAGTTCAGCGTTGGGCGACCGAGGAGGATGTTGTAGGCTGATGGGATTCTCGCTACAATGAATTCCACAGGCACTGTTCGCGTACGGCCAGCCTCCCCGACGTTAAACTGCAGAGTGATTACCCCTTCCGCTGGGATAGAGTGGTTGGTGAATCCTGACAGGACGTGGGAGATCGGCCTTAGGTCTGCCGGGGTGAGCCCCATGCGCAGAAAGCAGTCGTAAAAGAGTATATCCGCCGAGCTTCCCGAGTCGACCAGTATCCTCTGCAGTTCGTATTTGTGGACACGAGTCGTCATCACTAGAGGGTCTTTGTGGGGCAGGGATATACCGTAGAGGTCCTCGTCGTTGAAAATGATCGGCTCGGACTCCCTAGCCTTCTTCCTCGGACGGCCGTTAGCCTCCACGAATGGCGTGGGGTGCTGAGCCTCGTAGGTACCCGACGTACCCCCCATTGACATGACCATGATTTGGCCAATTGTCAACTCACTGGGAGGGGGACGTTGCTCTTGCTCACGGTTTGTCTGCCGCTTGTCTCGCAAGTATGTCTCCAGGTGTCCCGAACGGATGAGCTCCTCGATGTAGTCTCGGAGCTTCTTACAGTTCTCCGTAGAGTGGCCTTGCGACCTGTGGAAGCCGCAGTAGGGGCCCCGGATGCGCTTTGCAGCCATGCGCGAGACCGTGTGGAGTTTGAAAAACCTCTCGCCCTTAGCCTCCTCTAGCAGTACCGCCTGGGAGATGTTGAGCAGGGCATACTCCTGAAACTTCAGGGAGTAGGGCTTTGGCCGCTCAAGCCTTTTTTTCTCTTTTCGCGCCCTTTTCCTCTGGTCAGTTTGCTCTGCCCGGGGGGATTCGCGTTCACTTCGGAATCGAGCTGGATCTCTCGCTCAGTCCAGGCCTTTACCTCGGCCATGGTCTTAGGTTGCGCTAATGCAAAAGAGCGTAACCACTCCTTGTGCCTAAGACCTGACCTGAGGGCCGTAATGACCGTCTCGTCCCGGTGTTCTGGGACCTCGAGGAGGGCGTTGTAGAAGCGGGCTACGTACCCTTTGAAGGTTTCCTTGTCCCTACTTTTTATTGTGAAGAGGTAGTCAACGGTCCGCCTCTGCCGCCTGTTCCCGACAAAGTGAATGAGGAATTGGGTGGCCAGCTCGTCGAAGGTTGAGATCGAGCGTGGCGCGAGTTCTCGGAACCAGTCTCATCCGGAGAGCATGAGAGTGGCCGGGAAAGCGCGGCATCGGGCGGCGTCAGAACAGTCTTGGAAACTCATCCCGGCTGTGAACGCGTCTAAATGGTCCTTCGGGTTGGACTTCCCGTCGAATAGTGAGACCTTTGGGGGCTTATTCCGGGAGGAGACATGGACGGAGAGAAGCTCTGCGGTGAAGAGCTTCGTGAGCGAGTCGGCGGCGTATTTAGCCCCGTCGCTCGAATGACGACCTTCCCGATGCATGTCTTCGATCTTCTTCTCGAGGGCGTCGAGTCGGCCGTGGTATCCCGATGAGTCGACATACTCAGATTTCTGGCCTCGGCTGCCGGAGGTCTCTGCGTGGACACAGCCCCAGTTCCGTTCGATGACGTTCCTCAGGTTTCCCGGCGAGGTCTTTTTCGAGCTGCCGTGGCGAGTCTCGTGTGCGTGACCCCGTCGAGGGAGGGGTGCCGGTCATGCCTGGGTACATGCGAGCTGACCGACACCTCCTCGGGAGGGACAGGGACGCGACGGGACTCGGTGCGAGGCGCCCTGGCGTAATACCTTGGATTTAAACTGTGCGGTGCCTATCGGGTCATTGAATATGTCGGCCCGGGGGACCCGCGGCCGCCGGAGACAGCGAGGCAGTGATCGGTTGCACCAACGCGTGCAGAGTCTTCTCTCCCTCTGTAGGTGTCCCGGTCCCGCGGAAGGGGAGCGGCGACCTGAGGAGTTTGCCCAGCCGCTTAGATGCGGACGAGCGCATCCACGACGGACGTGAGTCGATCTATCTGGACGGATAAGGCGTTATAGACACTCGGCGGAGGAGGGGATTCTCCCTCACATCCACTGTGGAGAGGCCGACGGCTGGTTCTTGGGTCGTCGCGGTGACCGCTTGCCATATAGTCGAGATCGGAAGATGAACTTTCGGTTGAGTGGAACTCGTTTCCCACAGACGGCGCCAACTGATGGAGCTCTGGATCTCCTTCAGATGTTATCCTCCGTTGATCTGCTGCAAAGGGCTGATGGACGACTGAGATTGAGTTGGAGGGTTGACCTCTGAAGAGTGTAGATCTCAATGGGCTTTGAATGGTTGTGGCCGAGCTACCTGCAAGGAAGTCCCGGGGTGGATGTCCCACCGAGGACCCTCCGACGATCAAGTTAGTGGTGCAAGTTGGGCAGAGTAGCGGCTCAGTGGAAAGAATTCTGTACCTCGATCGTCTGAGAGAGGGGTTTATATAGCGGCAGCAATGGGCAGGCAGACGCGAGAATCAAGCCGGCCGTTACGCCCCTGATGTCACGCCCGCATGATAGGCGGGATCCCGCATTAATGGCGATACATGCTCGTTAATGGTGGATCGTGATGGCGTGGAACGTGGGATTATGGGCGGCGGATATCTCGCGCATGGCGAGATTCGCGGAGCCGTGGCTGAGGCGCCTGCAGGTCGGTCAGGGTGAGACCGAGGAAGATCACCTCGGCGGGAGGCTCGGGCATGAGCGGAAGGCCGAGGCGTCTTGGTTCTGTAATAGTTCGGAGGCGAGCCGGGAGTGGTCTGGAAGGTCACAAAAGGTCGGGAAACTCCTCGGCACAAGTGGTCCGAGATGTGATCCCAACTGAAGTTCTTGATTCTTTCTTGTAGTTCTGAGGCACGTCATCTGCCACGTGTCTGTATCTGGAGGGTCACGATACCGAGCCTCATCAATACCCTTCTAAAATTCCATAATAAAAAATATATAAGGATGTTGGAATTTTAACATACAGCTAAGAAAAATGTTGCGGGCTTGTAATTTCTATCAAAGTCTATCCAAGATGCAAACACAATAGGCCAACATGTTTGACACTAATATGTAGATGTTATGGGTCCCACCACTTTGTCTATTGGGTAGATTTGGGTAGGATTTCAAATCGGTAGGTAAAATGTAGCTCAATACACTTCCTTCTTTGGGGAGAGTACGGGGTTCGATCCCCGTTGGGGGATGATCATAAATTAACATTTTTGGAGTAAATTCGTAGGTCCCCTGTGTGTGTGATGTGTGCGTGGGTTGCATGCATATGTTAGGGCTTATGGGCCAAAAAGGCAAAAAAATGCCCGCTATGAGCAAAAATACTTTTTTTATTGCAATTTGTCTATCCAAAAGTTTACTCAAAAGATAAACATCATGGGTCTATCTATTTGACCATATTACTTATGTGTTGTGGGTCCTATCATTTTGTATTTTGGATAAACTTTTAGATAGATAAATTGCGGGTAGGAAAAGTATTGCTGAGCTATGAGGTATGGAAATTGATCCTCTTTCTTAGCTAGCATGCAGTTATTTTGTTACAATTTGAAATCAAAATCTCACACATAAATCCAATTATATATAATTTCTTGAATAACTTTCTCTTCCTCGTATTGGCTTCAATGATTTCTGGTAAAATTTAGATTTCTTAAAGATTTCTAAAAGTTTTTTAATTAAATATTAGTAGTGAAAATAAATCTAAAGAGATTTGGAATAGCTGGGTTGCTTGTTGACCAAGTCTTCTAGTTCTTCTAGGAATGTTAAAAGACTTTTAATATAGATTTTTAAAGATTTGACTCAAAATCTTAAAAAAAAAAAAGAAATTGTAAGAGATGACAATATTTTTATGTCTTTCAGACCAGATAATAGATTTTTTTGGAGACAACCAGTTGAGATGAAACCGTCAAACTTATATTTTAAAAGACAAAAAAAATATAATTATGGTCACCAACAACATCTTAACTGGTTGTAGAAAATTTATATTAAAAAAACCCTAATAAATTAACAAACATGTAGAAAATTATGGTCACCTATGGAGACTCTCCTAAGATTCGTGGATGTATCAAGGACAAGGTATAGAATTATTTCAGAAGATTGTTATTCGAGGAACATACCCCTCTCAACATTAGGCATCATGCATCCTTGTTACTTATGATACGAACTAATTATGTACCGTTCCCATGGAATGATAGGCCCGATGAAACTCGTTAATTATTGCCACCAAGCCAAGACCGCCGCCGTCTTATGGATTCATGCCATGGTCTACTTCTCTATAAAGATCCCCGTTCGTATACTAGCAAGCATGGTTGGTATTGTTGCAACCGTGCGTAGGTGCACAACCCTGTAACCAATCAATTGATCCGGCTGCCTATAGCCATTAACCAAGATATGCATGCTTACAGTTATGGTGGAATTGCATTATCTCGCACGCTGTGCAAAAAAGGAGGCAGGACGTTATATATGTGCTCGAGGTCTTCTCTTCGGAAACGGGCAGTTGGCATGCATGTAGCCGAGGAAACCGTGTTATACTACGAAACATAGCACCATTTCCCACGTTTATCTTCACTACCGGTGTGATATGTACTTGAGCTACACAGAATATCAATGGTTTCTTTACTAGCATTTTGCTTCGTTTCTTCTTTTAGTTATTGTATATTTGTTATTATTGGTTGTATGTATAGTTGTAGTTAGCAATGGGACAATAATTTATAACAAATGAGAGCCCAAGTTTTGAGTTCTTATAGATTGGTTTTGTGGGAGGAGATGAAGATGGCTGTGTTTCCATCTCTCCCTTTAATTAGGAGATAAAAGAGTTGTATAAAGGGTAAGTAGGAGATTGATTTTGATAAGTAACATTGCAGAAAATATGGAAAAATGTTGGATTATAAGATATTTGAATATAACTGTATTAGATATCATGGTTATCATAAATCAGATATAGAAAACATTTTACATATACTACAATATGAGAACTTATACTCTTGAGCCCTGGTTTGGCTACAACGTTTCCGAAACCATGGTTTTAATTAAGTTAAAACGAGACCACGTGGTTTCATAAAATCGGGGTTCCACAAAACTTAGGGTCGTTTGGAAACATTGTTTATGAAACCGATGTTTTATTTAATTTAATTTATATTTAAAGGAGGGTGGAAGGAGGGGAAGAGCGAGAAACTTTCCGATACTTCACTTATTTGGGTTCAATAAAATGGGGTTTCAAGCCATCAAAACTTTTTTAAACCGCATTTTGGAAAACTCTATTTTTATTGTCAAAGGAGCTATAGTTTTAATTTTTGGAGTTTATAGCATAACAAGCCCATGAAACTACGTCACCCCGTTGCCTTAATGTGTTACTTAAGGGAAGCTTGAAAATAATTAACAATAGTAGCTATTTAGCATAGAATAATATCGTACATAAGAATGAGAATTTATAAAACAACAAGATTTATTTTATTTTGATTTCTTGAAGATTTGGTCTTATTTAAAAAGATCGGCCATATTTAGTTAGGTGGGTGGGATTTATTAGAAAAGAAAAAAGAATTTTTTTTGTAGCGGTTTTAATCTCATGGGGAAAGGTTTCTTCGAATACATTAGATTTGGAATATATAGACAGTTTATTTGGCAACCTTTTTTGTTATTTTAGAAGATTTTGGGTACCCTTATATAAGAAATCAATAATTTATTTAAATTTTGCAAATTTCTCATCTCTACCAAAGCTTGCACACATCAAAAAATGGGCAGCTATCTTTCTACATTAAGAGATGAAAAGGTTGCAATCAACCAAAACGACGATTTCCCGACAAACGGAAATGGAAATGCTTCCATCATCTTAAACGACGATGTCACGATAAATATCCTCTCTAAATTGCCGATGGAGTCTCTTCTACGGTTCATGTATGTATCTAAGGCATGGCGTAAGTTTATTTCAGAACATTCCTCTCCGAAAAAGACGCCCCTTTCGACATTCGGCCTCCTCATCGATAACATTAATCCAAGAAGGATCAATTATCTACCGTTCCCGTGGATTAATACACCTATTGCGATTCCCGTCTTTTCATTGTCACCAGATAAAGGGTTCTATCTTATGGATTCATGCAACGGCCTGCTTCTCTACATGGAAGCCAACCGGATGGATTCCCATGGCGTATACTTGGTGTTCAACCCTATAACCAAGCAACTGATCCGTCTGCCTCTAGCTGGTAAGCAAGATAACAACACTTGCCTCCACGGTGGAATCGCTTTCGATCCAAACATCTCTCGTCACTTCAAAGTCGTTTGTCATGTAAGAAACAGAGGCCGGGCCACGCTCGAGATCTTCTCTTCTGAAACTGGCAGCTGGCGCATAGCCGATGAAGCCTCACCAGAAAGCATAAGACCGTCTCCCAGTTTTGCCTTTGTGAATGCGCTGATGTACTTGAGCTTCAGAAGACATAATAATATCCTGAGAATTGATCTCGGAAGAAATAGCTTCCATAGCATAAGTTTGCCTATGCCACAGGGACAGTTTATTGTCGGAAAGTGCAAGGAGCGAATATATTGCTCCATGTGCGATGGATTAGACTTACGGATTTGGATGCTCGAAGAGAATGGAGAAGATTATAAATGGTTATTGAAGCATGTTTGCAGTCAAATTAGCTTAACCTGGCAAGTGCCTAACCGACGGCATCATACCATATCCCAATTCTTGCGGCCGTTGGTTTTTTATCCGGATGCCGAAATCATTTTCATCGAATTCATTAACGCGATCCTTTACTATGATTTTAGCAGTAGAAAGATGGTGGAATTCTACACCTTGGATGACGATGAGCTCGGAGTTTACAAGGTCTTCACTCTATCACCTAGCCCTTTTAAGATTCTTATGAATTAATCGATCCCTGAAATAATCTGCACAGATTATCACTCCTTCTCTTTGTGTTTTTAAAGATATTCAATCTTTATATCCTAGAGTTGGCTATTTGTTAAGCTCGATGGTTTATTTAATGTTTTGGTTTTAATTAATTACTCTATAAAGAATTGCATGAATTATTGGCTACTTATTGTGTTTTAGGGCTTTTAGCAATTAAAAAGTCCACCAAGATCGAAGATAAGCTGATAATCTTATATGCATATGCCAAACCTACCAAGCTGGTGGGTGCATGTTACTTTCAATACCGTCATCTTAGGAAATATGACGGCATTGAAAGTGACATAGAGCAAATAGAAAGGCTGGCAGGGAATCAAAATCCCACCAGCATGGTAGCATGGTAGTAAAATTAGTGCTCACGGTTGCAGTTGTGAATACTTGGTGCACAACCCTTTAACCAATCGATTGATCCGACCACATGTAGCTATTACCAAAGAAGAGCATGTGGAATAGCTTTCGATCCCAAGATTTCTGCACTTCAAAGTTGAGCTTTGTGCAGAAACAGAGGCAGGGCTTAAGGTTATCGAGATCTTCTCTTCGGAAACTAACAGTTGGTGCATAATCAATGAAACCTCGTCGCTAAACATGATATCGTTTCCCAGGTTTATCTTTGCAAATAGGGAGATGTACTTAAGCTTTGTAATGTCTCACGATGCATATTATAATTTATTGAGACTTGATCTTGGAAAAAAAATAACAACTATATATTTTACTATAAAGATGCCTATACCAACAATGCACTCTCCCCAAATGTCTTTCTTTTCCCTCCTTTTTCTACCTTCATGCAATCTCTTTAATTTTCTCTACTCTTCTAGTTAGTTTCCATACTATCCAAAACCTAAATAGCACCAAAAATCTAAACCAATCAAACCATAACCCAAGAAATCTAGATCAATCAAACCCTACCTCAAAAAGCCAAAATAAAATCATGCCCTAAGATAACATATATTTTGGACATGATTTCACTGTCTGCTTTCCAACGGTGTTATATATACATATAGAGTAGGTTAACCGTTAATTTTTTCATCACTTGATGCATGCTTAAGATTTTAAGAATTTAAAAAATTGTGTGAATTTTTCTGTACAGCTATTTTAAGATATAATGACCGTCACGCCCCGCTTCACAGTAGACGAAAACGGTGACGTGGTAAGCCCGCGGCATACTTATCCAAAGAAAGTCATTTCTTAAATAAATATACTAAGTGTATTGAAACAATAATACACAATACAAGAATAAACGGAGACTATAAAATTTTTCAACAAATATCTTTATTTACATTCAAACTTGAAATATTTACCAATACATAGGTTCAACTGAAAAGTAAGTACAATAACAGAAATATTTAAACATGTGGCATATATAAACTGAAAAAAAGAATAGCTAGTCTAAGCATGAACCGCGATCTGATCGTACTCTTCCTCTGTGGTGTCCATCTTTTTAGTCTCCACGGTATCTGACGAGCATTCCAAGAAAACAAACATGGATAGAATGTGCGTCGGCGAACTAGCGCTCGGTAAGTCCCAAAGGTAGGGTAAAAGTGAAAAATGACAAATATAGAATAATCATGAAGTAATGTATATGAAGAGTAAAAGTATATGGAAATGAACATGAGTATATGTACTATAGGTCTCTATATAGTCACTATGTTAACGTTAAGTTCCAAGTGTGAATGTCAATGCAACCGTAAAAGTATTCACGAGCTCAAGAGTGGGGCCCTAGGAGTAAGGAAACATGAGCCCATTTCATGTGTTAGCAGCGGGACTCCAAGCTGTGAAGGAGTCGACTCGACTGAGATTCGAGTAAATAATTCGAGTAGGTTAATACGGGCTTTCTGAAGTTCCGTTGGATTCACACCTGAAACTATCCAAACACCCCGAGTATAATAGATTATAATTGTTATATCGATTTCGTTGATTTGATTGGTTGATTATAATGTGTCTTGATCGAAACCATAGATTGCAAAAGTGAAATAATGCAGTCGAGTAATTCAAGTAGAATGCGGGTCATGTCAATTGCAATTCTGGGTCGAGCCAAGTTAGTTCGAGTAAATTGAGTTCGAGTTCAAGTTTAATTTTGGGTTCGAATTTGGATTCGAGTTCGAGTTTAAAGTCAAGTTAGGTTTGAGTTTGGATTTGAGTTACAGTCATTTTATATTACTAGATTTAACTTTGAAGATCTTAAGTTCAGAAATAATCGGAAAACCGCTGCACATAGAGGGCGGAATTTATGTCTTTTTTCAAGACGATTGTCATTGATAATTTCAGGCCCAGCTTCCAATAGACGGAAACGGTGACGTGGTAAGCCCGCGATATATTTATCCAGAGAAGGTCATTCCCTAAATAAATATACTAAGCGTATTGAAAACAATAATATATAATACAAGAATAAATTGAGACTGTAAAATTTTTCAACAAATATTTTTATTTATATTCAACTTTCAATATTTATAAATACAAGAATTTATGCTGGAAAGTAAATACAATAAGGAAAATGCCTAAACAAGTGGCATACATAAACTGAAGAAAAAATGAAGCTGAGCTAGCCCTGGGTAGAGATCTGGTTGTAGTCATCCTCTGTGATTTCAACCTCCTCCGTCTCGACCGTATCTAACGAACATTCCAAGAGAAGAAAAGTGGGTGGAATGCCCGTCAGCGAACTAGCGCTTGGTAAGTTCCAAAGACAGGTGAGAGTAAAGAAAATAACAAGTGTAGAATATATATGACGAGTAAACGTATTTGATCATGGGTAAATATATTCTATAGGTCTCTATATGGTCACTATGTTAACGTTAAGTTTCAAGTGTGAATATCAACACAGCCGTAGAAGTATTCACAAGCTCAAGAATGGAGCCCCAGGAGCAAGAAAACATGGACCCATTTCATGTGTTGGTATCTGGGTTCTAGGCTGTGGATGAGTCCACCCGACTGATATTCGAGTAAAATAAAAAAAAATGTTAATACGAGACTCGTGAAGCTCCGTTGGATTCACACAAGAAACTATCCCAAACACCCCGAGTATAATATATTATAACTGGTTAATATACTTAATTGATTTGATTGATTAATTAGCATGTATTGATCGAAACCATAGATTGTAAAAAGTGTAGAATGTAGTTGAGCGAGTCGAGAAATATGTGAGTCATGAAAATTGTAATCTTGGTTCGACTCAAGTTGGTTCGAGTGGTTTGAGTTCCAGTTCATAGTTGAGTTTTGATTTGAGTTAGGTTAGGGTTCGAGTTTGTATTCGAGTTTAGATTCGAGTTCATGTCTTTTCATGTGAATTGATATAAATTGTTAAAAATCTTATGTTCGAGAGATATCGGCAACTGTTGCACATGTACGGCAGGATTTGCGTCTTTTTCCAAGACAATTGACATTTGATAACTCCGTTAAGTTGTCTAACCTGAATAGGCAAGCACTCACTCTCTCTGGCTTCCAGGGGCTCAAGAGAATTGATCCCGCTTAAACATATATTAATTCCAGAGCCCTTAAAATATTGTTTGCATATCTCGAGAGGGTTTTATGAAAAATACTTTAATATAGTTTAAAAATAAATCTCGAGGGTGATTTATAATATTTAGAATTTTTATGAACATGTATTTTATTTGTTGCGGTGTTTTGGTGATAAAACCTATCTTTTTGAAAGTTTGTGCTATTTTTTATGAAAACTACTAATTTTGAAAACTTGGTTGCATTTTATTAACAATTTTTAATCTTTCCTTTTAAAAAATATAGTTTCTTAATTTGTTTTATTGAAAATACGGATTTATGATTTTTATATAATTTTTCAAAACTTAGTTTTGTTTGGAAAAGTCGCGTTTGTTAAAAACCGTATTTTTATTCCTTTCGAGACCGAATAATCCGTGAGGAGTTCTTCATCTCGCTCTACTGTCCCAAGAATGTGCGATAATCCACACCATCCATTAGCGGGTCCGCTAACGAGAGTTGTAGACGCGTAATTGCCAAGGATTTTGAAATACCGATTTAAGAAACCCGTTTTGAAACGGTGTGGTATTTTAATGAAAAAGTTATTCTTTAAATTAACTATAGATTTAGAATACCGTGCTATGGAACCATAGTGTGCGTGTAAGGTAGGTCGTTACTCCGTGAAGTTTTTCTAAAGATATTTAAACTAATTATCAAAAAGTGTTATACTAAAGTTTATGCTATTTTAATAAAAAAGTTTGTTATATGTTTGCTTCCTATGAAATTTTTATTAAATTAAAAACTAAATGATATGAAATTATGTTAAGATTAAGGTTTTAACGGCTCTAAAATCTCTGTACAAAATTTTCCTATTAATATACAAGAAAAAAGTATTACAGTCTTAGTTTGAGTTATAAGTCAATTTTGTTAAATAAAAGTAAGAAGATACTTGTAGCTTACTGGTAAAGCCTTTGCACTGTTGTAGCGTAGCATGTGTGTTCGATTCCCATCATACACAATTATTTTTTCTGATTTTTCCTTTTAACTTTTTGGAAGCCCAAAATATTTCACTGAAATACACGGAAAATGAAAAGTTCAGAAAAATTAAACATGTGGAAAATGGTGTAAACAGAGAGTTGATCAGATGGCATGAATCTCGAGGCAAATGCCTCAGGATCGACCGGCAGAATTGAGCATGGGGCCGGCGGGGACGGTCATATCGAGCCCGATGAGCTCCGTGCTTTGCACACTCATCTCTTCAGTTACCCTTAATTTCTCTGCACTGTTTGGTTTCCCTGCAATCAAACAGAGACCTTTCATTTCATAATTTTACACCATTTTAACACTTTTTAATTCACAATTTTAAAACCCAAACCCTAATTCTCCAATATAAATACCACCCCCTATCTTGGCTCAGCACCATTCTGAAAATTCTAACCAAAACATTCTAAAAAGTTCCTAAGAGCAAGTGGAGTAAAGTGGAGTTAGCGAGCAAGTTAGTTCCGATGAAGATCGAAACCAATCCGGAGCTCCTACGACGCCCCGAAACATCCCTCTTCTTCCTTACTCTTCCTTTCACGTATTCAAACCATAAGTCCCTTCCAATTCTCCTCCTTTTCATTGATACTCATTTTAAATCAAATATCGGTAAAAGTGAAGTTATTACTGATATCATCTTTTCTAAAACCTATAACTCCATTTTCTTTTATCATTTGGTCAAACCAATTTTATCATTTCACTTATAATCTTAATACCAATATTTAGAATCAAGTTTAACCAAGAATCTCATGTGAAACAACCATAATTGAACTTTTATATTAAAATACCATGGACTTTGTTATCACACATTTTCGACTAATCGTTTAAACAATACCTTTAGGAAAACTACATGGGGTAACGACCTACCCCACATGCACACTTGGTTTCATAGCACGATACCTAATTGTATGTATTTTTGGTTAGAAGATAGTATTTACAATAAAATACCACATAACTTAAAACCGGGTTTCTTTTATACAGTATTTCATACTCCTTTGCAATTATGCATTTACAACCCTTTTTAGGGGATCCGCTAATGGATGGTGCGGATTATCGTACATCCCGGGGATAGTACAGTGAGATGCAGACCTCCTCACAGAGCATTCGATCTCGAAAAGATATAAATACGGTTTTTAAGAAAAACGAATTTTCTAAATAAAACTATTTTTTTTTAAAAAATTAAAATTATATAAAATTATAAATCCATATTTTCATCATATTATTAAAATATATTTTTATACAAAAAATGAAAGATGTAAATAAAATACCATCAAGATACCAAAAAGAACAAGTTTTTCAATAAAATACCATAAACTTTCAAAAACTAGGTCTTCATCATTAAAATACCTCACTACTTAAAACACATGCTCATGAAAACCCTAAATAATACAAATCACCCTCGAGGTTTACTTTTTAACTATACTAAACTATTTTTCATAAAACTTCCTCGAGATATACAAAACAATATTTTAAGAATTCTAGTAAATATGAGTTTAAGCGGGATCAATTCTCTTGAGCCCCAGGGAGCCGGAGAAAGTGAGTGCTTGCCTATTCAGGTTAGAAAACTTAACCGGAGTTATCAATGGCAATTGTCTTGAAAAAAGAACAAATCCTGCCGTCCATGTGCAGCAGTTGCCGATGACTCCTGAACCTAAGAATTCATGAGTTAAACCAGTACTAGTGTCTGACTCGGTCTGAGTCTAAGCTCAAACCTAAATCCAAACTCAAACACGAATACTTGATCATGAACAAGAATACTCGAAATCAAACATCAATATTAAACATGTACACTTGACTTAATTTGACATGACTACTTGAACACATGATTACATCATGAACATGAATACTTGAACATTTTGTATCTATGGTTTCGGCAAGACTTGTAAACATAATCTATACAATACATTACGCAGGGATAAAGGGGAATATTGGTACGGAATGTAAATTGTGGCACGAGAGGTCGCTTAAAAGCAACCTACATGAATTCTCGTGTCGTTGTCCCGTGGGTTATGACGGGGCCTTGTACTACATGTTACCATAGTCCACGGGGTAAGATGGACTCCTCTTGTATACATGAATACTTTCTTTACCAAACTACAAACAATCACATTAGAATAACTATCTTATACCTGTGAACCATCATATACAACTTTACCAGTTCATTTCACTCTATATACTACCTTCTCTTCTTTTGGAACTTACTGAGCATTAGTTCGCTGACGACATTCCTTTCTATTTCTTTCTTTGTAATGTTCGTCAGGAGGACCGGACACTGAGGAGACAGAGCCGAGCCAGGAGTACTTGGACCAGCTACAGCTCAGCCTGACTACTAGTTCCTCTGCACTTATTTTTTTGTTTGCCATTATTTAGGCACTGCTTTACTCATTGTATCTTTTTATTTTCAAAACAGAGTTATATAAAGTTGAATGTAAATAAAGTTATTGTTCATTTTATTCTCTTGTCATTCTTATACATTTTTATATGTTGCTTAATTACGCTTAACGTATTTATTTCATAGTAAATACGTTGCGGCCTGCCATGTCACATTTTCCGTATACTGGGAAGCGGGGCGCGACAGGTGTAACGACCATGTTTTCTAATACCTAATAAAATATATTCTATTTATATTTCTACTATCAAATAATTATTTATATGTTTCTTTCATATAATACTAATTTTTAAAGTAGTGTTAATAATTTTTTAAAGCAGTAAATATGATTAAAGGAAATTTCTAAAATCTATTTATTATTTTTATAAGCTTAAAATGTTATAGAAAGATTTTATAATACCTTAAAATAATCTACATATTTTTATTATCAATTAAAATAATTAATTCGTAATTTAAAATATTTTAAAGATGAACTAGATATTATATAATTTAGAAATAGATATACTAATTATTTTTAGCCCAAAACTATTTTTATATTAAAGATAATAATAAAATATATTTTCTGAAATTTTTCCATAATTTTCCCGTATTTTTTACTATTTTTAACAAATTATTCAAAGCCAAATCAATATTTTAAATAATTTGCTATTTTAATTATTATTATTTTTATTTATTTTAAATTTTTAAATCCTTTTAACCTGGACCGTTGGATCCAAGATCCAACGGCCCAGAGTTCTGCGACGGCGCCCACGTGGTGATCCGCACCCACGGCTGCGGACCAATCGAAGCGCGACACGTGGCGATGGGCGGTGCGATCTGCGCCGTTGGATGCAGATCCAACGGCTGAGGTTTTAGGCGGCGGGCGCAATCATTGCAGCAATCATTAGCGGCGCAGATTTTGAGGATTTTTTGGATTTTCTTGTTACTTTTGAACGCTATAAATAGACACCTTCAAACCTAAATTTCTCACACCTTAGAACTCCAAAAATTCTGGGAAAAAATACCGGTGCCTTCGTATCGACGACGCCGATGCTACGGCTCCATCCAATTGCAGAGGAATAATCGGGACGCGGAGTTATTGAGGATTTAGTACGAGACTACGTTTTCAGCTCTTCGGCTTTCCGACTCAAACAAAAGGTAGGATCCGCCTCTCTTTCCTTTTCTTGTCACCCTCTTCTATCTCAATAACCTAGTTCCAATTTCTAATCATCAACCCCATTTAAAATAGTGTTATAATATTTGTTCATACTCTTTCTAAAATTCTAGTTTATGACAACATGACATATACAAACTTGATACGGTTAGGGTTAGAATGCGCAGACCTAGGTATGGAATACTTTATGAAGATCCCTGCAGGCAGGGTGAACAGTCCAATATATGGGCGACTATATAAATATGAAGATCCCGATATTCCGGGTGAACAGTCCAATATATGGGCGACTACAAATATGTAGATCCCGATATTCCGGGTGATCAGTCCAATATATGGGCGACTATACAATGTGGAAATTCCATGCCTAGAATTATACGCACTAACTCTAATTCGTCCGAACCTTTATACTGAACCACAGGGATGGGTAGTTTGATTAGGCAAGGATAATTCGGAACTCGGATTCCCCTACTACTCGATCATGATCCCAGGAAGTGAAACGATACATTTCACTTCCCCAGTTGTTGTTCCGTGGCTACAACGGAATAATCACGAGTATCCGGACCCTTGTTTAACAAACTAATACATACTATTACCTTCATCTACACATAACTTACAACATATATAAGCTACTCATATTCACATATCCAATTTGTGCATAACCTCATATCCTTATACACATGTACATCATATTCATTATACGCACATGTTTGTTTCTATACCCTTACTATCTTATGAGGCAATCCTATCCGAGTATAACTCGCTGACGGACCTTCCTTTTCTTTCTCTATCCTTGGAATGTTCATCAGATAAGAATGGGCATTACAGCGAAGATCAAGGTGTGAAGCCAGCTTATGAAGATTATGCAGACAGGACAATGGAAGATTAGATAGTTTTAATTTTTGTTGTTGCCCACATGTTTAGGGCTTTTTGTTTCTCTTTTGATGTAAATAAACTACTTAGTTTATTTTACTATTTTCCTTTGGGATGTAATAAAGTTTGGTTAATGGAAATAAAATGCCTTTCGCTTTTATTATTTTTGTTTTGGTACACATCCTGCATATTAATTATTTATACGCTTAACGTAACTGTATTGAATAGACCACCTTCAATACAGTTAGGTTGCGGACCTTACCACGTCTTCCTTCTCCTTTTTTTGGGAAGCGGGGCGTGACAGGTTTTTGTGGTGGCCCATGCAGGTCTTCTTGTGTACTAAAATAAAACCATTAACTGACTTATTATATTTGTGAATCTTATCCATCTATACCGATATTATAGTTTTTTCCTATGTCCCTTGTCCCTTCCTTGACATTATGTACCTTGACCATGACATTTCCTTCTGGTCATGGCAAATCTTTCCATCAATTCATATCTTTCCTTCAACTTCCAAACTTTTCCATTCGGAAGCAACTACCAATTTTATAATTTCCAATTCTTTATACCTAACCCTTCAAGACTTTCCATGCATCAAGTGATACACCAACTCACGGAAGCGAGGAAACGGGATGAGAGTGCGAGACCAAAATATTTAACCTCGATAATCTCTTCTTAGTGATTTCTTTCTTCCTTTCCTTGACCTACCTTCTGAAATTTCGAGGACGAAATTATTTTAAGGAGGGTAGATTGTAACGACCATGTTTTCTAATACCTAATAAAGTATATTTTATTTATATTTCTACTATCAAATAATTATTTACATGTTTCTTTCATATAATACTAATTTTTAAAGTAGTGTTAATAATTTTTTTAAACAGTAAATATGATTAAAGGAAATTTCTAAAATCTATTTATTATTTTTATAAGCTTAAAATGTTTTAGAAAGATTTTATAATACCTTAAAATAATTTACATATTTTTATTATCAATTAAAATAATTAATTCGTAATTTAAAATATTTTAAAGATGAACTAGATATTATATAATTTAGAAATATAAATACTAATTTTTTTAGCCCAAAACTATTTTTATATTAAAGATAATAATAAAATATATTTTCTGAAATTTTTCCATAATTTTCCCTTATTTTTACTATTTTTAACAAATATTTCAAAGCCAAATCAATATTTTAAATAATCTGCTATTTTATTTATTTTTATTTTTATTTATTTTAAATTTTTAAATCCTTTTAACCTGAACCGTTGGATCCAAGATCCAACGGCCCAGAGTTCTGCGACGATGCCCACGTGGTGATCCGCACCCACGGCTGCGGACCAATCGAAGCGCGATACGTGGCGATGGGCGGTGCGATCTGCGCCGTTGGATGCAGATCCAACGGCTGAAGTTTTAGGCGGCAGGCGCAATCATTGCAGCAATCATTAGCGGTGCAGATTTTGAGGATTTTTTGGATTTTCTTGTTACTTTTGAACGCTATAAATAGACACCTTCAAACCTAAATTTCTCACACCTCAGAACTCCAAAAATTCTGAAAAAAAATATCGGTACCTTCGTATCGACGACGCCAACGCTACGGATCCATCCAATCGCAGAGGAAAAATTGGGACGCGGAGTTATTGAGGATTTAGTACGAGACTACGTTTTCAGCTCTTCGGCTTTCCGACTCAAACAAAAGGTAAGATCCGCATCACTCTCCTTTTCCTGTCACCTTCTTCTATCTCAATAACCTAGTTCCAATTTCTAATCATCAACCCCCATTTAAAATAGTGTTATAATATTTGTGCATACTCTTTGTAAAATTCTAGTTTATGACAACATGACATATACAAACTTGATACGGTTAGGGTTAGAATGCGTGGACCTAGGTATGGAATACTTTATGAAGATCCCTGTAGGTAGGGTGAACAGTCCTATATATGGGAGACTATATAAATATGAAGATCCCGATATTCCGGGTGAACAGTCCAATATATGGGCGACTACAAATATGAAGATCCCGATATTCCGGGTGACCGGTCCAATATATGGGCGACTATACAATGTGGAAATTCCATGCCTAGAAGTATACGCACTAACTCTAATTCGTCCAAACCTTTATACTGAACCACGGGGATGGGTAGTTTGATTAGGCAAGGATAATTCAGAACTCGGATTCCCCTACTATTCGATCATGATCCCGGGAAGTGAAACGGTACATTTCACTTCCCCAGTTGTTATTCTATGGCTACAACGGAATAATCACGAGTATCCAGACCCTTATTTAACAAACTAATACATACTATTACCTTCATCTACACATAACTTACAACATATATAACCTACTCATATTCACATATCCAATTTGTACATAACCTCATATCCTTATATACATGTACATCATATTCATTATACACGCCTGTTTGTTTCTATACCCTTACTATCTTATGAGGCAATCCTACCCGAGTATAACTCGCTGACGGACCTTCCTTTTCTTTCTCTATCCTTGGAATGTCCGTCAGATAAGAATGAGCATTACAGCGAAGATCAAGGTGTGAAGCCAGCTTATGAAGATTATGTAGACAGGACAATAGAAGATTAAATAGTTTTAAATTTTGTTGTTGCCCACATGTTTAGGGCTTTTTGTTTCTCCTTTGATGTAAATAAACTACTTAGTTTATTTTACTATTTTCCTTTGGGATGTAATAAAGTTTGGTTAATGGAAATAAAATGCCTTTCGCTTTTATTATTTTTGTTTTGGTACACATCCTGCATATTAATTATTTATACGCTTAACGTAACTGTATTGAATAGACCACCTTCAATACAGTTAGGTTGCGGACCTTGCCACGTCTTCCTTCTCCTTCTTTTGGGAAGCGGGGCGTGACAACAGGTTTTGTTGGTGGCCCATGCAGGTCAGTTCTGCATAAAGTCTTAAGCAATATATCACAAGAATTATAAGAACCAGGAACTATACATTCCTTACATTTCTAATTTCTTGAATCTATCCTAACTATTCCTCTTCTATCAAGGTCATGGACTCTCCCAATAACACCAGCACGCACGTCAATGGAAACACTCCACCGCCTACTCTACCACCACCATATACCGTTGCAGCTCCTATCAATGAGCAAACGACACTACTTTAGGCTATAAAGAGCCTATTGGAGGGTCAGCAGTAGCAGACTGCTATCCTCATGCACCGCCCCGAAGCCGAGGTACCCGGAGTCAAACAATTTCGGGCACTGCACCCAAAACACTTCTCGGGGAAAGAGAGCCCACTTGAGGCAGAAGAATGTGCTGAATCGATAGAAGCTGATCTGGCAGCAGCTCAAATGTCAAATATTGCCTGGGTGAGAGTTGCTAAGCTGCAACTGACAGACACTGCTAGAGTCTGGTGGAAGGCTGAGGAAAGCCGACTCACACAACCGATAAATTAGAAGACGTTTCACGATCTGTTCTATGCGAAGTACTTCCCTAAGACTATCTGTTTTGATATGGAGCAGTAGTTCATCCATCTACAACAAGGCTCGATGTGGGTCAAGTCTGTGGATGAATACGATACTGAGTTTACCATGCTCAGCAGGTAAGATATCTCAAATTCAAATTCCTGATCTCACTCACTACAATGCTAACATAAGCTCGTAACAGGTTCGCTACACACCTTATTCCTACTGCTGAGATCTGGGAACGGCGATTTCAACAAGGGCTGCATCCGGAAATCCAAGCTGCCCTCGCTACATGGGATTTCCCAACCCATGAACTTGCTTTGAAGGTTGCCCGACGCTATGATGCAGTTGTGAAGAAGAAGGGCAGACCGCAGACTGCTGGTGTGAAACGCCCTGCCACACAGAAGTAAGGAGGAGCCTCTTCTAAGCCGACCTTTGCACCCAGGAGGCCTGGAGGATTATTTATCCGGTGCAGTCCAGACTTTTGTTTCTACTACAAGAGGACGGGACACCTGGCTAAGGACTGCAGGCGTGCAAATGGCCCGTGTTTAGTTTATGGTGCTTCCACTCACGCCATTGGAGTATGTCCATATCGTTTCAACCCAGCACCAGCACCCAGACCCACAATCACAGTTCTGCAGCGGCCAGCCATTCAGGCTCCTGCACCTTGTTTAGCTCTCCATGCACCAGCTCCACGCGGACCTCCTGCACAGCTTCAACGTCAATTCCATCAGGCACAGAGAAACAAACCTCAAGGGCAGAGAAACGTGCCCCAAGGACAGAGGAATGTGCCTCCAGCAAGGAGAAACGTACTAAGATGTCAGGCTTTTATGATGATGGTCGAGGAGGCCGAAACCATTGGCCAAGTCATCACCGGTAATCCCCCAATCCTTTCAATTTTTTAATCCTTGTGTATCACTGTACTTTTCCTATATCTAAACCCAACCTCACACAACTTAGGTACTATACTAGTAGCCACCCTTTCTGCACTCACACTTTTCGACACTGGAGTGTCACACTGCTTTATGTCCCAACGATTCGTGAAAACGCATGCGATTCCCGTGAAGCCACTTATTTCAAGCTGGAATGTCAGTTCCGGGAATGGAGTCTTGAAAGCAACTATGGGGTTTGATCGGTATCCAGTTGTAGTTTGCGGACGAGAATTCTACGTGAATTTCAAAGTACCGGACATCCTAAATTTCAATGTTGTATTGGGAATGGATTGGCTGGGAGTATTCTATGCTACGATTGAATGCCGTCAAAGGAGGATAGTATTTGAGATACCAGATCACTCAGTCTTCTATTTCAAAAGTAGAGACAGAACTTTGGAGCCAGGAAGATACCATGCTAAACCGAAGAATGCAGAAGTGTTCTCTCTATCGGCAGAAGAAGGAAAGCCCAAAGTAGTTCGAGAGTTCGAGAATGTATTCCCTGAAGACATCTCAGGTTTGCTTCCCGATCGAGCTCTTGAATTTAGTATTGATTTACAACCTGGTTCACAACCTGTAATTAAAGCTCCGTACCGGTTAAGTCCAGAACGATTGAAGGAGATCCGTATTCAGTTGGACGAACTGCTGAAGAAAGATTGGATTTGTCCCAGTACTTCAAATTGGGGATCTCCAGTGTTACTCGTGTAGAAGAAAGAAGGTTCATATAGGATGTGTGTGAATTATCGAGCTCTGAACGAAGTGACGATTAAGAACAAGTATCGACTACCGTGCATCGATGATCTTTTCGATCAGTTAAGTAGGTCTTGTGTATTTTCAAAGCTAGATCTTTGTTCGAGTTATCATCAGGTGAAGGTCAAAGAGTCCGACATTCCGAAGACGGTGTTTAGGACTTGATATGGTCATTATGAGTATCTCGTAATGCCATTTGGAGTGACTAATGCACCTGCCATCTTTATGAACCTGATGAACCAAGTTTCTCGAGAGTACTTAGACAGGTTCGTTGTCATCTCCATCGACGACATCCTGATGTATTCAAAGAATCAGAAAGAACACGCCGAGCACTTACGGATTGTCCTGGAGACATTACGACAATATCAGCTCTACACCAAGTACAGCAAGTGTGAATTTTGGCTAGATCAAGTCGGATTTCTCGAACATATTGTTTCAGGCGAAGGAATCTCTGTAGATCCAGCTAAGGTGTCAGCTGTCAGCGAGTGGCCGACACCAAAGATGGTGAAAGATATATGAAGTTTCTTGGGATTAGTAGGATACTACCGACGATTCATTGAAGGCTTCTCAAAGATTGCAGAACCCCTGACCAAGCTCACACGTAACGATGAAGCATTCGTGTGGTCAGAAGCATGCGAAAATGCTTTTATAGAATTCAAGTCAAGATTAACCTCTGCACCTATTCTCGTAATACCAGATCAATCTGGAGGATTTGTTGTGCATTGTGATGCGTCCGGTAAAGGATTAGGATGTGTTCTACACCAGAATGGAAAAGTTGTGGCTTTTGCATGAAGACAACTGAAGGTACTGTAGGGTGTTTTTTCGTCACCCCGTTGAGATGGGAATATGCGCGCGTTTGTTAGGTGTACTACAGATTCACGCTGCCTAGGGTAGACGGGGGTTTATTGATTGTGGGGATCCGAATCTCCGGCAGCCGCGTACTAAGCTGTTGTTAATTACCCATCGCCTTTGGAATGAGGGAACCTCCGATTGACGGGTCAAACTGGCCATGCGAACTCAATGTGCAGTGTGCGTATGCGTGTATTGAGGGGTTTTGGATATATCGGGGGCCTCGCAGTGTTGTGGTGTGTGTGTGTGTGTGTGTGTGTGTGTGTGTGTGTGTGTGTAAAAGAAAATAGTGTCCAAAGAACACGTGTACGCCAGCGCCCTACGTGCTTGGAACGGGGGCGCTGGGCGTCAGTAGGAAAAGGGGCTTAGCCTCTACACTGGGAGTTGTACTCCCGATTGACTTTTGGAGTTGAGTTCCTGAAAAAGAGGACGAAGGGGCTTAGTCCCTGCACTGGGAATTGTACTTCCAAAAAGAAATATTTATTATTTTTTATATATATATTTTGTGGAGTTAAACTCCTAAGATATTTTCGAAGATGATGAAAGGGGACCCATTTCTTCTCTCTTGAGCCTTAGGTTTTCTCTTGAGCCTTGGATCTTTCCCAAAGTGTGATTTTTGGAAGTGGGTCTCCTTCTTCCTTCTCTCTATTGGCTGGATCTTAGAGAAAAGAGGGAGAGGGTGAGATTTTAAAATTTTTCCCTTTTTGAGATTTGATGGAAGATCCGTGTTCCCCTTCAAGGGTTTTGTGGTGAAAAACTATTTCTTTTTGGAAAAGGAAGAGTGAAACTCTTGATTTAATTCAAAAAAAGAAGAATGTTTAGAACCTTGAGCAAGGAGAAGAAGGTACAGAAACCCGAGAATTTTTGGGGAGAATGAATTCTTCGTTTTTCATTTCATTATCATGTGACCTTATATAAGCTTACAAATTTACATATAACCCCTTGGACTTTACAAAATGGCATTTTTGCCCATTTCATGCCTCATGTACTCATTTCTTTTGCACATGAGCTATGGGCTTTACAAAAATTTGGCTTTATGCCCATTTATTTTACATTCATGCATGAAAATTATATCAAACTTATTTATTACATAATTTTTTTCTTGGCATGGGGGAGACCGGCCGCTTCATGTTCGGGCTTGACTTGGGCATGGGCCCACTTGGCCTGGGCCTGGGCCCAATTGGCTCAATGTTGACTTTGATTTTGACTTGGTTAATCGGGGTGTAATTTTTGACCCCAACAGGTACATGAGCGCAACTATCCAACACATGATCTGGAGTTGGCAACCGTCATCTTCGCACTTAAGATTTGGTACCACTATCTTTTGGGCGAACGAGTGGATATATACACTGACCACAAGAGTCTGAAGTATATATTTACTCAGAAAGAACTAAACATGCGGCAGAGAAGATGACTATAACTCATGGCGGACTTCGACATCAACCTACAGTTTTATCCTGGGAAGGTGAATGTAGTTCCTGATGCACTCAGTCGTCATCCATTAGCAAGGAACCTCACCGCTCAGTGGAAGCTATAGCAAGAATTGAACGGATTAGAGATCGAAGTAGTTATGCTAGGTAACGCTTCATATTTGATGAACTTACAAGTCTAGTTCACTCTTGTCAATCAGATAAAGGCAACTCAAGCAAATGATACCAAGCTATAAAAGATCCGAGAATAAGTAGAAAGAGGACCTTGAACTAACTTCATCATCCACGAAGATGGATCCTTACGGTATGGAAGTCGATTATGTGTACCAATCGGTACTGTTCGAGAAGAGTTGATGAAAGAAGCTCACAACACTCCGTATTCGGTACACCCCGGTGGTACGAAAATGTACAAGAATCTACGGCAACACTACTGGTGGCATGGAATGAAGCGCGAAGTAGTAAGGAGCGTAGCCAAGTGTTTGGTATGTCAGCAAGTGAAGGCTGAACATCACAGAACCGCTGGTCTACTTCAGCTGTTACCAATCCCAGAATGGAAATGGCAGCACATTACCATGGACTTCATGACTGCCCTTCCTCACAGCACGAAGGGTAACGACACAGTATGAGTTGTTGTGGATCGACTCACCAAGTCGGCTCACTTTATTCCATTTTGAGTTAGCCAGTCAACCGAGACGTTAGCAAAGAAGTAAATAGAGGTAATCATAAATCTAAAGTAAGATTTAAACCTTCAAGTTGTACCATAATTGATACCCATGAACTCATGCAGGAGATCATGAGATTGCATGTAGTATCTGTTTGCATCGTCTCCGATCGTGATACCAGATTCCGATCATAATTTTGGAAGAGTCTGCAAGTTAGCCTGAAAACGAGTCTGAATTTCAGCATGACTTATTATCCACAAATTGACAGACAGTCCGAGCGAACAATTCAGATTCTGGATGATATGCTAAGAGCTTGTATATTAGACTTTAGAGGTTCGTGGGAAGATCACCTACACCTTGTGGTGTTTTCATACAACAGCAGCTATGATGCAAGCATTAGAATGACACCATTCGCAGCACTCTACAGACGAAAGTGTTGTTTACCGCTAAGTTGGCATAACGTCAGAGATCGTGAACTCCTTGGACCAGAGATGATCGTGGCAACTGTGGACGTAGTTCGCACGATCAGGGAAAGAATGCTCATAGCCCAAGACCGACAGAAGCATTGGACAGATGCAAAGCGTCGACATCTGGAGTTCAAACCTGGAGACCATGTATTCCTAAAGATCTCTCCAAATATAGGAGTGATCCGTTTTGGCAAGATGGATAAGCTAAATCCAAGATATATAGGACCGTTCGACATACTCGAATAAGTTGAAGAAGTGGCATACCGTTTAGCACTACCACCCTCATTGGAAGGAATGCACAACGTGTTCCACATATCCCAGCTACGACGATATGTGAGCGATCCCAGCCACATACTTGATCACTCAAAGCTCACAGTATAAACTGAGTTAACCTACGGGCAACAACTCGTTGAGATCCTGGACCGAAAGGTGAAGACATTACGGAATAAGGAAGTAAACTTGGTCCGAGTGATGTGGAGAAAGGATTCGCCAGGAGAATCAATATGGGAACGAGAAGAAGACATGCGTGCAAGACACCCCTATCTATTTAAAAACTAGTCCCTATGTAAATGTAAATTTCGAGGACAATTTTTATAAGGTGGGCAGAATGTAAAGACTCTAAAATCTCTGTACAAAATTTTTCTGTTAATATACATGAAAAGAGTATTATAGCCTGAGTTTGAGTTATAAGTCACTTTTGTTAAATAAAAGTAAGAGGTAACTTGAAGCTCACCGGTAAAGCCTTTGCACTGCTGTGACGTAGCATGTGTGTTCGATTCCTATCAGACACAATTATTTTTTCTGATTTTTCTTTTTAACGTTTTGGAAGCCCAAAAGATTTCACGTGCAATACACGAAAAATGAAAAGTTCAGAAAAATCAAACATGTGGAAAATGTTGTAAACAGGGAGTTGATCAGATGGCATGAATCTCGAGGCAAATGCATCAAGATCGACCGGTGGAATTGAGCATGGGACCGGCGGGGACGGTCAGATCGAGCCCGATGAGCTCCGTGCTTTGCACACTCGTCTCTTCAGCTACCCTTAACTCCTCTGTACTGTTTGATTTCCCTGCAATCAAACAGAGACCTTTCATTTCATAATTTAACACCATTTTTGTAATGACCCTAGTATTACTATATCTTAGTGTTTTCTTTCTTTAGTAAAATATTGTATTTATTTATTCGTAGTACTTTTCCGTAAAATTTTTTTCTATTAAATATATTATTTTATTATTCTATCTATTTTTCCTAAAGTCATTTCATTAAACTAAATCTTAATTTATTTCAAATTAAACGCAATATCTTACCCAACCCATAATCCAAATCCAATCTCATTTTCATTTTCTTTTATAAAACTATGAGCCCAAAAGCCCACTTTCTTTTCAAGCAATAGCATATATTTAATTCTAATTAAACATATGCATGAACAACCTTATAGCTCATTGGTTAAGTCTTTGCATTGTTATTCTATAGGTCACATGTTCAAATCTCCATTCTTGCAATTATTTTTTTTATCAATTTTTATTTTTCTCATAACCTATAAATGAGACCTTTCATTTCATCTTTTTTTAAACTCCCGAAATAATTAGAATGGTTATGAGCCATGATTTATTAGAATTATGGTGGCCATAAACTTTTTTATATCTCACTCCTCTTTCTTTTCATCATCACACTTTTCTATCATTTCACATATCCCATTTCATCTAAATTCCCTGAAGAAGAACATGAAGAAATTCTCAAGGAAGTCTCGCAAGAAACACGAGACTATCGGCGGATAGACAAGCCCGGTGACAATACAGGCTTGTGTATATAAGTCCCTTCTCTCTTTCCCTCCCTCCATCTCTTTCTATTTCTCTTTTTTTATATTGCCATGAAAAACTTCCCTTCTCATATCATAGTCTCTAAATAATTAATTAAATGGATACATATATAAATAATGAACACACACAAACATACACAAATATATAGTTTGTAAAGTCTTTTTCATTACTCTCAATCCATATGTTAAGATTTCATAGTAACCAATTAGGATTATATCGTTTGTTTTTGTATTTTAAATTACGTTATTTAAATTTTGTAAAAAAAAATGAAGTTACGAATAAATACCATGGTTTTCTCATTTCTCACATATGACATATCAATACCTTTACTTTTAAAATAATTTTAAGAAATTAATTTTTACTTATGGAAATTTCAGGAAATTTACATGTGATAGAATATATTTTTCTATACACGCTGTAAAATTTTTAGATCGAACCGCATAACGGTTTAGGAATTTCATCGTTTATATTCACTGTTCGTAAAACAGAAAACTGCAGTTATCGGTCAACTTCTAAGACACATAACTTGGTATATCGATATCCAAATTGAGCAAAATCAAGTATTTTAGATATCTACATCAAAATATATAGATTTTATTAGTTTTAAGTTTTTACTGAAAATTGATGTAAAATATAGAAAACTACGTTACGATATTTAGTGACGGATCTGGACATAATCTGTTCCAATTCGCACACTGTTTTTAAATAGGACATAACTCGAACTCCCGATATCCGTTCGTGACCAACTTTAGATGTGTAGATGGATAATTGATAGAACTATAATTTTTTTGTATATTATATTACTTATAAATGCATGAAACAACTCGATATAGACTTTGCAATATAACATATAGTTGCTGTCCAGAAATCTGAATTTCTGTTTTAAACGCTGATGTTAAAACGATCATAACTAGAGCTTTAGAAATCCAAATCACGTGAATCTTGGTGTTTTGGATAAGTACATCGAAAAAACTACAACATCTTCATAGCCCGAAACCTAATAAAAATTAACTCAAATTGCGTTTTAAAAATATGTGATGGTGCTGAACAGATTCTGATCTGTTTTGCGCGACGATACGAAAATATGTATATCTCCCAAACCGGTAGTCATATTTAGGCGAGACTGAAACTCGCATGTGCATAACACTTAAGGCTACGTTTTCATTTATATTCTAAATTCAAATAACTTGATTAACTAGTCGTACATATCATATATTTACAACATTGTTTTTGGACGTTTCTTGTATACTTATCTCATATCATGTTCTATGATTGCTTATCTATTTTTATCTATATGACTTGTGATCAAACCATTACATGCTGGAATTGACTTGATCTTGACACGACTCAATCATGAATACCTGAACCCAATAGGTGCACTTGACTCAACTTGACCCGAACCATGAATACGTAATGACTTAACATGAACACTTGGCATGAATACATGAACAATTGACTTGAATACTTGAACTCGACTCGATACTTAAATTGCACACTCTTATGTATTCATGGATTTGGGCAAGACTTGTAATTTTAATCACAGACTTATATACATGGGGTGTTGGGGTAGTTTGAGTATGAATCCAACGGAATCTCACGAGTCCCATTAATACAAATCATGTTGCTGTGTTACCGAGCTGAAACGGTATAAATCATGTTGCTGTGGTACTGGGCTGAAATGATACAAATTACGAATTCACGAATGAGGGCCCGTGTTTCTAAGCCCCTAGATGATAGCCTGTTAGGTTTGGAATGTTTCAATAACAACTGAAGTCGCGCTATTTTGGGCCCGTGATTCCTTGCCCCTGGACGATAGCTTTGGGTTTGAGAATACTCTTGAGATTGGTTGACATTCACACTTGAACTCACGTTAGTTACTTTTACCCATTTTGAGACCTTTTAGGACACTACAATCACTTCATGTTCATTATACCTACACTCCACGGCCATACTATACTTGTTTGCTATGCTCATATTATATTGCCATACTTACATAGTTGTCATTAAGATTACCATGTTATAATTGTTCATGTTTTATTTCCATTCATACTATATCACATGTCACCTTGCATATTCATTTATATACTTTCAGATCTCACCTTTCTTGGGGACTTACCGAGCGCAAGTTCATTGACGGACATTCCACCCATCTTTCTTTCTTTCTTGGAATGTTTGTCAGGTGACATTGAGACAAAGAAGATAGAAGTGCTCGAAAAAGAGTAAAACCAGTTTGTATCACAAACATACGTATAGTTTCATTCAGTTTTTCATTTCATTTCAGCTTATTTATGTATGCCTCTTAGTTAAGGGTTATCATGTTATATATCTTGTATTCAGATGTTTTGTCTACTATGAATTATGAATGTAATAAATCAGAGTTGGATTTCATTTTTTTGTTTGTTCTTGTTATTTTATGTTGCTTATAGACGCTTAGTGTATTTATTTTAAGAAATGACCTTCTCGGAATAAATACGTCGCGGGCTTGCCACGTTATCGTTTCCATCTACTGGGAAGCGGAGCGTGACAATTTTAATGCTTTTGAATTCATAATTTTAATTCCCAAACCCTAATTCTCCACTATAAATACCACTCGCTACCTTGGCTCAGAACCATTCTGAAAATTCTAGCCAAAACTCTCTAAAATGTTCCTAAGTGCAAGTGAAGTAAAGTGGAGTTAGCGAGCAAATTAGTTCCGGCGAAGATCGAAACTAATTCCAGAGCTCCCGCGACACCCGAATCATCCCTCTTCTTCCTAACTCTTCCTTTCACGTATTCAAACCATAAGTCCCTCCCAATTCTCCTCCTTTTCATTGATACTCATTTTAAATCAAATATCGGTAAAAGTAGAGTTATTACCGATATCATCTTTTCTAAAACCTATAACTCCATTTGCTTTTATCATTTGGTCAAACCAATTTTACCACTTCACTTGTAATCTTAATACCAATGTTTAGAATCAAGTTTAACCAAGAATCTCATATGAAACAACCATAATTGAACTTTTATATTAAAAAACCTTGAACTTTGTAATCACACCTTTTCGACTAATCGTTTAAACAATACTTTTAGGAAAACTTCACGGGGAACAACCTATCCCCCCCCCAACACACTTGGTTTCATAGCACGATGCCTAATTGTATCTATTTTTTATTAGAAGATAGTATTTACAATAAAATACCACATAACTTAAAACCGAGTTTCTTTTAAAACGGTATTTCATACTCCTTTGCAATTATGCATTTAAAACCCTTTTTAAAGGACCCGCTAATGGATGGTGTGGATTATCGCACATCTTAGGGATAGTAGAGCGAGATGTAGTTCTCCTCACGGAGCATTCGATCTCGAAAAGATATAAATACAGTTTTTAAGAAAAACAAATTTTCTAAATAAAACTATTTTTTTAAAATTAAAATTATATAAAATTATAAATCCATATTTTCATCATATTATGAAAATATATTTTTATAAAAAAAATAAAAGATTAAAAAATGTAAATAAATACCATCAAGATACCAAAAAGGACAAGTTTTTCAATAAAATACTATAAACTTTTAAAAACTAGTTCTCATTATTAAAATATCTCACTACTTAAAACACATGCTCATGAAAACCCTAAGTAATACAAATCACCCTCGAGGTTTACATTTTAACTATACTAAATTATTTTTCATTAAACCCCCTCGAGTACAAAACAATATTTTAAGGATACTAGTAAATATGGGTTTAAGCGGGATCAATTCTCTTGAGCTCCAGTGAGCCGGAGAAAGTGAGTGCTTGCCTATTCAGCTTAGAAAACTTAACCGGAGTTATCAATGGCAATTGTCTTGGAAAAAGACACAAATCCTGCCGTCCATATGCAGCAGTTGCCGATGACTCCCGAACCTAAGAATTCAAGAGTTAAATCAGTACAAGTGTCTGACTCAGTCTGAGTCTAACCTCAAATCTAAATCCAAACTCAAACACGAATACTTGATCATGAACATGAATACTCGAAATCAAACATCAATATCAAACATGTACACTTGACTTAACTTGACCGTACAATGGTTATAATTCGGCATGGCTACTTGAACACATGATTACATTCTGAATATGAACATTTGAACATTTTGTATGTATGGTTTCGGTAAGACTTGTAAACATAATCTATACAATACATTACGCGGGGATAAAGGGATAGATTGGTATGGAACGCATATCGTGGCACGAGAGGTCACTTGTACTATATGTTACCATAGTCCACGGGGTAAGATGGACTCCTCTCGTATACATGAATACCTTCCTTACTAAACTGCAAACCACCACGTTAGAATAACTATCATTTACCTGTGAACCATCATATACAATTTTATCTGTTCATTTCACTTTATATACTACCTTCTCTTTCTTCTTTTGGGACTTACCGAGCGTTAGTTCGCTGATGACATTACTTTCTATTTCTTTCTTTGGAATGTTCATTAGGAGGACCGGACACTGAGGAGACAGAGCCAAGCCAGGAGGATTTGGACCAGCTTACAGCTCAGCCTGACTACTAGTTCCCCCGCACTTATTTTTTTGTATGTCATTGCCTGCTTCACTCATTGTATCCTTTTATTTTCAAAACAGTTATATGTAAAGTTGAGTGTAAATAAAGTTGTTGTTCATTTTATTCTCTAGTCATTCTTGTACATTTTTATATATTGCTTAATTACACTTAACGTATTTATTTCATAGTAAATACATTGCGGCCTGTCACGTCACCGTTTCCGTATACTGGGAAGCGGGGCATGATAAAGGTAGCATGTTAGTTTGTTTTAATCATATGCCTTACAAATGTAAAAATAATATGATATCGGAGATAACTCCTCTTTTGTCGAGTTGTTTTAAAATACGAATTGAGATGAAGAAATGGAGAGAAGAGGGACTTATGGCTTTTAGATGGTTAAAAAGAAATTAAAGAAGCTCTCGGGGTCGTGGTTTCATCGGAGATGTTCCGGTCGTCGAGTTTGGTTCGCTACTCCACTTGAGCGGCTTAACTCCACTTGGCACTTAGATAGTTTTGAGAGAATTTTTGCTAAAATTTCAGAATGGGGGAGAGCCATGGCATGGGGTGGTATTTATAGTGAAGAATTAGGGTTTGGAAATTAAAATTTTGGATTAAAATGCATTAAAAAGATATTAAATGGTGAATTGAAAAGTCTCTGTTTGATTGCAGAAAAATTAAACAGTGCAGGGGAGTCGAAGGGACAAGTGTGCAAAGCACGGGGTGATTTGGAGCACTTTAGACCGTCGGGGCTGGCCAAATCGAAAAAACGGGCGGTCGGAATTGATCGAGAAATCTTGAGATTCTTCCATGTGTCAAGTTTGGTGTGTACACCTCATTGCGCCTGTTTGATTTTTTTGAAACTTTTCATTTCTCCGTGTATTGCACGTGCAACTCTTGGGCTTCCGAAAAATTAAAAAGAAAAATTTGAAAAAAATAATTGTGTCTGATAGGATTCAAACGCACAGGCTATGTCACAGCAGTGTAGAGACTTTACCAGTGAGTTACAAGTTATTTCTTATTTTTATTTAACTAAAATAACTTTTAACTCTTACACAGGTTGAAATACCCTTTTCTGTACAATAACAAGAAATTTCTGTACAGTGATTTTGGAGTCGTTACATTCTACCCTCTTTATAAAAAATTTCGTCATAGAAATTTACAATTATATAGGGACTAATTTTCAAAAAGGTAAGGGTATCGTGTACGCATATTTTCTTCTCTTTCCCAAGTTGATTCTCCTAGCGAATCCTTTCTCCACATCACTCAGACCAAGTTTACTTCGTTGTTCCGTAATGTTTTCACCTTTCGGTTCAGGATCTCAACTGGTTGTTGCTCGTAGGTTATGTCAGTTTATACTGTGAGCTCTGAGTGATCAAGTATGTGGCTGGGGTTGCTCACATATCGTCTTAGCTGAGATATGTGTAATACGTTGTGTACTCCTTCTAATAAGGGTGGTAGTGCCAAACGATACGCCACTTCTCCGACTTGTTTGAGTATGTTGAACGGTCTTATGTATCTTGGACTTAACTTACCCCTTTTGCCAAAATATATCACTCCTATGTTTGGAGAGATCTTCAGGAATACATGGTCTCCAGGTTGGAACTCCAAATGCCAACGCTTTGCTTCTGCCCAATGTTTCTGTCGGTTTTGGGCTATGCGCATCTTTTCCCTGATCGTGTGAACCACATCTACTATTGCCACGATCATCTCTGGTCTAAGGAGTTCACGATCTCCAACATTGTCCCAACTCAACGGGGAACGACACGTCCACCCGTAGAGTGCTGCAAAAGGTGTCATCCTAATACTTGCCTGATAGTTGTTGTTGTATGAAAACTCCACAAGGTGTAGGTGATCTTCCTACAAACTTCCGAAATCTAACATACAGGCTCTTAGCATATCTTCTAGGATCTGAATTGTTTGATCGGACTGTCCATCTGTTTGTGGATGATACGCCGTGCTAAAATTTAGACTCGTTCCCAAGCTAGCTTGCAGACTCTGCCAAAACTGTGATTGGAATCTTGTATCACGATCGGAGACGATATAAACAGGTACTCCATGTAATCTCACAATCTCCTGCATGAGTTTATGGGTATCAAGTATGGTACATCTTGAAGGTTTTATATCTTACTTTAGATTTTTACTCACATCCATATACTTCCTTGCCAACGTCTCAGTTGACTGGCCAATTCTGAATGGAATAAAATGAGCCGTCTTGGTGAGTCGATCCAGAATAACCCAAATTGCATCGTTACACTTCGTGCTGCGAGGGAGAGCAGTCACAAAGACTATGTTAATATGCTGCCATTTCCATTCTGGGATTGGTAACGACTGAAGTAGACTAGCAGTTCTGTGATGTTCATCCTTCACTTGCTGACACACCAAACACTTGGCTACGTTCCTTGCTACTTCTCACTTCATTCCATACCACCAGTAGTGTTGTCGTAGATCTTTGTAAATCTTTGTGCCACAGGGGTGTATAAAATAAGGAGAGCTGTAAGCTTCTTTCATCAACTCTTCTTGAACAGGTCCGATCGGCACGCATAAACGACTTCCATATCGCAGGAATCCATCTTCGTAGATGATGAAGTCTGTTCGTAGTCCACTTTCTACTTATTCTTGGATCTTTTGTAGCTTGTCATCATTTGCTTGATCTGCCTTGATCTGATTTACAAGAGTGGAGGGACTTGTAAGTTCATCAATGATGAAGCATTACCTGGCACAATTACTTCAATCTCCAATCCATGCAATTCTTGTTGTAGTCTCCAATAAGCGGTGAGGTTCATTGCTAATGTCTGGCGACTAAGGGCGTCGAGAACCATGTTCACCTTTCCAGGATGATACTGTAGATTGATGTCGAAGTCCGCCATGAGTTCTAACTATCTTCTTTGCCGCATGTTGAGTTTCTTCTGAGTAAATACATACTTAAGATTTTTGTGATCAATGTATATATCCACTCGTTCTCCCAACAAATAGTGGCGCCAAATTTTAAGTGCAAAGATGAAGGCTGCCAATTCTAGATCATGTGTTGGACAGTTGCGTTCATGAACCTTTAGTTGCCTTGATGTAAAAGCCACAACTTTTCCATGCTGGTGTAGAACACATCCTAACCCTTTACCGAACGCATCATAATGCACAATGAATCCTCCTGATTGATCCGGTATTATAAGAATTGGTGTAGAGGTTAACCTCGACTTGAGTTCTACAAAAGCCTTCTCACATGCTTCTGACCACACGAATGCTTCGTCTTTACGTGTGAGCTTGGTCAGGGGTGCTGCGATCGTTAAGAAGCCTTCAATGAATCGTCGGTAGTATCCTGCTAATCCCAAAAAACTTCTTATATCTTTCACAGTCTTTGGTGTCGGCCACTCGCTGACAGCTGACACCTTAGCTGGATCTACAGAGATTTCTTCGCCTGAAACGATATGTCCGAGAAATCCGACTTGAACTAGCCAAAATTCACACTTGCTGTACTTGGCATAGAGATGATGTTGTCGTAATGTCTCCAGGACAATCTATAAGTGCTCGGCATGTTCTTTCCGATTCTTTGAATACACCAGGATATCGCCGATGAATATAACAACAAACATGTCTAAGTATTCTCGGAAAACTTGGTTCATCAGGTTCATAAAGATGGTAGGTGCATTGGTCACTCCAAATGGCATTACAAGATATTCATAATGACCATAATGAGTCCTAAATGCCGTCTTTGGAATGTCGGACTCTTTGACCTTCACCTGATGATAACCCGAATGAAGATCTAGCTTTGAAAAGACACAAGACCCACTTAACTGATCGAAAAGGTCATTGATGCACGGTAATCGATACTTGTTCTTAACTGTCACTTCGTTCAGAGCTCGATAATCTATACACATCCTGTAAGAACCTTCCTTCTTCTTCACCAGTAGCACCGGAGATCCCCAGCTCGAAGTACTGGGACGAATACAACCTTTTTTCAGTAGTTCGTTCAACTGAATGCGGATCTCCTTCAATCCTTCCGGACTTAATCGGTACGGATCTTTTATTACTGGCTGTATGCCGGGTTGTAAATCGGTGTTGAATTCAAGAGCTCAATCGGGAGGCAAACCTGATATATCTTCCGGAAATACATCCTCGAACTCTTGAACTACCTCTGGCTTCAATTCTTACACTTGCAACGCTGCAATCTTTGCCTTCTTTGGTTTTGCTCGGTAGATGCTAGGCTCCAGGGTTCGGTCTCCACTCTTGAAATAGAACACTGGATGATCTGGTATTTCGAACACTACCCTCCTTTGACGATAGTCGATGGTAACGAAGAAAGTTCCCAGCCAGTCCATTCTCAAGACTACATCGAATTTTGGTATGTCCAGCACCTTGAAGTCCGCATAGAATTCTCGACTGCAGATGACCACTGGACACAGATCGTATCCCAAAGTTGCTTTTAGAATGTCGTTCTCTGAACTGACATTCCAGCTGGATATGAGTGGTGTAACTGGGATCATATGAGTTCGGACGAAACGTTGCGACATAAAGCAATGTGATGCCCCAGTGTCGAAGAGCGTGAGTGAAGGTAGGGAGGGTGCTAAGATGGTACCTATGTCGTGTGGGATAGGTTTAGGTATAACAAATATAAGATGACTATGTCTTGAAAGAGAATAGGGAAGAGATTTACCGATGATAACCTGACCCATAGCTTTGGCCTCTTCAACCGACATAGTGAATGCTTGGCATCGCGGCTCTTTCCTCTGTGCCTTGTTAAACACTTGGCGTTGGGGTTATGCGGTCTGGGTTGTTGGGTCACCAGGTAGGAGGAGCTTGGATCACCGGTCTAGCTGGAGGGTTGTTGGGTCTTTGGTTCTGGGGGCATGCTCCAATGGCGTGAGTAGAAGACCCACAGATCAGGCATAAGTTGTTCGCTCTATGACAGTTCTTCACAAGATGCCATGTTCTCTTGTAGTAGATGAAAAAGTATATCCTGTTGTTGGCGAACGAACCTACTGACTTCCGAGATGGTCCATTAAAAGTTGGCCTGGAAAAGGCCCCTCCGGTGATCTGGTGCACAGGGCGTTTCACACCGGCAGTCTGCGGCCTGCTCTTATTCTTCACAACTGCCTGATAGCGTTGGGCAGCCTTCAAAGCAAGCTCATGGGTTGGGAAATCCCATGTAGCAAATGGATCTTGGATTTCAGGGTCCAACCCTTGCTGAAATCGCCGTGCCTAGATCTCAGCAGTGGGAATAAGGTGTGCAGCAAACCTGTTACGACCTTGAGTTAGCAGTGTTGTAATTGAGTTCAGAAAATTGAATTTGAGACAATATCTTACTCGTTGAGCATGGTAAACTCAGCATCATATTCATCCACCGATTTGACCCACATCGAGCCTTGTTGTAAATGGATGAATTACTGCTCTATGTCAAAGCAGGCAGTCTCTAGAAAGTACTTGGCGTCGAAGAGGTCTCGGAATGTTTTCCATTCTATCAGTTGTGCGAGATGTCTCTCCTCAGCCTTTCACCATACCCTGGTGTTATCCGTCAGTTGTAACTTAGCAACTCTCACTCAGGCAATATCTGGCAATTGAGCTGGTGCCAGATCATCTTCGATCACTTGAGCCCATTCTTCTGCCTTAAGTAGGCTCTCTTTTCCCGAGAAGTTCTTTGGGTGCAGTGCCCGAAATTGCTTAACTCCGGGTGTCTCGGCTTCGGGGTGGTGCATGAGAATAGCAATCTGCTATTGCTGACTCTCCAATGGGCTCTTGATAGCCTCAAGCAGTACTATTTGCTCATTGATAGGAGCTACAACGGTTGGTGGTGGTGGTAGTGTAGGCGATGGAGTATTGCCGTTGACGTTCGTGCTGGTATTGTTCGGAGAGTCCATCACCTTAATATAAAAGATAGGTTATGATAGATTCCAGAATTTGAAATGCAAGAAATGTAAATGTTTGTTGAACTCATTAATTCTTGTGGTATATTGTTTACGACTTCATGCAGAACTGACCTGCATGGGCCACCAATAAAACCTGTCACGCTCCGCTTCCCAATAGACGAAAACGGTGACGTGGCAAGTCTGTGGTATATTTATCCAGAGAAGATCACTCCCTAAATAAATATACTAAGCGTATTAAAAACAATAATACACGATAAAAGAATAAATTGAGACTGTAAAATTTTTCAACAAACATTTTTATTTACATTCAACTTCCAATATTTACAAATACAAGGGTTTATGCTGGAAAGTAAATACAATAAGGAAAAAGCCTAAACAAGTGGCATACATAAACTGAAGAAAAAATAAAGCTGAGCTAGCCCTGGGTAGCGATCTGGTTGTAGTCCTCCTCTGTGGCTTCAAGCTCCTCCATCTCGACTGTATCTAACAAACATTCCAAGAGAAGAAAAATGGGTGGAATGCCTGTCAGCGAACTAACGCTCTGTAGGTCCCAAAGACAGCTAAGAGTAAAGAAAATAACAAGTGTAGAATATATATGAAGAGTAAGAGTATTTGATCATGGGTAAATATATTATATAGGTCTTTATATGGTCACTATGTTAACGTTAAGTTCCAAGTGTGAATGTCAACACAGCCGTAGAAGTATTCACAAGCTCAAGAGTGGGGCCCCAGGAGCAAGTAAACACGGGCCCATTTCATGTGTTAGCATCGGGGCTCTATATTGTGGATGAGTCCACCCGACTGATATTCGAGTAAAATAAAAAAAAGGTTAATACGGGACTCCTGAAACTCCGTTGGATTCACACAAGAAACTATCCCAAACACCCTAAGTATAATATATTATAACCGGTTAATATACTTAATTGATTTGATTGGTTGATTAGCATGTCTTGATCGAAACCATAGATTACAAAAGGTGTAGAGTGTAGTCAAGTGAGTCAAGTAATATGCGAGTCATGACAATTGCAATCTTGGTTCGAGTCAAGTTGGTTCGAGTAGTTTGAGTTCGAGTTCATAGTCGAGTTTTGATTTGAGTTAGGTTAGGGTTCGAGTTTGTGTTCGAGTTTAGATTCGAGTTCATTTCTTTTCATGTGAATTGATGTAACTGGTTAAAAATCTTATGTTTGGGAGATATCATCAACTGCTGCACATGGACAGCAGGATTTGTGTCTTTTTCTAAGACAATTGCCATTTGATAACTCCGTTAAGTTGTCTAACCTGAATAGGCAATCACTCACTATCTCCGGCTTCCTGGGACTCAAGAGAATTAATCCCACTTAAACATATATTAATTCTAGAGTCCTTATAATATTGTTTTGAATATCTCGATGGGGTTTTATGAAAAATACTTTAATATAGTTTAAAAATAAATCTCGAGGGTGATTTGTAATATTTAGGGTTTTCATGAACATGTATTTTATTTGTTGTGGTGTTTTGGTAATAAAACCCAGCTTTTTGAAAGTTTGTGGTATTTTTATGAAAACTATTACTTTTGGAAATTTGGTGGTATTTTATTAACAATTTTTAATCTTTCTTTTTAAAAAAATATAGTTTCTTAATTTGTTTTTATTGAAAATACGGATTTATGATTTTTATATAATTTTTCAAAACTTAGTTTTGTTTAGAAAATTCACGTTTCTTAAAAACCGTATTTTTATTCCTTTAGAGACCAAATACTCTGTGAGGAGTTTTGCATCTCGCTCTACTGTCCTAAGGATGTGTGATAATTTGCACCATCCATTAGCGGGTCCCCTAACGAGAGTTGTAGAGGCATAATTGCTAAGGATTTCGAAATACCGATTTAAGAAACCTGTTTTGTAACGGTGTGATATTTTAATGAAAAATTTATTCTTTAAATTAACTATAACTCTATAATACCGTGGTATGGAACTATAGTGTGCGTGTGGGGTAGGTCGTTACCCCGTTGTCACGCCCCGCTTCCCAATGTACGGAGAAGGAGACGTGACGGGCACACGACGTATTTACTCAGAAGTAAACACGTTAAGCGTAAATAAGCAATATATATATATATATATATATATATATATATATATATATATATATATATATATATATATATATAATGCACAAGAAATGACAAGAGATATAAAATGAACAACAACTTTATTAACATTCATCTTTACAATACAACTGATTTGAAAAGGAAATGTACAATGATAAACGCAATGCTTAAACAATGGCATAAAAACTAGATGGTAAGTACAAGTAAGTTAGTAGTCTGGCTGTGCCTCAATCTGCTCCAAGAACTACTGGTTGGGCTCGATCTCCTGAGGGTCCGGTCCTTCAGACGAACATTCCAAAGAAAAAAAGAGACAGGAATGTCGTCAGCGAACTAGCGCTCGATAAGTCCTAAAAGAAAGGAAGTAATACAACAAGTAATGTGGAAGGAAACTGTTAAGTTATACAGATATCAGTTTATTATTCTAACATAGTTATTTGTAGGTTGGTACAGAAAGTATCAGTGTATACGAGAAGAGTCTAACTATCCCGTGGACTATGGTAACATGTAATTACTAGGCCCCATCAAAATCCACAGGACAACGGTATGAGAGTTCATGTAGGTGTCTTTTAGTGTCCATCATCGTGCCACTTTTAATACTTTCCGTACCAATTTACCATTTTAACCCATAATATGTTGTATAGATTATAATTATCAGACTTGCCGAGACCATGGATACAAGTTGTTTCTTATAATCAGGTTCAGGATGTAAACAAGTAGGCATGTAATCAAGTCAAGTTATAGCTATGGTTCAATCAAGTCAAGTCATGTTTGCATGTTGATCTTGTTCTGGTATTCAGGTTCAGGTTCAAGTATACATGTTAGAGTTTGGGTTCATATTTGAATTGGATTCTGGTTTGAGCTGAATTTAAGCTTGATTTAGACTCAGACATGAGTCAGACACTTAGAACTGATTTGGATCCTGAATTAGGTTCGGAAGTTATCGGTAACTACTGCACATGGACAACAGGATTTATGTCTTTTTTCAAGACAATTACCATTGATCACATCGTTAAGTTTTTCTATCTTAAATACGCAAGCACTCACTTTCTCCGACTCTCTGAGGCTCAAGAGAATTGATCCCGCTTAAACCCATATTTACTAAAGCCTTTAATAGTGTTTTATATAGCTCGAGGGGATTTTATAAAAAATATTTTTAATATAGCTCAAAATAATCTCGAGAAATTTATTTATATTCTTTAGGGTTTCCATGAATGTGTATTTACGAATTGAGGTATTTTAGTGATAATTATCTTAACTTGAATAGTTCATGGTATTTTATTGTAAAATTGTCTTGTATTGATATCTTGATGGTATTTTGATTAAACTTGTAATTCTTTTATTTGAAAAAAGTATAAAGTTATTATATTTTGAAAATATATGGATTTTGTAATATTTATATAATTAAAAATTAATTTTTATTATTAAGTAGAAAATCTAGTTTTTCTTTAAAATCGTATTAAAAACCTTTCGAGACCGAATGTTCCGTGAGGAGGTTTGTATCTCGCTCTACTAGCCCAAGGATGTGCGATAATCCGCACCATCTAATAGCAGGTCCCCTAAATAAGGTTGTAAAGGATTATTTGCAAAGGGTTTTGAAATACAATTCAAAGAAACCCGTTTTTTATAGTACATGGTATTTTAATGTAATATGGTAACAAAGTATGTTCAAGGGATATCGTGCTATGGTAACATGTGTGTATGTGAGGGGTAGGTCATTACCTCGTGATGTTTTCTAAAGGTATAGTGTTAACAATATACTAAAAGGTGATATGTAAAGTTCATGGTATTTTAACGAAAAAGTTAAATTAAAGTTATTTTGCATGATATTATTGAGTAAAAGTTGGTTCTAAACATTTATTTTATGGTTATAAACATAAGGTAAGAATTTGGAGGAAAGATATGGAAGAAATAGTGAAATTTTAGGGTTTAGAATCAAAAGATCGGTGTTAACTCCACTTACCGATATGTTTTGAAAAAGAGAACTTTTCAAAAAGAAAGAAAAGGATAGGGAGGGACTTACAAATGGATTAGAGTAAGGAAAGGTTGAAGAAGATAGCTTGACAGTCGTGGCGTTACCGGAATAGTCTCGATTCCTCACCGGAAGTTGGTTGTTGGCTAACTCCTTTTCTACTCCACTTGTACTTGAGAAAATTTGAGAGTTTTGGCTAGAATTTTCAGAATGAGGAGGGGTTAGGGCATGGGATAGTATTTACAGTGTGGAATTAAGGTTTTAGGATTAAAAGAGGGGATTAAAATGCATTAAAATATGATAAATTGGGGAATTAAGGAGTCTCTGTTTGATTGCAGAGTAATCAAATAGTGCAGGAGTAATGGGGGTAGGGGAAACGACAAGTGTGCAGAGCACGGGCACAAATAGCCACGGAGGGGGGAGGGCGTCGGCATCGGTGAAAATGCTCATTCCGCCGGTCGTTTGGTGGGTAGGGGCCGGTGGATTCATGCCATATGTCCTCGTCTGTATTTATATTTTGCACATGCTTGTTTTCTCAGACTTTTCATTTTTATATGCATTGCACATGTAAACTTTTGGGCTTCCAAAAAGTTTAAAAGAAAAATCAGAAAAAATATAATATGTCTGATGGGATTCGAACACAGGGGCTATGTCACAGCAGTGCAAGGCTTTACCGGTGTGCTACAAGTTATTTCTTGTTGTTCTTAAACAAAAATTAATTTTTAAAGTGTACTCAGGCTTGCAAACTCCTTTCTGAACATTAAACTGAAAATTTTCGTACAGTAAATTCAGAGTCGTTACATTCTGCCCTCCTTATAAAAATTTCGTCTTCGAAATTTACAATTACATCCGGAATAGTTTACAAATAAGAAAGGGTACCTTGCACGCATGTCATCTTCTCGTTCCCACGTTGATTCCCCTGGTGAATCTTTTCTCCACATCACTCGGACTAAGTTTACTTTCTTGTTCCGCAGTATCTTTACCTTTCTGTCAAGGATCTCAATGGGTTGTTGCTCGCAAGTTAGGTCCGTTTGTACACTGAACTCGGAGTGATCAATGATGTGGCTGGGGTTGCTCACATATCTTCGAAGCTGGGATATGTGGAACACATTGTGCACTTCTTCCAATGAAGGTGGAAGTGCCAAAAGATATGCCACTTCTTCAACTCGTTCGAGAATATCGAACGGTCCTATATATCTGGGACTGAGCTTACCGCTCTTGCCAAAGAGGATTACTTCTCGGTTTGGAGAGATCTTTAGGAAAACATGATCTCCAGGTTGAAACTCCAGGTGTCGATGCTTTGCATCAGCCTAATGCTTCTGTCGGTCTTGGGCTATGCGCATTCTTTCCCTGATCGTGCGAACTACGTTCACAGTTTCTACGATCATCTATGGTCCAAGGAGTTCACGATCTCCGATGTCGTCTTATTGATGTGAAAAAAGTGTTTGTAGTAACCGCAATCAACACGGCGTCGCTTGTAGCTAGCTGTGGTGAATACGGGTCGTCCACAGGGATGCGTGAAACTTTCAATTTTGTTTTAGACGAGTTGAATAAAATAAAAGAAGAAAGGAGAATGGTTTCTAGATCTATGTTAAACACGTATGTAGAATTTATAGGGAAAAAGGCTTGTAGGGTTCATCGGATTTAGTATTCATGGATGAATATAAAAGATTACTCCTTTTATCTTTTAATAGATTTAAAACTAGATCGATAGCGATGAATGAAGATTAGGGTTTTTGGAGGGAATAGGATTTCCACTCTTAACCTTTATCTTTTCATTAACCTCTATTCAAGTCTATCCTTTACCAAAACAATTATTACTCTAATCTCAAATCGCGGTCGATACTATCAATAATTTAGTAGCGCGCCCGATAAGGATGTTAACAATTCTTTTGGTAAAGTTTATAAAGTTTATAAGACGTAAAAGGAGTTAAGAATTTTCATCATCCATTAATCTACCCTAATCCTATGAACCCTAACAAGCGGAGAATTACGCGCGCAAGTTTTGAGAAGAAGAAGAAAGGATAGATAATGAGATCATATTGTAAAATGCAGAAATTAAAATGCGATAAGAATAAAGCAACTACCTTTATTAATCAAGTAGATCAATTACACATTTTGTTCCTTTAGAAAGTAGAATACACAACTCTAGTTTGTTTATCGATCTCTCTTGAAGGAGGCAGATGAACAGCTGATGATCAACCTGGATGCGTGGATCGTCTTGGACCTCGTGATCTCTTTGAGTTGATATCTTTCCAAGTGAAGCTCTCGGTCCTTTAAATAGCACTAGAAGCAGAAATCCTAAATCCCCTGTGTTAGGGATTGTTGATATGATCATACCCATAAAATCCCAACTCTTAAGTCCACTATCTTGCCACGGATCTGCCGCATAAAGGGGGGTTTGGCCGTAGATTGGCGGCGGTTTGGTGAGTTCATGGCTTCAATCTTATGGTGCTGCCTGGTGTTGACACGTGGAGATTTATGTGATATCTGGATTCTTCATATCTTCTTCTGAGTCTCTGTCATTATTGATTTTGTGATTTTATTTAACTTCATCGGTAGATTTTATTCCCGACATCTCGGATATCCCGATCTTCAGACCTGAGCTAAATCTGCACAATATCTCAATTTATAGTATTAGTAATATTTGTTATATTTTGAGATATTATCCTAACCATTTGTATGATATTATATCTTTTAAGAATATTGATTAGAATATTTGATATGATATGCATATTTTAATTACCAAAATATTATATAAATATTATATGCATATATTTTCCTTCATAATATTAAATATAATGTAGAAACATATGATAATAAATATTTTGCAGATAAACCCTCATATGTTCTATATTTACAAAAAACATCTTTAAGCACTTAACAAAAGTAAGGAAAATGTTCTATCAAATGTGCAATATTTTAACTGAACAAATACCCCCAAACTTAACTTTGATCGTCCTGAGCAAACTAGTTTTTCAAGAGAGGGAGAAAAAAGGAAAAAGAAAAACCTAGCACACTTTCGTAGGCAATCACGATTGTACTGAGCACATGCAATAAGCCTTTAAATCTCTAGGTATCTCTAGTAGGAGGAGTGTTGTCTCCTAAGGGTTTTCAACGGATTACACCCACAAAACCCCATAATAAAATAAAGATGATGAAAGTTACATACAAAGTTAAGAACTATAAAAGAAAGAACTTGAAAAATAAGAGTTTCTAACTACACTAACTTTTCAGTTGCCATGAGATTTATCTTAATGGTCATGAAAAGATATCTGAAATCACAGCATCCCTCAATAAAACATCGCCTTTAGTCTTCCTCCCTATCTTTTATACAAACATCGATCATATACTCATACATGTGTGTAAAAGACATCCCTACACATAGAGAATTCAATTCAAGCTATCATACTCTTGTCCATCTTCTTTAATACTTTTTAGTCGGTGAATATTTCAGATAGAATTGCTCATACATCCTTCATGCGACCGTTAATACTTCTTAAGGTACTAACCAGTCGATTACTAAATGTGCTCGCTCTTTTAGGCGTAATTATTCTCATCTTGCAATACCTAAGGCTTAATAGTGACTCCCAAACCAGTTGGTCTAAGACACTAGGTGATAAAAACACCCTCGCTATATATTTTATTATGCTGCCTTAAGCAATTAAAAAACCAGTGTTCATTTTTCTTCACCATTTTTTTTTATTTATTTATGTATTTATTTTCCTTCATACTAAGGATTTTAGACAAGAGCATTTCAATGTATCCTCTACTATCCCAAGTTTCAAGTTGTGTGCAAATGCGTATAGTAGGGTATCAACGTTCAGATGTTTGGGTTCAAGAATAAAGACTATTTTTCAGACTTATTTTTATTCTCAAATTAGTAATTTCCTTTATCTTACTAACCCTTGGTACAATAGCTCATAACTACTTATTACTAGCTTCGTTAAGAAAACATCTAATTTTCTTGCTTTTCTCAAACTATTTCTATCTTTTGTTAGTTATATATATGCCGTAGAGGCCATTACTGTACATGCGATGTATATTGTAGTGGATGCTTGGACATATATAGAGAGGACTTTCTTGCTCGACATGATAGTATGCTATCTGGTTGCTCTTTATCTTAACATGTACACTTATTGTCTCTATGTTACATGTTGATAAAGCCCTTAAAATGAGTACTTGACTACCAGGATTATGATGCAGATCATACTAGTGGAGACAGGGTAGTCGTTAAGTACATCCTTCAAATGTTCCTAGTCGAGGGTGTATCGAGATAGGGCACCGATATACCAGAGTAGACTAGCGTATAGCTTCTCGACCCATGTAGATGGGCGATGGATGATCCCAAATCCATTGGTGTTTGACATCAAAGATAGTATATGGGTGCTCAGTGGAGACTGGGTACACTGTACGGACTTGCCGAGAACTCCTAGATGGTATTATACCTCACATCATATGGCAGTTCTCTGGTGACACTGGTACAGGTTAGTCTGTAGACCCGAAATCGTCATAGAGTCTTGTGTGATTCCCACTGTGCTTTGATTTCCACCTTACCACGTTCAAGAGAACGTGCAAAAAGGTGGCTTTTGGATATAGTCCCGAATCATATGGAGGCAATGAACGCTAGGAGGGGTTTCGTCTCTTCCGGTATTGAGAGTTGATGTTGCGCTATGCTCAATTGGCTATAACAGGATGTCCCTGGCCAGGGCTGCTTCAGAGATATATTGGTAAGTGTTATCAGTAGTTTCTCGACTCGTTATGAGCCTCATATCGACACGACTTATCGAGTTACTGGGGTCTGACGTTTACCACCCCTAGACGAGATATGCGACATATCAGATGAAGAGACTGGACTGTATGGTAGTGTTACTGATTGGATTCGCAGGAGTGTGAACATGCTTGTTTGTTGATCTTCTGATCGCTCAATACCCGGGTGGCCATTACGTTTAGCAGACCGCTTGCGACTTGTGGGTGTTTAATATGACCATCACCTACTGCCGGCGTATTGACGAGTCTTTAGAGTCCTACACAGAGGTTTCCTGGCTCAAGCCAAATAGAGTAGGAGCACATATGTAATATGTGCGGGACCGAGATTGATACGATATGAGATACCGTATTCTATTCTCGCGATTTGTGACATTGGTCGGTTATATGCGATATAGCCGGGTTATCGGATCAAGTGTTGATTCGATAAGTTGTTACATATGATATTAGTCGGTTATATGTGATATAGCCGGATTATTAAATCAAGAGTTGATTTGATAATCTAATGTATAATTATATATTTGATATATTACATTACATTAATTGGTATTAGCTCACTTAAGATTTCTTTTCTTACTTTGTTTTGTGCATGTGTATATATGTGATATATATAAGTGTACATTATATTGTGTCATGCTTGATGATACATGAAACAAAGGTGTGTGTATGACTTACACCATACTTGGTTTAATTGCTAGGGTTTTATTTATTTTGGTAATTACAAAAGGTGGCATTTTTTCATGGATGAAAGCTTGTAGAAGCTTGTAGTGATCTTTGACCAAGTCCACTCGGCTAAGATATTTGTTAACCCAACCAATTAAACAAAGCCATGGTTAACTCTCTATAAAGGTTAACATATGATGTTAACTCACCAAAGGTTGCCATTCTTCACTTGGTTAATTCATAAGAGTTTTCTTCTTCTTCTTCCTCAAAGCTTTCTAGCTTCAATGGAGATGTGAGAAAATTAATTCTAAAATGAGCCCACTTCCTACTTCATCATCCTCTACTACTTGCCATTTAGTATAGGGTGTTTGCTTCACTAATTTCACAATTAGTGTAGAGATAGCTTGGGTTAGTGTCTCCTCGACGTAGATCATCTTCGGCCTCGAAGACTTCGAAGCAAGCATGTTCGTTTCTTCAAGGAAACCTCTCTAGAGTCCGACAATTCATGATCGCAGCGAAGGGATTACTACACGGAGCTAATGAAGTGAAGGACCGGTCTATAAAGGTTGTATTCCTTGTTCATTTTACTTGCAAAATCGTTTGCATTTCATTCCGTCGGATTTCTAGTATACGATTCTAGGGTTAGGGTTAGCTAGAACGACAAAATTTTGAATTTGGCATGGACGATGCCTCCCGAAACCTTGCTGCCATCTTAGGTAACCCTGCAGTGGTATCAGAGCCATGTTAGAAATTTAGACGGATTTTGTTAAGATTACGAAACCGAAATACTCTGAAACTTGAAATGCCAAAATGTAGTGTCTGTCGAATTTAAAAGGTTGTCAAAATTATTTTTAAACAAGTACAGAATGTTATATGGGATATATCATGAACACAGTTAAAATTTCAGGGGGTTTGCTTGGTTTTTGGTCGAGATCAATAGGTATGGGACCGGCCACTTTTTGTAGGTTCTGCTTAAAATTTTCACTGTGTTCCAGTGACTGGGTTTTGATGTTTCAGGTGTTGTTTGTTTTTGCTAATTTTGCATGTGATGTGAACTTACACTATAGGCAATTCGGAGTGTTTCGTATTCATAGTTTTATCATTGTTTCGGGTATTCGCATGTTGTTTAGGCGAAGTTAAAAAGTTTGATCGAATGTAAAAAATCTATTTTTCCAAATTTAACGTATTCGGAAAAATATGCAAGTAATTCTGTGAACCCTCTAGAAGAATGAAACCCTAACTCAACTTTTTGGATTGCGGAACCGCGGTCATACCCTAGGGTTTGCCGCAGTCCCGTGGCGATATGAGTGAAGCTTGGGTTTGCCCTTCTACGGCTGGTGCATAGGTACTGTGGCATATTCTGGGTATTATTAAACTGTGCTCAAGTGTTGAGCTGTCGGGAAATTGTGGGACTTTGATGAATCGATCGAAAAGTTTAACGTTCGTCCGGGTATCATATGATGGGATACAATATTTGGAATCAACACTGGTTTGAATGTTATAAATCTAGCAGTTTAGTCTCATTTGATCGGTTGCCATAGGATTTTGATGTGATCAAAAATCCGTCGCAATCACGTAGCGTACGCGGATACTCGCCGAGTAATCTTATTAGATAGCCACGCCCATAGCCACGATCAAGTGACTGTAAGAGAACCCCATCGCCAAAAGCATCCGTTCGGGTGCTCGCGGCAACGGTGTTCCGCCTTAGTGCACTTCGTCGATGGTATCGGGTGGTGCGGCCGTCTACTAAAGTTTCCGACGAGCATTCGATCAGGATGTCGGGAATCGTGTTGAATTGCCCGACTTGATATTGAAAAGTGTTTTCGAGATCGAGACTAAAATACGGGGTTTATAATTGTTAGGCATGCGATATCTAAGGAATTCATTTGGTTAGGCATGAAATCCAAAGTATGAGATACGTTGGGTTTATGATGTCTAAGGTGGTTGCGGATTCCAACTGTTGTAGTTTTTCACTTTCTTTTCTGCGACCGTAAGTGTAATATGTGGTGTATCACCGGTTTCGTTGCTATATGTCAACGACAATTGGCATACGTATATTTACTTACGTTGATGACATGTGATGTTATGTGTTGCTGGGATATGATATATTGGATCGTCGTGTTTTGAATAGGCGCGGGTTTTATGTGAGATGAGAGTTTTTCATTTTCATTCATGTAAAATTCATTGTATATAATATTCTTTTATTGGGGCACTTCTGAGTTGAGGATGATGTCACCATTGTATATTATTTACTTTTCCGCATTAGGATAAACCCAAGGCGGGGAGCACAAGTAACCGGGTTCTAGGGTCCAGTGGAAGACCATCTTAAGGAGTTGAGATCGGGTCTCCTAACTATAGAATTGGTAGGGTTTCTTGTCGCTCTCGTAGGGGTCTAGGGATGTGGGTTTGGCTATTCATCATGACCGTGGAATCCGTGTTTTATACAGGCTTAATTTAAAACACTGAAATCCTAGTATATCCAATATTTCATATGTTATCTTCTGCTGCTCTGTGATGTGATTACCGTGATATATTCAGACAAATGCCTATATATTATATATATGAGATATAATTAATATTGTTGCTTTCGTTTCATATGTGATGCTTGGGAAGCATAATAGATGGGACTTCATTAATGAGATTAATGAAAGAAAGAAAAAGAAACCTAAAAGATGTTGTAGAAACTTGTTTTAAAAACTGGTAGCTCTAATTCTTGCTTTGCATAGCGGTATTCCTTATAGAATATCCAGCACCTTATTCGATAAGGAAAGAGCCGAGATCCCTTCACCGGGAGTGACATCTTTAGCGAAACTAGCAGATGCTACACACTCAGTTTATTTTTTGATTGCTTCTATAGTTTTTGTTTTGCATAGTGGTATTTGTGAAATATCCTGCACCTTATTCGATAAGGAAAGAGCCGAGATCCCTTCACCGGGAATGACCTCTTTAGCAAAACTAGTAAAAGCCTAAAAAACACTCTTTTACAAATTCACTCGATTCTACAACGATATCAAGTTCATTACGCTCATGGTTTTCTTAAAAACCTGCGTAGCCTTCCGTCATTTCAGATAAGTACTACTTAGTATTCGTGCTACGGTAGTTTGGCCTCCGTCAAAGCGTAGTGTGCGGTAGCTAACTAGTGCTTATCTGCTACATTAGATGAGATTGGATAGGGTAGTCGTTCGACTTTTTGGCCTCCGTCAAGGGTCGTGCGGGTGGGTTTAATTCAATCATGAAATGTACAGGTTGAACTTGACTAGCAGCCTATTGTTGGCCCCCGTCAAGGTCATAGGACGCTAGGGGTAAAAACCATTATCGGGAATTTCAAGTGTTGAAATTTGCAATGAGATTGCATACCTCCTATGAGATAGTTGGATCCCGATACCCACTGCGAGTAAGAGTTATTCCTGGGAGAGTTTTACACATTACAATTAGCTGATCAAGTAGGTGTCTAGAAAGGTGTTAACGGGGTTACGCCCTGGGAAAATGAGATTTATTTTAATTAGGTCCGTGCGAAAGCACGGGGAACCTCTCTCAAAGTACCGGCACTGGCCTGACTGAAATATTAGCGAACTTGTAGGATGTAATTAATCCCGGCCAGTCTTTCCTTTTAGGGTTTGAAGGAAGATTTGACTAAAACAGTGGGAGCCATCCTGATTAGATAAAATAATAACCAATCTAATCTTGCAAAAGTATACGCTGAGTGTTTTCTTCTCTCTCTCTCCCGGTAGCGACCATGTCACGCCTTAATCAAGATAAAAATATGGATGTATTGACCAAACCCGCTTGTTATATTGAGCTGGAGAACATTGGTCCCGCTCCAACTTATAATTGCTATAAGACCGAGCAGGAAATAAGGGATTACCAGGATTCTCGTGCCGCCCAAATGAAGAAAGTGCATGATGATGCATCTTCTTCGGGTGTATTCAATACCGAGAACTGTTTCTCAGTTTCCTTTACGTCCTGGGTATGAGATACCGGATCAGGATCCCACATATGTAAACTGTTACATAGGCTACAGATAGGTAGAGAACTGGGAATGGGTGATAAGTTTCAAGAGTTGGAAATGGTGCAAGTGTTGCAGCCAAAGCAGTTGGCAGTTGTCATCCTGTATTACCAAATACATTGATTCTAAATGAATGTTATTAGATACCGAACCTGATATACAATATCATATCAGTCTCTTTATTTAGTAAAGAAGGATATAATTTTGTATTGTTGGATAATGTTTTGAACATTTCCAATATCAAGAGTTGATCGGTTCAGGCACGTTATCTAATGGCATAAACGTTCTAAATCAAATTACAGTTCTTAACGTACAGAACACACACAAGAGGAAGAGTTCAGAAATGAACGAATCCTTCTTGAGGCATTATAGACTAGGTCATATCAATGCGACCCGACTAGATAAGTTACATAAAGATGCATATTTAAATCTGTTTGAATTTACATCTTGTGAAACTTGCCAGTCATGTCACAAAGATAAGATGACCATAGCTCCGTTTATTGGAAACAGAGAAAGAGTTAGATGAACTCTTGGGATTGATACATGATGATGTATGTAGGTCCCCTGTCTACACATGCCAGGACTGGTTCTTTTTACTTCATTACATTCACTGATGATCTCTTAAGATTCGCACATGTGTTCCTGTTGAAACACAAGTTTGAGCCTTTTGAGAAATTCAATGAATATAAGTGCGAAGTAGAGAACCAAAACGGGTATAAGTATTATGTCCTTTGATGTGATCAGGGAGGAGAATACTTGAGCACGGAATTCCTGGACTATTCTAAAGGAGAATGAGATTCTCTCTCAGCATTACTCCTCCGTATACACCACAACACGTTGGTATATCGGGGTGGAGCAATCACACCTTATTAGATATGGTGTGCTCTATGATGAGTACTACTGAGTTGCCTATTTCTTTTTGGGGGTTATGCACTTATGAAGCTGCATACCTATTGAATTGGGTTCCAACCAAATCAGATGTCTACCACTCCATACGCAATATGGTATGGAAATAACACATCTCTTAAGTAAGTTAAGATTTGTGGTTGTCCGGCCTATGTCAAAAGAAAAATCCGGACAAGCTCGAGGCAAGGTCAGTTCTGTGGAAGTTTGTTGGATATCCCGAGCATTCGTAAAAGAATATCTTCTACCATACCGAGGAGCAAAAGGTGTTTTGTTTCTCAGCATGCCACCTTTTGGAAAGGGAATTTCTTGTGAAGAAATTAGTGGTCATGAGGTAGAACTGGAAGGAGTTCCAGCTATACAAACTACAGCTGATGATTTGGTAGAACTGAAGGATTCAATAGTTCCCGACGAACCTCATCCTCTCCGCCGATCTGGTAGGGTTCCTCACCCACCTGAGAGATATTTCGGTTTTCTCTATGACAGTGGGAACGGGGATTGCATCATGAGATGATGACCCAACTAGTTTCGAGCAGGCCATTAAGATTGGGGACTCTGTGAGAATGGCTGAATGCTAAGCGATCTGAGAGGGAATCCATATACACCAACAAAGTATGGACTTTGGTTGCTTTATCTGAAGGGTTAAATCCCCATCGGGAGAAAGTATATCTTGAGAAGATTACTTGGTGTACATGGAAAAGTTGAGACTTTCAAAGCTAAGACTTGTTGCAAAAGGTTATCGTCATCGACCAGGTGTGGATAATGATGAAACCTTTTCTAGTGCCTATGCTTAAGTCCATCCAGATCCTACTTGCCATTGCTACATACCATGACTACGATATCTGGCAGTTGGGTGTCATGACTGTATTTCTAAATAGTGATTTAGAAGAGAGCGTCTATAAGTACACAGCCAGAGGGCTTCGTAGACAGTGGGAGCAGTGGAAACGTGTGCAAGTTGCTTTACAGGTTAAAGCAGGTATCGCGGAGTTAGAACATCTGTTTTGATGTGGTAGTCAAAGAGTTTGACTTCATCAAAAGGGTAGATGAACCTTGTATATACAAAAAGGTAGTAAGGAGTATGGTGATAATTCTCGTATTGTACGTGGATGACATATTCTTGATAGGAAAGGAGTTACCTATGCTGCACTTGGTCAATCTCCTCTTATCACAAGGATTCTCCATATAGGATCAAGGTGATACCTCTTAAATCCTGGTTTTTGAATCTATAAGATAGATATAAGTGGATGATAGGATTCTCACTAGGTGTAGTGAGATGATATCA